>OU342745.1:397660908-398260908 GCA_910589775.1 Avena eriantha
TATACAACATAGAAGACACAATGGTTCAAGTTTATTAAGGGCAAGAAAAGTAAAGTGTGCCATCAAGTTCGTGAGAGCTTTAATCACTAGTTTGGACATAACAAGTTTAATTTGGAAGGTAAACATAAGCATGAATATACTTGGAATAGCATAAGCTAGTAGGTAGGTATGGTGGACTCTTTGGAATAACTTGGTTTAGGGAGTTGGATGCATGAGTGGAACTCATACTTTGTTGTGGAGGCTAGCAAAAGACTGGGAGCGACAAACTAAGAGAGCAATAATGGCCATAATCATGCAGAGCGACAAAACATCATTGATCAAAGCATAAAGTGACACTACAAGTTGAAAACTAAAGGATCATAAAGGCTATGGTGACTTCTGGATATTCATAACATGGTGTGAGCATGCGCCAAGTCAACCCAAATAAAGCATCAAAGGAGAATACCACTATACTATCCTTTAATATGCTAAAACAACGCATGATTCATCCAAGGCACATTAAGCAATATAAATTGTTTATAACAAGTCATGCTACAGCAAAGAATACTAAGCATAAAGCCAAAAAAATATCAAGCATGGCATGACAAAGCATAGGCCACAATCAAAAGCGAGCTCTCTTTACCACTTAAGTATGAACTTTCCTACTCTTTTCCAATCCAAACCAAACTATTTGAAAACCAATGTATGAAAGAGGGGGTCCAACCAATTTATTCAAGCAAACTAAGAAAACCAAGCAAATGAAAACTAAAAACAAAGATGCTCCAAGAACAACACAACTGTGCATGAAACAATAAAAATGAAGTGTTTAGAAGAAACCTGAGATTTTTATTGATGAAGAAGGGGATGCCTTGGGCATCCCCAAGCTTTGACGCTTGTACTTCTTGGATATTTCTTGGGGAGACACGCGTGGCATCCCCAAGCTTGAGCTTTAGTCCATCCTTCATCTCATTACTCATTCATTCCATACACCTGAAATTTTTCCTTCATACAAAACTTCACACAATCTTTATTAGCAACATTAGTGCACTCAAGATAAATAAGTCTTAAGGTTCAGTTCTAACACCAAATAAACTTCCATTAGAACACTAGCTACTATAGCACTTCCCGAAAAAAGCTCAGTTCCCCAAAAGAACTCAAAAAGGAACCAACAAGAAGCAAATGCAAATAATGGCAGAAATCTGTCAAAATAGACCAGCAGGTAAAGACGGATTTTTTCGAACACCTTCTGTTGCTCAAATCAAAGAGTGTTGAACTAACGAAAGTTAGATAACAACCTGGGGCAGAAGCACAAAAACTCACGCATCAAAAGGACGTACAGAGATTTTACACGAATTTTTATGGTGAAGAAGAGAAATCTGTTTCGGGACAGCAACTTTCCTAAGCATTACTTCTCTCTCATTAGAGGTTACTCTTGGCACAAAAAGCAAATAAAAAGGATAAGGAGCGATTATTACAGAGATAATAACTTTTAAGACTCATCTAAAACTTTTGGGTTATCTCCCAATAAGTACTTTTCTTTAATGCCTTTAAGTTAGGCATGATAGTTTGAGAAGATGCTCACATAAGAAATATGGATGTAAGTAAAAGAGAGCATCAAGAAGCAATTTCGAAGCACACATTTAAGTCTAACCCACTTCCTATGCATAGGAATCTTGTAAAGAAACAAGTCATGAAAGCACAAAGCAACAAGCATAGGAAAGCAAAACAAGTGCAACTTCAAAACTTTCAACATAAAGAGGGGAAACTTAATATTATTGAGATGCATAAAACCATGTTTCCCTCTCTCATAATAACTTTCAGTAGCATCATGAATAAAATTAACAATACAACTATCACAAGAAACATTCTTATCATGAGCCACATGCATAAAAGAATTAATACTCTCCACATAAGCATAGTCATTCTTATTAATTGTAGTGGGAGCAAATTCAACAAAATAGCTATCATTATTATTCTCATCACCATAATCATCAATTGTAGGAGGCATATGGTTAATTGCCTCCTCAATAGTAGGTGGACTTAAAATATCATATTCATCATTGTAATCATCATATATTGGAGGTTTGGTATCATCATAAGCAATAGAATAGCTATCTTCCAAAGCCGAGGAACTAAAAAGATCATTTTCATAAAAACTAGCTTCCCCAAGCTTAGACTTTTCCATAGCATTAGCAATAATGGTGTCCAAAGAATTCATACTAACAACATTGCTATTAGCATGCAAATAAAGTTCCATAAGTTTTTTAATTTTTTCTTCAAACACTTCATGTCCTAACTCAAGATAAATACTATAAAGCTCTCTAATTTTTTGTTGTTTTCCATTAAGCCTAACTAGTGAAAACAAGAAAAAAAGACAAAATTGCAGAATCTAAAGGAAATAACTTCGAGTACTCACACCAGAAAATAGGCGTTTGCCGTGGGAGGTTCTTCTTCTTTAATCCTCCGGTGTGGATACCTTTTACCTTTCCTCCCCGGCAACGGCGCCAGAAAATAGCTTGATGTCTACGCACTTATATTCTTGTAGACAGTTGTTGGGCCTCCAAGTGCAGAGGTTTGTAGAACAGCAGCAAGTTTTCCCTTAAGTGGATCACCTAAGGTTTATCGAACTCAGGGAGGAAGTGGACAAAGATATCCCCTCTCAAGCAATCCTGCAATCAAGATACAAGAAGTCTCTTGTGTCCCCAACACACCCAATACACTTGTCAGGTGTATAGGTGCACTAGTTCGGCGAAGAGATAGTAAAATACAAGTGGTATGGATATAAGACAACGGTGATAGAAAATAACTTGATGGCATGGAAAAGACTAACGACAAACTGAAATAAAGATGGAAGCAAGCAAACATGCAATAGATCTAATAGCAAACGGTGTTTCAATGCTAAGAAACAAGGCCTAGGGATCATACTTTCACTAGTGAACACTCTCATATAAATATATTCTTCTTTATGATACTACGCTGAACTACTCTCCGGGTGGACACTCTAATCGATGGTAGGGCTATTACAGCACACCTCAAAGTAAGCCTTTCCCATCTAGAAAACCCCACACTGTCACCTTGAGCACTAGATGGTTCCAATAAACACCACAATTTCATAGAAACATCCAACTCCAAATATAACTCATAACAAGTATTTGTAATCTCTAGCCTAAGTGCCACCATGGTGAGCACGCTGTCACTTTCACACACATGGGGAGAGGAGAGATTCATTAAAGCACTTGAGTAGCAGAATAGATCTATAGATTACAAGCTCATGATCTCAATAAGATCATGCATAGAGAGAGAGATGAACACATAGCTACCGGTAGAACCGTTAGCCTTGAGAGAGAACTACTCCCTCCTCATAATGGGAATCAGCAATGGTGATGGAGATGGTGGTGGAGATCCATGGAGATGGCTCCGGGTGCACTTCCCCGTCCTGGCAGGGTGCCGAAACAGAGACTTTTTGTCCCCTGAATCTCCCCTTTAGTGGCGGCGGCGATGCGGAACTTTTCATGGCTAGAGGCTTGACTATTTAGGGTTTATGCCTCGGGAGGCTTCTTATAGGCCAGAGGGCAAGGTCAGTGGGCGGCCAGGGGGCCCACACCATGCCCTGGCGAGGCCTGGGGGGACCCGCGCCATGGGGTGGTGTGGCCACCCTGTGGTCCCTCTCCGACTCTCCTTCTGGCTCCGTGAGTCTTCCGGGAAAATATCAACGTTGGCTTTTGTCCGGTCCAATTCTGAGAATATTGATTTTCTGACTTTCCTGAAACCAAAAACAGCAGAAAATAGGCAACTGGCACTATGGCATCTTGTTAATAGGTTAGTCCAAGAAAGTCTATGAAAAGTACTCCAAAGTTGGAACAAAACATAAGAAAGTAGATAAAACCAAGCATGGAACATCAAAAATTATAGATACATTTGCAATGTATCACTAGTACCTGGCTTCTAGTAGACTACCCCGCGGGTTGGAGCATATGCATCATACTCCCCGGTCTCTTCATGAGTTTACTAGAAACCACCCAAGTCTCATAGACCACGACGTTTACAGTCAAGCTCATATAGGTGTGTTCTTTCAAGAATGCCATGTAGGACGGCATGTTTGCTTAGTTATAGCGAACAGAAACACATTAAGGCATGTTGCCAACCTGCCTTATAGATTTTGAGAGTCATGCATCTTCACATAGAGAGGGTTACAAAATTGTCTCCTCAGTCAAACCACTAGCTTGTTCTTCCCAGATCCTAATTCACGGGATCTTCGATCACATAGGTTGGGTTACCACTATGGTGTGACATCCATGGGTCTCAACCCCATCTCCCTCGATGCATTTCTATCAAATTCGTGATAGTCCCTTTGTAAACGGATCTGTCATGTTTTTATCTGTTTGAATATATGTAACAATTATTACTCCGGAGTTTCTCAATTTCTTGATAGATTTCAAACGTCTCTTGACGTGTCTTGATGACTTTGCGTTATCCTTAGAATTGTTCACTTTGACAATAACAGTTTGGTTGTCACAATTCAAAAGGATTGTCGGCACATGTTTTTCAACCACAGGCAAGTCCATCAAGAGGTCATGCAGCCATTCTGACTCAACAGTGGCTGTGTCTAAAGCAGTAAGTTCTCCTTCCATAGTTGACCTCGTCAATATGGTTTGTCTATGAGATCTCCATGAGACTGCGCCACCTCCAAGGGTAAACACATACCCACTCGTGGCATAGAGTTCATAAACGTCAGAGATCCAGTTCGAATCACTATATCCTTCAAGCACAGCAGGGTGCCCTGAATAGTGAATCGCATAGCTCATTGTACCACATAAATAGCGCATGACCCTTTCAAGTGCATGCCAATGATCAATACCTGGGTTAGACATGAACCTACTCAACTTGCTCACAGCAAAAGAGATATCGGGTCTTGTACCGCTTGCTAAGTACATGAGAGAACCAACAATTTGTGAATATTTCAACTGGTTTGTTGGTTCCTTCTTATTCTTTCGCAATGTCAAACTAGGATCATAAGCTGTTGGAGAAGTCTTTCCATCAATAAAGCCAAAACGGCTCAAGACCTTCTCAACATAATGAGATTGCGTTAAAGTAATCCCATTCTTGTTCTTAATAAGCTTGATTCAGAATCACATGAGCCTCTCCCAGATCTTTCATATAAAAACTCTTTAATAGGAAAGACTTGAATTCATTTATCACATCCATGTTTGTACCAAAGATCAGAATATCATCCACGTACAAACATAATATAACGCCATCGCCCCCACCATGGCGATAGTACACACACCTATCAGCCTCATTAATGACAAAGCCAACAGAAAGTAGAGTTCTGTCAAACTTCTCATGCCATTGCTTAGGTGCTTGTTTTAGGCCATATAAAGATTTTAACAACTTGCACACCTTTGTCTCTTCACCTTTTACTACAAACCCATTCTGCTGATCCATATAGATCTCCTCTTCCAACTCTCAATTAAGGAAAGTTGTCTTCACATCCATTTGATGAACGAGAAGACCATAAGAGGCAGCCAGGGACAATAGTACTCGAATGATGGTCAGTCTAGCGATAGGTGAATAGGTGTCAAAGTAATATTCGCCTTCTTTCTGTGTGTAGCCCTTTGCTACAAGCCGTGCCTTGTACTTCTCAATAGTACCATCAGGCCTTAACTTCTTCTTGAACACCCACTTACAGCCCACAGGTTTGCAACCGTAGGGTCGTTCTGATAGTTCCCAAGTTCCATTAGAAAGAATCGATTCCATCTCATTTTGGACAGTTTCTTTCCAATCATCTGCATCAGGAGATGCATATGCCTCTACAATGGATCTGGGAGTATCATCCACAAGGTACACGATGCAATCATTACCAAAGGATTTTGCAATCCTCTGTCTCTTACTCCTTGTGGGAGGTTCATCGTCATCCTTCTCTAGGACTTCCTCATGTGTTTGTTCAAAATTATCAATAGATGCACTAGATTCAGGAAGTATTTCAGAAGAAATTCTAGCAATGCTATGCATATCCTTCATAGGAAACATATTATCAAAGAATGTTGCATCACGAGATTCCATTATAGTATCAACATGCATATCAGAAACCTCATACTTAACCACTAGAAATCTATAGCCTATACTCCACAGAGCATATCCTAGAAAGATACAATCCACTATCTTAGGTCCAAGTTTGCGTTTCTTGGGAATCGGTATGTTGACCTTAGCCAAACACCCCCAAGTGCGCAAATATGCAAGTGATGGTTTTCTCCCAGCCCACTCCTCATAAGGGGTCTTTTCTTTATTCTTGTTAGGAACTCTATTCAGGACATGACATGAAGTCAACAAAGCCTCCCCCACCATGCGTTTGATAAACTAGCAGTGGCTAGCATGGAATTCACCAAGTCAGTCAGTGTGCGGTTTTTCCTCTCGGCAACCCCGTTTGATTGGGGCGAGTTGGGAGGCGTACTCTCGTGAATAATGCCATGTTCCTCACAGAACTCGTCAAAGATTTTGGGAAAATATTCACCACCACGATCTGACCTAAGACATTTGATCTTTCTCTCTAGTTGATTTTCAACTTCGGCTTTATAAACTCTAAAATAGTCTAAAGCTTCATCTTTAGCGCGCAACAAATAAACATAGCAGTATCTAGTCGCATCATCAATCAATGTCATGAAATATCTCCTTTCACCTTTTGTCAACACACCATTCATCTCACATAGATCAGAACGTATGAGTTCTAGATGTGCCAAGTTTCTCTCCTCGACAGCCTTGTGGGGCTTTCGAGGTTGCTTTGATTGCACACAACTATGGCACTTAGAACCTTTGGCAATAGTAAAATTCGGAATTAAACTCATGCTGGACATCTGAGACATCAAACCAAAATTAATGTGACATAAACGAGAATGCCAAACACTGGTATCATCATTAACATCACCACAAGTATGATTCACGGATTTATTACAAAACTCTGAAAGAGAGAAACGGAACAAGCCTCCAAACTCATAACCTTTACCAATAAATTGTCCATGTTTCGAAACAACGACTTTATTAGACTCTAACACAACCTTGAACCCATCTCTGCATACAAGGGAGCCACTAACGAGATTCTTGTTCATAGTAGGGACATGCTGCACGTTCCTCAGCTGCACGATCTTTTCAGAAGTAAACTTCAGATCCACCGTGCCAACACCATGAACAGAAGCATGTGATCCATTCCCCATTAGGACGGAAGAATCCCGTGCGACCTGATAAGAAGTGAACATAGAGATGTCAACACACACATGAACATTAGCACCTGTATCAATCCACCAACATGGTGATTGAAACACTGAAAGAACAGTAAATAAATTACCATACCCATCCGTGTTGCTAGCGGTCATGACATCGACAGTCTTTCCACTTTTCCCTCTGCGATATGCACGTTCTGGGCAGTCCTTGTAGAAGTGTCCGAGCTCTCCACAGGTAAAGCATCCTAGCTCGGCCTTGTTCGGCTTCTTCTTCTTCTTGAAGGTTGTAGTCTTTTCAGGCATGTTGAAGGAGGGCTTATAATTCCCTTTGTTCTTGCCGAAGGTCCTCTTCTGCACCATGTTTGCTCTAGACTGACCCTCGCCTCCTTTCTCAGCAGTGTCCTTAGCCCGAGCCTTCTCCTCAACATCAAGAGACGCTATCAGGTTTTCAACCGATATCTCTTGTCTCTTATGCTTGAGAGTTGTGGCGAAGTTCCTCCATGAAGAAGGCAACTTTGCAATGATGCACCCAGCCACAAGTTTGTCGGGTAGGTTACACTTAAGGATTTCAAGCTCCTTGGCAAAACACTGTATCTCATGAGCTTGTTCGACTATAGAACGGTTGTTAACCATGCTGTAATCATGAAAGTTCTCCATGATGTACAGTTTGCTGCCAGCATCTGTTACATCGAACTTAGCGTTCAGTGCCTCCTAGAGCTCTTTGCCATCTTTGAAGTGCATGTACATATCAAACAGCTTGTTGTCAAGAACACTCAGAACGCATCCCACAAAGGCAAGATTGGTTTCCTTGAACCTGTTCTGATCTTGTTCAGATATAGTTCCTTTAGGTAAACCCTCACTAGCCTCGAATACTTTCAGATTTTGCAGCCACATAGTGGTCTTATACTGCCACCTCTTAAAATGAACACCGGTAACTTTTCTGGCTTCATCGCATCGGCCAAGTGTCCCATGATTATCTCAGAAAATTGCCTATAATAAGGTTTTTGAATTGTTGGATAAATAGGCACAATTTTCATGATTAATTTCAGAATATTAAACATGACAATACCAACTACTAGCACATGTAACTCGAACATACTAGATGTACTAAACAACAAGATGAACGGAAACAAGTAGCATCTAAATATGTACTCGCAGAACATGATGAATAACCAGACAGCAGCACGTCACACGTACCGTTCGATTGCAGTAGTCGTAGCAGTAACCTTGGGGAAGATTGATCAAAGCAGACGGCGGCGAAGACGACGATAGGCAGCACCGCCCGACTTGGATGGAAGACGACCCGTGATGAAGAACTCGAGCAGTCGCGCAGAGCGCTTCCCAAAAACCTTATTCGCCCTCTCCCGTACAGGATCACAAAGGAGAGTGGTTCCGGAGACCTGCTCTCCCGTTCGCCGGTGCACACCGACAAGCGGGATGGAGTAGACTACGGTGGCGGCGCAAGGCAGAGAGGAGGCAAAACCCTAGATTGGTTTTAGGTGTGTTCGTGATGGAAACCGCACTGGCGTTTATATAGAGCGGCTCGGAAATCCCGCATAGGGCACGTCGTGGACCAAGCCCACGTTGCGCACGTTCGGGTCGGTTACAGATAGCCCACGATCCGGGAGCGACCCGAATAGGCTGACTGTTGACACGGGTCGGCGAGATTCCCGCAACCCGCAACCCGCGTGTCGTGTCGTGACGTGACGTGACGTGACGAGCGGGCGGACGGGCGTGCGTGCGAGCGGCGGCGGCGTCGTCGGAGGAGCACGCGTGTAGTTCTCCTCTTCTCACTCACTTTACTAAGTGGTGAACCACTCCACCTTATAAGGTGGTGTAACTCTCCTCCAACTTTCCATGTGGGACTAAACTTTAGCTCACACTCCACTCATATGTGAGGTGCCACCAAATTGGGTCAAATCACACATGGGCTTTGAGATTTAGGAAAAAAATGAAATTACATATGGGCTTAAATAGATTAGGCCATTATTTCTAACATCCGAGTTCAATGGAAGTCGTCACTCCAAACGATTCTGAAAGAAATATCAAAAATTTCAAAAAAAAAATTGTCAGTTCCGAATTATTTTAGTACTCCAACCGAAATTCGAAACCCTATTCGTACCGACGTACTAGTACTACTTAATCATCACCAGGTCAATTAAGTTGGCCATCTGATCAAAAAAAAGAAGTTGGCCATGCAATGCATGCATGCGTAAGTAACATGCAAAGCCCTTAACTCCGCCCACCCAGCTCGATCAACCCTGGGCATGCATGTGGTGCAGCCCGCCTGGCCGGCCGATCGAACGATGAATGAATGGGTGGAGCTGCTAAATTAACTGGAGCTAGCTACTCGATCGTCCTCCATCTCTATCGATGGATCCAGGCCCGCGCGCGTCGCCAAAACTTCATTGCAAAGGGTGGCGCATGCACTAGCCGTAGCTGGCCTGGTCCTCGATCGCGATTGATTACCCCATGATGCTAGCCAGCAGTGTGGTTTTAAGGTGCACTGTGTTTGCGTTAATGGCGCTGCTTTATGCATTCAGTCGACGGGTGCAGCCTGCCTGACTGCACGCAACAAGCAGTCGTCGGCAGGGGTGACTGAACTAGCCATGTGAAACAGGGTTGGGAAAATGGGAGGGGGTGGGAAGATAGCTCGCATTGCATCTGCTAGCAGGATGAACAGAGGCATTCATAGTCCCATATGCTCGCGGGGCTTCAATGCCGTTAATTTAAGCCCATGTACCAGAGACTCTGCAGGTCTGTCAGCTCAGTGTGAGAGGGAAACGCAGTTTGTTTATGATGGGGTAAATGCATGCAGATCCTCACAAATCATTGTGGAGCCGCACCGCATTTGATGTTACATGATGTACGCAGCAGTACTGAAATCGCCCTAAGTAGTCCTGCAGCAGATGTTTGAGTTTATTAGTCCGTATCGCGGTCTTAGCACCTGACTAGAGATTGTATAAGGAATATCCAATTGTATCGCATAAATACAAAGATTAGCCGCACAATATCCTTTTTGTGCAAATTGGACAAGGCACTATATAGACTGAAAGAGGCACCTCGAGCATTGTATTCTCGTCTAAGCTCACAATTACTCTCTCTTGGCTTTGTTATGTCCAAATCAGATACTACATTATTAATCTATAACAAGTCAAAAGTCACTATCTGCGTACTTATTTATGTTAATGATATCATAGTAGTAAGTTCCTCCATGGATGCTACTAGTGCTCTTCTCGAGGATTTGAGTACAGAATTTGCACTTAAACATCAAGGTGCCTTGAATTTCTTTTTGGTTAAGAGTTCCCAATGGTATTGTGCTGAATCAAGCAAAATATATATGCTGCTGAGTTATTTGCTCGTGTTGGGGTGAAGAAGGTGTTGCAAATATAAGCAATAATCCATATGATTTAATCCGAATAATAAACTGATAAGACATGATAATACAGACAGTATCAAAACTAATCATGCAGATTAAAAAAGTAGATGAATAGATTACATCTAAATAAGATCGAAGGTTGGAAAGTTCCATTCGTATTCGACACATTCTTCCTCAAGGCTTCCATTTCCGACGTCGATCCAAACCTTCGAAGGCAGCTTCTTTGCTCTATTAACTTCAATACGCAAACACGAGAGGGGATGGCTCACCGGATTTGGTACATGAAAAAGCCATTCCTTTTCGCTTTCCTTCAAACCTATCACATCTACACCGAACGCTAGAATAAGGAACTCTAGCACAATCTGAAATAAGAAGTTAAGTATTACGTACGGTAGACCAGCGGCAGCAGCAGCCGCAGTGGTAGCAGCATCGTCGTCAACCATGTCGTCGATGTAGAGGCTACCGATGTCCAAGAAGAAGTCCTCGTCAGGGAAGGAGTCGTCCATGATGGCGTCAGTAGTCGCGCGAAAGCGCTCCCCAAAAACCTGAGCGCCCCTCACCCGTACAGGTTCACAAGAAGGCGGGGTTCCGGAGGCCTACTGTCCCGATCTGCGGTGCACGCCGCAAGCCGGGATGGAGAAGATGAAGGCGGCGGCGCAATAGACTGGAAGGAGACGCGTGGGTAAATGGTGCCGAT
Organism: Avena eriantha; assembly: GCA_910589775.1. Taxonomy (NCBI): domain Eukaryota; kingdom Viridiplantae; phylum Streptophyta; class Magnoliopsida; order Poales; family Poaceae; genus Avena; species Avena eriantha. The sequence goes on from OU342745.1 coordinate 397,672,178, forward strand.
TAAAACTCGGCTCGGCGAAACTCCTGCGACGTGCGCGCGTCGTGACGAGACGAGGCGAGGCAGGCGGCGTCAGAGGAGGAGTGCACGAGAGCTGCTCTTCTTCTCACACCTTAGTGAGTGGTGGAACAGCCTAGTATATAAGGAGGTGTAACTCTCACTCAACTAGCAATGTGGGACTAAACTTTGGCACCACTAGCACAGCCATATGCTTCCATGCACAAAATGGGCCAAAGAGAATTTCATAATTTGTCTAATGGGCCAACAGCCCAAAACTTACCAAATTCCAACAATCGCCCACAAAGTCTCATTGGCACATCACCTTATTTCCATTCCAGAATATTGTTTTATATACCGATGTGTAGTGGAAACTGTTAAGTTGAACTCCCACGTTAAACGCCATGCTACACTAGCGAGCAACTTGAATAGTGGACTATGTCTTTACCTACAAGTTTTCTGCACACTAGTTTCACACAAAATCTAGACCGGTACAGGGCTGCCGCAAGGCTTCCCTGCGGTCTGGAGCTTATGCGTCATACTCCAGGGCCTTTCATGAGTTTATTAGAGAGCACCCAACTCTCACGGACTACGACGTTTGACAGTCAGACTCATATAGGTGTGTTCCTCAATAGATGTTCTACAGAACAACATCTCTGCTAGAAAAGCCACTTGGAACATATTAAGATAAATATCAACCTGCTATGCAGAATAAGAGAGTATTGCATCTTTATGGAGATGTAAATATACTATGGGCATACTCTCCTCTCAACTGATCAACAGCTTGTCTCCCAGCTCTAATTCATGGGATCTTCGATCACATAGAGTGGGTTGCCACTGCGAACAACTCATTATGTGGATCTTAAACCCATCTCCCTCGATGCATTATCTATCATATTACGTGATAAGCCATTTGTGAAGGGATCTATCAATTTCTTAGATGTTTGGATATAATCCGACGCAATAACTCCAGAGTTTCTCAGTTTCCTGACAGATTTCAATCTCCTCTTCACATGCCTTGATGACTTCATATTATCCTTAGAACTATTTACTTTGACAATCACAGTTTGATTATCACAGTTCATCAGGATGGCGGGTATTGGTTTTTCAACCACAGGTAAGTCCATCAAGATCTCACGAAGCCACTCTGCTTCAATAGTGGTTGTGTCTAATGTTGTGATTTCTGCTTCCATAGTTGACCTCATTAAGATGATCTGCTTGCAAGACTTCCAGAAAATAGCGCCACCACCAAGTGTAAACACATAACCACGTGTGGCCTTAATATCATCAGCATCAGATATCCAATTTGAATCACTATAACCCTCAAGTACTCGTGGATACCCAGTATAGTGAATACCATAACTCGTAGTGCCTTTCAAATAGCGCAAAACTCTTTCAAGAGTATGCCAATGATCGTCTCTAGGATTTGACACAAATCGACTCAGTTTGCTTACAACAAAGGAGATGTCAGGCCTCGTAGCCCTGGCTAAATACATGAGCGAGCCAATAATTTGAGAATATCTCAATTGATCTTTAGCATTCCTTCGATTCTTTCGAAGTAGCACACTCGGATCATAAGGCGTTGGAGAATACTTGCAGCCGTTATACCCAAAGCGACTCAATATCTTTTCCATGTGGTGGGACTGAAGCAGTGTAATCCCACCATTGTCATCCTTCAGTAGCTTGATGTTTAAGATTACATTAGCCACTCCCAATTCCTTCATCTCAAAGCAGCGATATAGGAACTCTTTGACCTCCTCAATAACAGTGAGGTTGGTCCCGAATATCAATATGTCATCGACATAGAGACACATAATAACTCCTTCCCCCCACCATGGCGATAGTACACACACTTATCAGCTTCGTTTACAACAAAGCCTTCAGCGGTTAAAGTTCTTTCAAACTTATCGTGCCACTGCTTAGGAGCTTGCTTAAGACCATATAAAGACTTCACTAACTTACACACCTTTCCTTCTTGACCATCTACTACAAATCCATCAGGTTACTCCATATAAATTTCCTCATCAACCTCTCCATTTAGTAAAGTTGTCTTAACGTCCATTTGATGAACGAGAAGACCATGTGAGGCAGCCAAGGATAGTAGTACTCGAATAGTGGTCAATCTGTCTATAGGTGAGTAGGTATTGAAGAAGTCTTCACCTTCTTTCTAGGTATAACCCTTGGCCACAAGACGTGCCTTGTACTTTTAAATAGTACCATCAGGTCTAAGCTTTTTCTTGAACACCCACTTGCATCATACAGGTTTGCACCCATAAGGACGATCAGTAACCTATCAAGTTCCATTAGCTAAGATGTAATCCATCTCACTACGAACAACTTATTTCCATTAGTTAGCATCTTGAGATGCATAGGCTTCTGAAATAGAAGTGGGAGTATCATCCACAAGGTACACAATGAAATCATCACCAAATGACTTTGCAGTCCTTTGTCTCTTGCTCCTTTTAGGAGCTTCATTGTCGTCCTCCACAGGATCATCATAGTGTTCTATCGGCATAGTGGGTTCAGGAATTATAACAAATTCCTGACTAGATGAACTAGTCATCTCCTGAGTTGATGAGCTAGACATACGTTTCAAGGGAAAGATGTCCTCAAAAAAGTCGCATCATTCGACTCCATAATCGTACCAACATGCATGTCGGATACCTCAGATTTTACAATCAAAAATCTATAGCCAATGCTATGAAAAGCATATCCTAGAAAAACACAATCCACGGTTTTTGGTCCAAGCTTTTGCTTCTTGGGTATTAGAATATTGACTTTCGCCAAACATCCCCAAGTTCATAAGTAAGAGAGTTTAATCCTTTTCTTCTCCCATTCCTCAAATGGAGTCATGGTTTTATCCTTTACAGGAACACAGTTTAGGACATGACACGCAGTCATTAGCGCCCCCCCACCATTCCTTGGAAAGACCTGATGTATCTAACATGGTGTTAACCAAATCAGTTAGAGTGCGATTCTTTCTTTCGGCTACCCCATTTGACTGAGGTGAGTAGGGAGGCGTCCTCTCATGTATAATACCATGTTCCGTACAGAATAGATCAAATTCATTTGAAAAGTACTCTCCACCATGATCTGACCTTAACCGCTAGATTTTAAGATCAAGTTGGTTTTTTGCTTCAGTTTTATAGTTTTTGAAGTAATTCAAAGCTTCATCTTTAGATTTCAGAAGATAAACGTAGCAGTATCTAGTGGAGTCATCAATCAACGTCATAAAGTATCTTTTTCCACCTCTTGTCAACACACCATTCATCTCATAAAGATCTGAATGTATAAGTTCTAGTGGTGCTAAGTTTCTCGGTTCCGCAACCGTATGAGACTTGTGGGGTTGCTTTGCTTGCACACAAACTTGGCACTTAGAACCTTTGACATTGGTAAATTTTGGAATTAAACTCATATTGGCTAGCCGTGTCATGCAACCAAAGTTAATATGACAAAGTCGTGAATGCCAAATATTGGACTCATTATCATTGCAAACATGATTAATCACTTTAGTACATGAGTCTGACAAAAATAAGCGGAACAAACCTCCACACTCATAACCCTTTCCAACAAATTGTATATACTTAGAAATTACAACTTTATTAGACTCAAAAACCAACTTAAAGCCATCTCGACATAGAAGCGATCCGCTGACGACATTCTTATTGATGGAGGGAACGTGTTGCACATCCTTCAGCTATATGGTCTTTCCCGAAGTAAACTTCAGATTTACCGTACCAACACCATGAATAGAAGCATGTGAGCCGTTTCCCATCAACACGGAGGAAGTCCTTGCAACCTGATAAGAAGAGAACATGGATATATCAGAACATACATGTGTATTAGCACCCGTGTCAATTCACCAATCAGGAGAATGACATACTGAAAGGATAGTAGGTAAAATACCGTACCCAGCGTCCTTCATCTCAGTATCGCTAATAACAACATTAGCGGTCTTGCCTTTGTTCCCATGTTGCCGCTTGTCAAAGCGATTACGGCAGCTAGGAGCCTAATGATGAGGATCACCACAGACGTGGCAAGAGCCTTTCTTCTTATCATTTTTCCTCTTAAAGTTGGTTGAGTGAGTGGCATTGTTCTTTCCATCAAACTTCCCTTTGCCATCAAATTTATTCTTATTCTTAAACTTGTGGGATTGGAAGTTTTCTTCTGTACCAAATTGGCACTAGAAGCTCCCTCAAGTACTCGAGCACGTGCATCCTTTGCTCTCGCCTTCTCTTCCATATGAACAGACCCAATGAGAGCCGTAACAGAAAACTCTTGTCTCTTATGTTTCAGAGAAGTAGCAAAGTTCCTCCACATGGGAGGAAGCTTGGCAATAATGCCTTCGGCCACAAACTTGTCCGGTAAGGTACACTTGAACTGCTTGAGTTCTTTGGCAAGTGATTGTATCTCATGAGCTTGCTCAACGACGGAGCGCTCATCAACCATCTTGTAGTCATACAATTGCTCCATGACATACAACTCAGTGCTAGTGTCTGAGACCCCAAACTTGGCCTCGAGTGCATGCCACACATCTTTGCCATTATCAAATGGCATAGATGGGTCAACAATGTTGTCCCCAAGAATACTGAACAGAGCCGCCATAAACATGGTATCGGCTTTCTTAAAGGCCAGTTCCTGCTCAGCAGAAAGATCTCCTTCAGGTTTGCCAAGAGTGGCGCTATAGCAGTTTAGGTTTTTAAACCATAGAATTGCTCTCGCGCGCCATCTCTTATAGTGCATACCATCAAACGAAGGAGGCCTAGTAGCCGCGGCTACACCAGTGGAATTCAGTTGCCTATAATCAGGTTTTTGGATTGTTGAAAATATAAGCAATAATCCATATGATTTAATCCGAATAATAAACTGATAAGACATGATCATACAAACAGTACCAAAAACTAATCATGCAGATCAACAAAGTAGATGAACACATTATATCTAAATAAGATAAACCCATCACATCTACACCGAACGCTAGAATAAGGAACTCTAGCAGAATCTGAAATAAGAAGTTCAGTATTACGTATGGTAGAGCAGCGGCAGCCGCAGCGGTAGCAGCAGCGTCGTCAGCCATGTCATCGATGCAGAGGTTGCCGATGTCCAGGGAGAAGTCCTCATCAGGGAAGGAGTCATCCATGATGGCGTCAGTAGTTGCGCGAAAGCGCTCCCCAAAAACCTGATCGCCCCTCACGCGTACATGTGAAGTAAATATGCCCTGAGAGGCAATAATAAAGTTGTTATTATGTATTCCTTGTATATGATAGATGTTTATTTTGCATGCTTTAATTGTATTGATTCGAAACGTCAATACATGTGTGTTTAATAAACAAATAAAATGTTCCTAGTTATGCCTCTCTTATAGACTAGCTCGTTGATTAACAAGATGATCAAAGTTTCCTGATGATGGACATTTGATGTTGTTAATAACGAGGTCACAACATTTGTGAAATGATGTGATGAACATTCATCCGAAGTATAGCATTACGATCAAAGTCATTATCTTTATATTGCTATAACATCATACGAAGTAATATTAGTCCTTAGACCATGAGATCATGTTAATTGCTAACATCAAAAGCGTAACTTGATAACATCAAACGTCACACCATAAAAGGGTGACTATAAAGGTGGGTTCAGATACTCCGAAGATGTTATGTTGAGGCTCATGGATCAAGAGTGGAATTTGTCAATCCTGATGACGGATAGATATACTCTTGGCCCTCTCGGTGATATCACATTAAGATAGCTTGCAAGCAAGTGATGTGATCACTAGAATGTTATATCACGGGAACGAGAAAAGAGTGCATGTCGGTAACGAGATCAAACTAGGTATTTAGATGCCGATGATCGAATCTCGGACATATAATATATCACGAGACAAAGGGATTAAAATTACTAACGTAAGGTTCTCACGATCACATAAGTCATCGTTGAATGTGTAGGAGTCAGAATGGATCTCCAGGTCCCGCTTCTGATTATTGATTCGAGAGGAGTCTCAATCATGTCTGCATTATTCGCGAACCGTAGGGTGACACACTTAAGGGTTGCCAAACACCATTTTGGAGCACATATGTTTCAGACGAAAGAATTGCAAAGCGCTGGAATTATTTCGATGGAAACCGGAATTGTTTCTGGTGAAATTGCAGAAACTGGTTCTGCATGTGATATTGAAATGCTACAAAGGGGTTTTATGTGAATTTTTGTTAATTAAAGTAATTAACAAAATTCTGAATAAAATAAATAAAAGAGTTTTACTAAATGAGAGTTGCATTAAATTTGGTGGAAATTTAATGCATGTGAGTGGAACTTTGGGTGGAGGCTAAATTGTTGTGAATGGAGCTTCCACCACATGAATGCGGAAGAGGTGGGGCACCCCCCCGTGGGCGCCGGCCATGGGAGGGGAGGAGCCCCCCTCTCCTATAAAAGGCCCCCCTCTCCTCCCTCACAAAACACACCTCCTCGTGAAGGATCTCTCTCCCCTATAGATATATTCCCCCATGGTCTCGGATTAGTGAGATACATGTTCCCGGTGGCATTGCGTCTGGAAGGAGTTACTGCTTCCGCTGATTCGCTGGAGCGAGGAGGTGGAGGTTGTTCGGTGGCCTGAACATGTGTGCGAGGACGGATGCGCTGCTGATTTGCGACGCTAGGATTTCCACACAATCTTGAGATCGGCAAGCGTACGACTACATCATCCACGAGTTCCAACTCGTTAACAAAGCTTTGTTGTCTTTGAGGGTAAGTTCTCCATGGATGTATATCCACCCGTTGCTTGTATCTAGTACATAGATCTTGGCGTATAGTTTCCATCGTAGGAATTTTTTTGTTTTCTATGTTGCGAACCCAACAGTGGTATCAAATCCTGATCTATGCGTAGGTGCTTTGCATGGGTAGTACACATATGTTTATATGTGGGCAATGATGATCATGTTATTGCTTCTTTCATGTATTTTGGATATTGGTGGCATAGTGGGATGAAGTGGCCCGGACCAACCTTACATGTCATCGCACATGAGACCGGTTCCACGACTGACATGCAACTAGTTTTGCATAAGTGGCTGGCGTGTGTATGTCTCTCCTACTATAGTCAATATCTGATTTACAACGAGTTGCTAATAACTTAGTTATCATCGTTGTGGTTCCATGTTCGTAGGTAAGACCGGTTCTATCTCCGAAAGCCCTAAGCCACGTAAAACTTGCAATGGATAAATTAGAGGAGTCTAGTTTAGATTGTTGCTGGGCTAGTGTCATGATGTGGTAATGTTGTAAGTTGAAGTATGGTAGATATCCTTACAACACACTTAACGTGTAAGTTCCATAGACCTTGGCCTTACACATAAAGGAATGATAGAGATCATACCACGATGCATATGATGGTGATCAAATGCATGGACCATATCATCCCACTTTACATATTTGATGTTCGCATCTTATATTGCTAATTTGGCGCTTTTAGTAGCATTGTAAGATGATCCCTCATTTAAATATCAAGATAAAAGGTGTTCTTCCTTAAGTATGCACCGTTCTATGGATCATGTTTCGAGACATCACGTGATGATCGGGTGTACTCGACTCTACGCTTTCATACAACGGGTGTAAGATAGTTTTACACACGCGAGTACTAAGGTTCTTACTTAGTGAGCCTAGCATGTACAGACATGGCCTCGGAACACGGACCGAAAGGTTAAGCATGAGTCATATAGTGATATGATGCCCATATAGATGCTCTCCTTTGAAGCTACACCAACTCATGTGATGATCGGACTTGGTGTAGTGGATTTGGTTCATGTAATCACCAAAAGGACACGAGGGATGTCGTTTTTGAGTGGGAGTTCATTAGTAATTTGGATTAGTTGAACTCAATCTATCATAAACTTAGTCTAAATAAACTTTACAAATTTTGTTGTAGATGGCACCACCTGCTTTCAATTTCAATGTGTTCATGGAGTGTTGGGGTGATACCCCCGGGTAGGGTCACGCCGGGATATAAAGGCCGAGTTAGCCGAGGTTCGGCAAGGCCAAAGCGGATGCTGGCCGGGTCACCTCAAGGCAGGCCGAATCACGGGGTAACCCGGACCAGGGGTCATCCACCTAACTTGCTGTCAACCGACTTAAGCCATAAGTCGGAAAGATGTATCTAACCTTTATGCAGGAACATGTGTGGCCGGATCAACTATGTAGGATCCGGGTTATGTCAAGCTTATAAGAGAAGGAAGGTATCTCGCTGGTCAAAGGTGACAACTGTACGCAGAGCGTGAGCAAAGCGGACAGCTGGACCACCGAGGCGTGGCCGACAAAGGTGACGAAGCCAATGTCGGCTGATGCAGGCGCCGCAGAGGCTCACGTAGCCTCTGCATACAGTTAGGCTCATGTTAGGCTCACGTTTGCCCTAAGTGGAGACCTAGCCACCCCTATATAAGGAGGGCTAGGGCCTCTGTAGAAGGGGTTGGTCTGAAACTGGTTGAGTTTTACGAGGTTGATTCTTGACGGGTTGGTTCCTAGGAGATAGCTCTGTGGGCTAGCTAGTGGCGAGAGTAAGAGAGTTCCTTCTTCCTCCTCTCCCGAAAACAGCTCTAGGAGCACTTGTAATATGTGAAGGTGAGTCGAATATAAAACTTCTGTGTGTGGAATCACCACACTATCCCTCCCTGGATTCCCCTAGTGCATTCAGTCCCCACCTTTAGCCTATCCATGGCATCTGCCGTGACACCACCATGACAGTTGGCGCCCACCGTGGGGCCTGCGGCGCTAGCAGGGGTCAAGATCCTGACGGGAAACCTCATCGGCACCGGCGAACGCATCGTCTCCGGACTCGTTCAGCGCTTTGGAGCGCTGGATTTCGTCAGTGACAACGCTGGCTGCTTCGGCACGCGCCCTCTTCCGCGCAATGGCCTCTTCGTCAAGCTCGGCGCGCACAAGGTCTACGTTGCTATGGACGTGTCATGCGTTCATCCACGGCACGTCGTCGAGGCAGGCGAGCCACCCCTTAGCGTGGTTCACGGGGCGCGTACCACTCGCTCCCCGGACCACACTGAGGTGATGATGACTGCGCCTGGCGCTGGCATGAGCAAAGATCCGGCACCAGATCCGGAAGCAACACCCAAGGCACCAAGGAAAGGTAGAGGTCCTCCACTAGAGAGGCTAGAAAATGTGTTGCGGGAGGCGATGGATAGCTTGGCAAACCCTGTAGCAGCAGCAGTAGATCCGGCTCAGGCACAGGCCGAGCTAGAGGAAACTAGGCAAAAAATACTAGAGGGTGCGAAAAAGATAGCCGCGGCTCAGCAGTCGTTGAACATGACGTTGCGTGAGTACACAAAGGCGAATAAGGTTGATGCTGTAAAAGTAAAAGGGAGAAACCTCATGAGTGAAATGAACAAAGAGGGAGATATTAGGATTGAGGAGTCAGAGAACTGTTTGTCCGTGGGGCTGCCGAAGTATAGTACCGCAGCAAAGAACCTTAGGGCAGCATATGCAGCTGCATCTGAGTTAGAGGGACTAACGGGTGAAGCCCGTCAGATACAGCAAGATAGGGTTAATGAGTTGGTTCGGATCGCGAACAGGCAAAACGAGGAATTGCTCAGGGCAAACCCAGAAAGGGCTAGGGCCTCAAAGATCGTCCATTCGGTGGTGGGTAACCCAGAGAGATCTGCTGGAACCGCATCGTCTACTCATGGTGGTCCTAGGAGAGAAGAGGTAGTAACCTCGGCCAGGAGGAACAAACAGATTGTCCCGTATGACCCGACAAGGGCAGGGAAAGGAAAAGAAGTATAGAGAAATGACGATCGACGGAGTGTGAGCCGAGGAGAAGCTGGACGAGGTAACCTTGACCAAGGCAACGCCGGTCAAGGAAATGCTATAAATGGCAATGCCGGACAGCGAAACTCGGCAGGAGCAGGACAATCCCAACAGCGGAATATACCAAGGCAAGAGCAAAGTGCCGGCCGAGGAATGCAACAGAGAGGTGCTCCACGAGAGCAGGATCGGTATAACGATGGAGATTTGGAAATGGTGAACGCAGGATACCCAAGGCCAGATTATCATGTGATAGGGTCGAGATTGGGAAACAGGGATTTGATGCCTGATGATGCCAGATTAAAACTGGATCGATGGTATAGGTCGGAGCAGATTGAATGTCAAGGTCCACCGGGTCCTGCATGTTTTGGGCCTCGGATCATGAAGGAGCCACCGGTACCTAACTTCCAGTTACCCAGAGGCACAAAGATGTATGACGGCAGTACAAAGCTAGTGGATTGGTTGATAAACTATGCTACAGCTGTGAAAATTGATACATGCAACTTGAGATGGGCTGTGAGATACGTACCCTAGATGTTGGAGGGGCCAGCGAGATGGTTAAACAATTTGCCGCCCGGAAGTATTAACTGCTGGATCAATTTTGAGAAAATGTTTATCAGCAATTTCTCAAGTACGTATCAGAGGCCAAATAGGCCACAGACCCTAGCTATGTGTAAGCAGAGACCGAACGAGACGGACCGGGAGTTTTTAACCCGGTGGTGTACAGTGAGAAACTCGTGTGAGGGTGTGATAGAGTCACAGGCCATAGCATGGTTTGCGCAAGGGTGCAGATATGCAAGCGAGCTATGGCAAAAGTTGCAAAGAAAATGCCAACTACATTGGTAGAGATGATCCGGATTGCTGATTCGTATGCTTTGGGTGATCCGACTCAACCCAGGCTCATTTCAAACGAGACAAATGAGGAGTACTACCAGAGAGATGGAGCCAGACCACCCCGGAGGAATGATTACAGAGGTAAAAGAAGAGATGACAAACCAGATCACCGGTACAGTTTGCAACAAGTTGCTGCTGTGAATCATGATCAGCCCGGAGCAGGGGGCAGTCAATGTTAGAAAACTGGAGGGCAACAATGGACACCGAGGAATGATGGCAAGAAAACTTGGACGCCAGAGCAAAAGAAACAGTGGCAAGAAAATAAGGACCGTCCGAGGTACACTTATGAGTCAATGTTGGATCAGCCGTGTAAATTTCACACGCCAAGTCCAAGTAACCCAGTGGGTCATACAACAAGGCAATGTGAGTGGATGTGCAAAATAGAACAAGCTGGTTCGGGGAATGCTCAGGCACCCCGGAACGATCAACCTCGGCAGGAGTTACCCCGGCAGCAATTGCTCTCCGGAGCGAACACGCAACAGCTAATGTTGCCTCCCCCTCCGCCGAGGTATGACAACCATGAGAGAAGGGATGCAGTGCATCAAGTAGAAGACCAGCATCGGCCGGATCAGAGGTACCCCGGAAATGATGGGAGAAATGAGTACAGAGAGCATCATCAAAGTTACTATGTGTTTACCACTAAGGAAACAAACAGAAAGAGCTTGCAGCGCCGACATATGGAGGTGAATGCGGTAATGCCAGCAATGACGACGTATATGCCTTGGTCGGACCAGGAAATTACCTGGAGCATCAAAGATCATCCCAAGCTTATGCCGAGTCCTGGTTCATATGCGTTAGTGCTGGATCCAACATTCATTGGGCTAAACATCAATGTGAGATTCTCAAAGGTACTGATTGACAATGGCAGTAGCATTAACATCATGTATGCGGATACAATGCGCAAATTAGGTATCTCGGAGAACATGCTCCAGGCTACAAGGACCACTTTCCATGGTATTGTGCCAGGCATTTCTTGTGAGCCCATAGGCAAGGTCCGGGTTGACGTATTGTTCGGCACAAGAGATAATTGCCGAACTGAAAATTTGGAGTTTGAAGTGGTGAACTTAGAGACCGTGTATCATGCGTTACTCGGAAGACCGGCGCTGAACAAGTTTATGGCAAGTTGTCACATTAGTTACTTGAAGATGAAGTTGCCTGGGCCGAATGGGGTGATTACCATTGCTGGAGATTTCTGGCGTTCCATTGAGTGTGCGTCAGCCGGGTCTAACCTAGCCGAGTCACTCCTGATTGCGCAAGAGAAAAGAAAAATCCAAGAGGTGGCGGCATTAGCTCAGTCCGCGCAGCAGTATATGCCGGCACTGAGTAACCCGCATGGAAGTGTCTCATTCCAAGCCACGAAAGATACCAAGAAGGTGCCCGTTGATGATATGTTCCTAGAGCGCACCGTAACAATTGGTGCCGGGTTAAATGACAAATAGGAAAGCGAGCTCGTCAACTTCCTCCGTGAGAATCGGGATATTTTTGCTTGGTCCACACAGGACTTGCAAGGTGTTCCGAGGGAGTTGGCCGAGCACTCTTTGAATGTGAGACCCGGAGCAAAGCCGGTGAAGCAACCTCTCCGCCGCTTCGCCGAATATAGGAGGAAAGTCATCGAAGATGAGATAGCTCGGTTGTTGGCTGCAGGATTTATCATGGAAGTTCTTTACCCGGATTGGCTGTCTAATCCAGTGCTGGTGGAAAAGAAGGATGATCCGAATGTGGCAGTGGTTTGGCGTATGTGTATCGATTACACGAACCTGAATAAGGCGTGTCCAAAAGATCCATTTCCACTGCCCAGGATAGATCAGGTCATAGACTCAACTACTGGATGTGAACTATTGTCATTCATCGATGCATATTCTGGTTTCCACCAGATACCTCTGAATCCGGATGATCAAATAAAGACTGCATTTATCACCCCGTATGGGGCTTATTGCTATCGCACCATGCCCTTTGGTTTACGTAACTCTGGGGAAACGTACCAAAGATGTATGCAAAAATGTTTGCACGACCAAATTGGTCAAAATGTACAAGTGTATGTGGACGATGTGGTTATCAAGACCAAGGAAAGCAAAACGCTCCTTGACGATATCAGGCAGACATTCACAAACCTAAGAAGGTTCCGGATGAAGCTTAACCCGGAAAAATGTACATTCGGTGTCCCGGCTGGAAAGTTACTCGGATTTCTTGTCTCCAGCCGAGGTATCAAAGTCAATCCAACTAAAATCCGGGCCATTGAGCGAATGGAGCTGCCGAAGTGTCTTAACGATGTCCAGAGGTTCACTGGTTGCCTGGCATCGTTAAGTCGGTTTGTGTGTCGGTTGGGAGAAAAGGCATTGCCTCTCTATCAACTCATGAAAAAGTCGGATAAGTTCGTTTGGACGCCGCAGGCCGATGAAGCCTTTGCCCACTTAAAGAAGATATTAGCCACTGCACCAGTGTTAGCCTCTCCACTATCAAAGGAGCCAATGTTGCTCTACATAGCCGCAACCAACGGAGTTGTAAGTGCAGTGATGGTGGTAGAGCGCGACGAAGAGGGTAAGTCGGTGCAAAGGCTAGTGTATTATCTGAGCGAGGTATTATCTGCCTCAAAGCAGAACTACCCACACTATCAGAAAGTGGCGTATGGGGTGTATATGGCAGCTAAGAAGCTGAAGCACTATTTTGAAGAGCATCCCATCAGGGTAATATGTGAGGCTCCCATATCCGAGATAATGAGTAACAAGGATGCAAGTGGTGGGATTGCAAAATGGGCAATTGAACTAGCTCCTTATGCGCCATAATACGATAGAAGAGAAGCAATTAAGTCTCAAGCTGTGGCGGACTTTTTTGTCGATTGGGCCGAGGTACAATATGAGCCGCCACTGCCAGATCCGAACTACTGGACAATGCACTTTGACGGGTCGAAAACAAAAACTGGGCTAGGTGCCGGAGTTGTACTTACTTCGCCAAAGAAGGACCAGCTGAAATATGTGTTGCAGATCCATTTCGCGGCATCAAACAATGGGCTCAAAGTGGCAAAAGAAATTGGGATACGTCGGATACTATGCTTTGGCGACTCGGATTTGGTAGTACAACAAGTGTCGGGACTGTGGGACGCCCTTGATCCAAACATGGCGCTGTACAGATTTCATGTGCAGAAGATATCTGGTTACTTTGAGGGTTGTGAATTTCACCATGTACCCCGGGTGGAAAATGAGGCTGCCGACGTACTGTCGAAGCTCGGATCAACCCGATAGGCGATTCCACCGGGAGTAGCATTGGAACACCTCAGAAAACCGTCTATTAGGCCGTCCCCAGAAACCGACTCAATCTACGTCCCGGAGGATACAGAATCCAGAGCGGTGCCCGTGGACATTGATATGGGAGGTGGTGCACGAGACCTGGGGACTGCCTCAGCGAACCTGGGGACTGCTTCGCAAGACCCGGGGACTGCTTTGTAAGACCCGGGGACTGCTCAGCATGATCCGGCTAAAGTTATGCCGGTGGACCGGATGGAAATTGATGAGAGTCCCTATGCGAGCAATACCAGCTTGGACACTACCTATATTTCAATTCCTAAAAGATGGAACTTTACCCACTGAGGAGGTGCTATCCAGGCAAACTCAAAGGAGAGCAAAGGCATACACTATCATCAATTCCGAGCTATACAAAAGGAGTGTGACTAATGTCCTTCAGCGATGTGTTGACCCGGAAGAGGGGCTTGACATCCTCCGAGATATACATCAAGGGGAGTGCGGGCATCATGCCTCGTCACGAGCCTTGGTGGCAAAAGCTTTCTGGCATGGATTCTACTGGCCAAGTGCCTTAGAACAAGCAGAAGATCTGGTGAGAAAGTGCATTGGTTGTCAGCGGTATGCTACCAAGACACATATGCCAATGTCGGAGCTCAAGACCATACCAATCACCTAGCCATTTGTCGTGTGGTGTTTGGACATGGTTGGCCCGTTTAAACCAGCAAGGGAAATATGACTCAATTTTGGTCATGGTGGACAAATTTACAAAATGGATCGAAGTGAAGCCAATAAGAAAATGTGATGGAGCTACGGCCATGACATTTCTCAAAGACATCATCTTGAGATACGGTTATCCTCACAGTATCATAACTGATAATGGCACAAACTTTGCTGAAGGAGCATTTGCGCGTTTTTGCCGAGATAAGAAGATTCGGCTAGACGTTGCCTCGGTAGCCCACCCCGCTTCGAACGGACAAGTGGAAAGATCCAACGGATTGGTATTATCCAGGATAAAACCCCGGCTCATTGAGCCGCTGCAAAGATCAGCGGGGTGCTGGATAGAAGAACTACCAGCAGTACTGTGGAGTTTAAGAACAACTCTGAATCGATCAACAGGCTATACGTCATTCTTTCTGGTATATGGGGCAGAAGCTGTATTACCAGCCGACATAGAGCATGATTCGCCTAGGGTCACCCAATACACAGAAGCCGAAGTGCAAGAGGCCCGGCAAAATGATGTTGATCTGCTGGAAGAAGCGAGAGAATTGGCATTGTCAAGATCCACCATATATCAGCAAAATCTCCGACGCTATCATAGCCGGAAAGTAGGCCCCCGAGTTTTCCGGGAAGGCGATCTGGTACTTCGGTTGGTACAACATACTGCTAGAATGCACAAATTATCCCCCCATGGGAAGGGCCATTCATTGTGAGCAAAGCATTGCACAATGATTCTTATTATCTTATAGATGCAAAGCCACAGGAAAAGAACAAGGCGGATAGGTCCGGCGAGGAGTCTAAGCGTCCATGGAATGTAGCTCTACTTCGTCCTTTCTACACTTAGCAAAGAAGTGTATGTATCCGAATCTTCTCATATGTCGGTATGTATGCCAGCAATGAGCTTAATAATGAAGTGTTGGCACCCCGAGCAGTAACTCGGGGACTGCCTTAATAATGAGTATTTTCTTCTGTATTAATTATTTATACGTCGGCTGGCATAAGTTGTTCTACTTAGGCCAGATTAGTAATGTGTGAGTACCAAGAACCCAACTCTTCGACTTGCTGCTGTCCAACAAGAATTGGCTTCATGGCAAGCAAGAGAACAAGTTTGGAATTGCGTAGCACATGAAAAACGACTAAGGAAAGGAACTTAATCGATCCAACGTTTGTTTTTCGACCTAACCTTATGTGTACTTTAAATTTACTATGCTGAGTTACTTTGAGCTAATCCTGAAGTTTCCAAGTACCGTTAAGACAATTTTTGAAACTTGGACTCGTAAGTCATAAAACCGAACCAAGGTAGACGCGAGCCGAGCCAAAAGATTGGAAGAACGAGAAAACGAAACTCAGGGACTATGCCCAAGTCAATCCAGCATAGAAACTTAGTAGCAAAATATCACTTGTGCATTTGATACAACTGCACCCGGCATACCAGGGATCTGATAAATTTTTTAAGTTCTTTGCTCAAGGAGCAGCAGGAGGAGGAAGTTCAGTGTCATATTCATTGTCTTCAATGTCCGAGGCATCGTCCTCTTCGTCCTCATCCGAGCCATCTTCGACGTTCTCAGCGTTTTCATCATCAGCGGCATCTAGAAAGCTCGGTCCCTCGTTCCACTAGTGAATGGGGGCGTATTGGATAAAGCTGTGAGCACAAGCCTTGCGCCGAGCCACCCAATCCGGGTCAGTAGACCACTTTGATCCAGTCCGCATGCGTGCGAGGAGGTTGAGGTCGATCTTCTCATACCACGTGAGCACGTAGTGAAGAACTATCTCAGCTCCGGCGTGCCCAGCAGATTCTCTCCAGAGATCGAGCTGAGTCTCGCAGTCCATAAGCCGGGCAAAGAGAACTGATAGTTTCTCCGGAGTATCTTCTTCAGGCCAAAAGGCATTGAAGATCCGGATCACCACGTCCATAACATCCTTGCCATAGTTCCTCACAGTCTCAATTCGAGAAGACAAGATGACGATCAGATCTTCGAGGTCAAGAGGAATGGAGCCAGGACCAGACGGAGTACCCCTTTCCTGGCGGAACTTGGTAACAGCCTTGGAGGCAATAGCATTGCTCTCTGGGAACTTATCTGAAAAAATAGCAGAGCTGGAATGAGTAAAGGAAGCAGGCGCGGAAAGATTAATGTCGGTTGAAGGAAAAGAACTTACTAGAGATATGACTGTGGACCCGGGACAGCTCATGGATGCAGTTGTCACGCCTCTCCCGGAGTTGCACAAGCTCAGCATTCGCCGACTCAAGTTTGATGTCGGCCTCCTTGAGTAAGTCCTGGCCCTTGGCAATCTAGAGATTGAGGCGTTCACGCTCTTCAGTATAGTCCTGGCCAACATTTTGAAGCTCGGATTGGTGCTGTGCTTTCAACTTTTGCATTTCTGCCTTTAGCTTAGCAATCTCATCGTCCTTGGTCCGGAGGAGGGCGAGCTCATCATCTTTATTTTTGAGCTCGGCCTGATGCAGTCCTGCTTGTTCGAGAAAATGCAGCATCATATCAGGCACGGGCACACTCTCTTCAAGAGATGCTGAAATAATTTATTGACCCGGCAGAGCCGAGGTATGAATGTTTGCCGAGCCAAGGAGGAAAGGAGATGGAAAGCTAGCAAGGTCGCACAAAAATAACTTACCCTTGATCTGGTCCAAGTTCCTCCTCATGAGGGTATTCTCAGCCTCCACCCCAGCTGCAGAAACCGAATGATGGGTTAGTTCAGCAGAAAAAGATGAAGAAAAACGGAGAAATGTCAAGGAAGAAACTTACCCCTGTTCTCGTGTTCAGTGAGAAGTGCGTTATGCTTGGCGTGCAGCATCTTATGAGTGCCCAGGAGACGCTAAAACTCAGCGCTCCGGCGGTTGGTGGTCACCTGAAAAGAGTACAAAAATACAACTTAGCCTTGTGTATATTCGAAGTGTACAAAATCCGGGCCAAGTGGAACTTAACCCGGCTCTAGGTGTGTGCATATTCGAAGTGTACAAAATCTGGGCCAAGTGGAACTTAACCCGGCTCTAGGTGTGTGCATATTCGAAGTGTACAAAATCCGGGCCAAGTGGAAGTTAACCCGGCTCTAGGTGTGTGCATATTCGAAGTGTACAAAATCCGGGCCAAGTGGAACTTAACCCGGCTCTAGGTGTGTGCATATTCGAAGTGCACAAAATCCGGGCCAAGTGGAACTTAACCCGGCTCTAGGTGTGTACATATTCGAAGTGTACAAAATCCGGGCCAAGTGGAACTTAACCCGGCTCTAGGTGTGTGTATATTCGAAGTTATCAAGGAGCTACGTTAGTTTTCTAAGGAGCATCCAGCCGAGTAACAAGTTACTCCCCCGGAGGCTCGGGGACTAATGGTTATATCACTAATATCTACAACATGCTAAGGGAAAGGGGAAGTAACGTACCTCCATCATTTGACCTGCGAGGTTAATTGCCTTAGCGGCTGTGTTCATTTGAGCGGAAAATTCAGCAGGGCCGAACTTCTCCGGAAGATCGTCGTTGTGGACAAACTACGCCTTGTTCCAATTATTGACAAATTCAATCAGGGTCGGAGGGTATCGCTCGCTGCTGGGCATATGGGGCGCCACTAAGCCCTTCGCATGCGCCTCCCTCCTCTCAACCAGGGCAAGGGCCGGACTGGTGTGTAGAACAAGTTGTTGCGCATCAGCCGGCTCGGTAGGGGCGTCCTTCGGTGCTGGAGGCTTCTTGGAAAGCATGGACGCGAGAGTGCGCTGTCCGGCCTCGACGGACGCTGCCCTGGTGGCGTCAGGGGCCTTTTTGCCCTTGGGCTGCTGAGAGGAGGAAGTGGTTGCAGCAGATTTACCCTTGGGAGCTTCCTAGGTACTTTCTCGCCGAGACTGGGAAGTCTCGGACGAGGCGGAGGGGCTTGGCGATGCTGCTCTTGCTGCTGGTGTTGCTGCTGTTGCTCTTGCTGCTGGTGCTGGAGTTGGTGCTGGTGCTGAAGTTGGTGCTGGTGTTGCTGCTGGTTTCTTCTTCGGTGGAGGTGCCGAGGAAGCCTCGGTAGTAGCTGGTTGCGGCGAAGCCGAAGTGGTGGATGCCACTGCCTCGGCTGGGCCAGTCTCCCCTGCTCCAAGGTCGCCCCCTCTTGACGAGGTGAAGTGGAACCCGGAGCAGCCGCTAAACCCTCCGGAATAGGGCTCAGCGGGCGTGAATCGTCGCCACGAGGGGGAGAAGGGCTGTGTCAGAGCGGCGAAGCAATGCTAGATCCACTCTATGGGACCTCCACCGCGGCCCTGCCGAATCAAACAGTGTCAGATGAGAAACTATAACAACAGAAAACAAGTAAGTGGCAAAGGGAAAAGAGGCTTACTCATCCGTGGTCTGGGGCTCCTTGGGCTTCCGAGCCCTTCGTGCTGGGGCCTTGCTTGTAGGCTTGGAGGCAGTTTTGTCCCTGAACTTCTTTCGCCTTTTGGATGGCTGAGAAGGTCCGGAGGAGGAAGTTGATGCAGCTCCCCTCTTCTTCTTCGGTGCAACCGGAACAGGATCACCCACGGCAAGGGGAGGGTCCTCATGGATCTGCCAACCGAGGTTAGCTGATGTCGGAAAAGCATAAGAAAGGGGGATAGCGTCAAATGCTTCCATCACCTTGATATCCGAGTCATCTTCATCGTCGGGCCAATATCTAATGGAAGAGAGTTTACCAGTGGGTCGCTTCGTCGCGTCGGTCATTGGAAGGAACATCTCCTGATCCGGCTCCTCCTCATCCGGGGTCTCCCGGTCAGGCGCCCAAGGGTGGGATCGGTGCCATCCTTAATGGTTTGCTGAAGGAATTGCTAAGGGAGAGAAAAAACGACAGAGTTAAATATACAACAGCAACCGACATAAGATTTAATTCGGAGAAAGTTTGCAGCACGAAGCTTACCAAGGGAGGAGGCCTATCTCGGCAATAGTGCTCAATTCCCCACGTCCACTCTGAGGAGAAGTCCTTGTGGGTGGTGAAGAGCGCCTTGACCCGGCGGTAAATCTCTGTGTTGCTCAACTCGAAGGACGAGGTACGGTTGGGGTCGCGGCCCCAGCTCATGTGACGTAACTTATGAGTGCGCTTCTAGAGGGGAGAGATCCGGTTGCAGACGAATGTGATCATGGCGTCCTCGTTGCGCAACCCGAGCTCCTTCAGCTCCGCGAACCTTTTGTTGACCTGGTTGGCCAAGACCGTGGACTTCTTGGGGATCACGTCCCACAACTCAGGGTTAGGAGGACCCGGAGTATAGGGGCGCAGCCGGATCAAGTCTTCGGTGCCGGCGTTCCGGACATAAAAGAAAGTCCGGGCCCATCCCTTGCAGGACTCCAGCCTGGTAACCCGGGGAAAGACGGAGAACCTCCGGGGAGAAATGGACGCAGCGCCGAACTGCGTAAGTTGTTTGTTCTCCGGCTCTAGGTCAACATTCGGAATTACATTACGATGAAGGCCAAAGAACTGGATCCATAGCTCCTTCGTGGGCCATAATCCGGCATAGCCTTCGATCGTAGAGGCGAAAGCGGAAAGAGAGGTGATGGCATTGGCAGGAAGGTGGTGCGGCTGGAGTTCGTAGGTGTTCAACCAGTCGTGGAAAAAAATCACTAACTGGCAAGCCAAATCCCCGCTGGAAATGAGACAGGAATACCACATACTCACCCGGATTGGGTGAGGGGGCGAGTTCGGCGGAGGCGAGGCGTGCGGTGACGCCTGCGGGGATGCGCCTGGTGCGGTAGAGCCAGTCCAGGTCATCCTGGCAGACCCAAGAACTGGCCCACGCACCACGGTCCGCCGCGGCGGCGTCTTCTTCCATTTCTTGCTCAGCGATGATGAGCTCTTCTTATGTCATCTCGAGGTCGCTGCCCTCGCTGGCACTAGCGGCGGAGGGTGGCAGCGGCCTAGACAGACGAGGACCCGTGGCGGAGGAGGTGCGCACCGGCAGCGACGACACAGATGCGAGTGGAAGTAGTGCAGCGGCGGTGCTGCTACTCAAACGCGTTAGCGGCGGCACTGTCACGGGAGAAGACGAGGAAGGAGAAAGGGCAGAGGGGCGCGGAACTGGGGAAAGAACCCAAGGAGCACACCCCTCCCCTATTTAACCGCTCCCTCTGGGAGGTAGTGGGATCGCGTTTGCGGGCAGGCCACATCGTGTGGCCGTGTATAAACTGGATTGACCAATAAGCATCGAGCCACACAGAAGGCCACAGGGCGCAGCGGATCCCATGATGTGACATTATGATGCAGTTAACGAGGAGGCAGACACGATGTGACGTGTGATATAGTGATAACTGACAATTACTGCGGCGGTTACTGTGGCTGGCCCTTAAAATGAGGCTATGTGATGATTAGCCTCCACATGGGGAAGCATACGAGAGAAGGAAGAATGACCCGGATAACAATGTGGTAACCCGGCCAGCAAGTGAAAACTTGGAATGTGCCAAGGGAAAGTAAACCCATGGAATTCGAGATAAGGAGGTAACTCAGAAATGAAACTCAATACTCAGTGAAATTGAACCTGCTGTGGCCTTAGCGGCCAAGGCAGCTAAGACTGCACCAGCTTCGGGGACTAATGTTGGGGGGATACCCCCTGGTAGGGTCACGCCGGGGTATAAAGGCCGAGTTAGCCGAGGTTCGGCAAGGCCAAAGCGGATGCTGGCCGGGTCACCTCAAGGCAGGCCGAATCACGGGGTAACCCAGACCAGGGGTCATCCACCTAACTTGCTCTCAACCGACTTAAGCCATAAGTCGGAAAGATGTATCTAACTTTTATGCAGGAACAGGTGTGGCCGGATCAACTATGTAGGATCCGGGTTATGTCAAGCTTATAAGAGAAGGAAGGTATCTCGCTGGTCAAAGGTGACAACTGTACGCAGAGCGTGAGCGATGCGGACAGAGGCCGAACCACCGAGGCGTGGCCGACAAAGGTGACGAAGCCAATATCGGCTGACGCAAGCGCCGCAGAGGCTCACGTAGCCTCTGCATGGGTGACGCGGGGGAAAAGTGACCCGGTCTGCTTACTATTCTGGGAGGAGGCATATTCCCTGGAATATGCCTCCACGTTTGCCCTAAGTGGAGACCTAGCCACCCCTATATAAGGAGGGCTAGGGCCTCTGTAGAAGGGGTTGGTCTGAAACTGGTTGAGTTTTACGAGGTTGATTCTTGACGGGTTGGTTCCTAGGAGATAGCTCTGTGGGCTGGCTAGTGGCAAGAGTAAGAGAGTTCCTTCTTCCTCCTCTCCCGAAAACAGCTCTAGGAGCACTTGTAATTTGTGAAGGTGAGTCAAATATAAAACTTCCGTGTGTGGAATCACCACACTATCCCGCCCTGGATTCCCCTAGTGCATTCAGTCCCCACCTTTAGCCTATCCATGGCATCTGCCGTGACACCACCACGACATGGAGAAAGAGAAACTTGGGGCAAATGGTAGCAACTTTACCAACTAGTCCATGAATTTGAGGATTCTCCTCACTACTGCACAAAAGAAATATGTGCTAGAAGCGCCGCTAGGCCCCCCACCAGCTCCTGATGCCCCTGACGAGGAAAAGAATTCCTATATAACTCGTCAGGAGGACCACAACTTAGTTCATTGCGGCATACTGTATGGGCTAGAGCCAGAACTTCGAAAGCGTTTCGAAAATGGCAATGCTTTTGATACCATGGGAGAATTGAAAATGGTTTTCGATACCCATGCTGTCGTAGAGAGTTATAATGTTTCTGAAAAGTTCTTTAGCCGCATGATGGAGGAGAATAGCTCCATTAGTGAGCACGTACTCAAAATGTCTGGGTACGCCGATAAGCTTGTGTCCTTGGGAATATCGATTCCCATTGACCTAGGCATACATCGTGTTCTCCAATCTCTGCCACCTAGCTACAAGATCTTTGTGATGAACTATAACATGCAGGGCATGAAGAAGTCTCTTCTCGAGCTTCTGTCAATGCTTAAAACTGCAGAAGTGGAGATTAGGAAAGAACAACAAGTGTTGATGATCAATAGGACCACCGGTTTCAAGAAAGACAAGAAAGGCAAACATAAGGGAAAGAAGGGCGACAAATCTATTGCCGCACCTGAAAAGAAATCCCGAGATGGCCCTAAGTCTGATACCAAGTGCTACTATTGCAAGGGGTTAGACCATTGGAAGCGCAGCTGCCCCAAGTATTTGGCGGACAAGAAGGCCGGCAAGGCAAACAAAGGTATATGTGATATACATGTTATTGATGTGTACTTGACTAGTACTCGCAGTAG
Organism: Avena eriantha; assembly: GCA_910589775.1. Taxonomy (NCBI): domain Eukaryota; kingdom Viridiplantae; phylum Streptophyta; class Magnoliopsida; order Poales; family Poaceae; genus Avena; species Avena eriantha. Next base: position 397,695,022 of record OU342745.1, read on the forward strand.
CACCTGGGTATTTGATACGGGATCGATTGCTAATATATGTAACTCGATTCAAGGCTATGGAACAAGCGACAGCTAGCAAGGGATGAGGTCACGATGCGGGTCGGCAATGGATCAAGAGTTGATGTGATCGCTGTCGGAATGCTGCCTCTCCATATGTCATCAGGATTAGTGATAAATCTAAATAATTGTTATTTGGTGCCTGCACTGAGCATGAACATTGTATCCGGATCGTTTTTGATGCGAAGTGGTTATTCCTTTAAATCTGAAAACAATGGTTGTTCGATTTATATGAATGATATCTTTTATGGTCATGCACCTGTGATGAATGGTTTATTTCTATTGGATCTCGATAGTAGTATTACGCATATTCATAATGTTGATGCTAAAATGATTAAACTTGATAATGATATATCTGCATATATGTGGCACTGCCGTCTAGGTCATATTGGCGTTAAACGCATGAAGAAACTCCATTCTGATGGACTTTTGGAATCACTTGATTTTGAATCATTTGATACATGTGAGCCATGTCTTATGGGCAAGATGACTAGAACGTCGTTTTCCGGTTCAATGGAACGAGCGACAAATTTATTGGAAATCATACATATTGATGTATGTGGACCAATGAGTGTGTCGACGCGAGGTGGATATCATTATTTTGTTACTTTCACGGATGGTTTGAGTAGATACGGGTATATCTATTTGATGAAACAGAAGTCTGAAACCTTTGAAAAGTTCAAAGAATTTCAGAATGAAGTGGAAAATCATCATAACAAAAAGATCAAATTTCTGTGGTCCGGCCATGGAGGAGAGTATCTTAGTTACGAGTTTAGCACAGATATGAAAGACTGTAGAATAGTTTCACAACTCACGCCTACCGGAACACCACAACGTAATGGTGTGTTTGAACGTCGTAATCATACTTTATTGGATATGGTTCGGTCTATGATGTCTCTGACTGACTTGCCACTGTCATTTTGGGGTTATGCACTGGAAACCGCTGCATTCACTTTAAAATGGGCACCATCTAAATCCATTGAAACGACACCGTATGAATTATGGTTTGGAAACAAACCTAAGTTGTCATTTCTTAAAGTTTGGGGATGCGATGTTTATGTGAAGAAACTTCAGCCAGATAAACTTGAACCTAAAGCGGAAAAATGCGTCTTCATAGGATACCCTAAAGAAACGATTGGGTATACCTTCTATCACAAACCTGAGGGCAAGGTTTTTGTTGCAAAGAATGGATCCTTTCTTGAGAAGGAGTTTCTCACGAAAGGTGTGAGTAGTCGGAAGGTAGAACTCGAAGAGATTATTGAACCTTCTCTTCATGAAATGGCGTGGCGCAGCACCGGAAATTGTTTCGGAGTTGACTTCACCTGATGAAGAGAGAGCTAATGATAATAATCATGAAACTCCGAAAGAGGACACTACCGAACCTCGCAGGTCAAGTAGGACACGTGCATCTCCTGAACTATACAGAAATCCTTATAAATTTCATGATTGATGAAATAGATGACCTTGCGACGTATGAAGAAGCGATGATGAGCCCGGATTCGAACAAATGGCTAGAAGTCATGAAATCCGAGATGGAATCCATGTACAAAAACTAGGTTTAGAGCTTGGTGGACTTACCTCACGATCGAAAGGTCGTTGAGAATAAATGGATTTTCAAAATAAAAGCTGATGCTGATGGTAATGTGACCATCTATAAAGCTCGACTTGTCGCAAAAGGGTTTCTACAAATTTAAGGAGTTGACTACGAGGAGACATCTCTCCCGAAGCGATGCTAAAGTCGGTTAGGATTATGTTAGCAATTGCTGCATATTTCGATTATGAAATATGGCAGATGGATGTCAAAACTGCGTTCCTCAATGGTAATATTGAAGAAGAGTTGTATATGATACAACCTAAGGGTTTTGTCAATTCTAAGGATGCTGATAAGGTATGCAAGCTTCAGCGATCCATCTATGGACTGGAGCAAGCATCCCGGAGTTGGAATCTCCACTTTGATGAGGTGATCAAAGCGTTTGGATTTGTCCAAACTTATGGAGAGGCTTGTATTTACAAGAAAATGAGTGGGAGCAATGTGGCATTTCTGACATTATATGTAGATGACATATTATTGATTGGAAATGATATAGATCTTTTAAACAGTGTTAAAAGTTATCTAAACAGCAAATTTTCAATGAAGGACCTTGGTGAAGCTTCATATGTATTAGGCATTAAAATCTATAAAGATAGATCAAGGCACCTAATTGGGCTATCGCAAAGTACATATCTTGATAAGATATTAAAGAAGTTTAATATGGACGGAAGTAAGAAGGGGTTCTTACCTATGTTGCAAGGCAAGACATTGAGTAAGACTCAAAGTCCGGCTACGGCGGAAGAAAGAGAGATAATGGATAAGATCCCCTATGTGTCAGCCATAGGCTCTATAATGTACGCCATGCTATGTACAAGACCGGATGTGGCACATGCTATTAGTTTGACTAGTAGGTACCAATCTGATCCAAGTTTAGAACACTGGATAGCGGTCAAGAATATCCTTAAGTACTTAAGAACAACTAAGGATATGTTTCTTGTATACGGAGGTGAATAAGAGATGGTTGCTAATTGTTATGTCGATGCTAGCTTTGACACCGATCTGGATGACTCTAAGTCTCAATTCGGATATTTCTCTTGAATGCAGCAGCAGTTAGTTGGAGGAGTTCCAAACAACCTGTGGTGGCTGGATCAACAACGGAGGCGGAATATGTTGCTGCTTCAGAAGCGGCGCAGGAAGTGGTTTGGATGAAGGAGTTCATAACGGAACTAGGTGTGGTTCCTAGTGCATTGGACCCAATGGTGATCTATTGTGACAACAATGGAGCCATAGCCAACGCCAAGGAACCAAGGTATCACAAGAATTCCAAGCATATTAAGCGCCGGTTTTACTCCATCCGCGAGCATGTCAAGGATGGAGATATAAAGATTTGTAAAGTACACATGGACCTAAATGTAGTAGATCCGTTGACTAAGGTTCTCCCTAGGGCAAAACATGATCAACACCAGAACTCCATGGGTGTTAGATTTATCACTATGTGAACTAGATTATTGTCTCTAGTGCAAGTGGGAGACTAAAGGAAATATGCCCTGAGAGGCAATAATAAAGTTGTTATTATGTATTCCTTGTATATGATAGATGTTTATTTTGCATGCTATAATTGTATTGATTGGAAACCTCAATACATGTGTGTTTAATAAACAAATAAAAGGTTCCTAATTATGCCTCTCTTATAGACTAGCTCATTGATTAACAAGATGATCAAAGTTTCCTGATCATGGACATTGGATGTTGTTAATAACAAGGTCACAACATTTGTGAAATGATGTGATGAACATTCATCCGAAGTATAGCATTACGATCAAAGTCATTATATTTATATTGTTATAACATCATACGAAGTAATCTTAGTCCTTAGACCATGAGATCATGTTAATTGCTAACATCGGAAGAGTAACTTGATAACATCAAACGTCACCCCGTAAAAGGGTGACTATAAAGGTGGGTTCAGATACTCCGAAGATGTTATGTTGAGGCTCATGGATCAAGAGTGGAATTTGTCAATCCCGATGAGGGATAGATATACTCTAGGCCCTCTCGGTGATATCACATTAAGATTGCTTGCAAGCAAGTGATGTGATCACTAGAATGTTATATCACAGGAACGAGAAAAGAGTGCATGTCGGTAACGAGATCAAACTAGGTATTTGGATGCCGATGATCGAATCTCGGACATGTAATATATCACGACACAAAGGGATTAAAATTACTAATGTTAAAGGTTCTCACGATCACAGAAGTCATCGTTGAATGTGCAGGAGTCAGAATGGATCTCCAGGTCCCGCTTCTGATTATTGATTCGAGAGGAGTCTCAATCATGTATGCATTATTCGCGAACCGTAGGGTGACACACTTAAGGGTTGCCAAACACCATTTTGGAGCACATATGTTTCAGACAAAAGAATTGCAAAGCGCTGGAATTATTTCGATGGAAACCGGAATTGTTTCAGGTGAAATTGCAGAAACTGGTTCTGCATGTGATATTGAAATGTTACAAGGGGTTTTATGTGAATGTTTGTTAATTAAAGTAATTAACAAAATTCGGAATAAAATAAATAAAAGAGTTTTATTAAATGAGAGTTGCATTAAATTTGGTGGAAATTTAATGCATGTGAGTGGAACTTTGCGTGGAGGCTAAATTGATGTGAGCGGAGCTTCCACCACATGAATGAGGAAGAGGTGGGGGCACCCTCCATGGGCACCGGCCATGGGAGGGGAGGAGCCCCCCCCCCCCCCCTCTCCTATAAAAGGCCCCCCTCTCCTCCCTCACAAAACACACCTCCTCGTGAAGGATCTCTCTCCCCCTCTAGATATATTCCCCCATGGTCTCGGATTAGCGAGATACATGTTCCTGGTGGCATTGCTTCTGGAAGGAGTTGCTGCTTCCGCTGATTCGCTGGAGCGAGGAGGTGGAGGTTGTTCGGTGGCCTGTACGTGTGTGCGAGGACGGATGCGCTGCTGATTTGCGGCGCTAGGACTTCCACACGATCTTGAGATCGGCAAGCGCATGACTACATCATCCATGAGTTCCAACTCGTTAACAAATCTTTGTTGTCTTCGAGGGTAAGTTCTCCATGGATGTATATCCACCCGTTGCTTGTATCTAGTAGATAGATCTTGGCGTATAGTTCCCATCGTAGGAAAAATTTTGTTTTCTATGTTGCGAACCCAACAACAGGTTCACAAGAAGGCGGGGTTCCGGAGGCCTACTGTCCCGATCTGCGGTGCACGCCGCAAGCCGGGATGGGGAAGATGAAGGCGGCGGCGCAATAGACTGGAAAGAGACGCGCGGGTAAACGGTGTCGATTAGGTTTAGCGCAGAGGCTTTTATAGCGCAGGTCAGGGAAATCGTGGGACTCAGCCCACGTCCGAGTCGGTAACAGCCCACGTCCCATAAAGACTAGAAACGGCTGACTAATTAACGTGTCCGTTAATGACTCATAATTAATACAAGATTAATTTTCCCGACTAGCAAAAATAAAGCTCGGCTCGGCGAGATTCCTGCAACCCGCGGCGCGCGCATGTCGTGACGAGGCAAGGTGTGGCGAGGCAAGGCAGGCGGCGTCGGAGGAGGAGTGCGCGAGAGCTGCTCTTCTTCTCACACCTTAGTGACTGGTGGAACAACCTAGTATATAAGGAGGTGTAACTCTCACTCAACTAGCAATGTGGGACTAAATTTTGGCACCACTAGCACAACCATATGCTGCCATGCACAAATGGGCCAAAGAGAATTTCAGAATTTGTCTAATAGAAGAGTACTCCTTCACCACAACCCAAAACTCACCAAATTCCAACAGAAGAGTACTCCTTCACCCACACCATTTTCATCTTCAGAAAAAAGTTTTGGCTCATGAAGGAGATACTCTAGGGCCAGATAATAGCACCGAATATAGAAGTATAGTTGGTTCTCTTAAATATTTAATACTCACGAGATCAGATATTTCCTTTGTAGTTAATAATGTTTGTCAATATCTGCATAGTCCTACTATGCTTCATTGGGCTGCTGCTAAAAGGATCTTAAGGTATGTTAAAAAATACTATAAGTGTTGGACTAACATTTTTAGATCAAAGTCTACACTCTTAGGTGTATTCTCAGATGCTGACTAGTTTGGTTGTTTAGAGGGCAAACCATCTACTAGAGGTTTTTATATATTTCTTGGACCCAATCTTATCTATTGGAGTGCAAAGAAACAAGCAGTGATATCTCGTTCAAGTATTGAATCCAAAATATAAAGCGCCTGCAACAGCTAAAATTATTTGATGGAGTTTCTCTTGGAAGAACTTGGAATAAAACTCCCTCGAACTCTGTGTTTGTGGTGTGACAATCTGGGAGCAACCTATTTTTCTTCTAACCTTGTCTTGTCATGCTAGAGCTAAGCACACTGAAATATCTTTTCACTTTGTAAGTTAAAATATAGTAGACAAGAAGTTGGAGATCGGGTTTATTTCTTCAAGGAGATCAAGTAGCAGATTGTTTGACCAAGGCACTTTCCTTTTCAATCTTTTGAACAATTCAAGAATAATCTCAACTTGTTTAAGTTATGATTATGGGAGGATATTAGAGATAGGATCTAGTTGGGACGTGTAAGAATATGGTGAATATAAACCAATTCAGTTGTTCCTCTAGTTACCATAGTTGATGTACATGATAACACTACTAGGAAAATGGCTATATGTGCAACCTACTTAGTGGCACGCCCTAAAAGTTACACATTACTAGTACTATTAGAAGTTTTCGCATAAGATGCATGCTACCACTATGTGCTACTAGTTGCATTTCTGGAAGGGTTGTATGCTACCACTAAATAGGACCCACATGTGTAGCTCATACCAACTTACTGGTAGCATGCACTGTTTGCAGAACGCTACTAGTATATTTTACCAGCAACGTTCAATTAGTGTCACATGCTAGCAATTTTTTCCCTTCCAAGGTACAACCAGCACCTCCACATCGACCGACTAGTCGTTAGCGCACATCCTAGATCGATCGATCACGTGGCTGCATTCCTCTTCTCCCACCCACATCTCTCGTCACCTCTCCCTCTTCCTCTCACACCCATGCGCCCGCCGCCGCCTCTCCTTCTTCCTCCCCACCTGCAGCACCACGTGCTGCCTCTCTCTCTTCCTTCCCACCCGCATCTCCGCATGCCCGCCCGACTCCGTACACAGTAACCGTCGCTGCCCGTAGCACCTCCCGCAACAGACACCACCAACGCCGCCCGCAGCACCCGAAGGTGAGGCTACCCTTCTCCTTCTTTTTGAAGGAAACACTTCTCCTTTTTAGGTGTATGTACATGTATTTTATTTAGATTTAGGTGTAGATGATTAATTAGGTCATTTAGTCTAGATGGTTTAGTGTTCATATTTTAGATGTTGTTAGATAGATGATTTAGTGTAGATGTTGGTATATGATTTAGTCTCTAGTGATTTAGATGTTGGTAGATGATTTAGATGTTAGTAGATCATTTAGATGTTGGTACATGATTCAGTACCCTATGATTTTGATGTTGGTAGATGATTTATATGTTGATTTAGTGTAAATGATTGATTAGTCTCCAATCCCCTCAGAATTATTGGAAATGTGTCTATTCATATGATAGAGATGATAATAAAATGACTATATTTTCCTATAGAGGACATGACTCTGTGTCAAGTTTGTTTTACTGACTATAGCGATGGAAGTGTGTCAGGCTCACTATTCAGTATCCGTCTCATAGAGGGTCACTCTGAGCGTTCGTTGGTATGTTTAATATTTTACATGTAAACTCACTCGATTTTTTTATGCTATTATTATTTATTTAGTTTGCTTTTTCGTGTACAGACTATCCCATGCAATGTGAGGAAATTCAATGAATAACTAGATATATCATAGAATTTCAGTCTCTTGGGTGAACATATGTTGTTGATGTACGCAAAGAGCGAGCAATGACTCAACTTGCAGGTTCGTCATGCTAAAGGTTCATTTCCCAAAATCATATCTCCACATGTGTGTACCTATATTTTGCAAAGGAAACTCCTGAGCCGAGAATCAGTGTCCTCTATTTCAACAACGAGGGTGACAACGAGGAGGAGAAAGGCCCATTGGATTCTATAATTATCTCTCAAAGATGCGAGCTTACGGATATTGAAGAGAAGTAGCTTGTCGACAACTTTCCTCCAAAGAATTTCTTCACCAGTCTAACCTTTGTCATTCGCTTGACAATGATGTATATTGAGCTAGACAATATAGGATGTTTTCACTTACAATTCGTTGTTCATTTCCTATTGTATTTGTAGTGTGTGATGGTTCTCTTCTCTTGATATTTCTCAAGAAGGCTTGGTTGGAGAATGCATTGAAGCAGGAGGTGGTGTTAGCGCCGTTTCGTACAAGACAATGACAGATGACCGCATCGTCTTCCACAAGCAGGGGTGGGAAGAACTTCCTTCAAGCTGAAGATCTGCATGTTGGACAAGCCATTCTCCTCATCGGTAGGACCACATCACGCCATAACCTTCAGATGTTGTTCGTCAAAGATATCATCATTCCTAATAACCAACCGAGTCGTACTCCGAGTGATAGTTTGTCTCAAGATGTTTTGTTGAGGACATGATCTAGTGATGCAACTTGCTACTATGATCTAGCGCATGTTTTGTTAATAACACGTGGTGAACCAACTCATTTATTTCTTGTTGTTTCTTATATTTTAGATTTATGGCATATCTATTGCTGATAATTCAATAAAAACAACAACTGTTTTTAATTCAAAAAATTACTAGTGGCGTGCTTCCCACACACAGTAGCACCATGTTGGTAGAGTCGCATCGCACACTCGCAGTAAGTGATGCTACTGGTAGTGTGTGGCTATGCGCTACCAACAAGTCATGATAGTGGTAGCGTGCTTCCCGCATGCTACCAGTAAACATTAGTAGTGGCACGACACTAGTAGCGTGCGGGTGGAACGTACTAATCTCAAAAGACACACGCTACCGATGAGGTTTTTTGCTAATAGTGTAATCTGATGTACGCAACACCCCCCTCCTCCATACCATATATATGCACCCGAGGATCGATTGTATATCGGGTAGGAACGCTTCCGTCTTATTGGCTGAACATGCGCATTTAGTCTTATAGTAAACAGAGATATTCATAGTCATGAATTTCAGCTGGGCTTCAATGCTGTTAATTTAAATTCATGTACCAAAACCTCTGCAGGTCTCTCAGGGTGAGAGAAAATGCAGTTTGTTTAGGTTGGTCAGTATGTCCATGTTACTATCTTTATAGTGGCAATAACATGCGTGTGTTGTCATACAAGGCCTAATTAATTAGTTATAGACTCATATTATCTTAATATATGTGATATTATGGTAACTAACTAAGTTAATACCTTCCTATTTTTTATTAATTATCATGAGATATCACCAATTTGTTTAGTTAATATTGCATGGACATGCATGTTACTAGCAATATTACTCCTACTATGATTAACTTTATGATGGGATAAATGCAGATCCTCACGAATCATTGTGGAGCCGCACTTGATGTTACATGATGTAGGCAGCAGTATTGCAATCGCACTAGGTAGTCCTGCATGCAAGATATTTGAGTTTAGCTCAAGAATAGATTGTTATTCTCTCCCTCCCAAAATAAGTGATATATGTTTGTCTAGATTCACATATATATATATATATATATATATATATATATATATATATATATATATATACTTAAAACATGTCTAGATACATACGAATCTAGACAAACTCAAGTCACTTATATTGGAAAGGACGGAGTATTAGTTACGTTGATTTCAGAAACAAAATGTGAGTTATACTACTCCCTATCACGGTCCTAGCACGATTGTATTAAGAATAACGAATCGTATCTCATAAATACAAAGATTAGCCGGGATGATATCTTTGCAAAAATAGATCAAATATAATGATTTTAGCGATATGTTTAGTTATATCTTAACAATGCCACGCAGGATAATCTCTTAGCAACAATCTCTCGGCCACATGTTTACGGTGTCTACTTATTAGAGATAAGACTAAAAAACATCCATTATATATCATGTTTTATTGTTATACCTAGATTACGTGGTGGAATTAAGATAAGACCATCTTATCAACCATTATACATAACCTAACTAGAGATTGTATATGGTATATGAATCGTACCACAACATAAAATGCAAAGATTACCCCAGATTGGCGATATCATGCAAAAAATAGAAAGAACCGCGATTTTATCGATCTGTTTAGATTGCACGCTTTATTTTTTCTTTGCCCAAGGACATATATATTACGACACCCAAGGAAGATGTCTGTCATCGCTTATAAGAGAAACTACTCTGCCATAGACGAGGACCAAACAAGCCCGTCTAGCAACTTCTCCATGGACAACCATAGTAACCGTTTCCTCACACCAATCTTCTTCTCACCTGCTTCGCTACCAATGTGCAGTGTAAGTTGATTTCTATTTCCTGGCAAGTGTTTACGAATTTGTTTGTTTGTTGTATAATGAATAGAGTTTATAATGAATATATATACTTAAAGCATGTAAGATGAACTTCTTAGAGTTTTTTTTAGCTAGCTGAACTTCTTAGAGTTTATAATGAATAGCAATTGGGTTTTCTTTTCCACAGGCAGAATACTGGAAGACGTGCAAAGCGCTAAGATCAATATACCTAACGGACTGTGTAAGCGTGACAGCGTGTGCGGGGACCTGCCGTTCTGCATCTACTGTTGTTTAGTGAACAGCCAGTGCTATAAAACAGTCGACGAGTGCAACGATAAATGTGGCAAGATTTCTCTCCTAGGCTAAGCTGCGGCGATGACTCTTGCACCATCGCCTCCTATCTAATCTGATCGTATAGCTATCCAAGGATTCTGGCGCCAATGAAGAATTTAGATACTAATAATAAACATCGTAATATTGGCCTTTCATAAGTTGAGAATTACGTTGCATAACTGTCTATGTTTTTGAGTCGACATAGAGTTGTGATGCATCGCAACTCTATTTTGGAATACTACTAAGTATATTTTATTTTTTGCCCCGAGTCGAACTCTAGGCAAACGGATATCTGCAGTACGTACATGTTCGTTGCTGTCTCCAATTACATATGCTGATGAGGACATCTTCTACTATGTATGTGTGTATTCGTAAATTACACTCGGTGCTATTCTCCACCTCTAAGGCATCTTTTGATAAAAAAGGATGATAGATGATATCTTGTCCTATTTTAAGGTCGTTTTGTCCCAAACTTTCATCTTACTAGACATTGATGGCGCGCGTTGCCGCGCCCGTCTATTTGAGTGTGAGAATTTTAGGTGGTGATAGGAAAAATTTATACATTATTTTGTAATTAATATAAATTTGTTAGTGAATGATACATAAGGTAATTGTTATGAAGTACTAATTAGCATATATATCCCCGTTTAGCTAGTTTTGGGCTTCTTCCATTTTGATTCTAGGTCTACCACGTGTCCACGTGGGCTGGCAAAGATATAGAGGCTTGAATGTGAAAAATTGCGTGCATTGGATATTGCAATGAGCATTCGCGATATAAACATGACACGCTTTGTCATGCTGGTGTGCTAATTAGTACGAAAGAATTATAAATTACATTAATATATTGATATATTGAGAATGTCAATATTCAAATTTTAATCTACTTCGCAAAACAAAACCTGGGACAAAAAAGCAAAAACTAAAATACACTTTATACAATGTATCTCTATTGAGATTAGACAAAAAAAATATGTGCAGAACATTTATATCCATTTTCTTATAAAGTAAATACTTTTTTTTTGCATAATAGCATAAAGATGGCAATGATAAATATATACCCAATTAAGTTATGATAGATCAAACATGGAACTACAAACAAATTTAACAAACAGAGAGTAAATAAATAATAGAAGCATCAATGGGTTCTCTTTGGAAGATTGTGGCATTCAGTTTCTATAGCCTTCCATGTCCCTCTCCCACACACCGATGTAGTCCTTGGGTAGCACCACATGCCCGCATTATTTTCATTGCATTTGTTGTGATCCCCATCCTTGATCTGCATTGGGCTTCACTGGGACCACATTCTTCTCGGTAGCATCGTTTCGGACCTCTTTAGCGACATCCTATTGTTTCTACTTCTTTACCTGAAAGTCAAAATTGATGCAGCCTAGTTAACAAACCCAAGCAAACTCGATCTGAGACGCTTATGGAAGGATCCTTGCACGTGCCTCTCATATGCAGAATGCAAACGAGTAAGATGTGATCTTTTGAATTGTAAACTTTGGTATATCATATGCATTGACATGGATGCTATAGATAAGAAAGGTCGTGTGGCTAATTGATGATAGGGAGCAACATGTACACACTTGAAATCACATAACAGTAAACAAGAGTACCCAGCCTAAGATGTTTGCAGCAACAATGAATTTGGCTTATAAAGAAAAACTAGGAAACATGCCCGTGCGTTGCACCGGGAAAACGAGAAATACAATTTTTGATGAAATAAAACATGTAAAATAGTCCGAGTGGAAAAATAGAGAAGGCTCGGCTTAGCCGGACACATACCTAGCCCACGGTCAAGCCGGCCAACCAAGAGCCCAACCGATGCTTCCCACCGAAACCTTAGAGAACCCCTTGGTCTTTTTGCATTTCTTCCCCATCCCCTTTGTTTCTAGTCTAGGTCCCAGCGCCACCCCGTGGCCCTGAGTACATCTCCCTCAATCGATCTCTCCTCACCCCGAGCGCCTAGACAACCCCAAGCAAGCCCCCTCAATCTCGGTCATCCTCCGTGTGTCCCCTCCCGCTCCATGGTACTCCACCCCGGCTACACCATCGTGAGCTCTGCCTCCTGCAATCCTGCCTCTCCCTCTTTCAAGATTGCGCGAGCTCCGCCTAATGCTAGCCCCACCTTCTCCGTCTATCAACTTCTAGCCACGCGTGCACGTATGTGGGATCTGACAAACTCCTAGCGACCACGCAAGCCTTCAAACAGTCGTCCTCCACCACCAATCGCAGCTGCCGTCGTCGGCATCCGTCAGCGTTGCTCCGGACGGTCACCTCCTGGAGGTCCACGGACCAGCGCGTTCCCGCCTCGCTTCTGCCCTCGCCCTGCCCCTGACCAAGGAAACACTCAACGGGCGAACGAAAGTGAGAAAAAAGACCAAACTAAGTGTTATGGTGCCAATTGTGCATAAACCACCTGCACTGAACCTAATTTTGCCGAGAAATCAGAAGTTACTTCTTTTGTAAAATTGAGATACAACCAAAACATATAATTTTAATATAATTGAGATAGTTCAACAGCTATTATGATTAAAATGAGCGTAATATTATATTTTGGCAAAGCTGAGACATGAAAATGCACGACATGGCATGTTCTCCCGGAAATTTAAGGAATAATCGAATGTTCAAATATGCTCATAAAAGAATTGGAGCCAGGCATACTTCACCCAGTAGTTTTGGAAACATGGAGCAATAATCTAAAAAATGGACAAATCATGAAATTACGACAAACAGGAACTTCTGCTTATTAGAAAAGCACCAAAAGTAACGTGAACTGGTAAACAGAATAACGTCAATTTAAATCGAACCAAGTAGAGGTAAACCGAGAGTAAGGATTAGTAAGCAGCTACATCTTGTACAGGAGTTTGAGCACTTGTACCCGTAGACTGTGGTGCACACGGCAATGAACTGGCCTAGAGTGTTGATGAGGCGCTGATCTCAGCGGTAGCCTTGTTTCTACGCATCCTCTCATCACTGTTCTATACTGACGCACGCCAAGGCAAGGAAGCAAGAGCACATGGAAGAAAATCCTACCCATCCCAGTTCTGGCGATGTCCCAAATTTTGCTGAGCTATTATGTGAGATTAGGTAGATGAGGACAGCCTTGTTCGGGACCGAGCTAAACGGGGAACTGGACCTAGCCGGCAACAGGTAGGATCTGCTCTGGCCGGCAGGGTAGGCGGCGCTGGTCGACTGCTCGCGCGGGCTCAGTCAACCTAATTCCACACGGAGCATACCGCCACGAGCCGACTGGATACTGTTGCCTTTTCCCTGGCGGCCTCCATGAAAGTTTCACTCTCGACGGCCCGCACCATAGCAGCGCCAAAGGTAAAGCAAACTCCATGAGACAAAGAGCTCCCAGACCGTGTACACTTCCTACACGCCCTCGACAAACCGGGCGATTGCGGAACTAAGAGGTAGTAGGCCTGGCGATCATGCCGATGATGCCACGCGTGGATCCAGGAGACGCGCGGATCTCTGCTGGTACTTGAGCTCATTTGGTATCTGCTTGGACGCCGCATGCTAATCAGCAGCACGGTAAAAGTTCCGACGAAATCGCGCAGGACAAATTCTGATCGAAAATGTGCAGGCAAATTCCGATTGAAATCGTCATCGAGGAAATAGTAGATCTGAGGGAACGAGTATAAGCAGAGGAGGGTTGACGTACGGCGGGGGAGAAGGAGATCGGATTGTAGTGGAGGGAGATTACGGCACAAGCACCGGTCAGTGGAGGGCGCGGTCTCGAGAAGCTTTTGGCTTGGAAATACGCAACCGGACCAAAACGCATTACGACGGACGGGGAGAGAAACACTCCTTTTATTATTAGGTATAGAAGTATGAGTGGCGATTTCACCTTGTATTGCATTTTTCTCTAGATCAAATGCAGAAGCCCTCGTAGTTTCCTTTTCACCTTCAAATATAATGTAGCTTCCGATTAGAGTATCAAGATGCCTCCCTACAATCATGACACATTAAGAAATTTTCTAACTGGTGCACGACAGAATATGCAGGCCAACCAACTAAAGTTGTGTTATTGCTAAGAGATTCTATAGAAAATATGTATAAACACCGAAGTGGACAACATAACAAGCAAGCAGAGATGATCAAACAAGTTCACGCAGTTTGTCAAGTAGAAATAGTACTTGGCAGCTATGCTGCGTGGTGTCAGCACAAGAAGTAAGGTTTTTTTGTGAAAATTCTATCAACATCGTGCATTTGAGATTTTGTGATACATTAAAGGAAACATCCATTAATCGGTATGTCAAAACGGAAAAGTAAGCACTATGATAATTTCATATACCTGGAGCTTGTTGGTGCTTGGCTCTTACAGAGGGAAATCCAACATAAACATATAGTCATCCGCACGTGATTTAGACCAAATAACCAACTATTAGGTGGATCAACCAGTGTAGAAACAGTCGACAGTACTGTGACAATCAAACTTAGCCGGCAGGCATTGTCAGGGAATGAATTCCCTATGAAAAACCGGAACCAACCTCCAATAATCCCATATAAGAATATATACCAGAACCAGCCCCGATGTTTTGAATTGACAATACCTGCAACACCAAAAAACAGATCTAGGACAAATCCGGACTGAATATATGGAGAAATCGGCAGAACGATTTAAGATGGAGAAGCATTCCTGCCGAATGTGTATTGCTAGAGAAAGAACAAGGGAAAGAATACAGAGGGATAAAAAGGGTGTATATGCGTGTGTAATTGTGAGTGACGTACCTCCACCATAGGTCCCTGGCTGGTGGCGCTCCCTCAATCCCATTGGATGCTTCACTCCTCGGCTGAACAAAGCTCAATTGCCCATGGCTCTCCGTTTCCCGCATCGCCAAGGCGAGGCCTCGTCGCTGCGACTTCTCTCTACGAATCGATTCTGGTTGAGGAATTAAATAGGAGTCGAAGTGGGGAGGAGCTGAATGCTGGTTTTTAGTGGCACTAATGGCTCGTCGTAACGGTAATAACTTGTCTTTGCTTCGCCCGGAGAATCCAATCGCCTGGCTCGCACGGTCGCGCAGCTCGCCCCTTTCGTCGGTTCGCCTTTTTTCCTCGTGAGTAGATTGACTGGCTTATTCGGTGGGCTTGATGGGGACACGACCTATAGTACATGGGCTTAGTAGACTATATGGCCCAATTAACTACAATGTGCCAATTTGACATCGAGAGAAGCTGCCTCAGGGACTTTTGGCCCACTATGGGAGCTGCTGGAGATCTAACGGCTAAAAACTGGCAGGGAGCACAATCGGACGGCTGAAATGAATGGGGTCGTGAGAGAGCTCTGTCATGGTACCCCGCCACCATCTACATACCTACCACCTCCTATGTCAGTAATGCACTTCTGTCACACTATGCCAAGTTGTCTTTACACTTCATAAACTCGGGATACTCATGAACCCGTCCAACCAATATGATGAAAGGGTTCCGTGATAAAAAACAAAAAAATTGTACGTAGAACACACCTAGTCAGGATCTATCTATGAGTGAATAAAGCTGCAACGGAGAAGGTTTTGGTACCATACCCTCCTAGACTAAAAACATTTGACGTTCCGAGAGGAATGTGGATGAACGTGAAAGAGGTAGTCGATACCGTATCCGACCTCAAAGTCGTGAAACTCCTCGCAAGTCACTCCTTATCCTGGTCCTTGCATGACAACCCAGGTGCCACTAATGGTAGCACCTCCGAGGTTTCGCACACGTGCGGTGTACGATGACAACTTCCAGTTCCCTGATCCCTGCCGAGAGTACGGAAGTAGATCTCTGACTGGAATCCCTGTAGCACCTCTGAGTGCCACAACAAAGTTGTCTCTTGCGTGTACAGTTCTTCCAGGGACCGCACCACCGCAAAAGGCAACGAGAAAGAGAGAGATGTTATTCTCTAAGTAAAATGCCTTACAAAAATATATCAATTGTTGTGTTCTTTTTTCCACCAATATAGACCCCTATTAGCGAGGGGTAACCTCGGAAATGTCCATGATTATGGACTTGTGTTTGATTAAAACAGAGGTTACATTAGTCGCCGATTCGCTAGATGCAATCTAACTCAAGGCGAGTTGTGTTTCTATCAAAGCTATGGTGCCCTCTCTATCGGCTCCTCCCAGCTATATATGAGGGGCTGGGTCTCAGAGTCCAATACGGATCGTTTACAAGTTCGGTTACAACTATACGACTATGTTGGTTGACACTTCTACCTTGATCAACACATTACAACTATCTTCTATCTTCTATCTTTATCAACACGTTACAACTATCTTCTATCTTGATCAACACGTTACAACTATCGGTTACAAGTTCGGTTACAACTATCTTCTATCTTTAGTCCTGGGCTTTGGATGCTTCCAAGACTCCTATTTTCTTATGGGCCTCATGGGACGTAGTTTAAGTGCGTACCAGGTATACCAATTATGGGAACCCGATAAGTTAGACCCATGTAAGTAGCCCCCGAGACTCTATATGAATCGTAGATTTGGGTTGAGTCTCAAAGACATTTTCAGCATTGGACCCAAGGATTTCTTCGAGTAAACTTTATTCATAAATATTCTTTGTCATGGGATTATGGTATAACGATTCTGGTGCATCCGACAAAACGGGAACCAGTTAATTACTCTTAGAGAAAAACATCGTGAACCTACTTCAAGCTTAAGTCCCTAGACTCGAACTCGATATATACTAGCGTAATCAAGCTCGGGCCACGAAGATCTTATCGAGTACTGAATTCTAGTTTCATGTTTGGGTATCCAACGAGTCTATCGGAATTTTTCATCATATCATCGATATGAAAACTTACTAGCAGAGCACATTCGTGTGCGATTACTAGGTCTCACAGGATGGATCGTGGGATCTTACCTTCATGTCGATAGACACGACATTCAGACATGTTATCGTGGCGGACGCGGTCCGAGAATTTTTATTTTTTTCATCGACTGTCTTCTTTGGCTATTGGAATTGCTGAAGTTTGTTTGCTTGTTTACTATTTTTATAGGGTACATTTTTTAACGCTCTCGATGGAAGTAACCGTTTGAGGATACCCTTGGGTAATGCTCATAGGTTTTTTATCTTTATTGTCTCCATAGGAGGATTTTTCTTTTTTCCATCGGGTGTGTGGCCAGCGCTCCCGATGGGATTAGCACCCGAGGCTACAGTCGAATATTTATATTTGAGTGTAGGATCAAAGTTCATCTTCATGATTTTCATTGTCGACTCCGTAGGAGGATTTATTTTTTCTTCGGGTGCACGGTCAGCACTCCTGATAGGAGTAGCCCCCGAGGCTATATTTGAGTACTTGTACCCGAGCATAGGCTCAAGCTTTAATCGTTTGAGGATATATTCAATTTTCTATCGAGTGCGTGCGCTCCCGATGGGAGTATCCTCCGAGACTATATTTGAATGTTTGCATTCGAGTATACGCCCAAATCTTTATCTTCCGTGGAATTTCTCGAGTCAGACCTTATATCTATACTTTCTTCTAGTTATTTACTGGTAAACCCGAGGCTTTTTCATCGTTTCCCATGACGTCATTGCAGAGAGATGATGGCGTGCCTTAGTTTCTTTGCAGGGCTCCCAATGGGACGTTTCAGTGGTGGGTTCATGACGCAGGCTGACTACGCGTGGGTGCCATGTCAGCGGTGAGTTTGACTGCACGACCCCACGTCGCGCGGGAATTGAGGAACCGCGAAATTTTCTCCGAAATTATCGCAGTAATTATTGCTTATTACAACGGACTCTTCATTTTATCCGTGAACACGTGTCGTCCACATCTTTCATCTGGCAAAGTATCTTCCGGATCCAATGACTCTGAAGTGCCGCGGGTACTTTATAAGCACTGAGGGGGAATTTTACTGCTCATCCTCTCCTTCCGCCCATGTCCTTCTTCCTCCTTGCGTCGCATCTGCTCCATGGCCACTTCTCTTTCTTGCTTAACTGTTCACACATCCACCCATTTGACACTGTCGCCACGGGGATAATTAAGGGTGGTAGTTCGAACGCCGATACCATGGCGGCCAAGCCACGAGTCATCGGATGGACCCCTCCAAATATATGCAGCGGGACGTGCGCGAGGCCCGGAAGTATGCGCTCCTAAAGGATGGCTCCTTCAAACTTCTCGGCGATGAGGCCATGCCCGCACCGGAGGATGGATGGCGGCTAATGTTCATCGTATTTCTCTATCACCGTCTTCCTCTCCCTGTTATTCACACGGATGTCGCCTATTCACCCCCCCCCCTCTAGGCGACATCTGTGATCTTTCAATTGGTATTAGAGCGAGGTCTCTTGCTTTTAGGCTTCACCGCCTTGAGAGTAAAGATGTCGTCTAGTGAAGTAGTGCATGATTCCTTTTATATAATCGATGGCACAAATTATGGTGTTTGGAAATCTCGCATGCTAGATTACTTTTGGGAAATTCACCCATCTATTGAGGGAATTCTATATATGAGTTTCTCCTATGTATCCCCAAAACGAATCTTTAGAGGAGAAGATGAACTCTTATATAGATGCTCAAGCTACTAAAATGCTTTTACTTGTTGTGAGCAATGTAGTTATTTCTACAATCATCCCTTATCGGAGTGCTCACGAGATATGGACCAAACTTCAAGACAAATATAATGGGTCCAACATTATTGAGGATGACTGTATTCCCTCCACCTCTGGCCGTGATGAGTTCTCATCTTCTGCCACTTCACCTACATGTGATTTTTCACAAGGTAATGATATGGTTAGTGGTGATAGAAATTGCAATATGGATAATGTGCTTACTATTCGTAAGCCTTCATCTCTATCTAGTTGCAATGGTCTATCTTTGGACTCTAACACTTGCAGCACTCAAAACTCCCCATATGCTAGTGTTGGTAGTCCTTGCATATCATGTAGAAATGTCTTGAATAATTCACATGATGATATGCTTGCTTTGTCTTGTTGCCATGATAAAAATTCTTCTATTTCCTCTAGTGCTTGTATTGTTAGCCATGTAGAGGAAAACAAAGATGCTATGGGCCAAGACAATGTTTTGAATGGAGCTACAAATGCAATCTCATCATCACTTCTTTCGGTTCTCATATATGCCTTATGGATAAGGGAACAAAGATAACCTCTTTGGATCCTAGTGTATCTCATGATGATGATGATGACGATGTTGATAATGATAATGATGATGATCAACTAGTTGATTGTGATATTGCCTTTATTCAAGAGATTGGAGAGATTGTCTTTCCCACTCTTCATAGAAATAAAATTGCTTCCTCCAAATTTGTTGAAATCTTGACTTGTGCTATTGAAGGAAAGAAACTTATTAAGGAGCAAGAAATATTATTTTTCAAAAGAATGAACATGAGCGTGAGTATGCTAACGAGGTTGCTTATCTAGAGAGCTCCCTTGAAGAAGAACAAACCACCAAAGAATCTCTTGAGGAGACCTTTGCTTTAGAACTATCTAGAGTAAAGGAAAACCATGATAGAGAACTTGTGGTGGCAAATGTTCTCAAAACTAAAAATGATGAACTCATAGTTGCGCATGCTAAACTCGTTGAGGTTTTTAAGCACCTCGAAAATGGCTCTTGGTTTGTTAAGAGTGAGCTCATCAAACTCACCGAGTCACATGAGCAACTTAAAGCTTCATATTCAAAAGAGCTTGCAAAGTTGCCCTCACCTCTTGATATTATTGATGATGCTTGTGCTACTAACTCTATTTCTTGTGAAGCATCAATGTTGAAGGAGGATATTGAGCTAAAGGATCAACTTTCTTTGCTAACTAGCAAATTTGGGAGATTGGAAGAAAGTCATGTTAAGCTCTCAAGATCGCATGGGGATCTACTAGTCTCACATGATAGGCTAAAGTTAGCTCATGAGGCCATTGTGCCAAAGGTAACATCTAGTGTCATATGGACATTAGCACTACTTCTACTCCTAATGTGATATTGCCAAGTGCTAGTGATGAGTGCATATTTGCATCATGTTTTATATTATTATTTTGCATTGTAGATGTAGGATCTTGGTATTTTATGGCGCTCGCGCGCATATTTTATGTCTGTTTTCACCAGGATCAGGACAGATGATGGATACAATGGACACAATTCTTGAAGCAGTTGTACTGAGGAGAAAAGGAGTCAAAAAACAACGTAAATCGTTTATTTGGGAAATATCAATAATACCCGAAGAAAACAGGAAGCGAACAAAGGACACAAACGGTTTAACGACCAACTATACGGGGGGAATACTTTTTTCTGGCCGTATAGTTCTCGCCGTATAGTTGGCACCGCCACCACCTCCTCAAATAGTTTCACCTCGTGCAACTGGATCAGGGAGAAGACATACAGAACACCCAGAAATCACCGAAACCTCACCTCCTAAAGGCATCTGGAGGGGGAACTCGTCCACCGGGGATCCATCTTCGCCCTGCGTAGATCCGGGAGGCTAAGGCATCGATCTTCATCATCAACCGCTGCATCACCACCATCTCCATCCATCTCATCTATATCTTGTCTAGATCTTGTTGTAATTTCCGTACTCGTTGTGGATTTATAGAAGTACTATCCATCTATGATAGATTCCATTGTTATCGCCATGATGTTGATTACCTCCATGTCTGAGTAGATCTTTAGTTCTTGGGAAGATGGAGAAACCCTAGTATGAGATTGAAATAAGATAAAGTATATTATGATATTCATCGATGTGACCATGTGTTAGATTGTCTTCATCTTGATGTTGGGAGAACTTGACCTCTCAATATTTGCCTCTTGTAGGGACTTGATGGAGGGAACTACTTGTTGGTAGATGGAGGTGTGTTAGCACTTACAGTGCCTATAAAGTTGTTGGCACTCCTTACGTATCAAGTTGGGAATCGAGGAAACTCACGGAACACTATCCATGCCATGGGATACGTCCTACGGGATTAAGTCCCTTAATAGCGCAGTAATTTGATTGATGTCGATTGCTGACTATTGTGGTTATGAGGATGATGTGAGCAGCGGTTGCTGCCTATTTGTCCATATACATAGTTCCTTCCACACATACTCAGTTGAAAATGTTCATGATAATAATCTTGACCTTAGATCTTTATAATGCTAGTGGTGTATCCGCTACTCCCTGAGAACGCCTTTTTCCCTATTGCAGTTCCAATCTCTCTTACATACACGATACTTATTTTCTATGTTTAGTTGTTTTACTTTACGTATTGTTACTCTTATACCAAAAACCCCAAAACACCTTTTTACGCAATACTCGCATTTTATCTTGTCACTTAGAACTTTATATAGCATTTCTATTGCAGTATTTAATTCAAGAGTTACTAGACTTCAGTCTCCTACTCCCTGTGGGATCGATATCTTTATTTCAAAACTAGATACAAATGATCTATGCACTTGCAGTCATCAAGCTATTTAATGGCACCGTTGCTGGGGAGCTAAGCGTTGTAGGTCTTTTAGTTTTTGCTTATTTATTTTTGTCTTGCTAAGTTTTGTTTTTAGTTACAGGTTTCCACCAACCTGATGGAGGTTGAGCATATGACTAGTGCTAACCCACTCGGCCACTTTGGGAAACCCTATGATATTTATAAAAGAGACAACTCCAACGAGAAGACAAGGGGGTTTGAAATAAATCCTCTATTACTTGGTATTCTACACAAGAAGCAATTTACTGGGGATGAAGAAGATCCTGATCCATATGAGCATATTGCATGTTTCAAAGATATATGTGGCACTTTTCAGTTGATGGGATATACCGCCAACAAGGTAAGGGTTAAACTTTTTAGTCAGACTTTGACTAGTTCGGCTCTCTCATGGTATAGATCTCTACCCCCAGAAGCCACTACTACTTGGGATAATTTAGCTTGTGAATTTCTAGCAAAATATTACCCATTATCAAAATCTTTTGGAATCAGGCATCTTATATGACTTGGAGGAACCGTCCTAATGAAGGACTAGTAAGAGCTTATATCAGATTTAAAGATTTACTTAATCTATGTCCTCATCATGATTTGCCCGAATGGTATTTGTTGCATATCTTTTTGGTGGTCTAATTGAACCTAATAAAATTGAACTAGACTCTTTCGCGAAAGGAGCCTTTATGAATCTTCCTATAACTAAGGCTTGGGCTTTACTTAATAGAATTCGCGATCATAGAGTTTCATGGAATTTTGGTCTAGGAACCGAAGGAGGTGTAGAAATAGATCATGAGTGTATTCATGACTATAACAAAAAGGGCCATGTTAAAGAACTTTATTTAGATTCAGATCTTGTGTTGCAAGTTGTTAAAGCTTTTACAGAACACATCAAAGCTCCAAAAGAGGGTTTGGTAAAATATGATCCACCACCCGAACCTGAAAAGAAGAAAGAAGTTAAAGCAACACTGGCCTCCCTAGAACCAACATATGAGATACCTTTCCCTAACACTGCACAAAAGCATATTTCTAAATATGACCAGGTTAAAGCAGTATAGGAGAAGAAGGAAGAGGAAATTATACTAGAAGTTGTAGAACATTTGGAAGAAACAAAAGATGAAGTAAGTAACCAAGGAAGCAATTATGGCGATGTATGCGCATTGTAACATAGTTGAACTTGATAAAGAGACTTCCGTATTGGTTGAAGGTAAGACAAAGGTAAAAGATGTGGGTAAGCCTATTCTTCCTTGCATAATTAAAGAAACCTCGCATTATGGTTTATGTGATCTTGGCGCTGAAGTTAATGTTATATCTTATGATTTCTATTTAGAAATAAAAGAATAAATAGAACTGACTACAATTGAAAATACTGATATGACAATCATGTTAGCCAATAAAACTCTTAGAATCCCAATGGGAGTAGTTGAAGATGCAACTGTCATAGTTGGCAATAAAAACTTTCCTATAGATTTTATAGTTGTTGATATGCCAGCTGACACTCTTTTCCCTATTATATTTGGAAGAAACTTTTTGAGTGATGTAGGTGCCCATGTTGATTTCAAAAAGGAGATTGTGTCTCTTAAGCTTGGGAAAGCAGAAAAAGAATTCCACTTTTCCAAATTTAAAGATAGACCTCCACAAATACGAGAAGAAAAGAAAGAGAAAACTATTGAGGAGATGGCAGCTCTATTCTTTAGTGATCAAAAAGAAGAAATAAATGAAGACTTAAATTATGAAGAAATAGTTATGGAGGACAAGTCCCTAAAAGAGCTAGAAGATGAATTTGATTCACTTCCCATTATAGGGCCTCCAACTAATGGGGCTTTTGAAGAGCTAGAAAAGAGAGGGGACGAGGAATTACTACCCCCTAAATTGAAGACTCTGCCAGATAATCTTAAATATAGATTTTTAGATGATACAAATAAATTTCATGTTATTATTAGTGCTAAACTTGCAGGGGAAGAAGAAGAACTCATGAAAATACTTAAGGATCATCGCAAGGCCTTTGGGTACTCAATGGACGATTTAAACGGCATTAGTCCCATGATAACCGTCCATCGAATATTCATG
Organism: Avena eriantha; assembly: GCA_910589775.1. Classification (NCBI taxonomy): domain Eukaryota; kingdom Viridiplantae; phylum Streptophyta; class Magnoliopsida; order Poales; family Poaceae; genus Avena; species Avena eriantha. The sequence goes on from OU342745.1 coordinate 397,718,847, forward strand.
GATAAAGGTGCTAAAACAGTTGCGGAATTTAATAGAAGGCTGATGCCTGAAATGAAGGAAGTGGTAAGAAAGGAAATTGTATGCCTATTGGACGTAGGTATAATCTATCATGTAAAAGAAAGTGAATGGGTACGTCCCATTCATTGTGTCCCTAAGGAGGGCAGTTTTACTATTGTTCCTAATGAAAACAATGAATTAATACACACTAGAAATATTGTTGGACATATGATGTGCATAGATTTCAGGAAATTGAATAAAGAAACTAGGAAAGATCATTATCCTTTACCGTTTATAGATTAAACTTTAGAAAGGTTAGCAAACCACACTCATTTTTGCTACTTGAACAGATACTCTGGTTTTTCTCAAATAGCTGTTCATCCTGATGACCAACTTAAAACAACTTTCATTAGTCCTTATGGTTTACATGCTTACCGACATATGCCTTTTGGTTTATGTAATGCTCTAACTACTTTTCAAAGATGCGTGACTGCTATTTTTGCGGATTTCATAGAACTAATAATGAAAGTATTTATGGATGACTTTTCTGTCTATGGAACTTTGTTTACTAGTTGCTTGGATAATCTCAAAAGAGTTTTGCAGCGTTGTGAAGAAATGAATCTTGTTCTAAACTAGGAGAAGTGCCATTTTATGGTCAAACAAGGTATAGTCCTTGGACATAAGGTATGAGTTAAGGGAATTGAAGTGGATAGAGCTAAGGTTGAGGCCATAGAGAGAATGCCACAACCTATGGATATAAAAGGTATAAGAAGTTTCCTTGGTCAGATGGGTTTTTATAGAAGGTTCATTAGAAATTTCTCTGGAATATCTAAACCTTTGACTAATCTCCTGCAAAAGGGACTAAGATTTAATTTTGATGAGAAATGTCTTATAGCCTTTGATAAACTTAAAAATGCTTTATCTCATGCTCCTATCATTAAACCACATGTCTGGGATATGACTTTTGACTTAATATGTGAAGCTAGTGATGATGATGTAGGAGTAACTCTGGGATAATACATATGTTGCAGATTTAATATTATACATCATGCTAGTAGAACTCTCAATAGTGCTCAAAATAATTATCCTAAGGAAGAGAGGGAACTTTTCTGTATTATTATCTTGCGATAAATTCCGTTCTTATATAGTTGATGAAAAATTAAGAGTTCATACGGATCGTGATGTTTTTAAGAACTCCTTGAAAGGAAGAACCATAAGCCAAGACTGATCCGTTGGATTCTTTTACTTCAAGAATTTGAATTACAAATAATGCAGAGGCAATGAATAAATATGTTGGATGCAGTGTCCATATTTGCCCAGCAAGACACCAACCTTATTGAGAGGGACTTTAGTCCTGGAGATTTTTTCTTACGAGATTATTCAATGAACTAAGGTCAATCCCTCCAAAAGAGAAAAAGTCTTTGTTGTTGGAGGAGCTTGCCATCCCCGAATAAGTAAACGGTAAGATCAAGGTAAGTGTTCTTACTCCAATAAGTGATTTATTTTCATATATTTTACTCCTAAAAATTCTGCCTTTGAATTCCTTGTGTTTTTCTAAAAAATTTGAGGGTTTTACCAACTATACGGTCGGAACTATACGACCGGAGAGGAAGCTCCCACCATATAGTTGGTCGTTAAACTCTCTGTATCTTCTTTGTGAAATTGTTTTCTATGTCCGGAACTATATGGGCGCAACTATACGACCGTATGAAATAATTCCGGCCGTATAGTTGGTCGTTGAACTCTCAGGCACTTTTGATTTTTGGTGTTTGTATCTATACGGTTGCAACTATACAACTGGAGATGAAATTCCGGCCGTATAGTTGGCCGTTAAACTATCAGACATCTTTGTTCACTTTTTCGTTTTTCCAAAAAAAAAGACGGTAACTTAACCGACCTGGACTAGAGATGTTAGGAAATATCTGCCTAGACCCAACTATATGGCCAGAGCTATACGAGCCATGCCCGTATAGTTGGTCGTTACGCGGCAGGACTCTTCCAAACCCGTGATTTCTTTCCCAGTTTCGTTAAGATTCATTTCTTGGGCGTCAGTTTGGTGTTTCTCGCGACTTTTACCTGCCTCTAACCCCCTTATATACTGTCATTGTCTCTCTCTAATCATAATCTCCAGGAACCAATCTAGCAATGCGCTATCTTGCCCCAGGCCGTGGAAAACCCTTGGGTCTTATCTCTCCTTCCCCCTTGGGTCTCATTGCTCCTTCCAGGGACCGCTCTAGCAGCCCGTCCATGGAGGATGACGACGAGGAAGTGGAGAGGTTTAGCCCAAGGTACAAGGAGTACGTCGAGGGAAGCTTCTACAACAATGATTCCGGCAAAGATTGGAGTGACATCTTCATCTATCGTGATGTCTATGATCCACCTGAGATCAACTGGGCAACGATGAAGAGAGCTCAAGAAGAGAGAGAAGGTCGCAAGCCACATGGAAAAGGGCGTGTGGAGACGTCAAGTTCATCACCACGGACCCTAGGCCGCACAAGCGTAAGGAAATTCCTAATACTGGTGCAGGTGCTACCAATGGAGCTATAGTGCCACTCTTGAAGCCTACTATTGGTGCTCGTCTGAGGGTGAAGAGTCAAGAAGAGTGGAAGAATGGTTTCCACTTCCCTGATCCATCAATCATGGATGAGGAAGAGTAAGCTGCTCCCAGGACCAAGGACCGTGTGCGAGCACTAGAGATATATCAGAAGCAGGAGCTACTTCATCATGTCGAAGTCCGCCACCGTCTCAAGGAGATAGACAAGAAGGATGATCTTCTCCCACTGGTGACTAAACTCGCGGATAAGGTGGACACTTTGCAATCTGATTTGCGCAGGTGCTATAGCCACATCACCTCTCTGGAGGATTCCAACAAGAAGCTACGCACCGCGGTGTTACATGTCATGGAGCCACAGTGATCTACAATAATCACGGTATCAAATAATCGCAGGGGATTATTTGGTCCCGCCTGGCTTGATTCCAAGCTTGGGGAGATCTTTAAGACCTTGTAATCTATCTTATAAGTTTTCATTACTATTTTTGCATTAGTTCAAACTAGAAATAAAGTTTGCATCATTAGAATTCCCTTCAGGAATGGTCGATCCCTTTTATGAATTCTGAGTTTATTATCATATATAGAGCAATATTGAGTGTGTGCTTGTCTTATTGGATATATGAATGGCTTGAGTATAATTTTACTTGCACTTGATGATAGCAATAGGAGTCTTCCACACCACTGGTATTAAAGGAACATACAAATATAATTTGATCAATATGTTGTAGGTACATGGTTTGATTTACAAAGAAAGAAAAATTATCTAATCAGTCAAATTGAAAAAGAAACCTTGAATGAAGGAAAATAAAAGTGCTATCAAATTAGAGTGAGATCAAGACGAGGTAGAATATTCAAGCTATAAATATTGCTTCATATACAATTGGAATTTGGTAATTGAGATCGTTTAACTTTGAATTCCTACATGAAGTGGAATGTATGGCTAGCTTCTTTGCCCATCACTTAAACAAAAGTGTGAGCATATATAAAAAGAAAAGGAGAAAAGAAGAATAAGAAGAATAAAAAGAGCGAATGTGCAATGAGCAAATAGGCATACACCACTATATTGTAGTATGACAAAGAGACACTTTGAGATTTTGAATCCCAAGTGGATATGTTAAATCCTAAAAATCTTGGGACTACCTCGCTAACTCATTCGGTTGAACTGAATACTTTTACATCATATTGAGAGTGATATTTTGTGAACTGTTAAATGCTAAGGTGTGGAAGACTGCTAATATTATTTGGATGGTCTGAGTAAGGTACTATTCATGAACTTACTCATATGTATCATATATGATAAACACATGCTGCAACTGCCTCATTTATTTTATCGACTCAGCTTCATGAATATGAGGATCACATCCGTTAAGCTAACTTGCTTGGGACGAGCAAGAGTCTAAGTTTGGGGAAGTTGATGAGTGCATATTTGCATCATGTTTTATATTATTATTTTGGATTGTAGATGTATGGTCTTGGTATTTTACGACGCTCATGCGCACATTTATGTCTGTTTTCACCAGGATCAGGACAGATGATGGATACAATGGACACAATTCTTGAAGCAGTTGTACTGAGGAGAAAAGGAGTCAAAAATAACATAAATCATTTATTTGGTAAATATCAATAATACCAGAAGAAAACCCGAAGCGAACAAAGGACACGGACGGTATAACGACCAACTATACGACAGGAATACTTTTTCTGGTCGTATAGTTCCCGCCATATAGTTGGCGCCGCCACAGCCTCCTCAAATAGTTTCACCCCGTGCAGCTAGATTAGGGAGACGACATACAGAACACCCAGAAATCGCCGAAACCTCACCTCCAGAAGGCATCTGGAGAGGGAACTTCTCCACCGGGGATCCATCTTCGCCCTACGCAGATTCAGGAGGCTAAGGCATCGATCTTCATCATCAACCGTTGCATCACCACCATCTCCATCCGTCCCATCTACATCTTGTCTAGATCTTGTTGTAATTTCTGTACTTGTTGTGGATTTATATAAGTACTATTCATCTATGATAGATTCCATTATTATTGCCATGATGTTGATTGGCTCCATGTCTGGGTAGATCTTTAGTTCTTGGGAGATGGAGAAACCCTAGTATGAGATTGAAATAAGATAAAGTTTATTATGATATTCATCACTCTGACCATGTGTTAGATTGTCTTCATCTTGATGTTGGGAGAAGTCGACCTCTCAATATTTGCCTCTTATGGGGACTTGATGGAAGGAACTACTTGTTGGTAGACGGAGGTGTGTTAGCACTTACAGTGATTATAAAGCTATTGGCACTCCTTACGTAGCAACTTGGGAACCGAGGAAACTCACGGAACACTATCCATGCCATGGGATACGTCCTACGGGATTAAGTCCCTTAATAGCGTAGTAATTCAATTGATGTCGATTGCTGACTCCTTTGGTTATGAGGATGATGTGAGCAGCGGTTGCTTCCTATTTGTCCATATACGTAGTTCCTCCCACACATACTCAGTTGATAATGTTCGTGATGATAATCTTTTCCTTAGCTCTTTATAATGCTAGTGGTGTATCCGCTACTGCCTGAGAACACCTTTTCCCTATTGCGGTTCCAATCTTTCTTACATACACGATACTTATTTTCCGTGTTTAGTTCTTTTACTTTACTTATTGTTTCTCTTATACCAAAAACACAAGAACACCTTTTTACGCAATACTCACATTTTATCTTGTCACTTAGAACTTTATTTAGCATTTCTATTGCAATATTTAATTCAAGAGTTACTAGACTTCAGTCTTCTGCTCCCTGTGGGATCGATATCTTTATTTTGAAACTAGCTACAAACGATCTCTTCACTTGCAGTCATCAGCTAGTCCTTGTAATTCATCCTCGCATAACCATGCTATATCTTGTGATGAATTGCATTTCGTGCCTTGTTGCTCTAACAATGAAAATTCTAATTCCTCTAGTACTATTGTTGTTAACACTAACCATGTAGAGGAAATTGGAGAGCTCAAGGCTCAAGTCACTTCTTTGAGGAATGACTTGAAAAAGGGTCATAAAGGGAAGGCCACACTCAACCACATCTTGAGTGTGCAAAAATTCCCCAATGACAAGAGTGGACTTGGATTCAACTTGACCAACTATACGATAGGAATACTTTTTCTGGCCGTATAGTTCCCACTGTATAGTTGGTGCCGCCACCACCTCCTCAAATAGTTTCACCCCGTGCAACTGGATTAGGGAGACGACATACAGAACACCTAGAAATCGCTGAAACCTCACCTCCGGAAGGCATCTAGAGGGGGAACTTGTCCACCGGGGATCCATCTTCGCCCTACGCAGATCTGGGAGGCTAAGGCATCGATCTTCATCATCAACCGCTACATCACCACCATCTCCATCCATCCCATCTACATCTTGTCTAGATCTTGTTGTAATTTCCATACTCATTGTGGACTTATACAAGTACTATTCATCTATGATAGATTCCATTGTTATTACCATGATGTTGATTGCCTCCATGTCTGAGTAGATATTTAGTTCTTGGGGAGATGCTGAAACCCTAGTATGAGATTGAAATAAGATAAAGTTTATTATGATATCCATCGCTCTGACCATGTGTTAGATTGTCTTCATCTTGATGTTGGGAGAAGTCGACCTCCCAATATTTTCCTCTTATAGGGACTTGATGGAAGGAACTACTTGTTGGTAGACGGAGGTGTGTTAGCACTTATAGTGACTATAAAGTTGTTGGCACTCCTTACGTAGTAACTTGGGAACCGAGGAAACTCACGGAACACAATCCATGCCATGGGATACGTCCTACGGGATTAAGTCCCTTAATAGCGTAGTAATTTGATTGATGTCGATTACTGACGGTTGTGGTTATGAGGATGATGCGAGCAGCGGTTGCTTCCTATTTGTCCATATATGTAGTTCCTCCCACACATACTCAGTTGATAATGTTTGTGATAATAATCTTGACCTTAGCTCTTTATAATGCTAGTGGTGTATCTGCTACTCCCTGAGAACACATTTTCCCTATTGCGGTTCCAATCTCTCTTACATACACGATACTTATTTTCCGTGTTTAGTTGTTTTATTTTACTTATTGTTTCTCTTATACCAAAAACCCAAAACACCTTTTTACGCAATACTCGCATTTTATCTTATCACTTAGAACTTTATTTAGCATTTCTATTGCAATATTTAATTCAAGAGTTACTAGACTTCAGCCTCCTGATCCTTGTGGGATTGTTATCTTTATTTTGAAACTAGCTACAAACGATCTCTGCACTTGCAGTCATCAGCTAGTCCTTGTAATTCATCCTCGCATAACCATGCTATATCTTGTGATGAATTGCATTCCTTGCCTTGTTGCTCTAACAATGAAAAATTCTACTTCCTCTAGTACTATTGTTGTTAACACTAACCATGTAGAAGAAATTGTAGAGCTCAAGGCTCAAGTCACTTCTTTGAAGAATGACTTGAAAAGGGGTCATAAATGGAAGGCCACACTCAACAACATCTTGAGTGTGCAAAAATCCCCCAATGACAAGAGTGGACTTGGATTAAACTCCAATATTAAGAACAAGTGCACTAACAAGTTGAAGCACAAGGGCAACAAGAAGAATGGCCAAGGTCAAGCGAAGTATCCAGCCAACATTATTTGCTTCAAGTGCAAGGAAGAAGGGCATCATGTTAGATCTTGCCCATTGAAGAAGAATCCTCTTGGTGTGAAGCAACAAGGGAAGCGGCCTCAAGCTCTACCTCAAGTTGTAGATGGGTCTCTTCCTAAGAGGACTACTTGAGCTCTTCCTCAAGTTGTGGCATCACCTAAGAAGAAAGCGAGCAACAAGAACTTGCTACATTTATCGTGAGAAGGGGCACATTTCTTCCTCATGCACTAGTGGTATCTTTTCATCCAACCCTATCTTGATTGATGATGCTTATTCTCTTCATAAGGATGAGGTTGCCAATGTGTTTTCCAAATTTGCTGGTGGTCAATGTGGTGTCAAGAAAATAACCATTTGGGTTGCCAAGCCTATTGTGACTAACTTCTTAAGACCCAACTTGGTTGGGGACCAACAAGCCAAAACTTGATCAGTAGGTGATTTTGGGGGGACATTGGGAACTTGGTTTCATCATGAAGAATTGAGGGATCTTCATCTATTATATTTGTCAAGCCAAGTCATGTGGATTATATTGCCTCTATTATATTTCCAATGTTCCTCTTTGCGGTAACATGTTCTTAACTCATTACATTGAAAGTTACTTGCCCCTTGTGCATGTGTTGGTTTTGTACCTTGCATGTTTCTATATATGTTGTGCTTACCACTTACTTATCTTGAGTTATCAAGTTTATTTGTGTTTGTTGGTTTTCACACCATGTATGTGTGTTTCTTGTTTTGGAGCTATTATTGAATTCAATTGATATCTTTTTGGCTCTTGTGAGAGGTTAATGGACTATCCCATTTTGGGGGAGTGTTATGCTTGGGAATTCCACAATCCTAAAAATGTGTGTACATTAGGAATACCACTTAGTAGTGATTTAGCAATATTATCTAGTCTCTATGTGGTATGATTCTCATGAGAAATTTTAGTTTTATAATGTCCATTAATTATCTCTATTTGGATTCTTTTGCCTCATGTTGAGATTTATTGTTTATCACATTATGGGGGAGTCATATGCTTAGTGCATATTACAAGCCTAGAAAATGTGAAAATTCGAGGTTGTGTCACTTAGAATTGATATTTATAATTATCTAGCTCCTATGTGACACATTTGCTCAAACAAGTTCAATGCATTTGTTTCTCATCTTTTGGATCTTGTTTGTGAGAGTGTTTCTTGGTATGTGTTTCATCATATTTGTATCTCTATCCCCATGGAAACCATTAGCATCAAGTTACTCTAATCACTAGTAATTGTGTGACTATTGGAAGCTACCAAGAATCTCTTTTAAAGCATCAAGCTTAATTCTTATACTTTGTTATATGCTTCTTAGTGTGAATATGATCTTGGATATCCTTGTGAACTGCCTTGGGAAGATTATTCCCAATACTTCTTGTCCTTGGACAATTAGTACTAGATTTGTGGTAGAATTTATTGAACATATTCACTTTGCCCTTTGCTTAATTATTTGTTCTATATCTTGCCAAGAAAATGTTTTGTGTTGTCTCCCAAGATTTCCTTGCCTCTTATGGATCTTCTTATTTTATTGGTATCCTCTTGTGTTTTATTTAATGTAGGTACTAGTGATGATCTCATTTGTGTGCATTTTGCATTGAAAATAAAATTTCTACTCCCTCCATCCCATGGCTTAGAGCGTATATTTCCTGGCATGTTTATTAAGGAGCAACCGGCAGGAAGAAAACTACCATGAAACTTCCTAATATGCCTCGCATGCATGCCTGGAAACCTCCTTAATTCTCTCGCATGGTTGGCCTAGCTCCTCGTTTCTCTCTCACATACGCAGTGCTCTCTCTAGGAAATTTAATACCGCACGTGAAACGAAGCACTGAGCCGTAGCTCCTTAGTTACCGGGATGCTAACGAGGAAACAAATCAGAAGGGAAAAATAAAGGCTAGAGAGTGTCAGGCATCCACGCCTTAAGCTCTGAGGAAAATTCGAAAAAAATTAACGCTTTATGCTGTGAGACGGAGGGATTATAATGTACTACTTATGGGTGAGCTCTCCTATATTATTTAGAACACTCCTTTTTATGTTCCATCGTTTGATCCATATTATGTTTCATGTGCTTGGTAGTTCGCTCTTTTCATTTTGGTATTTTGTGCCATCATGAAAAGTGTGGAGAGTTTGGTTAATTTGTTGGAACCTTGCTATTTTTGGGGAGTTGTTTTTGTCTCATTCCTTGTTTCGTGTTTTGACCTTTTAGAATGAGATAAATCCTAGAGCATTTGTGTTTTTATCTATCTTTTTCTCTTTGACTTTTGTCTTGTTCATTTGTTGAACTTGTGATCATTCATGTGTTGAATTGGTTCTTTGATACAATTTGGACACCTTTTGTCGTGTCACACTCTTATGTGTGCCATCTCCATTTACTTGGTGTTTTTGTTCAAATTATATCCCCTTGTTGGTTCTTGAAAGCCTTAGGTACGCATATTTACTACATGTTTATATCATGGCATGCTTTCTTTCTTTGATCCAATATATAGGGGAAACTCCACCAAATCCATCTGCTAAGTTGTGCATGAAATTCAATTTCATATCAATATGCACATATTTATATGGAGTCTCTCCTATGTATTGTAGTTTCTATAACTACTTTGGACCCAATGAGTTTGGGGAACATTTTGTACTTAAATATGTTTTAGGTGCATTGGAGATATATTGGATGCTTGTCCCTCATTTTTGAAGAAACATTGCATACATGGAAATTGGAGGCAAGCTATGGGATGATCAATGAATTCATATCCTCTACATCCTACCAATTATATCTCGGTAACAAGTATCTGTTTCTCATGCTCATATATCCTACTTCCAACCATTTGTGGGTTGCCTTCTAGAACGAATTTTTGTATTTGTATTTGTTGTGGTTCTAGCCTTGGTTTTAAGAGAACTCCTTATTGCAAATGTGTGTAAGTTGAGATGAGTGCATATAATTGGGACTATAAAAAATCATGCATATGATTCACCAATCCCAAATGTGTCAATCTAGTAATTTTATTGCATATCCTTTCCTCAACTTCTCTCATGTGCAATAGTGAGATTTTGCTAGTTGTTTTTTCCTTTGTGATACTTGTTACCTTTCTCCATATATTCCAACCATCTCCTTTTCCTTTGGTGATTGTTGTAATATATGTAGTGTGTTGGTGTTTGAAGTTCATCAATGAACAATAAGATAAAATTGTGCCTTTGGCCATGCTTACAAGCAAAAAATTATATTGGTATATGTTATGACTTCATTTTGGTTTTCATGTGCTTTCTTGAGTATCTTGTTTATGTGTGCATGTTTCTTTGTGGACATATGTCTTTGTGGTGCATTCCACTTAGAAACTTATACACATAATAGAAGATAATTTTTAGTTGAGATTTTTATTCCTTGGATACCACCCTTTATTCCTTTTTAATTATTTGGTGGCTTCCAAATTTATTTGCCTATGAGTTCTTGTTCCTTTTGTTTGTATCTTCAGGCACTCAGTTCTCGCATGTTGATGGGGATATGACGGATGGGGTATGCCCAGCAGGACGTTTTGACTGGGCCAAGGGCCTTGCGAGTGGGCATGTAGGATAGCAACTGGAAAGCGACCGAGAGTAAGCCTGGTGACTGGAAACTGGAGGCCCAGAAGCGTAGCTGAAGCCCAGTCGGATTAGGTTAAATCCTCTGAATCCTTGACTAGTTTGGTTGTATATCTGTAAACTAGCGAGGTACCCCCTATATAAACCTCCCTAGGGTTTCCTTTGTACTCACGTTCCATCATACACCCCTTTGAGCGACTCGCTGCCTAGCCGCCGAGCTCGCCATCCCTGTAACTCGCTCGCCACTAATACAATCTAGCAGGAGTAGGTATTTACCCTCCGGGGGCCGAACCTGGGTAAAGTCATGTGTCTCCGCCCCCATCTCGCTCCGTAGATGGCCACCAGCTCTTGCCATCAATCCTATCAATCGCTACCCCTGGTAGCGACTGTCGTGGTCATTCCCACGATAGTGGCACCCACCGTGGGGCATGGCCAGTCTCACCTGAGTTCTGCGGCGAGACCCTATTCACCAATCGATCGGTCGATCGCCACCGGCCGTATGATTGCCAGCGGCGGGATCCTACAGATCCTGCCCAGCAGCTACATCCCGGCGTCGCACCCGATCACGCACAGCGCGGTGATGCCGGTCGGCACCATCAACTTGTTCGTCGGCTTCACCGACGCAATCGACCCGGCAGGAATGGTGATCGTCGGCGGATCACCACCATACCGCGATCTGCTCTCGGAGGACCATATACGCTCCATCAGCCGCCTCACCACCGAGGACGACTTGACCACTAGCAACGCGGTCAGGACTAATGCCGTCGTGGACGATGCGGCTCTCCACGATGACACCAATTCGGTGACCCCTTCCTCGGTCACCGGATCCATCATCGCCGCATCGCGGGAGGACTCTATCACGCGGGTCTCCAACCCTGAGGACTTCGAGGACCCCTCCATCCTCGGGATATTCGACTCCGACTCCGTATCGGAGTCCCCTGAGGACTTCCGTGCTAGATCCAATCGCTTCAACGCAATCTACATGGCAGGCAACACGAGCGCCCCACCAGATCCATTCTCCATGCCGATCCTGCCGAGCGCAACAGCGAGGGAGGTGGAAGAAGCCCGCATGCGACCGGAGGATGCATCGCACAGGGAGCAGGACGAGCGTGAGAAATTCCGCCTCGAGCGGGAAACGGCGCAGAGTTATCGCTCTACCATCAACGCTGCATCAGGACCCGCCTGCACTCCAATGTCCAGGGCCGCGTCCTGAACTTCAACGACGAGGGCGACCCCACGTGCACGGCCGAGCGCGAGTACTGCGAGAACAAGCCGCCCAGCGGCAGCAAACACCCACCACCTGGCGCACCGGCGACTGGAGCCCCACCGCCACCCATTGGTCGCGCGCCCCCAACGGACCAGCCGCGAATCATCATCTCGCCGCAAGCCCGATGCCAATGGGCTCCTGCTGTACTCCACTCCAATGGACAACGTCATCGCGGCACACGCTGCGGTCACCCACCTCGACATTCAAGGGGAGGTTGCGCTACAGATACAGTACGCCAAGTTCCTACTCGCCCGGCCCGTCAAGCAGCAAGCCGCAGGAGTCGATCCGTGGGGGATAATGTACTCCCGCTCATCAGGAAGCAGGGCGGCCTCAAGCGGCCATTTGACCGTCGCCAACACCCTCAACTTCCCATCGCCCGAGCCCCTGCCGCACCAAGCACGGGCCGCCAACCCCGCGCTCTCCACCAACGAGCCGCGGCCTGCGAACAACACGGTCGCCGCCAAGGGCCAACCCATCGACGCAAGGACGCACATCGTCAACAATCAGGCCTGGCAGGCACGCCAGCCCAACGACTTGAGGCACACCCTCACCAACCACGGCGACCCGGAACCAAGGGGCTCGCTCAGTCGAGTCGGCCCCTAGTGCTTCGGACCAATGATCCGAGGCAAGAAGTACCCTGCCAACTTCAAAGGCGCGCAAGGAGATTGAAAAATACGATCCAACGTACAACCCAGCAGTGTGGCTGGATACGTACCTGATGGCCATGGGAATCGCCGGCCACACTGACATGCTCGCCGCTCCCTACCTCTCCTTGATGATGGAGGGAGCGACCAGGGAATGGATCAACACCCTCCCCGCGGATAGCATCGACTCGTGGGAGGAGATGCACGACGCCTTCGTCAGGCACTTCGAGGGCTCCTACACCCGTGCCACCACCACCGAGGACCTAGAGCGATGCATACAGGGGCAGCGCGAGTTGACCCTCCACTGGATCCAAAGGTGGCAGGAAATGTGGATCAACGCCTCTGGCATCCACCCGGACATGGCGATCCACTACTTCAAGAACACGTGCCGGTATGAGCCTCTGGTCGTTAAGATCAAGAGGGTCTACCGGACGCTCGACAACATCCCTGACCTCCTCGAGATCGCCAAGCGATATGCAGAGGAGGACCGCAACCAAGACTCTAACGATGAGTTGGGGGGAAGACGTCGCAGCAGCGGCCATGACAACGGGCGACAGCGTGACATGCGCTACAACAACACTCGCCTCACCGGCAAGCGACATGGTGATGGGCGAGTCGACTTCATCGCCAACGCCGGCTACGGGCAATGCGACCCAAAAAACTTCTGCCACGACGGAGGAAACTACCGCAACAGCGGAAATTACCGCACGAACAACACGGCGAAGCCAAAATTTGACCCCGCCACCCTACTCAACCAGCCCTGTGTCTACCACAGGAAGGAGAGGAAACCTGCCACCCACACCACCGCGGACTGCCATTCTCTAAAGGAGATCGAAAAGGCAAGGTGAGCAAGGGAGGACCCCAACAACAACCCACCAAGGGACAACGGCAATGTCGGCGGGTTTGGCAACACCGTCGGCTCGCTACACACCTTCACTGGGCTCGGCACCAAATGCGAGAATAAGGTGCTTGCCCGCGCAGTCGCCATCAATGCGGTGACCCAGGTCGACATTCCCCACTCCCTCAACTGGTCCGAGCAAAGCATCACCTGGAGTCGCCAAGATCACACGCCCAGGATCGAGTACCCAGGGCAAGTCACCCTGGTGGTGAGGCCCAAAGTGGCCGACTACTGGCTACCCAAGACGCTAATGGATGGCGGAAGCTCCATCAACATCATGTACTTAGACACATTCAAGAGGCTCCACCTCCCAGAGTCGGCGATCGAGTCGACACTCACCACCTTCCACGACATCGTCCCCGGTCGGAAGGCGTACCCGATCGGCAAGGTGAAGCTGCCGGTCACCTTCGGCACACCAGCAAACTTCCGCACCGAGCAGATCGTATTCGAGCTGGTGAATTTCCGTAGCCCCTACCACTGCGTCCTAGGGCGCCAGGCATTCACCAAATTCATGGTGACCCCACACTACGCGTACAACATGATGAAGCTCCCGGGGCCAAGCGGCATCATCACCGTCCACGGCAACCCCGACATGGCCGTGGAGTGCGAAGACAAATGCGTCAAGATCGCCGACGCTGTCATCGCCACGGAGACAAACCACGCGGACGAGCTCACGAAATACGCGAGCAACATCGACAAGGACTACCCACCATCTTGAAGAAGCCAACCACCGGAAGATCCACTTTCAAGGCGACCACGCACACCCGCACCGTCGAGCTCGTCCCAGGTTACTCTAGCTAGATGGTCACCATCAGGACGAACATGAGTGCTGCATAGGAAAGCGCGCTCATCGGGTTCCTGCGTGAGAATCGTGGCATCTTCGCATGGAAACCATCCGACATGCCTGGTGTCTTGAGGGAACTCGCTGAGCACAAACTTAACACCAATCCCAAAGTGCGATCGGTGAAGCAGTCACTATGGCCCTTCAATGAAGAGCACCGCCGAGCAATCGCCGAAGAAGTACCCTGTCTACTCGCCGTAGGCTTCATTCGGCCCATCAAGTACTCCAAGTAGCTGGCAAACCTAGTCCTGGTCGTGAAAAAGAACAACACCTGGAGAATGTGTATCGACTACACCAGCCTCAACAGCGCCTGCCCGAAGGAGGAGTTCGTCCTACCATGCATAGATCAGATCATCGACTCGACCACAGGATCAGAGTCATTGTGCTTCCTCGACGCATACTATGGTTACAACCAGATAAAAATGGCGGTCGAGGACGAGGAGAAGATGACGTTCATCACGCCATTCGGCGCCTTCTTCTACACCGCCATGATGTCCGGCCTCAAGAACACTAGCGTGACCTATCACCAGTGCATGCAGGAGTGCCTTGCGAGTCAAATTGGCTGCAACATCCACGTCTACATCGTCGACGTGGTGGTAAAATCCACCCGCTAGAGTGACCAGCTCACCGACCTGGCCAAAACCTTCGTGAATCTGTGAAGGTATAAGATCAAGCTCAATCTAGGGAAGTGCACCTTCGGCGTGCCCACCGGACAGCTCTTGGGGTACGTGGTCTCCAAACGAGGCATCGAAGCTAACCCCACTAAGATCGACACCATCACGAGGCTCGGGAAACTCGAGTGCCTGCGCAATGTCCAGAAGCTGGCCAGGCGAGTCGCGACTCTCAGTCGCTTCATCCCCCGGCTCGGTGAGAAGGAAATGCCTCTCTACTGCCTGATGCACAAGAACCCCACGTTCCAATGGGACAAAGAAGCGGACAATACGCTCAGAGTGCTCAAGGAAGTGTTGCTCGCCGCTACAATCGACAAAGAGCCAATGCTTGTCTACATCGCGACCTCCACTCGAGTCGTCAGCGCCGTGATGGTCGTCGAGCGACTGGAAGAGGGCAAGGAGCGCCCCGTACAGCGCCCTGTCTACTACATCAGCGAGGTCCTAATAGACTCAAGACAACGCTACCCGCAGTACCAAATATTGTTGTATGCGGTCTTTAGAGCCTAGCGGCGGCTCCCACATTACTTCCCAGAGCACCCCATCATGGTCGCCTCCTCCGCGCCACTACGGGAACCGCGAAGCGACTGGGCGAGTCGCTAAGTGGGCCGTCGAAATCAGCATCCACAACATCAAGTACGAGCCACACAAAGCGATCAAATTGCAGGCCTTGGCCGATTTCCTCACCGATTGGGAAGAGGCACAGCAGCCGGAGAAGCTACCCTACCTCCATTACTGGTCACTCCAATTCGACGGGTCCAAGAACACGGACGGCGCGGGGGCTAGGGTCATCCTCACCTCTCCCAAAGGCGACAAGCTCCGCTACATGCTCCACCTCGACTTCACACCCTGCACAAACAACATGGCCGAATACGAGGCCCTCCTCCACGGCATGCAGGCCGCAAAGGAGATGAACGGCAATCGCTTAAGGTGCTACAGCAACTCCGACCTAGTCTTCGGCCAAGTCGCTGGGATTTGCGACGCTGTCTCCCCCACCATGATAGCGTACCGCCAAGCAGTGGACTAGCTGGGAGGCCACTTCACCGGCTACTCAGTCGAGTGGATCGACAGGCGCAAGAACGAGGAGGTCGACGCTCTCTCCCGCTTCGGGTCGGCCCGCCAAACGCCACCCACAGACATCTTCCTCGACATCATCCACAAACCCTCGGTCGCCCCGCCCAAGAGGATCGACATCGGGATACCCCTGCAGCCCAAACCCGCTCTAGTCGCCATGGTCATGGAACCCAGCGACTAGACCACACCATATGTCGCCTACCTCGAGCACAAGGTCCTGCCTACCGACGAGACAGAGGCACGAATGATTGTACGCAGCTGCAAATCCTTCGTCATCATCAATGGCGAGCTTCACAAATGCAGCGTGACTGGCGTATTCCAGCGCTGCGTATAGCCAGAAGAAGGACACCATATCCTCCAAGACATCCACGCCAGCGACTACGGCCATCACGTCGGCACCAGATCGCTAGCGCCAAGGCCATGCGACATGGCTTCTACTGGCTCACCGCACACGCTGATGCCATCGACATCGTCCAACGGTGTGTCAGGTGCCAGGAGTATGCCAACCAAACGCATGTCCCTGGTTTCCCACTAAATACCATCCCCATCACCTGGCCGTTCGCCGTATGGGGCATGGACATGGTCGGCTCGTTCAAGAAGGCCCCATATGGCTTCACCCACCTCCTGGTCATAGTTGACAAGTTCACCAAGTGGGTCGAGGCCAAGCCGATCAAGAAGTGCGACGGCAAGACCGCCACCAAGTTCCTCCACAAGCTCATCTACCGGTATGGCTACCCGCATAGCACCATAACGGAAAACGGCACCAACTCCGCCAAAGGTGCCATGGCGGAATTCTGCGAGGAGCATGGCATACGGCTCGACCTCGCCTCAGTCGCCCACCCAGAGTCGAATGGCCAAGCAGAGCGTGCCAACCAAAGCGTCCTCCACGGACTCAAGTTGTGACTTCAGGTGCCCCTTGAGCAAACCCCTGGATGCTAGGTCGAAGAGCTCCCCTCCGTGATATGGGGCATCCACACCTCTATCAACCGTTCCATGGGGTTCACACCCTTCTTCATGGTGTACGGCACTGAAGCCATAATGCCAACCTACCTGGAACACGACTCGCATCGGGTCATCAATTATGTGGAGGCGGCAAACGAGATCGCCTTCCCAGACGGGGTCGACCAGCTCGATGAAGCATGCGACCTAGCTCACTCCCGCACCGCCATCTACCAGCAGGGACTCCGCCGCTACCACAGTCGCTATGTCCAGACTCGCACCTTCCAGGAAGGCGACCTGGTCCTACGACTGGTCCAGGACAAGAAGGGCATGCACAAGCTTTCTGCCCCATGGGAAGGGCCATTTGCCATAGGACGAGTCCTCGGCAACGACGACTACTACCTGATCGATGTAAGAGGCGATGGCCAGCTGGAAGTTGGGGGCCATGGAATGTAAACCTCCTCCGAAAGTTCTACACATAGAACTAAAACTTGTACTCAGCTGCTATATAATAAAAATTAGGATCACACAAATTGTGTCTACTCGCCATATTCTTGTGCCAATCACACTCGTACGTTTAGCAATATGCTACCCACGGAAGTCAACCCTGAAGGAGTTATGCCCTAGAGGAAAATAATAAAGTGTATTATTTGATATATCTCCTATATGTTCATAATACTTTTCATACTATGCTATAACTGTGTTAATACGAAACGTTAATACACGTGTGCTATGTAAACAAACCGTGTCTCTAGTTACCTCTAGCGAACTAGTTCATTGGTCATGAGGATGATCTGGGTTTCAAGATCATGGGCATTTATGCCAATTGACAATGGGGTCGTGTTATTAGTTGAATAACATGGTAGACATACATACAAACGTTATATCTTGAATGAGATCTAGTTACAAAGTTCACCATTGATGATAAAACAAAGAGAACCTTGCAACCTGATCCTTTGACTGTGAGGTAATGCAAATCACCATTCTGGAGGAAGCTTAGATGGTTATCAAGAATCATCTCATAAAAGGGTGAACAAAAAGGTGCCACTCAGGTTTTCCAAAGGAATGCGTAGAGGAGTACATATCAAGACCAGGATTTGTCTAATCCATGTAACGGATAGATACATGTGGCCATCTCGGTGACGTTGCATTAATGAAGATTGCAAGCATGTGACTTGGTCATAGAATGCAGTGACATGAGAACGAGTAAACAATTTCATCGGTAACAAGACCAAACAAAGGTATGGAGATACCAAAGATCAAGTCTCGGATGAATTAGGTATCAAATGACAAAGGGAACGACAAACGACTATCTCACAGTTCGAGCAATTATATTTGTGAAACGCACGGGGGTCACATGGCCATCCATGTCCCTCTATTGATCATTGATATGAGAATGGTCTCGATCATGTCCGGAGTGTTTCCAAACCGAAGGATGTCACGCTTAAGGGTGGGGATGCTTATGGTAGATGAGGTATTGTAGGAGAAATAGAAAGAGAGAAACCGGAGTTCCGGATAACATCTGATGGAGATCGAAAGGGGTCCAGAAGATGTTCCGGAGAAAAGGAATATGATAATATATGTATTTGAATGTTAATTAGAGAATTAATATTAAATATATTTTTTATTTTATTATTAAAGGCTTCCTAATGCTAATGGGCCTCACCTGAAGGGAGGCCCAATAGGGCATGGATCCTAGGGAGAAGGGGGTCAGCCGGCCTGGGCTTGGTGGACCGCCCCGTGGGGCCCACCTAGGGCCGTCGGCTGCCCCTAGGTGGCTGGCGGGTGTGGGGATTAGTCCCACACCGCCTGGCCCCTGGGTGGTGCACCCCCTCCCTCTATATATAGGGATTCCCCCTCCCCCTTTGGAAACACACCATTCCCTCTCATTCTCTCTCTCTCTCTCTCATCCATTGAGGACTTCTCCATAATATTGGGGAGGACCTCGTGGGTGAGTTCTCCACCTTCACACCACCATCGTGTGATCAACGATCTGGCATCTACTTCTTCCGTTGCTTAGCTGGATCGGAGTCCAGCTGACATCACCCACACCGGACGTGTGACGAAGTTCGGAGGCATCACACTTGAGGTGCTGCTTGTCTTCATCAATATACGCCTTCCCGCGTAAGGCATGCCTCGATCTTCAAAAGGTATGAATATCGTATTTCTCTTCTATTACTTATGTCTACATATTATAGATCCTGGTATTAGTGTTCGAGTAGATAGAATTTTTTGTTTTCTTCGACGGAACCCCTTCAGTGGTATCAGAGCGGGTCTATGGGTAGACATGTCGTATGGATAGAACACATAGCAATATGTGGGCATTGATTCTCTAGTTTCTACCCTCTTTTAATGTTCTTGTTCATATCGCGGCACTGTTTGATGAAGCGGCCCCCAACCAACCTCACGTGGTGATTCACGAGATTGGTCCGCGAATCAAAGTGGCTTAGGGGGTGTCTGTCTCTCTGCGGTAGTTGATATGGCATCGACATTGGAGGGCCCAGAAAAGGGAAGAAGAACGGCAATCATTGAATCCATGTTGTGGCTCCACGTTCGTAGGTGGGAAGGGGTTCTACCGCGAAAGCCCTAAAGCCACGTAAAACATGCAATAGATAATATAGAAGCGTCTATTTTTATTATTGCATAGGGGCATGTATATGACATGGCAATGACAAGTTTGTGAAACTTTCGTTGAAGCTATTGATGATGATCAAAATGCTATAACCACGTCATAACACTTTACTTTATGAAGTATTACTTATTGTGCCGGTATAATTATATATTCGATGGTAGCATATTAAGATAATCCCTCATAGTATTCCAGTTAATCGTATTCCCCTTGTGTGTGCACCACCAAGAAAGTTCTTCGGTATGAGGCAGGCCATGTTGAGCGGGTGTCAGACATATCTACGTTCGCATACAGTGGGTGTAAGACATGTTGCACTGGGAATACACACAAGTTAGAACTAGCAAGCCTAGCATGTTATAGAGACATGGCCTCGAAATTCAAGAGACCAAAAGGTCGAGCATGAATCACAAGGTTGTTGTGATCGACATTAGGGAATATCCACCTTTGATACTGCATGGATGGCCGTGATGATCGGGGGAGGTGCAGGGGATTGGGATCATGTGATCACTAAACGAGTGGAGGGATGTTGTTTGAGTGGGAGTTCTTTTGTTAGTATAAATTAAAACTTGAACTCATTATTATGAACATGGTCTAAACACTTTGCAAATCCATTGTATCTTGCCCACCCACCTTCAACCTTAGCACTTTCCTTGAGAAGGACAAGCTGAAAACTGATGGAACCAACTTCACCGCATGGTTCTGCAATCTTAGGATCCTCCTAGTCCCCTACAAGTTGACTTATGTCATCGAGGCTGAGCTTCTGGCTAAGCCTGCAGATTCTGCCTCCTAGGTCGAAAAGAAGGTCTGGCAGTCCAAGGCAGACGATTTCTCCCTCATCCAGAGTGGAATGCTCTATGCCATGGAGCCAGAGCTTCAAAAGCATTTTGAGAAGATGAATGCCTTTGAGATCATTGAGGATCTCAAGGCTGTCTTTGCTCCACTGGCTCGAGCAGAGAGGTATGATGCTTTCGAGCTCTTCTTCTCTACTAAAATGGAAGAGCACAGCAGTATCAGTGAGCACATAGTCAAAATGTCTGGCTACGTTAAGCGTTTGAACGCCTTAGATTGCAAAATCCCAGAGGAGCTCACGATTGATAGGGTGCTGCACTCGCTGCCCCTAGCTATAAGAGCTTTGTGATGAACTACAACATGCAAGGGATGACTAAGACCCTTGTTGAGGTGTTTGCCATGCTCAAAAGTGCTGAGGTAGAAATTAAGAAGGAACACACGGTGTTGATGGTAAATAAGACCACCAACTTTAAGAAGCCGGGACAAAAGGGGAAAGGCAAGGGCAAGAAGCCCAAGAAGGATGGCAAGTTCGTTGCCAAACCTCAAAGACTGCCAAGCCTGGCCCTAAGCCCAGCACTACGTGCTACTACTACAAAGGGGATGGGCACTGGAAACACAACTGCCCCAGATACCTTGAAGACAAGTGAGCCGGCAAGATAGCCGCCAAGGACAAAGGTATATGTGATATACATGTTATTGATGTGTTCCTTACAAGCGCGAAGAGTAACACCTGGGTATCTGATATCGGTTCTGTTGCTCACATTTGTAACTCTCAGCAGGATCTGCAAAGTAGGAGGCGCCTGAGAAAGGACGAGGTGACGATGCGCGTCGGCAATTATTTGAGAGTCGAAGTGATGGCTGTCAGCACCCTGCATCTCCGTCTACCGTCAGGATTATTTTTGGATTTGAATAAATGCTACTATGTACCCGCATTGAGTATGAATATTGTGAGTGGGTCTTGCTTGTTGCAAGATCATTATTCGTTTAAATCAGGAACAAATGGTTGTTCAATTTATATGAATGATATTTTCTATGTTCATGCCCCGGCGTGTGATGGTTTATTCTTACTTGATCTTATTTTGATACACACATCCATAGTGTTGATGCTAAACGTTGTAAGCATAATGATGATAATTCCATGTTTATGTGGCATTGCCGTCTTGGTCACATTGGTGTAAAACGCATGAAGAAGCTTCATTTAGAAGGGCTTCTTGGATCATTGGATTTGGAATCCCTTGATACATGTGAGCCATGCCTCATGGGCAAGATGACTAGGACACCATTCTCCGGGACAATGGAGAGAGTTGTAGACCTACTGGGAATCATACATACAGATGTATGTGGACCAATGAGCGTCTCAACATGCAATGGTTATCGTTACTTTGTTACCTTTATTGATGACTTAAGCAGATATGGATATATCTACTTAATGAAGCACAAGTCTGAAACCTTTGAAAACTTCAAGGAATTTCGGAAAGAAGTAGAGAATCAACTTAACATGAGAATCAAGCATCTTCGATCGGATCAGGGAGGCGAGTATTTGAGTTATGAGTTTAACATGCACTTGAAGGACTGTGGGATTATCCCGCATCTTACGCTAGCCGGAACACCACAGCGTAATGGTGTGTCGGAATGACGTAACCGAACCATATTAGATAGTGTGCGGTCCATGATGTCTTTAACTGATTTGCCTGTGTCTTTTTGGGGATACGCACTTGAAACCGCTACTTTTATTTTAAACCAAGCACCATCCAAATCCATGGAGACAACTCCATATGAGATATGGTATGGACAGAAGCCAAAGTTGTTGTTTCTAATAGTTTGGGGTTGTGAGGCTTACGTCAAGAAACTGCAGCCTGACAAACTCGAACCCAAATCGAAAAAATGTATCTTTATGGGAAATTGTTGGGTATACTTTCTACAACCAGGCCGAAGGCAAAACATTTGTCGCAAAAACCGGCACCTTTCTTGAGAAAGAGTTTCTTAATAAAGGAGTTAGTGGAAGGAAAATTGAGTTAGATGAAGTTGTTGACCCTTCTCTCCAAATTCCGAGTAGCACAACAGAAGTTGTTCCGAAACCGCTCTCCAACATGGAGGAAGAGCCCAATGATGATGATCGAAGCAACAACATCGAAACTCCTAAGGATCGCAGGTCTACAAGAATTTGTGCCACTCCATATTGGTACAGTAGCCTTGTGATGTTTGTCATCCTAGATGAAGAGGAAGAACCTGCAAACTACAAAGAAACTATGGATAGTGCTGACTCTAAGAAATGGCTAAAAGCCATGAAATCCAAAACAGGATCCATGTATGAGATCCAAGTTTGGACCTTGGTAGATCTTCTAGAAGGCCGCAAGGCCGTGGAAAATAAATTGATTTTTAAGAAAAAGACATATGCGAATGGTAATGTGACCGTTCACAAAGCTCGACTTGTCGCAAAGGGGTTTCGACAAATTCAAGGAGTTGATTACAACGAGACTTATTCTCCCATAGTGATGCTTAAGGCTGTCCGGATTTTAATAGCAATTGCTGCACATTTCGACTATGAAATTTGGCAGATGGATGTAAAAACCGCGTTCCTCAATGGTCACATTGATGAACAGTTGTATATGACGCAACCAGAAGGTTTTGTTGATCCTAAGGATGCTGGAAAGGTATGCAAGCTTCAGCGGTCCATTTATGGATTGAAGCAGGCATGTCGGAGCTAGAACCAACATTTTGATCAAGTGATTAAGAGTTTTGGATTTGTCCAAAATCAACAAGAGTTCTGTGTCTACAAGAAAGTGAGCGGGAGCTTGATGACCCACAAGTATAGGGGGTGTATCGCAGTATTTTCGAGGGAAATGAAACCCAATTTATTGATTCGACACAAGGGGAGCCAAAGAATACTTATCAGCCTTAACAACTGAGTTGTCAATTCAGCTGCACCTGGAAACAATCTTGCTCATAGCAGTTTATCAGTAGCAACAGTTTTGTAGTAGGAATAGTAAAGTAACAGTAGCAGCAAAACAAAGACAGTAGTAACAAAAACAGTAAACAGTGGGATTCGAGTGCGGTAGGCATAGGGATGGATGGACGGGTGTTGCATGGACAAGACAATTCACATAGCAATCAGAACATAGGGCAACTGCAGATAAATAAGATAAAGCATCCAAGTACTAGACAATCCTAGGCATGTGTTACATATATAGTCATACATGCTCGCAATGAGAACTTGCACAACATCTTTTGTCCTGCCAGCCCGTTTGCAGGCGGGCCTCTAGGGAACTACTGGCAATTAAGGTGCTCCTTTTAATAGAGCACCGGAGCAAAGCATTAACACTCCGTGAACACATGTGATCCTCACATGAAAGCCATTCCCTTCCAGTTATCCCAATTTCTGTCACTTCGGGGCCATAGGTTTCGGACAACAACGTGTGTATACAACTTGCAGATAAGACCAAGAACAATACTATCATAATGAATCAATAACATGTTTAGATCTGAAATCATGGCACTCGGGCCCTAGTGACAAGCATTAAGCACAAAAAGTCACAACAAAGTCATAAAGCACTAATAAAAGATACTAGGCACCATGCCCTAACAATCTGATGCCATTACATGAACGATCTCATCCAATCCCTACCATCCCCATAGCCTACATCGGGGGATTACTCACTCATAGATGGGGGAAACATGGATGGTCGATAGAGAAGCGATGGTGATGATGATGGCGATGATCTCCTCCAATTCCCCGTCCTGGCAGGGTGCCAGAACGGAGTTTCTGGTGCTGTTTCGTGGAATCTGGTGGTGGCGGTGGAGCGGAACTCCTTCTGGAAAAACGTCAACCCCCCCGAAGTTTTTAGGTCAGAAGGCTCCTTATAGGCGAAGAGAGAGGCCGAGGGGGTGCCTGGGGGCCCACACCACCCCCTGGCGTGGTCTGGCCTGGCCCACGCCACCAGGTGGTGTGGCCACCCCTGGCTCTTCTCCGTCTCGTATTCTGGCTCCTGGAGTCTTCGGGTGAAATAGGATTTTTGGCATATTTTCCGGGATTTTTCCTGATAGTTGGTTTTCTGCACAAAAAGTAGACACCAAGGCAATTCTACTGAAAACAGCGTCAGTCCGCATTAGTTGCATCCAACTCACACAAGTTTAGAGGAGAAACAATAGCAAAAGTGTTCGGGAAAGTATATACGTTTTGGACGTATCAACTCCCCCCAAGCTTAGCTTATTGCTTGTCCTCAAGCAATTCAGTTGAAAACTGAGTGCGATAAAAGAACTTTCACGAACACATTTGCTTCATATGATGTAAATATTCTCAGCAATGTGATCAACTACTTGGACAATTCATAATAAAGAGTATGCAACCAAGTCTACTTAATAGTCTTTGCACTCTATGAAGAGATTCCAATCAAGAATAATAAGTAGCATGAAGCACGAACATAAGCAACATTACAATGCTCATAAAAAGGTATGAAAGAGTGGTATCTCGCTTGCCTTTGATTATGAATGCCAAGACACCTCTGAAGTTCAAGTGATGACTAGAAGTAAAGATATCAAGAATACAAGCGTCAAAGTCATAACACAAATAATCAAGTAATGGAACAAACATAAAGAATGACAACTATGCTCTCAAGAAGGTGCTCAAAGAATATGTGGAGACTCAACAAGTAGAAGAAAAAGGTTTTGAATAATTTTGAAAAGCTTCCAAATGCTGAAAGTATGGTACTCATTACCTTTGAGCTCTCATTGCCCCTATCATAAGCATCTTTAATGTGGTTAAGGTGAAAGTGACACAACTAAGAGGATATGCTTGACAAGTTATAAATCGAAGCCTCATGCCCCTTACTTACGAAGACCGATCCTCATGCTACTCAACTTCAGTCACAAGTAAGCTCTTGTCATTGTAAGTATATACGTATCATAGAGAACCGCCAACGGGGTACCCATTGCACATGACACGGGAGCTATCCCATAATCAAAATACAAGGCAAGCAAACAATGAGCATCTCGGCGATCTTTTTATTTACTATGTGCATATATTTTTATTGAGGATGCTTCATAGAATGCTCATTATGGTTATGCTTCAAGTTTCCACCATGATTAGGCATGGCTTAGGCTAGCAGCCTAGGCGTTTCTCTAACATACATACAAACTCCATGATCTTACAAGTTCCACTTTTATTTCACACCGCCAGGATCCATAAGCAAAAGAACATGATATCAACTAGGTACAAAATACCTATGAAGCATTGAAAGCGGTCCCCATGATACAAGGTTCTGCTAACTTCAACTCATAAAGCGCAAGCATATGCACAACAAAGAAGGACGCAATGGTTCAGGTTTATTAAGTGCAAGAAAATAAAGTGTGCCATCAAGTTTGTGAGAGCTTTACTAACTAACTTTCTCATAACAAGCAAACATTTTATTCGGAAGAAAACAAGGCATATTGAATATGCACGGAGGTAGCAAATGATGCTAATGGGTAGGTATGGTGGACACTTTGGAAATACTTGGTTTAGGGAGTTGAAAACATGAGTAAAACACTCAGTGGAAGTGAAGGCTAGCAATAGTAAGGGAGCGACAAACGAGAGAGCAATAGCTGTCATTATCATGCTTGCAACAAAACAGGACTACTCATGGCATGAAAGTGATTCAAGATCCTCAAGGCAAAATAATTCTTCAAGGCTTAACTGATTATCACAGTCCTATGCATGCGTGAGCATGTGCCAAGTCAATTCAAATGAAACATTCAGAGGAGGATACCACGGTGTCATACCAATTTATGAATAGAGCAATGCAAGCAAACATTCATAAGACATGCTACAAACTATTAGCGAGCTGGAGCTAATCATAAGAAAGCAAGAACTATTAAGCATCCAAAGAAAACATACACTCTACATGAATGGACTAAGCATGCCCACAGTGATGATTATATGTACAAAAATGAAAACAAATAGAGTTCGTTACCAGCCTCTTTCCACGCCTCAAGTTGTCATTGATCCTCATTGTTGCTCTTCACTTGTGTGGCTTGAATAATAATATGAAACCAATATCCACTGAGGACTGTCGAACCCTGAAGCAAACTCGCAAAAACCAAAGAAGAACGACAAATATTTTTGGTGTTTTTGATTTTTAAACAAGAACCAAAAGGGAAAAACAAACAAAGCAAAATCTTTTTGGGTTTTTCGAATAGTTCAAACAAAGCAAAAAGGGAAAAGCAAACCAAGGCAAAAATGAGAAGCAAACCAAAGAGAAACAACAAAAATATTTTTGGTCTTTTTGTGTTTTTAGAAAGCAAAAGGAAAGAAGAACGAAAACTAAAAACAGAACGAAAACATGAATATACAAAGTACCGACGCAACATGATATGAAGATGAGTGCGGTGTCAGCGTACCTCCCCCCAAGCTTAGGCTTTTGGCCTAAGTGGGTATCAATCCCAAGCTAGCCAGGATGAAGTGTCACCCTGGTACGACGAAGAGGTCCCCTCATCCTGGTGCGAACTCGAGTACGTCCCTCCGTAATGCGCGGAGTAATCATAGGAGGGCACATCCTTCTGGTGCTGCTCGTGGAAACCTAGCAAGCGAAGCTGCTCGTCCACCTCCTCCTTGGAGCGTGACCACGGTCTCCTGTGAACACTAAAGAAAGCAGGCTGTGGCAAAAGGATCTCCCTTTCATCCCCGTCAGTGAAAAGCATCCTATATACTAGATTAATCAAATCAGAGGTAGCAGTGACAAAGTGATGAGTTTTCATGGCAACAAGGTCAAGCCTCTGTGGTGCCAGCATAGCATCATAGGGATCCACTTAAAGACCTAATGCATTGACTATGCGTGATGCAATGATGCCCCCATAGATAGGCCCCTAACAGCTAGGCGGCAAGCAATAAGCGAGCCAAGATTGTACCGAGTATCATTGTTAAGTGCAGCAGCAAGGAATGCTAAATGATAGTTGGAGATATTACTAGTGTTCTCCCTACCCAATACACTAGTGGCAAGATAATATGCAAAGTATCTAAGAGCAGGGAGTTGGATATTTCTTATCTTTCCGCGCTGCGCTACGCGGTCATCATCATTGGTAAAGCTCCAACAAATCAGCGGGTCGCCCTTGAATTTTCTTCACGGTCCCTATCATACGCACACCTACAATACTACAAAATCTCTCCAAAAGCATGGTGAAGGGCAGATCATAGATTTTAAAAGAGACAGTAGATTGATCGGGTGTGTTAGTAAACGTGAAGCTCTCAACAAAAGTTTTGGTGAGCATAGCGTATTGTGCACTCTCATCTTGCATATATGAGGTCAAACCAACCCTCTCAATCAGTAGCAAGAAATCATCAAGAATACCTGCAGCTTGCAAGAAAGTAAAATAAGGAAAATAGGATGGGTGAGCATCCCCATCATCCCTTTCACTGCCAATACGGGTTGCAATGAGGTCTTCATTGTATGATGGCCTAGCTTGAGAGGCTGTTCTTGAGGGCCTCGACCTCCTAGGTGTATCACTCTCAAATATCTCTCCAAAAGTATGTTGTTCATGCTTGGTATTCTGAAATTTAAAAACCTATTAAACAAGTGATTGCAAAGTAAATATAATGAAGTATTCTACTCATAGGGACTTGCAAGAGTCCTAAAAATGCATCAAAACTATATCTCTAAGCATCAAACAAGCTTACAAGCTCGCATAACCAGTCACCTACAGCAGCAAAATACTCAACATATAATCCACTAAACACAAATCTACTTGGACAAGGGGAGGAGTCACATACCAGGGAACAAATGCTCCAAATTTCAGCAAGAAAGATGGGCTGAGCAAGGAGATCGAAAAAATCGAGAGCAAGCACAGCAAGAACGCGATTTTGAGCTATGAACTGGAGCTTACTCGGGAGAGAGAAGAAAGTGGCAGGTGAGAGAGTTAGTGGGGGCCCAGGGGAGGCCCACACCAGGGCATGGCGCCACCCAAGGCTGGCTGCGCCACCATGTGGTGTGCCTGCCTGGTGGGCCCCCTTGGTACCTACCAGGTACTCCTCTGCCCCTTTTTTCACGTAAAAATTTAATATGAATTTTCTGGAATTTTTTGAGACACTTTATTTTTGGGCATTTTCAGAAATAGAAGACTGATTTTTCTGACAGACAGATTTTTTTCTTTTGGAAACATGATGCAAGGATAAAACAAGGCTAGAACTACAGAAGTTCTAGTATGCAAGCAACTAACAACACAAAGAAAACTAAACGAAAGCAAAAACTAAAATGCAAAGGATAGAAATAAACGAAGATAATCATAATGAAAACATTGTTTTGTTCAATGGAATCCTTTTGTTAGCAAGGTTGATCAAGTCTTGCTACCAAAACAATTGCATATGAGACAAAACTTTGTACTCCACTAATGATTATCTTACCTTAACCTTGATAGCAATGGTCCCAATCATAATAGTTTCAAATTTTTCTCTTGGTATGGGACAATATATTTCTCCAACTTGAATGCCTTCAACATGTTCAATTGAATTCAAACCATAAGTACTTTCAATATTCTTGGGTAAATAGACAGTATGTTACTTGTCATTAACATTGAAGGTCACCTTTCCTTGATTACAATTAATAACAGCTCCTGCAGTATTAAGAAAAGGTCTCCCAAGAATAATAGACATATTATCATCTTCAGGCATTTCAAGCACAACAAAATCAGTTAGTATCAAGCAATTGTGAGCCACCTGAACAGGTACATCCTCACATATACCCACAGGAATAGTGGTAGATTTATCAGCCATTTGCAAAGATATATCAGCTGGTATTAATTTTTCAAGTTGAAGCCTCTTATAGAGAGAGAAAGGCATAACACTAACTCCAGCTCCCAAATCACACAAAGTAGTTCTAACATAACTGTTCTTAATAGAGCAAGGGATAGTTGGAATCCCTGGGTCTCCAAGTTTCTTAGGAACCTTACCATTGAAGGAATAATTAGCAAGCAAAGTAAAAACTTCTTCATTAGGGATCTTCCTTTTATTCGAGACAATGTCCTTCATATACTTTGAGTAAGGAGGCAATTTAATAGCATCAGTCAAAGGAATTTGCAAGAATAAAGGCTTCATCCACTCACAAAACTTATTATAGTGTTCATCTTCCTTTGACTTGTGTTTCTTATCAGGGAAAGGCATAGGTTTTTGGACCCAAGGTTCTCTTTCACTACCATGTTTCTTAGCAATAAAATCTTCTTTGGTGTATTTAGTATTCTTAGTGTGGTTTTCAGGTTCTTCTTCAACTTTTTCTTCATTAGGAACAACATTTTCTTCATTACCACTTTCAGTTTCAGCATCAGAGATAGATATACTATTAGGATCTATAGCAGGTTCAGAGGGCTTGTTGAGAATCCTGCTCAATTCTTTTGGGATGCCCCTCGGGATATATAGGATCCTGGGTAGCAGCTCCACTTCTAGTTCTAATTTCATAAGCATGTTTTTCTTTAGCAGCATTAACTAGCAAGTCGTTTTGCACTTTAACGAGTTGATCTATTTGAGTTTGAACCATTTGAAAGTGTTTAAGAATCATTTTAACATCATTAGAGGTTCTTTCTACAATCTCTTTCAACTCAACAATAGCTCTAGTGTTTTCCATTAGATGATTTTGCACCCTTTTATTAAAGTTATCTTGCTTCACAATAAAGATATCAAATTCTTCTAAGCATTGATCAGGAGGTTTTGAGTAAGGGATATCACCTTCATCAAAGTGTTGGAGAGAGTGTACCTCAATAGTGGATGAGTAGGGAATAAGCTTACATAATTATTCTATAGGAGGTAAATTCTTGACATCTGCAGCTTTAATTCCCTTCTCCTTAAGACATTTCTTAGCTTCCTTCATCACTTCATCATTTAATTCAATAACTCCCCTCTTCTTTGATGTTGGAATAGGCACAGGAATAGATGGTTCAGGTACAATTACTTTAGGTATAGCTTGTTTAGGAGGAGTACAATCTTCATAATTCTTGCTTATTTTAGCCATTAATTCCTCAGCTTCCTTTGGAGTCCTATTCCTAAAAACACAATCAGCACAACTATCTAGGTATGTCCTAGATTCCTCGGTTAGTCCATTATAAAATAGGGTTTTCTATTTTCGTGCCCTCGGGTCCTTAGTTGTACTCAGTTTTCCCCAGCCCCTTAGTTTTTCCTCAGTTTTCCCCTCCCTCTAGTTTAAAACCCCTCGCAGACGCTCGGACGGGAGGGTTGCCGTCTGGTCAGAGGCCTTGACCATTACCGGTGACGGCTAGGGAGCCACCGTGGTTTTGAATTGACCGTTGCTTTTGAATTGTGTTGACTGTTGGCTGGAGGAGCTCACCCAAAGCTTTCCCCTCTGCCCGAGACTGGAGGAGCTCACACACCGCCCCTCCGCCGCCACGCCGTCCTGCCCTCCTACCTTATGGCGTTGTCCGCCGTCGAGCCGCCCCCGCCCCCGCCACCACCCCCGAGAGGCGGAGAGGGCTCCGCCTCCACCAGATCTGGATCTACCCCTGTCGCGGAGTTTGTATATCCGTCTGGTGTGCCTTCTCTTCCCATCAGCCGCGGAGACGATTGGGAATCGGAGGGATCTAACGCATGGATTCCATCTGGGTAAGCATCGTCTGCCTATGTGAATTAACAGTAGGCAGTTTTTGAGCGCCAATCGTTGTTGCTCAACTAACTGCGTTGCTTTTCGAATAGGATTGATCCAGCGCTGGCTTTTCGGCTGGTGGTTAGGCTGGATTCTAGCTTTACGCGTGATTCTAAACGCTATAAGAATGGGTTTTGCTTCCCTGCGGTGGTTGCAACCACCATCTCGTTGAGGGATTTGAAAGCTAACATCTACGATAAGTACACCTGGAGCTCTCGCGATGCAGTTCATTTCGAATATTTCAACAGCACGGAGCGAAGATTTGTTCCACTAATTTCCGACGACGATCTGGGAATTCTTTTTGCTTTGAATGCTTCTTGCTGGTTTGGTAAAATTCGTATCCATGTGGACATGGGCCAGGCATCATCTAGTGCTGGGGCATCATCAGGTGGTCGGGCATCATGTCTCTCTACTGCTGCTGCCTCTGCTAATAGTGTGCGCCGTGGCGCTCCTTGTAGGTCCACAGCAGCACCATCTGTCCCCAGTGCTAGTGGTAGCCAGATCGTTCCTGCGGTCGATGTGGAGGACGATGCAGAGATTGGGGATCAGTCTCCTCAAGATGATGAGGATGAGTTGATGTTTCGTGAATTGGTAGATCGATGCAGTAAGCAGGCAATGGAGGATCAATACATGGAAGATATTGCTTTTGGTGCTAGATTTTATGACACTGATGATGAAGAGAAGAATGAGAACAATGACAGCCTCGTTTTAGCCGATTACGAAGGTGATGACTTGCCAACAATTGAGTGGAACAGGGAGGATCCTTAGCTTGCAGAAGGCACCGTATTTCAAACAATGATGGACTACCGTAATGCAATTACTACATATTGCCTTCTCTCTAAGAATAATTATGAGGTTATTAAAAGTGAGCCAGGTAGGTTCACAGTTAAATGCCCATACAAGAGGTGTAGGTGGAGGCTGCATGCATCCACAATGCGCAGAAGCACCTTGGTTCAGGTACTACGCAAACCAGTTGTGTATTTTAGATCACGGTGTAATATTTGTTAACTGTTACTAACATCCCTTATCATTATGTTTCAGATAAAGAAGAATGAGCACGTCCATGCTTGTCCACCTCGAGGGGGAGAGCCAGAGGTGAAAACAAAGCTAGCGAAGACTAGGTGGTTGGCAGATATAATCCTAGATTGGCTGAGAGAAACTCCTTCACTTGGTCCAACAGCACTCCAAAAAAAGATGGTTGAGAAGTTTCAAATAAAAGTACCTTACATGAGGATGTTCTATGCAAAGGAAATGGCTCTTGACAAGATCAATGGTCCATGGAATGAAAGCTTTTAGTTGCTTTACACTTTCAAAGCTGAAGTGGAGATGGCTAGTCCAGGCAGTGTTGTAGCGATAGACAAGCATACAGTTCCCTACAAATTGAAAAGCGGGAAGGTAATGCACAAGGAATGTTTTAGAAGGTCTTTTGTTTGTTTCAAAGCTTGCTGGAAAGGCTTTCTGGACGGTTGCAGGCCTTATTTGGCCGTGGATGCAACAGCTCTTCATGGCAGGTTTAAAGGACAGCTAGTTGCTGCTACTGCAGTTGATGGACACAGTTGGATGTTCCCTGTTTCTTATGGAGTTTTGGAGGTTGAGTCAGAGGAAAGTTGGACTTGGTTTCTGCAGAATTTGCACGACCTTATAGGTCATCCGACAGGACTTGTTATCCACACAGACGCTTGCAAAGGTTTGGAGAGTGAAGTAGAAGCAGTATTCCCTGGAGTGGAGCATAGGGAATGTATGCGACACTTGGTACAGAATTTTACAAAGAAATTCAAGGGTAAAGTTTTTACTGACAACCTATGGCCAGCTTCATACACATGCAGCTCTAGGAAGCATCTGTTTCATTTGGATGTGTTGTATAAACAAAAACTTGGGGTGAAGGAGTACTTGGATGAACATCATGGTAGGGTGTGGTCAAGAAGCCAATTCAATGAAATTTGCAAGGTAGACTATGTAACAAGTAACCTTGCGGAGAGTTTCAATTCAAAGGTCAAGTCATTGAAAGGGCTTATGCTGTGGCAAATATTTGATAAGATTAGGCAGATGATCATGATAAAGATCGATCTGCGTGAAAGAATTGCATCCACAAAATATGCTAGCCATCTCATGCTCCCATCTTTGATTAAGTCTTTGCATGACAGGGCAAAACAATTGAAGATGCAATGCGTCAGAAAAGGAATGGAGGCTGAGGTAACCTACACTGACAGTAAAAACAGGCAGTGGAGGTATCCAGTGAGTTTAGTTGATAGGAAATGCCATTGTAGGGGATGGCAGATCCGTGGGATACCCTGCATACACGCATTGTTTTTCATGAGTGTTATAGGGGGTGAAGAAGGTGAAGTTGATCAGTATGTGTCAGATTATTTCTCTGTTGCCAAATTTAGGGTTGCATATGCTATGAATGTTCCTACCTTGTTGGGAAAACACCAATGGATGACAGTCGATCCAGGCTTCAAAATGTACTCTCCAGTTTTGACTAGACCGGCGGGTAGGCCGAGGAAGAATAGGATCAGAGCTAGTGCAGAGGGTGGTGCACCGATTCGAAGACGTAAGTGCAAACATTGTGGAATCCCTAGACACATTGCTAGGCTTTGTAAAAATGATGTTGACCCAGCTCTTGGAATGGAAGATCAGGCGGGACCAGCAAATGTAGAGGAGAATGAAGCAGCAATTCAACATGAGGAGATTGAAGCAGCAATTCAACATGAGGAGATTGAAGCAGCAATTCAGCATGAGAAGATTGAAGCAGCAATTCAACATGAGGAGATTGAAGCAGCAATTCAACATGAGGAAATTGAACCGATGGATCGAGAGTTGATTGAACCGATGGATCTAGAGCTGGTTGAACCGATGGATCGAGAGCAGAGGGAATAGATGGATCGAGAGCTGCTTCAACCGATGAGTCTAGAGGAGAGGGAACAGATTCACAGAGAGTGCCTTGAATTTAA
Organism: Avena eriantha; assembly: GCA_910589775.1. Classification (NCBI taxonomy): domain Eukaryota; kingdom Viridiplantae; phylum Streptophyta; class Magnoliopsida; order Poales; family Poaceae; genus Avena; species Avena eriantha. Next base: position 397,752,951 of record OU342745.1, read on the forward strand.
TATGGCCCAGCTGAGTGCTAACTTCGAAGAGCAGATTGCAGAAGATAAAGCACAAGCTTCGCAGAAGAAGAAGAACAAGAAAGAGGGCAAAAGGAAGGTAGACACGGTAATATCCCTGGTAGGGTTACCCGGAATAAGGTGGTGGCCCCAGCGAATCACACCAGGAGAAAGAGAAAGATTTTATTCTGAACAATTAATTTTAATTTGTATGAACAATTTGAACTTGTATGAACAATTTGTATTGGGGATCCCTTTGTATTGAACAATTTGAATTTGTATGAACAATTTGTTTTGGGGTTCCCTTTGTATTGGGGTTCCCTTTGTATTGAACAATTTGAATGTAGGGATCCCTTGAATGTATGTGTTAAGCCACATTTATCATTTTCTCTAGGGTTTAGGGTTTTAGGGTTTTAGGTTTTTAGGGTTTAGGGTTTACGGTTTAATTCAAAATAATTCAAAACATGGTGGAACCCTTCCCATGGAGTCTTGTTATGTTACCTACAACCTAGAGAAATAATAATGGAAAAGGAAATATAGAGATATGAAGTTTTTATGCCAAAAACTTCAAAACCACTTCCTAGTCCATGAGCTACTAGCTATGAAGATGCAGGGCTTTCTACTCAACACACCTCCCAAATACCCACTATGCTTACAAACTTTGTCCAAATGAGTCCAAATTCGTCACACTTGTGTATCTTTGAATTGCAAACAATATCACGTCGGCCAAAATGTACTATACTGTTCAAATAACACAATTTTACAATTTTTATGCCAAAAGCTTCAATTTCCCTTAGTCCCTTTATTATTTGGGTGCCCCTGTTTTACTTAGTGTTACTTAGTTTTCCCCCTCCGGGCCCACTTGTTTTACTCAGTCCTACTCAGTTTTGCCCTTCCGATAAACATTTCCTCACTTTTCCCCCTCTTAGTTCTACTCAGTTTTCCTCACTTGTACTCACTAGCTGATCTCTGATTGGTCGAGATGTATGTCACACGGATCTTGGTTGGTTGAAAGCTCAACAAACGCTTGCACCGTTCGATCATTTATGATCGGACAGCCTGTATCTCTCTCTCTACCACGATGGACGCATACGGAGAGAAGAGCAGAGCACATACCTACCAACCCTGGCAGTCGCATATTCCAGTCGCATCTTCCTCTCTCCTATTTCCTCTCTTACTCTGGCGGTCGCGGCGGCGCGGATCTAACCGTGCGTGCGGCGGCGTGCGGCGGCGCGGATCTAACCGTGCGGCGGCGTGGATCTAAGAGTGCCGGTGAGGATCTAACCCTCAGAAATAGTTGAAATGTCTCTCTCTGTCTCACTTTCGTTTCTCTTCTCAGATCTGTTAATGATGAAGAACACCAAGATGGCGGCCGTGCCGACAGTGGTCATCGATGGCAAGATCATTGAAGCCATCGCCTACAACATCGCTTCGACGGCGCAGATCCAGCATTCAATGTCGGAGCCTGTTGATGTCTCACTTCCGTTGCCCTCCTCAGATCCGTTGCTGATGAGGGACACCAGGACGGCGGCTATGCCGACAGTGGTCATCGATGCCACGTACATTGAAGCCATCGCCTACAACATCACTTTGACGGTGCAGATCCAGCCTTCAATGTCGGAGCCTGTTGATGTCTCACTTCCGGTGCCGAGAGTGCGAATCGATGCCAAGACGATTGAAGCCATCGCTGCAAACTGGAATAAATTATGATAAATTTGTATTTTTCAATTTCAAATTGGGATAAAATTGTTCGAACTACTACCTCCGTCTCAAAAAAAGCTTCTCCACGTTCTTGATGTGTCCATGTACATCCGTATGTATGATTTGAATTCTATCCCAACTTGATTGGGAAGATTGATATGTATTTGATCCGAGAGGCTGGTACATGCTAAAATTATCGCGCACATTACTTAGCACAACTAGGAAATTGTACACCAAAATACAGTGGTTAGAGCCACAACAAAATACAGTGGTTAGAGCCATCTACTGAATAACAATTCTATACTATCTAAATCGTCTACCACAACTACATAACTGCTAGGACAGGGATGACAACTAATAAAACTGCCCAGATGAATCTAATTTTCTCCTCTCCCATCACTTCAAGTTCATGTTATAGATTTTCTACCACTTGATCAAATACGGCAAGATCTGTCTCAACTCTCAACTTCTCCTTGCGAATAAGCTCTGAATTCTTCTTTTCTTCCTCCACAGTACGCTTCAGCTCGAATATCATCAGGTTTTTACGGGCCAATTCATCACCTAAATTGGCCACCTTCTCCTCCAAATCCATCCTCTGGCTACACCACTGGGTTGATTCATCTTGGTATGCAATGTACCATGGATCATCGGCTTGCCTGGCTAACTGTAACAATAATGGAAAAAAGAATAACTGAAATCACTCCAACAGGCCATGGCGGCACTTCAAATTCAACGGTAGTACAGAGAGCAGAAGCTAGATACCTGCACTTCCGACGAGGTAGGAGAAGTAGAACATGGCCACGACATGATCGAGTCCCCACCCTCGCCGGTGTACCCGCTATGACCAGACATTGAGGACTATTTTGCACCTGCAAACTCCAACAAATTACGGGAACCGAATCGATTAGGGGGCGGGGGAGGCAGAAGCGGAGGTCTTACCAAGCTATACTACCAATTGGTGCGCGGAACAAATCCTGGTCGTCGTGGGCGGCGGATCTGCTTGCGGCGGACTTTCCTGCGGTGGGTACAATGCGTGCGGACGAAACAAGTGCTGGAGCCGTGGTTGACGTGCACCGCCGCAGTCCGTCCGGCGCCGCCGGGGGACAGAGCCGACGGTGCGACGAGGCGCCGGCGATGGCTACTCCGTTCGAGGGTGGGGAACGAGCTGCCAGCGGTTCTCCGGTGACTAATGAGATACACAACACTAGGTTCCAGCCATGTTTAGCATAAAATTCACTTTAGATTAAGCTGCGAAAATAGTCACCTGATGGGTCTAGCTTAAGAAAAATTAATTAGCGAACTTGTTGCTTCTCTCTATGATATTCTCTAAATAAATAGACGACCCCACTGGTCATTAGCTGCGGCAGCCCCACAGAGCGGCAATTTCCTGAAAATAGATGACCCCACTGGTCATTGGCTGTGGAGGCCCCACAAAGCGGCAATATATGATTTTCTATAAATAAATAGACGACCCCACTGGTCATTGGTTGCGGCAGCCCCACGGAGCGGCAATATATGTATTTTCCTGAAAAATAGACGACCCCACTGGTCATTGGCTGCGGAGGCCCCACAGAGCGGCAATATATGATTTTCTATAAATAAATAGACGACCCCACTGGTCATTAGCTACGGTAGCCCCACAGGGTGGCAATATATGTCTTTTCCTGAAAAATAGACGACCCCACTGGTCATTCGCTGCAGAGGCCCCACAGAGCGGCAATATATGATTTTCTATAAATAAATAGACGACCCCACTGGTCATTGGCAGCGGCAGCCCCACAGAGCGGCAATATATGTCTTTTCCTAAAAATAGACGACCCCACTAGTCATTGGCTGTGGCAGCCCTATAGAGCGGCCCCATTTGTCATTGGCAGCACCGTCTATAAAATCATGAAATAAAACGGCCCACACGTCAGCGAGAGATGGATGGCTGCTCCGACGTGTCTCCTGACCCTACCCGTCAGCACGAGACGGTCAGGGAGGAGCTGCCCCTATGCAGCCCCACCCGGTCAGACTAACGGTCAAGGCCTCTGACCTGACGGCTACCGGCCGTTCCAGCACTTGTGAGTGTTTCAAACTACAGGAGGGGAAAACTGAGGAAAAACTAAGGGGCTGGAGAAAACTGAGTACAACTAAGGACCTGAGGGCACGAAAATAGAAAACCCTATAAAATATATCAAGAAGCTCATTCTTAGGTAAAGGACTTCAAGCCTATGCATGAATCAAAGCACAAAACCTTGCCCAAGATTCGGGCAATACCTCTTTTTCTCCCTGTTTAAAATCAAAAATTTCCTGCAAAATAGCATGTCTAGCACTGGGAGGAAAATATTTCTGCAGGAAAGTACTAATCAAGCACTCAGGGCTATCAATAGATCCAGGAGGTAAATTACTAAACCAAGTTTTAGGTTCTCCTTTCAGTGAAAAGGGAAAAATCTTAGCAACAAAGTAAGTACGCATCTTAATATTATCATAAAGCAAGCCACTCATGGTAGAAAGTTCATTCATATGTGCTACCGCACTTTCATTCTTAGTCCCACAAAAAGGTTCTTTCTCGACAAATAGCTATGTAAGATAGATCGAGAGAGAAATCATAATCTTCATCTATAATGTTTATGGGAGAAGCAGCAAACTTAGCAGCAGGATATAATTTCGGTCTAATAGTACGCCTCTCAAGGAGACTCTTAGCAACGCTCCTATCATGGGTGTTCTTACATTCTTTAATAAACTCATCGGTCATCTCAACATAACCATCTTCAATATCATAACTCTCACTAGACTTAGGTGAGCTAACAGGTGTGGTAGTGTCTTCATTAGGAGTTTCGGTATTTCCAGCTATAGTTCTAGCAATCGTAGCATCTAGGAAAGGACCTAATGAACCACTCTTACCGAGCACAGTAGAAGCAGCATCATAAGCATCAGAAGTTTCAGATTCAGTAGTAGTAGCAGTGTGTGTAGCATGTGTATGTGGTGGTGTAAGGAACTTACTCAAAACAGACGGTGAATCAAGAGCAGTAGAGGTGTTCAGAACCGTACCTCTTCTTGTAGTGGATGGTAAAATAGGAACCTTGCCATCACGAGACTTACCCATGATGGATGGATAGCAGCGAACAATAGAGAATCCAAGTGAACTTGATAAATAAAGCTATGCTCCCAGGCAACGGCGCCAGAAAATAGTCTTGATGACCCACAAGTATAGGGGGTGTATCGCAGTATTTTCGAGGGAAGTGAAACCCAATTTATTGATTCGGCACAAGGGGAGCCAAAGAATATTTATAAGCCTTAACAACTGAGTTGTCAATTCAGCTGCACCTGGAAACAATCTTCCTCACAGCAGTTTATCAGTAGCAACAGTTTTGTAGTAGGAATAGTAAAGTAACAGCAGGAGTAAAGCAAAGACAGTAGTAACAAAAGCAGTAAACAGTGGGATTCGAGTGCGGTAGGCATAGGGATGGATGGACGGGCGTTTCATGGACAAGACAATTCACATAGCAATCAGAACATAGGGCAATTTCAGATAAATAAGATAAAGCATTCAAGTACTAGACAATCCTAGGCATGTGTTCCATATATAGTCATACGTGCTCGCAATGAGAACTTGCACAACATCTTTTGTCCAGCCAGCCCGTTTGCAGCAGGGCCTCTAGGGAACTACTGGCAATTAAGGTGCTCCTTTTAATAGAGCACCGGAGCAAAGCATTAACACTCTGTGAACACATGTGATCCTCACATCAAAGCCATTCCCTTCCGGTTATCCCGATTTCTGTCACTTCGGGGCCATAGGTTCCGGACAACAACGTGTGTATACAACTTGCAGATAAGACCAAGAAAAATACTATCATAATGAATCAATAACATGTTCAGATCTGAAATCATGGCACTCGGGCCCTAGTGACAAGCAGTAAGCACAACAAGTCGCAACAAAGTCATAAAGCACTAATAAAAGATACTAGGCACCATGCCCTAATAATCTGATGCCATTACATGAATGATCTCATCCAATCCCTACCATCCCCATAGCCTACAGCGGGGGATTACTCACTCATAGATGGGGGAAACATGTATGGTCGATGGAGAAGCGATGGTGATGATGATGGCGATGATCTCCTCCAATTCCCCGTCCCGACAGGGTGCCAGAACGGAGTTTCTGGTGCTGTTTCGTGGAATCTGGTGGTGGCGACGGAGCGGAACTCCTTCTGGAAAAACGTCGAACCCCCCGAATTTTTTAGGTCAGAAGGCTCCTTATAGGTAAAGAGAGAGGCCGAGGGGGTGCCTAGGGGGCCCACACCACCCCCTGGCGCGGCCTGGCCTAGCCTGCGCCACCAGGTGGTGTGGCCACCCCTGGCTCTTCTCCGTCCTGTATTCTGGCTCCTGGAGTCTTCGGGTGAAATAGGATTGATGGTATATTTTTGGGATTTTTCCTGTTAGTTGGTTTTCTGCACAAAAAGTAGACACCAAGGCAATTCTACTGAAAACAGCGTCAGTTCGCATTAGTTGCATCCAAATCACACAAGTTTAGAGGAGAAACAATAGCAAAAGTGTTCAGGAAAGTAGATACGTTTTGGACGTATCAGAGCTCAGTTGTTTTCTTAGTAGTATATGTGGATGACATATTACTCATGGGAAACGATGTGGATCTTATGAGAAGCGTGAAAGCATATTTGAGTAGTCAATTTTCCATGAAGGATCTAGGTGAAGCTGCATACATATTAGGCATCAAGATCTATAGAGATAGATCAAGACACTTAATTGCATTAAGTCAGAGTACTTACATCAAAAAGATTTTGAAAAGGTTCAAACTGGACAATGCCAAAAAGGGCTCTGTGCCAATGATGAAGAATTGCAAAATGAGTGTGACTCAATGTCTGATAACGTATAATGATAGAGAAAAGATGTCCTACATCCCCTATGCCTCAGCCATAGGATCTATCATGTATGCAATGTTAAGTATGTGACCTGATGTGGCATTGGCTCTTAGTTTGACGAGTCGATACCAAAGTAATCTAGGACCGGATCACTGGACAGCTGTGAAGAATATCCTAAAGTATCTCAAAAGAACAGAGTATATGTTCCTAATCTGTTGTGGAAGTGATGAAGCTCTAAGCATAACGGGTTACGTGGATGCGAGCTGGAACTCAGATCATGATGACTCGAAGTCTCAAACAGGATTTCTGTTTCTAGTAAATGGTGGGGCGGTAAGCTGGATGAGTAAGAAGCAACTGATGGTGGTGCAGTCTTCAATGGAGTCTGAATACATTGCTACGGCTGATGCTACGAATGAAGCTATTTGGCTAAGGAATTTTGTCATCAAATCAGGAGTTTTTGCAAATGCGCATGACCCTGTAATGATCTATTGTGATAGCACGAGAGCTATAGCAAATGCAAAGGAACCAAGGACTCATTCCGCAGCCAAACACATCAAGCTTAGATTTCACGTCATCCGGCAGAATGTTGACGAAGGTGAAGTCAAGATTTGCAAAGTAGATACGGAACTGAATATGGCAGATCCGTTGACTAAAGCTCTCCTACAAGCCAAGCATGAACAACACCGAGATTCCATTGGTGTTAGGTTCCTGCCTATTGTAAACTAGTTTTATTTATACTCTAGTGCAAGTGAGAGACTGAAGGAGTTATGCCCTAGAGGCAAATAATAAAGTGTATTATTTGATATATCTCCTATATGTTCATAATATGTTTCATACTATGCTATAACTATGTTAATATGAAACGTTAATACACGTGTGGTATGTAAACAAACCGTGTCTCTAGTTACCTCTAGCGAACTAGTTCATTGGTCATGAGGATGATCTAGGTTTCAAGATCATGGGCATTTATGCCAATTGACAATGGGGTCATGTTATTAGTTAAATAACATGGTAGACATACATCCGACCGTTATATCTTGAATGAGATCTAGTTACAAAGTTCACCATTGATGATAAAACAAAGAGAACCTTGCAACCTGATCCTTTGACTATGAGGTAATACAAATCACCATTCTCTAGGAAGCTTAGACGGTTATCAAGAATCATCTCGTAAAAGGGTGATCAAAAAGGTGCCACTCAGTTTTTCCAAAGGAATGCGTAGAGGAGTACATATCAAGACCAGGATTTGTCTAATCCATATAACGGATAGATACATGTGGCCATCTCAGTGACGTTGCATTAATGAAGCTTGCAAGCATGTGACTTGGTCACATAATGCAACGACATGAGAACGAGTAAACAAGTTCATCGGTAACGAGACCAAACTAATGTATGGATATATCAAAGATCAAGTCTCGGATGAATTAGGTATCAAATGACAAAGGGAACGGGAAACGATTATCTCACGGTTCGAGCGATTATATTCGTGAAACGCAAGGGGGTCACATGGCTGATGACCCACAAGTATAGGGGGTGTATCGCAGTATTTTCGATAAGTAAGAGTGTCGAACCCAACGAGGAGCAGAAGGTGATGGCTAGTGGTATGGATCAGGAATTCTCTGCAAATACTTTGCAAACGGATTTTTAGGGGTCTTCGATAAAGCAAGTAAACAAATTACGAGTAAAATAAAAGACAATAGGAATAAATGCAGCAAGTGGCCTAATCCTTTATGCAGCAAAGGACAAGCCGGTTGTATTACTTAAGGTGACCAAACGTTCTCAAGGACACATGGGAAGATTGTCAAGTGCTTTCGCTTCATATAGCTGATTAATCTTCTCTAGCTTGCTAAGTGTTGTGTGGGTGAACCTATGCTAATGTACCGCCCCATCCAAGACTAATACATACTTGTGATTATACCCCTTGCAAACATCCGTAAGTACAAGAAAGTAATTAAGGTAAAAACCTAACCACAACTTTAAACTCTAAGACCCTTACGTCCCTTGTGCAATGGTTTCCTAACGGGGGTTCAGGTTTCTGTCACTTCGGCAACCCCTACGATTAGTAGCCAAATACACAATGCATTCCCCTAGGCCCATATAGGTGAAGTGTCATGTAGTCGACATTCACATGACACCACTAGAAGAAGTACACCACAACTTGAATAACAATCTATTGAATCTTTCTCAACGCAACTCCACTACTAACAACAAGACTTCTCCCATGTCCTAAAGAACAAAACGAACTACTCACAAGACATCATATGGATCATGATCAGAGATGGAATAATGATGTATAACAATCTGAACATAAACAATAATTCAATGGTTCACTCAATAGCATCAACTACAAAGATTAATCAACACCGGGCAAGTTTCCCCTATGAACTATGCAAGATTCAACGCAATTGTTACAGCAATATGGAGATGGTGATGAGGGTGTTGATGGTGATGATGGTGGTGATGATGATGATGATCCCGATGAAGTCCAGCTTGATGGTGGTGCTGATGGCGACGATCTCCCCTCTCCGAGAAGGAATTCCCCCGGCAGAAATCTGTCTGCCGGAGAGATATTTCTCTCTCGGTGTTTTCCGCCCCGCAGAGGCGGCGGAATCTTTCTCTGGTCGCTCCCCGAGTCTTAGGGTTTCGGGAGGATGATATATGCTAGAGGGGAGAGGCTAGAGTGAGCCAGGGTGGCCACACCACCTCTAGGCGCGGCCTAGGGCTGACCGTGCCATGGGGTGGTGTGGGCCCCCTGTGGCCCATCTCCACTCCATCTTCTGGCATCCTTAGTCTTCTGGAAAAATAGGATTTTCCGTATATTTTCCCGTATTTTCTGATCTTCGCGAATTTTGCCTCCAAACAGCACCTTTTCCATTAGAATCCTGACTGCAGCTGTCCATGCTCCAAAAGTCATCAACCATGCAAAAACGGATGAAATAACATAAGTATCACCTCTCAGTATGAAATATATCAATGAATAATGGTGAATTATGACATAGAATAGTGATGCAAAATGGACGTATCAATGGCCATCCAGGTCCCCCTTTGATCATTGATGTGAGAATGGTCTCGATCATGTCCGGAGTGTTTCCGAACCGAAGGATGTCACGCTTAAGGGTGGGGACGCTTAGGGTAGATGAGGTATCGTAGGAGAAATAGAAAGATAGAAATCGGAATAGTTCCGGGTAACATCCAATGGAGATCGGAAGGGGTCCGTAAGATGTTCCGGAGAAAAGGAATATGATAATATATGTATTTGAATGTTAATTAGAGAACTAATATTAAATATATATTTTTTATTTTATTATTAAAGGCTTCCTATTGCTAATGGGCCTCACCCGAAGGGAGGCCCAATAGGGCATGGCGCCTAGGGAGAAGGGGGCCAGCCGGCCTAGGCTTGGGAGGCCGCCCCAATAGGGCCCACCTAGGGCCGGCGGGTGTGGGGATTAGTCCCACACTGCCTGGCCCCTGGGTGGTGCGCCCCCTCCCACTATATATAGGGGTTCCCCCTCCCCCTTTGGAAACACACCATTCCCTCTCATTCTCTCTCTCGTCCATTGAGGACTTCTCCGTAATATTGGGGAGGACCTCATGGGTGAGTTCTCCACCTTCACACCACCGTCGTTTGATCAGCGATCCGTCATCTACTTCTTCCACTGCTCGGCTGGATCGGAGTCTGGTTGACGTCACCCACATCGAACGTGTGACAAACTTCAGAGGCACCACACTTGAGGTGCTGCTCGTCTTTATCAATATACGCCTTCCTGCGTAAGGCGTACCTCGGTCTTCAAAAGGTATGAATACTGTCTTTCTCTTCCGTTGCTTGTGTCTACATAGTATAGATCCTGGTATTAGTGTTCGAGTAGATAGAAATTTTTTGTTTTCTGCTACGGAACCCCTTCAAACCCTTGGTCGAGCAACCGACACGGCTAAGTAGTGCATCCCAAGGGCACCGAATACACTCGGGCCTTGTGTCGTCCACGAACACGCCACCCCAGAGCCCCCATTAGAGTCGCCTCGCTCGACCGGCCCGCCGGGCCAATACAACCGATATCGCTTCTCACAGCGACCCGTCCTCCCCATCCTCGGGCACAGCGACTCAAACGGTTAAGTACCACACACAGGGACTTTTCTACAATAACCCCTACGCGGCTCGAGAACACACTAAGTAAGAGAGCCTTCCTTGGACTCGCCACGCGACTGACTCTTCGAGCTGGGGGAGAGACGCGTTATGAACAACGCACTAGATCCTCACCTACCTTGGGCATGCGACTAGAACGGCTAACTACCATGCTCGGGGACTCGCCTAAGTCGACCATGCTCGCACTCAGGAAAATAGCCAAGTACAGAGCTCCCTTGGGGTCGCCAAGTGACTAGCTCCACGAGTCGATTCCAACCAAAATAAAAACTCAATGTAATCAAACTTACACACAAACGAGGTAAACCCCAATAAAGGGCGGACGCGCTCGGGGACTTGCACAACTAAAAACCAACATAGAACATACATCACCATGCATTGCGAGTCGATTGACTCCTTTTACTTCCATACATATATATTGTTTACATTACAAAAGTGGCCAATCGCCATAACATACAAAAGCCTCTTAGGGCAGCAACTCATTTTGCAGGCTCCGATGAAGAGGCACCACCATCACCCTTGACCCGGACGAATGGCTCCCAAGGGTTCACCGAGTATGTCGTCAATGAATTCGACAACACCGACCGAAAGGGTTACTTTTACTTCAGGTCACGGTGCTCTGGCTCGGAGTCGCCCAGCGCCACCACCATTTCTTGGTACGGCAGCAAATCCCCCATCACCAATACTCGCTCCGCGAATGGAGCAGTCTTGGCAGTCAACCTCAGAACCTTCGAGATCTCCATCGAGCCAGTCGCCGAAGGGTAACCGCTGGTGACGTCGTCGAGGTCAAAGTCGTCGAGGAAGTGGGCAAGTCCAAGCCTCAACACTATGGTGGCCCCGCGTCTAAAGGATGATTGGTGGCTCAGGATACGTTGAGCTCGTTGGGAACCCCAAGAGGAAGGTATGATGAGCACAGCAGCAAGTTTCCCTCAGTTATGAAACCAAGGTTATCAAACCAGTAGGAGCAAGGAAACAACTCCAAGGTGTTTCTAACAACTTGGAATCTTGCACAACACAACCACAGAACTTTGCCCCAACTAACAGTGAGGTTGTCAATCTCACTGGTTTTGCTGAAAACAAAGGATTAAACGTATAGTGTGGAAGATAGTAATTACTTGCAGAAAGTAAACAATAATGGTAAACAGTAGATGGTATATCAATGATAAAAGAATGGACCGGGGTCCATAGTTCACTAGAGGTGTTTCTCCTTAAGATAAATAGCATGTTGGGTGAACAAATTATAGCGGGGCAATTGACAGATTTGAGAAAGCATAACAATGCATATACTGGACATCTTGACTCCTATGAGATTTGGTTGGGCATTACAACATAATACATAGACCGTAATCCAACTGCATCTATGACTAATAATCCACCTTCAGGTTATCGTCCAAACCCCTTCCAGTATTAAGTTGCAAGAAATAGATAATTGCATTAAGCAAAGTGTGTAAAGTAAACAATATGATTGCCGTATGGACAAAGGATTGCTATTTTCTCCCTAGTAGCAACAGCATATCTACAACCTTAGAGATTTCTGTCACTTCCCCAAATTACTAGAGGCATGAACCCACTATCGAGCATAAATACTCCCTCTTGGAGTTGCAAGCATCTACTTGGCCAAGATAGTTACTAACAACGAAAAGCATGCAAGATCACAAATAACATAGACATGATAGAATCAATAATCAATCTGAAATAGCATCTCAATATCCATCGGATCCTCGCAAACACAACATGTAAGATTACAAATAGATGATCTCGATCATGAATGGAGCTCACAAGATCTAAACATGATAGCACAAAGGAGGAGAACCAACCATCTAGCTACTACATGGACCCATAGTCCAAGGATGAACTACTCATGCATCACACCGAAGGCAGGCATGGTGATGAAGAAGGCCTCTAGGGTGATCTCTCCCCTCTGGCAGGGTGCCGGGAAGATCTTTGGATCCCCTCCGATCTAGGGATGGATATGGCGGCAACTACAGACTCTTTTGTGGATTTCTAATCGGGTCCTTAGGGTTTTCATCCCGGGAGGCTTTTAAGGCAAAAGGGCAAGGTCGATGGAGTACCAGGGGGCCCACACCCCCTAATGGCGTGCCTAGGGATGGCCGCGCTGCCACCAGGTGTGGCCGCCCTGGTGCGCCACTTTGTCTCCCCTCTGAACTATGTGTTCCTTCTAGTAAAACATTGACTTGGGCTTTTGTCCAGTCCAATTCCGAGAATATTTCCTTACTAGCTTTTCTACCAAAAAAGCAGAAAACAGGCAACTAGCACTGTGGCATCTTGTTAATAGGTTAGTTCCAGAAAATGTATAAAAATACCTCAAAGTGTGAACAAAACATAAGAAAGTAGATATAAAATAAGCATGGAACATCAAAAATTATAGATACGTTTACGATGTATCACCGATCATGCCATCCACTTGACGATGGTGGGTGCCTCCTCTAGATAGCACTAAACCTCAATCACCCTCCCAGGAATAACCTCGGTGGGGGAAATCCCTTGAAGCATGGCCTGGACACACAACACCGAGGCGGTGGCCGCGTTCACCACCACAGTCACGCACAGCGAGGCTTCGAAGGTTTGCACCATGGGTCGCTTTAACCTATCAGGGCTACAATGTTAGAAATCCAATACCATTAAGGACTCACCCGCCCGGGGACTCGCCGCATGCCAAAAAGAAAGAGCAGACACTCACCAAGAAGCTTGCGGCAGCTCTCCGTCACATGTTTCTCAAGTGCACCAAGGTCACCCTGTAACCCCAGGACGACTAAGTCGGAGGCCTTCCGCTCCTCCTCAGCCATGGCGACTGCAGCCTTGGCCCTCTCCTCAGAAAAGGTCATCGACGCCTTCGCCGCCTCTAGCTCCTTCACCAGCGAGTCAATTCGCTCCTTTGCTGTATCCAGTTCAGCAGCCAGAACATACCCCTCGTAGGCTGATACGCTGCTAACGTATCCATAATTTTTGATGTTCCATGCTTGGTTTTATCTACTTTCTTATGTTTTGTCCACACTTTGGAGTACTTTTTATACACTTTCTTGGACTAACCTAATAACAAGATGCCACAGTGCTAGCTACCTGTTTTCTGTTGTTTTTGGTTCCAGGAAAGTCAGAAAATGAATATTCTTGGAATTGGAAGGGACAAAAGCCAAAGTCGATATTTTACTGGAAGACTCACGGAGCCATAAGACAAGACGGAGAGGGGCCACAGGGCGGCCACACCATGTGGTGGCGCGGGTCCACCCTGGCCGCGCCACCTAGTGGTGTGGCCCCCTGGCCGCCCACCGACCTTGCCTCTTCGCCTATAAGATGCCTCCCGATGCAAAAACCCTAAGTCGTCAATCCTCCAGCCACAAAACGTTTCGCAACGCCGCCACCACCGAAGGGGAGATTCGGGGGATAGAAAGTCTATGTTTCGGCACCCTGCGGGGACGGGGAAGTGCCCTAGAGCCATCTCCATCGATCTCCACCACCATCTCCATCGTTGTTGCTGATTCCCATGATGATGAGGGAGTAGTTCTTCCTCAAGGCTAAGGGTTCTACTGGTAGCTATGTGTTCATATCTCTCTCTATGCATGATCATATTGTGATCATGAGCTTTGTAATCAAGTAGATCTACCTTGCTACTCAAGTGCTTTAATATATCTCTGCTCTCCCCATGTGTGTGAAAGTGACAGCGTACACACCATGGTGGAACTTAGGCTAGAGACTACAAATACTTGTTATGAGTTATATTTCGAGTTGGATGTCTTTATCAAATTGTTGTGTTTGTTGGAACCATCTAGTGCTCAAGGTGATAGTGTGGGGTTATCTAGATGGGAAAGGCTTACTTTGAGGTGTGTTGTTATAGCCCTACCATGGATTAGAGTGTCCAATCGGAGAGTAGTTTAGAGTAGTATCATGAAGATAATATATTTATATGAGAGTGTTCACTAGTGAAAGTATGATCCCTAGGCCTTGTTTCTAAGCATTGAAACACCATTTGCAACTACATCTGTTACATGTTTGCTTGTTGCCATCTTTATTTTAGTTTGCCTTTAGTCTCTTCCATGCCAACTAGCTATTTTCTAGCACCGTTGTCTTACATCCGTACCACTTGTATTTCACTATCTCTTTGCCGAACTAGTGCACCTATACACCTGACAAGTGTATTGGGTGTGTTGGGGACACAAGAGACTTCTTGTATCTTGATTGCAGGATTGCTTGAGAGGGAATACCTTTGACCACTTCCTCCCTGAGTTCGATAAACCTTGGGTAATCCACTTAAGGGAAAACTTGCTGCTATTCTACAAACCTCTGCACTTGGAGGCCCAACAACTGTCTACAAGAATAGAAGTGCGTAGACATCAAGCTATTTTCTGGTGTCGTTGCCGGGGAGGTAAGGTAAAAGGTACTCACATCCTCTGGCTACTAAGCTATCCTCTAGCATTGTTGCTGGTGTGTGAGTGCTCGAAGTTATTTCCTTTAGATTCTGCAATTTTGTCTTTTTGTTTCTTGTTTTCACTAGTTAGTCTTAATGGAAAACAACAACAAAATTACAGAGCTTTATAGTATTTATCTTGAGATAGGACATGAAGTGTTTAAAGATAAAATTTAAAAACCTATGGAACTTTATTTGCATGTTAATAGCAATGTTATTGGTATGAATTCTTTGAACACCATTGTTGTTAATGCTATGCAAAATTCTAAGCTTGGGGAGGTTAGTTTTTATGAAAATGATCTTTTTAGTCCCCCAAGCACGGAGGAGAAATATTACTTTGATGATACTATGCCTCCAATATATGATGATCACAATGATGAATATGATATTTTCAGTCCACCTACTATTGAGGAGAAAATTAATTATGATTACAATATGCCTCCTATATTTGATGATTATGGTGATGAGAATAATAATGATAGCTATTTTGTTGAATTTGCTCCCACTACAATTAATAAGAATGACTATGTTTATGTGGGGAGTATTAATTCTTTTATGCAAGTGGCTCATGATAAGAATGTTTCATGTGATTGTTATATTGTTAATTTTATTCATGATGCTACTGAAAGTTATTATGAGAGAGGGAAACATGGTTTTATGCATCTCAATAATATTAATTTTCCCCTCTTTATGTTGAAATTTTCGAAGTTGCACTTGTTTTGCTATACTATGCTTATTGCTTTGTGCTTTCATGACTTGTTTCTTTACATGATTCCTATGCATAGGAAGTGGGTTAGACTTAAATGTGTTTTGAATTTGCTTCTTGATGCTCTCTTTTACTTCAATTCATATCTCCTATGTGAGCATCTTCTCAAACTATCATGCCTAACTTAGGCCCCCTTCTTTTCAGCTTCTTAGCCAGCTTCTCCCAGAAGCTAACCTCGACCAGCTTCTCCCAGAATCTCATTTTCAAAATTCATTCAAATTTCTTAACTAGTAGTTTCAACGTCAATTTAAAAGTATAAATGATTTTGGCAGATGAGATTCTGGGAGAAGCTGGTCGAGGGTAGCTTCCGGGAGAAGCTGGCCAAGAAGCTGAAAAGAAGGGGGCCTTAAAGGCGTTAAAGAAAAGTACTTATTGGGAGATAACCCAAAAGTTTTAGATGAGTCTTGGAAGTAATAACCGCTCCTTATCCTTTTTATTTGCTTTTTGTGCCAAGAGTAACCTCTATTGAGAGAGAAGTAATGCTTGGGAAAGTTGTTGTCCCGAAACAGATTTTTGTGCTTCACCGTAAAAATTCGTGTAAAATCTCTATACATCGTTTTGAGGCGTGAATTTTTGTGCTTCTGCCACAGGTTGTTATCTAACTTTCGTTAGTTCAACACTTTTCGATTTGAGCAACAGAAGGTGTAGGGGTTCCGCGCATGAAAACAATAAAATTTTACCCTACGCCCCTGAACCCCTAAAGTTGCCAGGACCTATCTATTAGTAATACAGTAACGGGAGGGGCTTTTCGTGAACTTACCCTCGAAGACCGAAAAGCGTTGTCAACGCTCAGGAGATCGTGGTTGATGTAGACGAGCCGAAGCCGACCTCAAGGTCGTGATGAAGTCCTTGCGCTCCTTCTGGCTCCAACGACTTGAGTGCCTCAAGTGTGACACCTCGTGGGAGTTACACACGTCCGGTGCCTGACGATGACTCCCGCTTCCCCGATCCAGCAGCAGTTGCGGAAGTAGAGCTCCCGGATCCAAATCCCACAGCATGACGGCGCTTCGCGGTGAAGATGTCTCTCGCTCGCGCAGTCCATACTTGGGACCACGGTCATGAGAGAGAGAGGGGGAGAGAAAATATCAATTAGAGGTCCTCCCAAAAGTGGGGAGACCTTTATTGATTATTGGTTGTATTTTCTAGGCCAAAAACCCCACTTTATATAGGGGAGGGGAGGTACTACCTCCCCTCAAGTCCCGGGGTGGGACTAAAGGAGAGGAGGGGGTGGGGAGGCCGCCGGCCACCCCTAGTGGGCCCCGCGGGAGGAAGGTCAAGGCCCAGCCGGCCACCCCCCTTGGTCCCTCTCCCTCTCTCCTTTCCCTAATGGGCCCTCTCCCTCTGGAAATTGGCCCATTAAGCCTTTTGACCTTTTAATTGATTTTCTCTTTATTACATAATTATGAATAAATGATTAAATCAATATTTAACATTCATTCACACATCATTTAATCTCCGTGGCCATGGAACACCTTCCACCTCCACTCCGGACATCCTCTGGACTTATCGAAACCCTTCCGGTTTTCTCCCTTCTTTTCTTCGGTGATTCTACCAATCTCATAAACACTCTCTAAGCATCATCAAGCCCTTAAGCGTGATAACCTACGGTTCGGGAACACTCCAGACATGGTCGGGACACTCCCGCACCAATGATCAACAGAGGGACCTGGATGGCCATGTGACCCCTGTGCATTCCACGAAGATCTTTCGTCGTTTGAACTGGGACAGTCGTGTCTTATTCCCTTTGTCATTCGATACTTGCATTGCCCGAGATCTGATCAATGACATCACCATGTCGGGTTCAATCTCGTTGCTGAACAATGCTACTTAACTCGTCCCAACAAGTGATATCCCCGTGATCAAATCACACGCTGCGCAGCTATTGGATATAACCTCTCCGAGTGGGCCCTTGAGTATCTTCCCGTCACATGGACGGACAAATCCCGCTCTCGACATATATTGCCTCTATGGTTTCCTCCGAATACCTGAACACACCTTTATAACCACCGTTTTACCAGATGGCGTTTGATGCTATCTAAGCACTCTCGGGAGACAGTGATTGATATAGCCTCACGTTCTAAGGAATAGTCTACGAGGATCCATTTCTAATCATCGTAACTTGAACTTCGTGACATGATTGGGTCACGATGTTTAGGTTGGATATTGGTTCATCATCTCATTTTCCGAATGAGATGACCTAATTTCGAACTGGCATAAATGCCACATGATCAGGAAACATGATCATCTGTTGACCAATGAACCAGTGACTAGAGTTTCACTGGGAACCCCTGGTGCAGAGGTTTGTAGACAGTTCTATTCTTGTAGACTAGAGTTTCACTGGGAACCAGTGACTAGAGTCTACACACTTCTATTCTTGTAGACAGTTGTTGGGCCTCCAAGTGCAGAGGTTTGTAGAACAGCAGCAAGTTTTCCCTTAAGTGGATCACCCAAGGTTTATCGAACTCAGGGAGGAAGTGGTCAAAGGTATTCCTTCTCAAGCAATCCTGCAATCAAAATACAAGAAGTCTCCTGTGTCCCCAACACACCCAATACACTTGTCAGGTGTATAGGTGCACTAGTTCGGCGAAGAGATAGTGAAATACAAGTGGTATGGATAATTATAAGTGGTAACGGTGATATAGAAAAGCTTGATGGCGTGGAAAATACTAAAGGCAAACTGAAATAAAGATGGAAGCAAGCAAACATGTAACAGATCTAGTAGCAAACAAAGTATCAATGCTTATAAACAAGGCCTAGGGATCCTACTTTCACTAGTGAACACTCTCATATAAATATATTCTTCTTTATGATACTACGCTGAACTACTCTCCGATTAGACACTCTAATCGATGGTAGGGCTATAACATCACACCTCAAAGTTCATCTTTCCCATCTAGAAAACCCCACACGGTCACCTTGAGTACTAGATGAGTCCAATAAACACCACAATTTCATAAAGACATCCAACTCCAAATATAACTCATAACAAGTATTTGTAATCTCTAGCCTAAGTGCCACCATGGTGAGCACGCTATCACTTTCACACACATGGGGAGAGCAGAGATTCAATAAAGCACTTGAGTAGCAAGGTAGATCTATAGATTACAAGCTCATGATCACAATATGATCATGCATAGAGAGAGATGAACACATAGCTACCGGTAGAACCATTAGCCTCGAGAGGGAACTACTCCCTCCTCATCATGGGAATCAGCAATGGTGATGGACATGGCGGTGGAGATCGATGGAGATGGCTCCGGGGGCACTTCCCCATCCCGGTAGGGTGCCGGAACAGAGACTTTCTGTCCCCCGAATCTCCCCTTCGGTGGCGGCGGCGCTGTGGAACTTTTCGTGGCTGGAGGCTTGACTCTTTAGGGTTTTGGTATCGGGAGGCTTCTTATAGGCAAAGAGGCAAGGTCGGTGGAGTGCCAGGGGGCCCACACCACCTGGTGGCGCGGGTAGGGCTAGCTCGCTCCTAGGGGGTGTGGCCAGGCCCTGGCCCTCCTCCGTCTCGTATTCTGGCTCCGTGAGTCTTCTGGTAAAATAGGAACTTTGGCTTTTGTCCCGTCCAATTCTAAGAATATTCATTTTCTGACTTTCCTAGAACCAAAAACAGCAGAAAATAGGCAACCAGCACTGTGGCATCTTGTTAATAGGTTAGTCCAAGAAATCATATGAAAAGTGCTCCAAAGTGTGGACAAAACACAAGAAAGTAGATAAAACCAAGCATAGAACATCAAAAATTATAGATACATTTGCAATGTATCAACATCCCCAAGCTTAACTCTTGCTCGTCCTCGAGTAGGTAAGTGATAAAAAGAAAGAATAATTTTTGAGGTTACATGCACCATCAAAGACTTGATCAAAGTATTTGCAAAACATTCAAAGCTGGGATCATAGTACTTCAATCATAGCATGAAAGACAAAGTTCTAGCAATAAGACAAAGAAACTATGATGCAACATGAAAAGGCACAAACAAAAGATTCATGAATAACAATGCTTTGCAAGACGTTTGTTTGTTTCACATAAAGAAAACATAGCATAATAGTATTCAGCTTGTCCCTCAATAGAGTAGCAAATATAAATGCATAGGATACCTTCAAAGTTCATAAGAGTGAATAGATACAATAGTTTAAAACAAGCAATATCAAAGTATGCATCAATCAACTAGTCTTGGGACAATGCACATAGAACTAAAAATGGCCACTATGCTCTCAAAGTAGGTGCATAAAGATAGAAGGTGGAGACTCAATATAATGGTGGAAGAAAGGCCTCTGTAAAAGCAAGTAGGGATTCAAGTCTCATAAAGAGCTTCCAAAAATTATGGTACTTATAGCTTTCAGCTCTCATTTCCCCTATCATAAGCATCTTGAAGTGATTAAGGTTAAAGTGAACAAACTATGGTGTACATGCTTGAGTATAAGTCAGAAATCTCATGTCCCTTGTATACGAGGGCCACTCCTCATGCTACTCAAGTTTAGTCACCGGTAAGTTCTTGTCATTGTAAGTATATGTGTATCATAGAGAACCGCCAATGGGGTACCCCTTGCCCGATGATACGGAAGAATCCCCATATCAAAATGACAAGGCAAGCAGACAACGAGCATCTCAGCATTCTTCTTATTTACCATGGGAATATGGTGCTTTTTTTCTCTCTTTCCTCTTTTTATAGTATCTCTCTTTTTTTATTTTTTTCTTTTTTTCTTTTTTTCTCAATATAGGACTCTTTTTTTATAAGAACAACACAACTGTGCATGAAACAATAAAAATGAAGCGTTTGGAAGAAACCTGGGATTTTTATTCATGAAGAAGGGGATGCCTTGGGCATCCCCAAGCTTTGACGCTTGTACTTCTTGGATATTTCTTTGGGTGACACGCGTGGCATCCCCAAGCTTGAGCTTTAGTCCATCTTTCATCTCATTACTCATTCCTTCCATACACCTGAAATTTTTCCTTCATACAAAACTTCACATAATCTTTATTAGCAACATCAGTGCACTTAAGATAAATAAGTCTTAAGGTTCAGTTCTAACACCAAATAAACTTCCATTAGAACATTAGCTACTGTAGCACTTCCCTCAAAAAGCTCAATTCCCCAAAAGAACTAAAAAAGGAACCAACAAGAAGCAAATGCAAATAATGGCAGAAATCTGTCAAAATAGACCAGCAGGTAAAGACGAATTTTTTCGAAGACCTTCTGTTGCTCAAATCAACAATTGTTGAACTAACGAAAGTTAGATAACAACCTGGGTCATAAGCACAAAAATTCTCGCCTCAAAAGGACGTACATAGATTTTACACGAATTTTTACGGTGAAGCACAGGTATCTGTTTCGGGACAGCAACTTTCCCAATCATTACTTCTCTCTCATTAGAGGTTACTCTTGGCACAAAAAGCACATAAAAAGGATAAGGAGCGGTTATTACATAGGTAATAACTTCCAAGACTCAACTAAAACTTTTGGGTTATATCCCAATAAGTACTTTTCTTTAACGCCTTTAAGTTAGGCTTGATAGTTTGAAAAGATGCTCACATAAGAAATATGAATTGAAGTAAAAGAGAGCATCAAGAAGCAAATTCAAAGCACATTTAAGCCTAACCCACTTCCTATGCATATGAATCTTGTAAAGAAACAAGTTATGAAAGCACAAAGCAACAAGCATAGTAAAGGAAAACAAATGCAACTTCAAGATTTTCAACATAAAGAGGGGAAACTTAATATTATTGAGATGCATAAAACCATGTTTCCCTCTCTCATAATAACTTTCAGTAGCATCATGAATAAAATTAACAATATAACTATCACATAAAACATTCTTATCATGAGTCACATGCATAAAAGAATTAATACTCCCCACATAAGCATAGTCATTCTTATTAATCATAGTGGGAGCAAATTCAACAAAATAGCTATCATTATTATTCTCATCACCATAATCATCAAATATAGGAGGCATATTGTATTCATAATTACTTTCCTCCTCAATAGTAGGTGGACTGAAAATATCATATTCATCATTGCAATCATCATATATTGGGGGTATAGTATCATCATAAGCAATATAATAGTTATCTTCCAAAGTGTGTTCATTTGTAAACATATCATCATTGGAAGGAACATGGATAGCACTAATAGTACAACAATTATCATCATTTTCAGGATTGGTACCGAAGAGATTTTCAATATCAAAAGTACTATGCTTTTCCCAATCATGATCACTACTATAGGTAATAGGCATAGGAACATCATCGAGTTCAGACTCATCAAAAACTATAATAGGAGCAACATGCTTAGGGGAAAATACCGTTTCCTCTCTCCTTTTACTCCTCCTCTTCTTCTTTCTCTTCTTCTCTTTAGGAGGGAGAGGCTTGAAAGGAAGCTTCTCCATATAACCTGGTTCATTGTTAGAGACAATAGAAGAAACTTTGGAGGATTCCTTCTTTTCATTAATAAGATCAAAACACATATTAGTCCTATCATATTTTGGTAAAATCTCATCTTCTATAATATTTTGTATGTAAGTATTTGTGTGGCAATTATCAACACAATAAAGATGAAAACCATGCAGGACACTATTCATATCAAAAGCACCCATATCTACCAAAGAGGTTTTTCTTGATAACTCTTCACACCCCAAAAATAATGTAAGTTCATCATGCTAATTAGGAGTGATCATGTCATCACAATACAAATTTGCAGTACTCATTGGATTAGAAGGGCTATTATTATGGCCCGAGCATTGAAAATTGAAATGACCCACTTCTAAGCAAAGTTCACAAATAAAAGGATAAAGGGCACACACTTTTTTACCAAGATCATTTAAAGCCCTATACCACATTCTAGTTTTTTCATTACTGTGGATGATACAATATTCTTCTTCAGTTTGATTATTCTCACAAGGTCTATGTATTCCACAAAAATTAACATGCTTATAAGAAATAGTACTTTCAGAGGTTTGAGATTGTTTATTGCTATCATTAATAACAATTTCATTTTCCATGCAAGTGTCTTTATAAGGCTCATGATACATGTCCCAATTTTCTTTAGGAGCATTAATATGAGAAACAAAGGTTCTATAACAATCAACAAGAATTTGAGGATCAAGACCATATTTAGCACTAAGCTCTTGAAAATCAGCAGTTTCAGTGAAAGACTTAATGCAATCATACTCATAGTTTATACCTGGTTCTTTACCTTTGTCGTTATCCCAATCTTCGGTATTGCTTTGAATTGTTTCAAGAAGATCCCACTTAGCTTTGACCTCCTTACTCGTGAAGAATCCCTCTAAACAAGTATCTAGATAGTCCTTGTAATGACCTGAAAGCCTCGCATAAAAATTATTAATAACAATATTCCTGGGGAACTCATGAATGGGACATTTGAGCATTAGTAACTTCAATCTCCCCCATGCTTGGGCAATACTTTCTCCATCATGAGGATGAAAATTATAAATGTAATTCCTATCTTTATGAATTTCATGAGGAGGATAAAATTTAGAGTAAAAGAGAGATTCAAGTTCCTTCCACTCCAAATGATGAGGATCATCTAGTAGCTCATACCACTCCCTTGCTTTGCCCTTAAGTGAAAAAGGGAATAACTTCTTCTTGATGTGATCTGTTGTAATACCTGCACACTTGAACAACCCGCATAATTCGTGTATAAAGAGTAAATGATCATCGGGATGAATAGTTCCATCTCAAAAATAGTAGTTATCCATAACACGATCAATAATTTTTATAGGTATTTTAAAAGGGATGCTTTTAGTATGTGGATTTAAAATATCACAAGTATCATTAGAATTACCACATATGGGAGATAAAGTATCATCAGAGCAAATTTTCTTCCTTAAAACTAGGGAACTAAAGAGATCATTTTCATAAGAACCAACTTCCCCAAGCTTAGACGTTTCCATAGCATTAGTAACAAAGGTGTTCAAAATATTCATACTAATAACATTGCTATTAGCATGCAAAGAAAGTTCCATGGGTTTTTTAATTTTCTTTTCAGACAATTCATATTCTATATTAGGAAAAAGACTAAAAAACTCTCTAATTTTGTTGTTGTTTTCCATTAAGCCTAACTAGTGAAAACAAGAAACAAATAGACAAAATTGCAGAATCTAAAGGAAATAACTTCGAGCACTCACACCAAAGGATGTGAGTACCTTTTACCTTACCTCCCCGGCAACGGCGCCAGAAAATAGCTTGATGTATACGCATTTCTATTCTTGTAGACAGTTGTTGGGCCTCCAAGTGCAGAGGTTTGTAGAACAGCAGTAAGTTTTCCCTTAAGTGGATCACCCAAGGTTTATCGAACTCAGGGAGGTATTCCCTCTCAAGCAATCCTGCAATCAAAATACAAGAAGTCTCCTGTGTCCCCAACACACCCAATACACTTGTCAGGTGTATAGGTGCACTAGTTCGGCGAAGATATAGTGAAATACAAGTGGTATGGATAATTATAAGTGGTAACGGTGATATAGAAAAGCTTGATGGCGTGGAAAAGACTAAAGGCAAACTGAAATAAAGATGGAAGCAAGCAAACATGTAACAGATCTAGTAGCAAACAAAGTATCAATGCTTATAAACAAGGCCTAGGGATCATACTTTCACTAGTGAACACTCTCATATAAATATATTCTTCTTTATGATACTACGCTGAACTACTCTCCGGTTAGACACTCTAATCGATGGTAGGGCTATAACAGCACACCTCAAAGTTCATCTTTCCCATCTAAAAAACCCCACACAGTCACCTTGAGTACTAGATGAGTCCAATAAACACCACAATTTCATAAAGACATCCAACTCCAAATATAACTCATAATAAGTATTTGTAATCTCTAGCCTAAGTGCCACCATGGTGAGCACGCTGTCACTTTCACACACATGGGGAGAGCAGAGATTCAATAAAGCACTTGAGTAGAAGGGTAGATCTATAGATTACAAGCTCATGATCACAATATGATCATACATAGA
Source organism: Avena eriantha (assembly GCA_910589775.1). Classification (NCBI taxonomy): domain Eukaryota; kingdom Viridiplantae; phylum Streptophyta; class Magnoliopsida; order Poales; family Poaceae; genus Avena; species Avena eriantha. The sequence goes on from OU342745.1 coordinate 397,777,818, forward strand.
GAGAGAGATGAACACATAGCTACCGGTAGAACCATTAGCCTCGAGAGAGAACTACTCCCTCCTCATCATGGGAATCAGCAATGGTGATGGAGATGGCGGTGGAGATCGATGGAGATGGCTCTGGGGGCACTTCCCCGTCTCGGCAGGGTGTTGGAACAGAGACTTTCTGTCCCCCGAATCTCCCCTTCGGTGGCGGCGGCGCTGTGGAACTTTTCGTGGCTGGAGGCTTGACTCTTTAGGGTTTTGGTATCGGGAGGCTTCTTATAGGCGAAGAGGCAAGGTCGGTGGAGTGCCAGGGGGCCCACACCACCTGGTGGCGCGGGTAGGGATAGCCCGCGCCTGGGGGGTGTGGCCAGGCCCTGGCCCTCCTCCGTCTCGTATTCTGGCTCCGTGAGTCTTCCGGTAAAATAGGAACTTTGGCTTTTGTCCCATCCAATTCTGAGAATATTCATTTTCTGACTTTCCTGGAACCAAAAACAGCAGAAAACAGGCAACTGGCACTATGGCATCTTGTTAATAGGTTAGTCCAAGAAATCATATGAAAAGTGCTCCAAAGTGTGGACAAAACACAAGAAAGTAGATAAAACCAAGCATGGAACATCAAAAATTATAGATACATTTGCAATGTATCACATACCTGAATGGCAGCACCAAGCATGCTGTGAAGTTCACTAGAGTCCGTCGAAGGGACCACAAAAGATGTGCGCTCGCGACGCTGCCCAACGTCTTCGTCGACAATCTCTGGAATTTGCGGCGACTAAGTTTCCGCCGCTGTCGAAAACGTCTTTGCCATGAAGCGCGGAAACGATGCGGACACCCTCACTGGGGCGCTAGTCGTCGAGGCCAATGGCTCTGCTGGCGAGGCCTCCTTGATTGGCTATGACTGGGCAACCATCACTTCTTCAGCACGGGTAGCGGAGTCATCCTCCTCTGCGTTTCCCCCTGCCGTGACATCAAGGATGTCCCCTTTCTTCTTATTCTTTGCGCCTTCGCCTAGCGCATCCTCCGCAACAAGCTTCCTCTTCTTGGAGGGGTCGGCTTCCCCTCTGGCGTCGACTGGTGGAATCTTGGCTATCGTAGGGTGGCCAATCTTCTTGGCACTGGACCTGTGAAGTCGCCACGATCAGCGAACTGATTACGCAAGAAAACATTGAAACACGGAAAAGGAGAACATCAAACTTACTTGGCGACCGGAAGAAAGCGCAATACCATACTAATATGGGCAGGCTTCTCTAGCTCTAGGCCCAACTTGCACGAGAGCCCCTTCTCAAAGACACCCACGGCCCATGACACAGCGGGCTTCTTCGATGTTGAGGTCGCGATTGCGAGGACCTCTGGCCTGGGCGACATAGCCGCTTCCTCCGGTGGCGGTGACCTTGACCCCGTGATTTCAGCAGCCCCTGGCTCCGCGGCAGCCTAGACTGTTGGTGTGATCGTGGCGAGTGAAACCACTGATTCCACCACTATGTCCATGGCTTCCGATCCCTTCATCGGAGTAGTTTCCTCAGGGATCTTGGTTGAAGCTTCGGCCGCCTCATCACCGGACTCCTTGTTCGACTCAAATGCCACCACTGATCTGGGCGGCGACGCCGGCATCTTTGCGGGCGACTTTAGTTTTCGTGCAGGCTTCGCCGGCGTGGCCACTCACCGCGAGCTGTGCTCCTGTAGGATCTCGTCGTCATCGTCGCGCTCTTCAAGGCTGCGACTCGCCTCGATCTCGTGCTACTTCTGCATGTGAGTCTTGCGGGCCACGAGCGCTGGCGGGGAATCTCCTTCTCTTCTTCTTTGCTCTCAGAGGACTCCCCTTTGGTCCCCTCTTCGAGCTCTATGGGAATCTCCTCATCGAGTGGGGGAGACCACCCTTCGAGGACCTGAAACAACTAAGAATGGACAAGGAGGATTGGTTTGGTTAGAAATCACGACTGAACATTACGAGTCACGGACTCAAATTGCACCCGCGCAAGTCACGACTGAAGACAAAGTTACGAGGAAAAACTTACCGTGGGGGCTTCATTCTTCATGGCCATGTACGGAGCGAGCCCGCCTGTCCCATCGATAAACTCCACGTCCATGATCTTTTTCAAGGCAGTCTTGTAGTCCACGGCCTCCCAGGACTCCTTGCTCGTCCTGGAAGGGTCGTTCTTCCTGGTGTACTCATACATCCAGTGGGGCCGGGTTGCCAATGGGACCAGGCGTAGTCCGAGCCAGCAGTTGTATAGGTTGATTGTCTCAAGCCCTTTGTTCTTCAGTACCTGGATCTGCTCCATCATCTCGGTGATGGCCATCTTCTGGTTGTCAGGAAGCTTTGTTGCTATCAGCCAATGGGGCTTGCTCCTCTCTACAACATACGTCAGGAGTACCACTTCGCTGGAGGGAGTGGACTCCTTCACATAAAACCAGCTTTTCTTCCACTTGCTCGTGGCTTTCTTTGGTAGCAGGAGCTTGAAGAAGTTCGCCTTCGGCTTCAATTGGAAGGTAACACCGCTTGCCGCCAGGATAGGGCCACCCGATCCATCGCGGCTGATGTGGCCGTGGAATATCTGCAGCCACAACAGGAAGTAGGGTCGGCATCCCAGGTAGCATTCGCAGAAGGCGACGAAGATTGCCAATTGCTCGATGCTGTGCGGACCTAGATCCAATGGCTTGATCGCGTAATACGCGCATAACCGCCGGAAGAAGATCGAGGTGGGGAATCCCAAGCCCCTCTCTAGATGGCTTGGGAAACAGATGAATTCACTGGTGCGAGACTTCGGCTTGGTCTCTGAGGGCACAGGAATTCGCCAATTCCCCTTGCAGAGAACCCCCGCGTCCTCGAATGACTTGAGCTGCGCAGCGGTACACTTGGACTTCCCCCACAAATCCTTCAAAGGCGCCATCGAGGAGGAAATGAGGTTGATCGGTCCGGAAATTCTAGATCGCGGGGAGGTAGAGAGACTAGGAGTGCGCGGGAGTGAGAAATGTGGAAGAAGATCTACAGGGTTCCTTGCCACTCTCCTTATAAAGACACGCTACCCGCCAATCTCGGGATAGCCGTTACCCGCGGTAATTACGCCGAACTTACCGTTGGTTTACCCAACGGCTAGTTTGACCAAGTTGGTGGTCCAACTTCTTTCACTCAACTCGCCTGCTGGGTACGCCTTATCCATTCGACATGGTGCAGCGACTTGAGCATAAGTCCATTCGCCAATGCTACGACTGAAGACCTGGTGGGAAAATTTCCTCCTTCATCGAGGGAGTCCATCACCGATTCGACTGGGAGTCCAAATTGGATTCTCCTACTCCGACTGCCAAATGAACACCTGCACTGAATCAACACTGGCCTCGGGGACTACTGATGGGGATATGCTGGATGGTTTATGCCCAGCAGGACGTTTCGACTAGGCCAAGGGCCTTGCGAGTGGGCCTGCAGGACGACGACTGGAATGCGACTAAGAGTAACCCTAGAGACTGGAAGCTGGAGGCCCAAAAGCGTAGCTGAAGCCCAGTGGGATTAGGTTAAATCCTCCGAATCCTTGACTAGTTCGGTTGTATATCTGTAAACCCTAGCGAGGCACCCCCTATATAAACCTCCTTAGGGTTCCCTTTGTACTCACGTTCCATCATACACCCCTTTGAGCGACTCGCTGCCTAGCCGCCGAGCTCGCCATCCCTATAACTCGCTCGCCACTAATACAATCTAGCAGGAGTAGGTCTTTACCCTCCGGAGGCTGAACCTGGGTAAACTCATGTGTCTCCGCCCCCATCTCGCTCCGCAGATGGCCGCCAGCTCTTGCCCTCAATCCTATCAATCGCTACCCCTGGTAGCGACTGCCGTGGTCATTCCCATGACACATGCCTTGTATTGTAAAATGAATTTGGATGAGTGAGGTTTCCATAGTTATGCACTTTATTCCCAAATGCACTTATCATAATTGGTGCATAATCTTTGGGGAGCTCCTCTAATTCATTTAATAATGCTCATTTGTCTTCTTTCTCATTTGTTGTGTTTTAAATGCTGATGGGGGAGAGAGGATTCCATATTTGTGCATGATGTATTCAAATGCAACTATTCTATTTGTGCACAAATCTTGGGGAGTTTCTCTATTTTTATTTAAAACACTCGTTTGATCTTATCATAATATCTTCTTGTTTCCATTTTGGACTCATTTATTGTTTTCAATTGGTTTGTCAGATTTTGTGATTGCTTGCATCATTTGTTGATGCTTCTTTTTTTAGTTCTTTGGCAATCTTTGGATCCTCAATATAGTTCTACTTCCTCCCAAGTATTCATCATTGGATATGTGCAAATGCACACCTTTGGACTAACTATCACTATATTGGCCTTTTAGAACTTGTCACCCATTTCGGCAATCGATGCCAATGGGGGAGAAGTTTTAGAGGGTTTAAGGGAAGTTGGTTTATGCTTTGAGTTTGTTCTTAAGCATTTGCATTTCATGCTCTTGCGTCTTTGTGTTGCTTAGCATGTGGTTTATATAGAGTAAACTCCACCAATGATAATGATTGACAATATATGCAATGAAATTCAAGTTCATCACACATGCATAGATTGTGGGGGAGTTTGCTCTATATATGGTGGTGGTACCAATATCACATATTTGTGTAGTATTTGATATTGGTGCTACCATTTTATTCGTTAAATTCATTATATAAACCCTCTCAAATGGATTGTCATCAATTACCAAAATGGGGGAGATTGAAAGAGCACGTGGGCCCCCATGTGTGGTTTTGGTAATTAATGACAATCTCTATGGACTAATGTTTGCATTAAGTTGCACTTGTAGGAATTGTCCATTGGCATTTCTTGGAGCATGTGTTGGCTTCAAGGTAGAATAAATGAATAAGAAGCATTGTCCAAGGGCTTTTAGCCTATTGGAATCTTGTAGAAGAAGAAGAATAAAGAAAAGAAGATCAAGTGTGTCTTGAATAAGTAGATGGAGTTCCTCATGTGTATCTTTAAGACATCATCCAACTGGAGTTAGAAGAAATGGTGTGCAAGCTCAAGAGGCACCATCTCTAGAAGATCTCATGCTTGAAGCTTGCCATCCTCAGTGATCATGGATCGATGAAGACAAGGTCAAAGAAGAGGTTTCCCATGGTGTATGGGGGAGCATGTTTCAAGTCTTCATCATTCGTGCTCAAGGAAGAGCAATTAAGAAAGGTGTCCATCTTGAGAAGGACAAGATCGTCTACATCAAGCTCAAGTGGATTGGTCAAGGAAAAGGTATTATCTTGATAGGTTTTCCCTTTTGCCGGTCTCATGTTGTTGTTGGGAGACCGGGTTTAGGATAGATAACCGTACTACCAAGAGGGGCTCTCGAGTGAGTAACTTGATCATATCCTTCAAAGAGAGCTCAAACTTTTGCATACTTGGCATCATCTTCCTTGGTTCTTATCCATGAGAGGACTTACAGCTTGTGTTAATATCCATGACAATCTCAAGTTCATCGAAAAGGGATTTCATATGCATTCTCTATTGCATTTTCGATGTTGGAGGTTTTACCCGTTTGTATTTTATAGATAGGTTAAACCTTTCATCATTAGGTTCTATCCTACCTTGATGTACTATGATGGTTCCCTGCATAATCTTGTAGAACTTGTTTTCCTCTTCGAAATGAGCCCAGAATCAGCAAAATCGGAGTCTGGATGCAAAAGTTATGATTGTTTTCGTATCGGTGTTTCTGCCAGTTTTGTGAGAGCCGGACACTCCAGGGTTTGCACCCCGGAGACTCCAGGGGGCCAGAGACTCCGACCCAAATTCCGGCCTAGACTCCAGGGGGTGTACAGAGAGCATCTGGAGGCTGCCCGGAGTCCTGGCCGGAGTCTGGACCCTGGAGACTCCGATCCTGGGGGCCGGAGACTCCGGTCCTGAAGGCCGAAAACTCTAGGATAAGTGGTCTGCAATGACTAGTTATCGTGGGGGGGCGGGGCTATAAAAGGCCACTCTTCTTCCCCAAGGGGTTGGTTGCTTGCTCTCTCTCTTCTCCATTGTTTCTACCTTCAAGAGCTTGCAAATACTCTCAATCCCTCCCATATTTCTTGAATCTTGTTGAGGGATTTGAAAGAGGAGATCTAGATCTACAACTCCACCAATCCATCTCTCCTCCATGTGAGGGGAACATCTTGGGATCTAGATCTTGGGGTTTCTTTTATGGATTTCCTCTTGTGTTCTTCCTCTCTTATTCCCCCAATAGCTTTTGTAGCTTTGGTGAAATTTGAGAGTGAAAGACTTGCCATTGCATTAGGTGCATCGGTTTGTGTTCTCTACGGAGGATTTGGTTGGTGAAATCAAGAAGATTGTCCCTCTTGGGTTCTTGTAACCCTAGAAGGTTGTGTGCCTTTGTGGCGTGTTCTTGGGGCCTTCAATTAAGTTGTGGAGCTCTCTCCAAGATAGTGGCCTTGGTGGCGATTATTGGGAGCCTCCAATTAAGTTGTAGAGATTGCCCCAATCTTGTACGGGTTTGGTGACCACCCTCAAGTGTCCCATAGTGGAACAAGTGCTTGTCGCATGGTGGATGCTCGGGAGAATAGGGTGAGACCTCTTGTCGCGTTGGTGGTCTTAGTACCCCACCCCTCCAACAAGACGTACTCCCTTGTTGGGAGGAACTCGGTAAAATACCGTCGTCCCCACGTTCCTCGGTTATCTCTATACCCGAGCTCTTTACTTATGCACTTTACATTGTGATAGCCTTCGTGCTTGAAGTAATCTATCTTGCTATCACTTTGTTGCTTGTCTTACTTAGCATAAGTTGTTGGTGCACATAGGTGAACCTTAGTATATCTAGGCTTTGTGCTTGACAAAAGAAAACGTTAGTTTTATTCCCCTATTGTTAAGCCCATCTCGTAAAAGTTTAAACCGCCTATTCACCCCCTCTAGGCGACATCCGTGATATTTCACATGGGCTTCTGTTTGTATATGGCGTGCAACTCTATCAGCTCACGCCCAACTCCATCCTCCACATTGTTATTTTCATTACTCTCTGTGAGAGCTTCCTTAGGATCCATCCCCATTGGAGCCTTTGGAAGCGTTTATTTTCTATCAAGAGAAATGCGATGAAAGCGTTTGTTTATGATATTGGAGGCGCCGTCATTAGTGTTTTCCAACACATCAACTACTTTGACCTCAAGTTTGTTGATTCTGCCCGAGATTGGCGGAAGAAATGATTCTATGTCAAGGACGAATCATCTGATGGCCATCTGTATGGATTAGCTCCTTTTGACCTGAGGAAAAGCTTGAAGAAACTCAAATCTTGGAAAGAAGCTGCAACTCGAGAGGAGATTGTAGAGACGTAGCCCATGGTGGACCGTATTCGCAATCTTTGTTATACAACTAGAAAATAAGTTTCGGGTGTCCAGCTTATAACACACTTTCTTCGCATCCGTGTTCAACCTCTTCAAGCCCGGATTTCTAGTATGTGGACATATACTGGTAAAAACGACCTGATGAGGGTGTCCCGGACAATCTGCTATGCGCTGAGCTCGAGAAGAAAGTCAAATCCCTCACCAAGCTTACCAAATACGACTCAGTTCCATCTGAATGTCGAATTAGGCCTTTTGGCAAGAAGAACCTTGTACCCGATGTAAGTCTCTACCTCTTGTCTTCGATCTACCGGGTTCTTTTTTATTTGATATGTGTTTTCCTTACGAAGAATCATGATCATTTGGACCCCTTCCTCCGTTTCCTGAAACTGGTAAGGTATGTGAACCTATTGCCAAATCCGAGGAGAACACCGAGGATAATGTTGTGAGAGAGAATGAGGAACAAGAGGAAATCAGATAAACAGTTTGACCTATAAAACATTTTAAATTTTCAAATTTATCCATCTAATTCCAATGACGTAAGAATTCTTATCCTTTTATGTTTATGCACTAAGCACCTCATAAATCTAGATTATTTGCGTTGACACCATTGACACTCTCACGACAACCTCGCTTTGGTACTGATCGGACGCGTGCGGCTCGCATGTCGGGAGCCCGCCAGATTTTTCAATCCATAGGACGTCCTATGTGTAGCAAAATTTTATTAAAAAATGTTCACAGTCCTTGAATCATTATTATTATAGAAATGTTCAGAGCTTAACATAAAATACAGCAAAAAAAGAAACAGAAAATAAAAAAGAAAAAAGAAAAGGGAAAAGGGAAATTCCGCTCAGCTGGGCTGCCCTAGTTGGCAGACTGTAAGCCCGCAACTCACAAAATCTCAGGTTTGTTGGGGCGGTACTTCCAAACCCCACCGCGGGCCCTCTTTCGTCCAAGCGCTTTCTGCCCAACACCCGCTCCCGGTTCTCGCACGCCGTCATGGAGCCCTCGCCGGAGTATTCGCCGCCGACCACCACGCCTGCCTCCGACTTCTCCGCTGGAGGAGGACGCGAGCCATGCCCTCCCACCAACTCCTCCTCTCTCTTCCCCCTCTTCTCGCTCTCCGTTCCCACCGAGGTGTCCCGGTTTCTCCCGAACCCTAGCTTCTCCTTCGACGCTTCCTCCCTCAACATCCCACCCACTGCCTCCTCGTCCCTCCCGCCGCCGCTAAGCTCTTCTTCGGACGAGGAGCCCGCGCCGAAGCCCGCGCCAGCGAAGTACGCCCTGGTACCCTCCTCACCATCTCCTCCGACCTCTGACGATGAGAGGGGGTCGAGGCGGAAAGACAGGAAGAGGAGGAAGCGGAGGAGGGACCAGGAGCGGTATGATGGGGCGGCTGCTTCGCGGAAGCCGGGCGTTCGCGCCTGGGCCGGGTCGGAGACCAAGCTGGTCAAGGATTACTACTTCGACGCCAAGGGCGATCAGGATAACTTGGCATTTGGATCCATCTACAGGTAGGTGTTTGCTGACGTACTGTAGTATGTAGCTATGATGTATACAATGGAGTGTTGCATATCGAAGCTTTTGTGTTGAGTTCATGGTTATATTTGCCTGTGAAGTTATTGGTACGTAGCTACATTTCATTGATTTCATTGTTGCAGTGTTTGCTCCTGTAGGAAACGATTAGAGTTTTTGTTCATTTTTGCAATTAGATGCAGGCGTGCCAGAGGGCTGTGTAAGAGGTTGTGTAGGGATGCTTATGTTGAGCATCTTATCAAAGTTACTGGCATCAAGTGTGATTTCTTAGATGCAAAACTACATGCGTGAACTCATTTATGTTTAATTTCCCAGAGCACTATAAATTGAGGCGCTGAGTTAATGATAGCGATGGGCATGGAGTGGTAGTTTAAACTTAAACCCAGTGCAGGTACCATGCCAACTTATACGCTTGGTTGGTACTGTCTTGTGATGAGTGATTACCAGTTCAGTATTTTACTTGTATAAATGTGAGCAAAAACATAGACTTAGTTACCAGCATCTGTAAGTTCGGGCATAAGGAATTGAACCTGTAGCTGCTATCTGCAAATGATGCCCCAGACTCTCTATTAGTTAGTATTACTATTTGTTTTCTGTAATTTTAACAACTTATCTTTCAAGTCTTGTCTGGTTATGACCAAACTCGGGAGCTGCTACATCGAAATTAACGTATAAAATAGCCCTTATCAGGGTGTGAACTGTGGAATTTGATTGTCTTATCCAATTCAATTGTTGTAGCCAAAGAGAGTGTACAACACCAGTGCTAATGGAAGCTTCTTCTGGAGAACGATTCGACTGATATGGTCAATGTAACAATATATGGAATTAGGTTATCATCAAGCTGAAATCTTTTTATGTTGTCTCTTTGGGCAGAATGTCAATGCTTAGTAAGATGTTGAATTTTCCAGTTTTTCATTTTTACCTGGGGCAGAAACTTCATTTTTGTTAGCCAAACTTATCAAGGCTGCTGATTTTTTTCTATTTAAGTCTAACACCATATAGAAATATGCAGAATGGACATTGCACACTACAAGCCTCAAAGCACACTGGATGCTCGTGGTCTGAATCGACGTTTCTATAATCATGGACATGCTTCATCACATATGGATCTAGATTCAGATTTAGATGGACTGGATAGCAAAGTAAAAGTTGGAGGTCGTTACTTCTCAGCAAAACATGCTGTTTTAGAAAGAAACAAGGGTTTCAAACACCTGAAAGTGTTGAAAAGAGATAATGCAATTCTCCCTGAAGATTTTATCCCCGTAGAGACATCATTGATTCCTGCGAAAAGCACCACCGTGCAACAGGAGCTTGAGGAATCTTGGGAAGATGAAATACTTCGAAGGACAAAAGAATTCAATAAGATGACACGAGAATCTCCCCATGATGAAAAAATTTGGTTGGCCTTTGCTCAGTTTCAGGTATTACAGTTTTATAATAATAAATCTTTCACCAGGCTATACATTTTATACTGCATAATTGATAGTTTCTACATCATATGATTAAGTTACAAACAGAATTTATGCTATGAACTTTTGACTAGAGTTTTACTTCAGCCAACTTTATCTCTTCTGCCTTAATAGCTAAGAAGTCTACTGAAGAGATTTCCTCTGCTTCGGAATTGCAGGACAAAGTCGCTACTACCCAGCCACAAAAAGCTGCACGGCTGCAAACAACTGAAAGAAAGATTAGTATATTGGAGAAGGCTTTGGAGCTCAATCCAGATAATGAGGAATTGTTGCTTTGCCTTCTGAAGTCATTTGGTGAGAGAGATAGCACTGAGAGTCTCTTTGGTAAATGGGAGAAAATACTTATGGAACACCCTGACAGTTGTAAGCTGTGGAAACAATATCTAATTCTTTGCCAAGGGGAGTTCTCCAGATTCAAAGTATCTGATACGCGGAAGTCTTACACATATGCAGTTGAGGCGATATCTGCAGCTTGCACCAAGCTATGTAGGCAGGTTTAGTGTTTCGTTGTACATATTTCAGCATATATCTGTTACCCACCCCCTTCTCTCCCTCGCTTTGTATGAATGTGTTGTAGTCATTTAAATATTTTATTCTGAATTTTTCCACAGGATGGCCAAAATGCTGATCTCAAGGCACAACTTTCCTTAGTTCAGCTTGAACTTGGTTTAGTGGATATATTTGTGAATCTCTGCCGGTTTGAATGGCAGACAGGACATCGAGAATTAGCAACTGGTCTATTTCAAGCTCAAATTGAGTTTAGCTTATTCTCCCCTCCCCTTTCCCTGTCCACAAGCAGTAAGCAGAGGCTCTTTGAGCACTTCTGGAATAGTGGTGGTGCCAGAATTGGAGAAGATGGGGCTCTTGGATGGTCTACCTGGTTAGCAAAGGATGAGGAGAGTCGACAAAACATGGTTATGCAAGAAAATCCCCAAGAGCCTGAAGGTGGAGGCTGGAGTGGTTGGTTTGATCCCTCTAGAGCAAATGCTGAAACAAATGATATGCCTAACGAATCTATAGAACCATCAGCCGCTGATGGAATTGATCCAGAAGACCCTGATGCTGAGGACACACCTGCACAGGATGATGTTGAATCTTTGCTAAAAAAGCTTGGCATTGATGTAGACGCTGAGTACAGTAGCGAAGTTAAAGATGCAAAAACATGGAATAGATGGTCCGCAATGGAGTTGTCGAGGGACAATGAACAATGGATGCCTGTTCATGAAAAGTCTGGTACATCCTATTTTCCCTTGTGTTGGTAGATTGATAAGTGACTTTGTAAGTTGTTTATTACTTTATTATACTCAATGAGTCAATGGTAACACTGGATGCTATTTTCAGGAGTAGGACCAAGTCGTTCTGATGATGCTTCATCTGTAGAAGTCAATGCGCAGCTTTCCAGAGTAATCTTGTTTGAGGATGTAACTGAGTTTCTGTTCTCTTTATCTTCGGAAGAGGCTCGTTTTGCTTTGATATGCCAATTCATTGATTTCTATGGTGGCAAAATTTCTAGATGGTAAATTCCCTTAGTTCTATATTTTTATTGCCTTATAAATTGTTTAAATTTTTATTGGTCTGCAACTCCTTAAAACTACATTTGGTCCTGAACAAATAACATTGATAGCACTATGAGGGTAAAAAACAATGTGATTAAATCTGTGACTATATATAATGGAAAGTATGAGATGCATGGCTATAGCTGCAGCTATCCTTATTAATTTGGTCATGTGGCGTCTTAGTCTATTAGTTTTTATTCATCGCGAACATTTCAGTATCTAGAGTGAATTCCAAGTTGACAGCTGGGTGATTTGAATTTTATCCTAGTTATATAAGGAGCTTATGCTAACTTGTTCAGTCCTGAAAACCTACATCAGTAAGAAGTTGTGCACTGGCCAATGGGTTGCACTTGAATAACTTGTTTGTTTTTCCTATTTTGATATCTGTATTGACTATGGTATATTCCTAAATTCAGGACTTATCTTTCAGTGTTAACCAATATTCTTAAATTCCAGGACGTCCAGCAACAGTTCAAGTTGGCTTGATAGAATTATGAGCCTTGAGATGATATCAAATGATATTTCTGAAGATCTTAGCACCGTATCTGACCTTGTAAACAAGACACAAAATTCAAGTCATTATAAATTGGAGTCGTTATTAGGGAGTACGCATGATCTTTCTCAAAGACCCGGACTGGTGAAATTTCTGCAAAATGCAATATTGCTTTCCCTTGATGTATTCCCTCGTAATCATATCTTGGAGGAAGCCGTCCTTGTTACCACCCAGATGTATACCGCGCAAGAGAACACTTTGTCTGCTCCTGCTAAGGCATCACGGGCTTTGGCCAAAAGTCTGCTGAAGAAAGACAGACAGGTATGCTTTATGCTTTCTTTTTTGTACATCAATTTGCTGTGGATCATAAAGTTATGAGCAACTAGCTAGTTGTGCAGTAAATCAAAGAAAAAAATTTGCTCTTGTATTTTTAGCCACCTAGTTCGCGTGATGCAGTTTTGCCAAGTGATATCAGTATATCACTGATGTAATCTGCATCGATTAGTAGACTAAGCACATCAGTTATGGAACCAAAATCAAGCAAAGGCAATAAGAGATTGTAGCAGTAGTCCTCAGTTCAATAGCAGCTATTCATACTTTCTAGTAACCAGTTTAATACTCCATCGATTATCTTGTTTTAAGTGTTGTGTTCTGAGAATCCTCCATATCCTTGCTTTCATTTTTACACATAATCTACATTTTGTTTAGCAAAACTTACATGTAGCACAGAATTTGCATGTAGCAGTAACCAGTCTTAACCATATGTAGCTTGGAACATTGCATATTCTTAGAAGAAATATAAATTTTCTTGTGGTCAGGATGTTTTGCTTTGTGGAATATATGGTCGAATCGAGGCTAGGCATGGGAACGTTGACCAAGCAAGAAAGATATTTGACATGGCACTGTTATCTACGGAAGGAGCTACACAGGTACCTTACGACCAGAGAATAAATGTATTTTATGAAAGCTTGTATATTTAGTTCCAATCAGTGTTATTTGCTGTGTAGTTGCGTAATGCTGCTGTTCTAATATCTTTTGAGTGTACATAAACGTTGATCTGTCTCTTGAATGCATGTTGCCATCTCCGTTCTAAAATAGATGTCTTTAGACATCGACGTGATCTCCAATGTCTTGTCCACTATTGTTTAATTCTATATTTGTCAACAATATTAGAAACTAACGATTTGGAAATAAGTTTGATGACAATCATTCTTATGAGATAAGATCCATATGAAAATTTTACATACTTTCAGTTTGTGGTCAGCCTCTTAAATTTGCATTCAAGCATGACTTCTACTCCCTCTGTTTCATATTACTCTTAGGCTCGGTCGAGGTCAAACTTCATTAGGTTTGACCAATTATATAGAAAATATATGAAAGTTTTTAATGCCAAATCTATACTACTAGAAGCATAATGAAATATAATTTCATATTATATCCATTTGGTATTGTAGATTTTGATATTTTATCACATATACTTGGTCAAACGTTGTCAAGCTTGACTTTGACCGAGCTTAACGTGCGGAGTAATATGAAAACGGAGGGAGTATTTCGGAACGGATGTCGTAAGAACTAAGAAACCAGGTTTCTGCTGTTAAGGTTCTGCTGGTCGTTGCTGTTGTTGGCAGGATCTCGTCAGGAAAGTTCCTATTGTTTATTTTTGGTATGCTGAGATGGAGATATCAATTTCTACTTCGACAAACGATTCTGAATCAGTGCATCGTGCAATTTACATTCTTTCCTGCTTGGGGAGCAACACCAAGTATACGTCTTTCGGTGGTCCTATATCACGCCCACTTGTATTAAGGGCTCGTCAAGGATTTAAAGAGCAGATTAGAAGCTTGCGATCTGCATTTGCGTGTGGTTCTTTGAAAGAAGAATCAGTTGCTTTGATTTGCTCAGCATCCTTGTTCGAGAGTATGACTTCTGGTTATTCTTCTGGTCTTGAAGTGATAGAGGAGGCCTTTCGATTTTCAGGTTCTTCCCTCTCTCATTCTGGATATATTTGGTGATAGCATTTCAAGCCATTGCTTTTTTCTCCTGTGTGAAGTAGCTTTACTTTGTAATTCTTTCATTATTCGGAATGGCAGTTATGCTTGTAATTTTTTTGCCTGCTACCTTCGTATGTCAATTACTGTTGGTCGAAACTGCCGATTGATGCAACCAACATAATAAATATCATTATGGTCCTATGCCATGGATGCTATTTTCTATTCCTTCTTCTTATGTATAGCTATCTTCCCTTGTTAACTATTGGTAATGAAAAATGCTCTGTATTTAGGGATCTGTTAGTGCTATTTTACAATTTTATCAATTGTTATTTGTCAAATAATAAATTGTATCAGATGTTTTTGTCTAGGTTCAGGAAACAATTGCTTAATCATAGTATTTATTGATGGATAAGTCTCTGTCCTATGGTCTTTGTGGGACAGCACACATGGTCCTTGTGTCAAGGACTAGCAGTTAGAGATAGAGCATCAAGGACTGGTTGTTAGATAGAGCATCCTTGACTGCTGCCTTTAGACTAGCATCTTAGACTAGACTAACATCTAGCATATTCTTGGCTGGTTAGCAGCCTATAAATATGTATCCCCAACCCTTCAGGTTGGCATGGCATTTGTGTGAGTTTGTGTGAGAAATAGAAACCAGAAAATTGCCCCAACTCCTTGTGTCATCCTATCCCTCGATGAGAGTTAGAATTCAGCGACTAACATTTATTTCGGAGTTTGTATATTTTGTGGCAGTTTGTTTATCAATGACTGGAGAGTATGAACTTTCTACTTATGATCATCATGAATTGAATTACAATCAAGTTGCTTTAAGTTGGTTACCGAGCTCCATAATGGAAGATTACACAATTCAATCAATTAGAATTTCGACTAAAAGTAAAATAGAGGAAGATAAATCTTTGAATTCAAGAACGATTACTGATTACTAAATTCGTATTTTTCCTTTTTGTTATAAAAAAAGAATGATCCTTTATACTAACTATAAAGAAAAACGAATGCCTACATGCTTATTGGAAATTTTTATTATTTTAAATCAGACTAGATTTCCGTGATTAAAATTTCTAACTATACAGCTTATACACAAAAAAGATATCCATACTGTTTTTGTACTGGAAGTAACAAATTACTCTGACTGTTCTCAAGGGTCAAGATGGACGGATCCATTTGACTGCTCTCAAGGGTCTTTTTCAGTTTTCACTACAAGTTAAAATTACTCCCTCCGATCCATAATAAGTGCCGTTGATTTAGTACACCAACTTTGTACTAAATCAACGACACTTATTATTAATCAGAGGGACTAGGGAGTACCTTATTGTATTTTACTGTTGAACCTACCTTAATGTTTAACTTCTGCATTTCTGTTCTGCTGTTCTTTTGAATCAGATCAAGTCTTTTAACTTTTGTTCTGCAATGCTTGTAAAAATTATAATTGTTATTTTATATCAAACTTACAATCAATAAAGCAACGTCTTATTGCGTGAACATGATTTTTCAGATAGCGACCATACCTTGGAATTTGAGGAGTTGTGGATGTATTACATCAAACTGCTTCACAAAAATCTGAACCAGTTGCGTCTCTCAAGGGTTTGGCCGAGCATATTGAAAGGAGTACAAACATATCCATACAATCCAAAATCATATGCATCCATGTTAACTCTGGGCTGTCTTTACAGTGTTCCCAATAATCTGCGTCTCACACTTGACAAATGTAGTAAAAGGTAAGGGTTCCTTATTTCCTTGAAAAACTCTAAAAAACCAATTTTGTATCTAGTATAATGTGATATAAAAACTTCCAAGGAACTGTCTGTCTTAGTTCTCTTTTAATGTGGGTCCTCAACAATACTCTGTTGTTTGTACAATAGATGGTGTTTAAAGATGGAAATGTGTATGTAGCCTGTGAGCTTTCAACACACAATATGTAAATGTGCTTTATCGTCTTCATGCAATTTTTTTTGCAAGCATGTACTCCCTCCGTTCAGAAATATAAGACATTTTGGGGGTGTTTGGTTCCTAGCCACATTTTGCGAAGCCAATATGAATGTATATAGACGCTTTTTAGTGTATAGATTTACTCCGAACCTCTATGAACCTATACACTAAAATGCGTCTAGATGCATTCGATTCACAAAGTTAAAATGTCTTATATTTCTGAACGGAGTGAGTATGACTGTTTGTGTTAGATGGCCTTCGTTCTATTGACTTCTTATTTTTCAACAGGGACCCTTCCATAATTGCCTTGCTGTTTGCTTTGTCCTTTGAATTGAGTAAAGAAGGATCTTACAATAGAATACATGGTCTGTTTGAGAGAGCTCTAGCTGATGATAAGTTACAGAAGTCTGTTCTATTATGGCGCTGTTATCTAGCTTATGAGGCGGAGATTGCCTGTAATGCTTCCGCGGCACGGCGTGTGTTCTTCAGAGCTATACATGCTTGCCCATGGTACGTCAGTCACATTAAATATTGACATCAGAACTTA
Source organism: Avena eriantha (assembly GCA_910589775.1). Lineage (NCBI taxonomy): Eukaryota > Viridiplantae > Streptophyta > Magnoliopsida > Poales > Poaceae > Avena > Avena eriantha. The sequence continues at coordinate 397,794,653 of OU342745.1, forward strand.
ATAATGCCATTTTACTTATTGCTATCTACTCAACTCCTTATATATTCATATTGTGAGAATAGCAAGCATGCTTACAGAAGCAGTGTTTTCTACTCCCTCTGTTTGGAAATATATGACATTTTAGCTTTATGAAATGAATGTATCTAGACGGTTTTTATTGTATAGGTTCACTCCGAACCTCTACAAACCTATACACTAAAAGACGTCTAGATACATTTGATTCACAAAAGTAAAACGTCATATATTTCTGAACGGAGGGAGTACAATTGATTGGTGATGTCACAAATTTGAGTAGTTTATTAAATGTTAGCTTGGAACACTAGCAGCTTATGCTTTCCTTTCTTTGCTTTGTTATGTGAATACCCGAGGGGTTTTAATTCCAAGTGCATTCTCTCGTATTTTTCTTAGGATCCCGTTATGTAAACTGTAAATTTTATTCTCTCTTTTGGGGCTCAAACAGATTTGTGGTGTTTTAATTTAGTTGCTATGGACGATTGTGTTTGTCATTTAACAATCACATTTCACAGGTCTAAACGATTATGGCTGGATGGCTTCCAAAAATTGAGCTCAATTCTGACTGTGAAAGAGCTATCAGATCTCCAGGAAGTGATGAATGGCAAGGAATTGTTTGTTCGCACTGATATTTATGAGATACTGTTACAAGATGAAGCTGAAGACGACTAGATGTGTATTCAAAATTCCAGATCTGTTCCACATGGCAATTTTGTAGGCTGTTAGTTTCCAAGATAACAACCGACAACCAAAGTCACTTTTACCTTGCAGTCTTGAGCTCATAATACATTTTTGCCAGGTTTGCTGCCACTTCAGTTCTCACATTTGACCCATGGTTACTGAAGGCCCACACAATGGTTTCACTAGGCTTGTTCACCCGCAGGGCAAAATCAGCCTGAAAAGTTCGTACGGCAACTGCTGAAGGCAATTCTAGAGCAGTGAACATTAATTTGACCTTGAGATCGTTTTGAAAGAATGGAGCAACAAAAGGTGTTGGAGATTCATGTTAACAAAGTGCAAAGTTGCTGCAACCTCAGGCAAGCGAATCATGTACAGTATTTTGCAGGAAGCACGGTTCCTGTTTCTCTTTGGTCTCTACGTTTTACTTCGTCGTCATGGTTCTTCTGGTGAATCAGGTTGGCGTCAGGCTTTGTGTGGTATTCCCAATCTGTTTGCTGTTGAATGAAAAGCTTGGTTTTTTGAAGGCTTGTAAATGTCTATCTGCAAGTTTGTAAAATCAGTAGATTTGCACCGAACAGAATCGGCCCTTGGTCGAATTAAAATGAAGGGTGAGTAGAATGCTAACCCATACTATAGTAACTCCAGTGAATTGGACCTTTAGGATAAATGAAACTAGTGGCCGGATTGTTAAGCGTATCTACTACTCCCTCCGTTCTAAAATAGAAGATGTTTTACCTTTTGCGAAAGGAATGTATCTAGAATTTTGTTATGTGTAGATTCACTCCAACTCTACACATCAAAATGCGTCTAGACACATTCGTTGCATAAAAGCTAAACCATCTTAAATGTATCTAGGTTATTACTGCTTCTCAACTTACCTGGTGTTCTTTTTTGCTTGAGATAAATTTGTATGCAGCACACCATGTGGTAACGCCGCTACTGGAGGCCGTGCTCTTCGGTCTCAGCTGTTCATATGTGGTATCCAGATACAGTCTATTTGATGGTCCCGGTTATACAGTGGCATCAGAAGTTGAGTACGCACGGTTGTTGGGCTTGTTATTACTCACCTGGGCGTGCTGCCTAGTTGATGATCCACCACAGTTCAATCATCTTTGTCAGACCATGGGTCCGATCCTGCTGGTCGCTGTGCACCCAGCAAATGTTGTATACGAACTCACAATCCATGTCAGGTTGGCGCTTTATACAATGAAGACAATACAGTGACAGTGATACGCTGACAGGTAATGTAGCTTCCACATGCCAAGTTGGAGGCTCCAATCACGTCCATCACCAAGACGGTGATTTTTTATTTCCAGAGGGGTGGGTTAATAAGCTCGTCTCAACAAGCAGTTAAAAGCCTACGCATATACAGAGGGTTATCAGCTAAGTTCATCGTCATGTGTCCAGACTACAAGAAGACTTGGCCCCAGATATAGCTAGTAAGTATTTGATTCAGCCTCTTGTTCTGATGATGGTTATGGTGCCCTTCCCTCCGGTCCTGATCCTGGTGAGGCTGACGACCGCTTTGCCGGACAGGCCCGGCCCGCGCGCCGACGACACGACGGGGCCGCACGCGAACTGGCCGACGGGGTGCCGCACGGGCCTCGCCGGCCGCTTGAGGATCCGCCGGTTGACGTCGCTGAGCGTGCCGCCGTCGTCCAGCCCCAGCGGCTTCACCACGGCGAACGGGTACACCACTCTCTTCCCTGCGAGCCCAGATACAAATCCTGTCACACGTCGAAACAAAACAAGACCCCTATCCTAGGAGCTGGTCCCACCACCGATCCCTGACACTGCGAGAGCTGCAGCGGCTGAGTTGAGCGAGCGAGCGCACACATGAGCGGGTACTAATTGCTCACCGGTCGGGCTCGGGCACACCCACCTGCCAGCGAGGAAGAGGACGAGGAGGACGCCGGGTCGCAGTAATTGCTGCCATGCCCTGTAGTTGCCTTTTGCAGCCGCGGCAGTGGCCGTGATCCAGGAGGAAGAGCTCGGCGCTGTCCGGTGGCGGAGAAGGGAAGAGGAGCGGGAGGGGGCCCTGCCGCCGCTTCATCGGCTGCTGCCGCGCTCGGGGTCGGGTCCCTCTCCATCTGCGCCTTCTCCCAGCCCGATGCGTCGCCCTGCTCTGCCAAAAACAGCGTCGCTCCATTTTTAGTTATTATAAATACAGTACGTACTGTCGTCGTGTCGAGATCAGAGCAAAGCAGTTTTGCTCCAGCGACTCCAGTGATTCATCAATGCTCTTACAGAGCCTGATTTACCTGTTGTACCTGCTCTATACTGCTAATCAAACTACTAGTATATAAAAAACCGAGTTTTTTTGGTTTTTAGTTTGCGTGTCTACAGATTGAAAATGGGATGTGGACGCGTCGACCGAATCACCTGAGGCGAAGCTGCTGCCGGTCTCTGGGTCCGGGGCCATGGCATTCAAATCATGGAGGAGATCTCCTGCCTCGCCGCTGCTAGGATCCCAGAAGCTCTGCACGTTTGCGTCGCGGAGGGGGCAAAGAAATTCACAAGAGACAAGCACAAGACGACGGGTTAGGAAAAGGGATGGAAGAAAAAAAAAAAGACAACGTGCATCGCTGCTAGGAGACACTCGGACACGACTGGTAGCTTTTATTTTTATTTTTTTGGTGTCACGACTGGTAGCTGAGTACAAGTATATAGTACTAGTACTTTCTTTTTTTTCTGTCCATTCGCGTGACAGTGAGGTTACACCTTTAATCTGTCCTATGTGTATTAAATAAAGTATATGTAGAATTAATCATCAAATGATATAGTACTACTCACGTTGACGAAAGAACATTACACCTTAGAGAAGTAATATATACTTTCTGCATTAAACAAAGTACTATCTACTAGTACTCCTAGAATTAGTAATTAATTAGAGGATATATGTATGCTCTCGTTGACGAGAGAACAGGCGCCTAGAGGCTAGAGCAAGTGTTGGAGTGCATGATGATGATGCTACAGTTTTTTCAGTATTGGTAATGCTAAAGCAGCTCTAGCGCCAAGCTATCAGGATATCAGCGCGCAAATGGATGGACATTATCCATGCAAATGTTCTTACATCTACAGTCCTGTACGAGTTCGCTACAAATCACCATCGTCGGTTCCTCCGTCCTATGCTCACTCAGTACTACTATACTCCGGGCATAGAGCTTTACCTGAAGAAGGGACTGCAGGTCTTCGCTCGCCATGGCCGGGCACCGCGGCGGAACCTCCTCTGTCTCCGCCGCGTCCGTCCGCTGCCGCTTGCACCGGTCGCTCCAGTGCGCGACGGCGCCCTCCAGGTAGCCACCGCCCCCGCCCCCGCCGCCGCAGCCGCTCGACGCCTCCGACGATAACGACGACACCGGCGACTCTCCACCTGTCGCCCCCCAAAACGAAGGTCAATAAAATATCGGCAATGCCTGTAGCTTGCTACACACACAAATGAATGCCTCTAGCTATCTTGCTCGCTAGACACACACCCACACGCTGAGCCAGCCACGGTCAGCACGCACGCACGTACGCACGTACGCGTGTACGCAGTAGACTAGTCTAGAGTCTAGACTGGTAGGCATGCAGCGAGCGGTAGGTTTCTTACACGAGGGCAAGGCCGCGAAGGCGTCGTCATGAATAATGCCGCCGGCGTCGTCGTCGCCGAGCGTGCAGCGTAGCTCCCACTCCCAGTCCCAGTCCGGAAGAGGCGGAGGGAGTTGCACGCACAAGTCGTCGAAGTGGCAGCTCTGGAGCGCCATGGGCGGCGTCTGCGCGAGCGGTGAGTGATTGAAGTGATGTGGCGTGGCCGCTCCCTCCCGGCCTGAGCGAGCGAGCATGGGTCTTAAATAGGGGCCGCTTTTCTATGGGTTTCGTGGCATGCGCCAAAAGCCGTGTCGGGTTCGAGCTGGGTGGATGGAGATGGAAATGGCTGCTGCGCTGCCGCCGTTGGGTGAGGTGTGGTATGGTAGATTTTTCTCTCTTGAGAAGGTAGAGTTTTTTCTATGGGAGAATGAAGCTACCGGTACCGGCCGGTCAATGGGAAAAGAAGGAATAAACAAGGGAACAAAAGGGCAAATGGCAAAAGTTGAGGGTTGCTAGCTGCTGCATGTAGTAGCCACTTTCCTCGTGATTCGTTGTGTTTGATCGCCCTCCCTCCTTTCTATCATCATCAAGTACGTACAAAAGTATTTGAACTCATTGAAAGATGAAAGGGGTTTTAATTACAAAGAGCTTAAATTTTGATTGTACTGTAAGTCTTTTTTTCAAATGAAGCAAAAGACTTCCATTTTCATTAGTAGAGTTTGCCATGTTTATTAGAGGGAGACCGACCGAAAACCAGAACAAGCACGATCGTAACCGTCATGGAACACGACCGTCGCGACAGCACACACAACCACCTTGGCTACCCACGTGTACTGTAACTTAAGATTGGACTATATATACTCCCTCCGTTTTTCTACGTAAGCTCGCTATCAAAAATATAATTGGCATCTACATAAGGCTACTAACACTAATCAAGAAATCTGGTTAGATTTATACCTATTAGGGCATGTATAATGGGGTGACATAAGCCTTCTCTCAGACTTTCCACATCGAATTTTTGCTTAGTTGAAGGAGAGAGAATTAAGAAAGATAACGTTGTCTTCTCTTAGCCCATTATACCATATGACTTTCCTTATTAACATAATTTCTTACTAAAATTAGTCAATTCATATTAATCATTAGGGATCGCAATAAGTACGATTTAGTCTCATTGTGTTCTCTAGACGACGTGGAGGGCTAAGAGAAGACTCTCTTCTCTACCATTGTACATGCCCTTAATCATTAATGTGAACATTACATGCAACCATAGATTTATAGAACAAGTGGCACCACATGCAACCTGGCCATTTTTACATAATTAATTATGCTATTTATTAGTTGGTTGTGTTTTCCTGATACTTAAATTAGTATAAGTTTATAGTCTTGTATACTCCCGGGTGTGAACTGCAAAATGAGAAAAATGTTTAGATTTTAAAAAAATCAAATATCGTTTTATTAATCTATGTATTGATGCCTTTTGCATGCCTGTAATTTCTAATTAAAAAATACATGTGGTGTTGTTCTAAAAATTGTTTTTCACATGCCAAAACGAATGTTATATTTTATAAAAATCCAATCCGCACATAATACATGGATATGTGTGCCTACAATAGATTTTAAATTTCGCTTGACATTAAATTTTGGCAGGGCAGGATGCATACGAGCTCTTTACTGGACTTTTAAGGTTCACCATGCTTGCTTGTGATGCCGTGTCTGGTTGAAACTGTTCAGCGTGAGAGAGGAGTTAATTTTGCTGGGAAGGGATTAAAAGAAGGGAAAGTTGCTTGCACGTACACTGTTGGCGTTTTGGTCGTATCCTTGTGCTGCTGCAGACGGGCACAGCCAGCGACAGTAGCTTTAGCATCCTTCCATGAAAATCTTTGGACCAGGCTAAGGCTTTTCGTTTCATGTGTTTTTCTCTCATCCCTAATCCAAGATAAGTTCGAGGGTCTGCTGCGATCCTAGTACGTAGAACTCAGACCTTATCATGGCTCTATGTACTTGGTAGTACAACGACTCGTGTGGGTCTTCATATATCAATAATGACAAGAGGACCACTCAAAAGTGTAAGATGTGAGAAATTACCATTACCAACTATAATGGTTTGAAACATTGTATTGTACTAGTTATTATAGAGTACTCACGGGGTTGTTGGAAAGTATGTTTGACACATGAGCACCAGTGCTTTCTTCACTTTCAGATTTTTGAAAATTTCAAAACCTCGTACTTCTGTGTCTACAAAAATTATGGCGCTAAATATATGTATTAATGCCATATTTTTTTGAGATATAGAAGCATGAGGTTTTGAAATTTTAAAAAATCTGAAAGTGAAGGGAGCACTTCTGCCCATGTGCACAAAATCCCTTTTCCGTATTCTAAATTAACTGACACTCATTCAGCAACGGCGTCCTATCAAATCATAAGTAGGAAACTGTAACATCCTGAAATATAGAAAGGGGGAAACGGTAGATTTGTGAGTGATTTTCTTTGCCTTGCATACATCTAAAATTTTGGGTAAATTTCAAGATTTTTAAATTTCAATGTTCAAAGTGATGAGTTTGAGCTCTAGTGAGGCTTTCATCACAGATAATTGCCTTGCCAAATTGTCACTAGGAATTGGTTTAAATTCGAAATTGAGCTTTGTAAATTTTCAAATTTGGGGTTTAAACATTTAAATGTTTCAACAAACAGGAAAGTATATTTGAGTCATAAAATAACTTTAGATTTGAATATATGGATTAAAAATAGCTCAAAATGGAAGTTTGACTCAGGTCAAACCTGAGTTCAAAATACAAATGACACAAAGGTCATAAAGTGAAATAAGAACAAGATAATGAACATTTAACATTTCACAAAACTGAATCTTTATTAATTTGTATATGAGAACAAGTTTTATTACAGATGGAATTACAAGAAAAGAAAGTAAAATCCTAATACAAACTACAAAATATAAAGAAAGTCCTAAACCCGACTTATCTATTTTCTCATCTCCATCTTTCCATGAACTCTTGAACCTCCAAAATAAACCTCAAAGATAGAAGAACCATTGTCATGGTTAGAATGTTGGTTTCACCTGTGGTGAAACCATTTTGACGTTGGATCCAAAAAGAAATGTTTCAGGAAGAACTCCTGGAACTAAAATAAACATTTGAGGTTTTAAACATATCCAAATAGGCAACATAATATGATCCTGGCAAAAGTAAAGGCAACAGACATAATAGGGACAATGCATAGGATAATCTGATGATCATAAACACATAGGCAATAGAAGTCAAACTAAACAGTAACCTTCACTATTAATTAGGTCATAAACATTTTTGTACCAGAAGATGAACCAAATCAACTATAGGCAACAATCCCTCAAATTTCAAATTAGATTCATATCGAATTAGGCAATCAAGATGATCCTGATGAACATTGAGAAGTTCAACAGATCATTCAAACAAACTTAAGAAAATAAATCTTAACTAGCAATGTAACAACTAGTAAGATCAAAGTAATAATTCCCAATTACATGGTAATTTCTTAGGCCACAGAAAGTTTAATAACCTTAAAGCCACTTGTTAATTTCCATAATTGACTTAGGACAAAACTAAAACCAACATGCCCAATTTTCAAGTCACATAGGACAATGCTAGCATGGGGTTGACCACAAAAAAACCTCACACCTATGCATAAACCAAAATAGAGAGGCGACAACACACAAGACCAAGCAACTTAGTCAACTAACTACATGTTAGTGCTGTCAGCACCATAGTGCTCCCCGAGCACTATAAATAGCTAGGAACTTGAGACCCCAGAGCTCATAACCCACTGGTGGAGCTTAGCCCAAAAATTCACACACACATATTATATAGGGATCTACGAGGGAGAGTGGGAGAGAATGGGAGAAAGAACAACAAGAACATGAAGAACAAGGAGGGAAGGTAGCAAGAAGCTACAACATATCTTCACCAAGCCGAAGTAGCATACTGTAAAGTTTGTTACCTAATCACAAGGATAAAGGAGGGTAATAGTAGTAGTAACTAGGGATCATCTTTGTCTAGGGGAAGACAGAGTGAGAGATATACTATCGTGTGTAAGCATCAGTAGTTCATGCTACTGCATGGTCTTAATATTGATCCAAACACTTAGCACACTAATCATCATGGAGTAACTTCTGTGGACATTCAAGAATTGAGGCACCGCATAAGAACTCACAAGATTATAGCATAGTGCATATCCAAGTTTTACACTTACGCGCCACATTCTTGATGCAACCACAAAGACACCTAAAAGATTATAAATCAAGTATTTAATCATAACTAAAATAATAAGATTATGTCAGAGTACACACCGACAGAGAAGTTCAATAACTCAACATATAACCACAATAACATGATATCACTCCACAGAGAACAACAAAACACTAAACATCAATAAGAATAGTTAAACAAGCAGATTAAACCCTAATGAAACCTAAGCACTAAAGTTAACTAAACATCAACAAATTACAAGATTTAGTAAAGAACCGAAGAACTATAAGCCCAATGGATAAGTAACATCTAGAGCCACATTACACTATAAACTAAATTACTAATAAGTAAGAACCCTAAACAATTAGCTAAGTAAGATTAACATGAAGAACAACTATAGTAAAGAAGAACCCTAAATCGAAATAAGTAGAGTAATAGAATGAGAGAGAGATATAGAGAGATGGAGACAAAGAGAAGAGAATTACCTACAGAAAGGGAGATCTAAGCTCAACTCTAGCTAAGTAGAGGAAGTATGAGGTGTCCATGGTGATGGCAGCATAGGGAGCACCCGCAAGGGATAACTCAACCTACGCCAGTACACATACACAATTGAGCACAAGGGAGAGTATCTCTAGGACCCATGACAAGTGTCATAGGGGCACCGAAGCATCGACATAGCACCACCACTGAAAACCAGTGAGGGTTAGGGTTGGGGCGAGCTCGAGAGACACCACAAGAGGCAAATCGCCTCGGTAGAGAGGTAGAGAAGAGGAGTAGGAGTGTTTATGTAGCACGAGACTATGGAGGACATGGCTAGAGGTGGCTAGGATAGTAGGGCGATAGCGGCATGCAGGCGTAGATGTAGGGTCGATTGAGGGAGAGAGTTAGGGGAAGAGAGAGTGAATGAGAGTTGGGTTAGGTACGAACCAGACCGGTTAGACCCAAATCCTTTAGGGGGTTGGTTCTGACCAAGTGGGCCTAAGGGGTAAAATGATAATTTCCAAAATTATAACAAGACCAAAATAATTGTTTCTATCACATAATTGTTTCCAACCAAGAGCGTTGATCATGCCACTATGGTGAAGATGTTTAAGGATGTTATCCTTCACAGGTTTGGAGTTGTAAGATTTTTAATTAATGATGTTGGTTCTCACTTCTTGAATGATGACTTTAGAAAAACTCTATCATAGTATGGGTTTACTCATAGATTTGGTTCCCATATCATTCTCAATCTAGTGGTCAAGTTGAATTAAGGAATAGCGAGCTTAAGCTTATTTTGCAAAATACAGTTAATAAAGCTAGTACTGATTTTCGAAGAAGATTAATGATGCTCTATGTGTATATAGACCTTCTTTAAAAAATCTATGGTATGTATCCTTCCAAAATAGTTTATTGTAAGGGTTGGCATCTTTAGTATAATTAGAACACAAAGCTCGTTGGTCAGCTGATACCCATAAGTATAGGGGATCATTGAAATCTTTGGTGTGTAAGTATTAATATCGACCCCACGAGGAGCTGAAGGTTTAAGTATTTTATTCTTTGAAATTAGAGTATCATTATTCTAATTATCTATGCTCTAAACAAACTAAATTCACAAAAGGAACTACTTTTGAGTAATTTAAACTGAAAGTAAATTGCAAGAAAGTAATGAACACACAAGTAAAAGTGCTAGAAAGTAAATGCTCTTTTAAGAAAAAACCAAATCCTCTATGCAGCAAGCGGACAAGCTTAATATGTGTGTTTACGTGAGACAAACATTCTCAAGGGCATCATGGACTTCATGGAAAATAGATTTTTAAAATAGTATGGTAAACATCTTGTCAAGTTTTAATATTTTTGGATGGAGCCTTAAGTAGGTGCACCTTGGTACATGCACATATACACACCTAATGATTGGTCCTAAATCTAGTTAAATGCACAATCAAGGGATTCATTAAGACATAAATGTCAAACCATTGCCTAACGTTTTGGGTCCCTGATCATATAAACCCCCTAATGCAGCTCTAAGGATCACAACACAGTTTCTCTCATCTCCGGCTATCCCTAATCACTTCATTACATTAATGTGTAGCCCGATGTGACCATATAGGTGAAATAACACACGGTCGATGTTCATATATTACCATCATAGAACCACATAAAAGATAAACACTTGACCAAATACTCATATCATACTATTGGAAATCATAGCCAATACATCTCATGCTCTTAGGACCATAGGGGACTACTCACAATGATGAAACATGATGATGATAAGTGGCATATGGGTTATAACATAATATAAAAATATAACTTCACCACCAAATAACAACAAGTTATTGAGCACATGCACATAACAATAGAACATTATTTAGGGTTTGGATCTATCACAAACTATGATGGGATGAAGTATAACTCGAGATGGAGGTGGTGTTGATGTTGGTGGTGATGGATATGGTGATGAAGACACTGACTCCTATGCCAAGGAGGAGTTGGTGGCGACGATAGCGACGATTTCCCCTCGATGGAGGCTCCAGAGTGGTAGGATCTGTCCTCCCCCGAAGTAGGAGAAGACTTTCTCTTCCACCGCCAGCTCTCTATGTCTCGGGAAAATTATGGAACATGATTTTTTCATGATATGAAGGTTTTGGTAAAACAAATACGAAGGCGAGGGTCACCATGAGGCGTCGGTGGACCATGGGGCCCATATGGGGCCTCGTGACCTCCCTCATTGATTTATTTTCCCATGGTCTTCTGTCCAATGAAAAACTTTTATGGTATTTTTCCGTTTTATTTGAGTACATGAAGGTCCCTGAAACAAAAAAATGAAACATGAGGTTTCCTGCCTCCTAGGAATTAAATACCGTAACAAGGGGCTTTGTAAGAAAGTCCATAGATCATCTAAATAAGTGAAAATAATGCAAGATCAATGCAAATAACAATACAAATTACCACTATATGATGTTACAAAATGCATGTATCAACCATGAAGCATCTTGAGGCTAAAACCCAGCACATGCATGACACTTTCTCCAAAGGGAAAATCATCACATACAGCTTAATTTTGTATACTACAAATTCTTGCTCAGGTGGACAAACCATCGTAGTGTGTTTGAATAGACCGCGTGCACACTAGCGGGAGTACTCGAGACTATGATTTCTCAAAACAATCAATGTTACTACCTCGTTCGAGAGAAAAATATGATTTATTTTGGAAGTGAAGACATTATTGTGAAGTTGATGATTTTGATGGGGCGCCAAATCATGTTATCAATATAAATTGCATTCCTTCGTGCGCCGATTTCTAACTAGAGATGGAAAATGACACTAAAGTGATCAAAATAACAATTGCAATAAGTATCGATATGTTGTGCAATGTGTGCGGAAAACACACATTTTTCTTCTTGAACAAGATAGTAAACACTGGTTGGTTGACACCTTAAAATAAACATAATTTATGATTCGAGTGGTGTAGACCACACTGAGAATAAATGGGCGTGACTTGAGTAAGATCTGGTTCTAGGTAGGATCTATGAGATCTTTGTTTTTGAAATGCAAAATATGTTAAAATATTCTTAAAAAATTGAACAACACAGGTTTATATCATATATGTAACGTCATAAATTTGCTGCTTCAAATTTGGACTACGCTTAGATAGGCTAAAAAAAGATAAACCGGGGGTGAATAGTGTGAAATACTATTCACCCAGAAGCTGACACTATTCATGGTACATTTTGTCTTTTTTGTTTCTTTAAATGTAGATCGAATTTTGGGCTGAAATTTCTTGGAGTTGTAGATACATACTGTAAGTATATGGTAGATAAATTTCAGATTTTTTAACAGTTTGAAAATATGATTTCTATGAGTTAATCCTACGATCTTACCTGATGGAGAGATCCTGTATAAGTCTCCCCCACATAAATTTCCGGATTTTATATTCAAACATCTACAACAACTACAAAATTGAGGAAAATACATAAACTTATTTACTGATTAGTGTAATTTTCTTCTTACCCATTTATAGTTTATTTGTGCCAAAATATAGGCGTAGGAACTTAAATATTTAGATATATATACATAGTATAAATTGTGAAAATAAATTAAGAGAGGGGGGCATATGCCCTCCCCTTTTTCCACCCTAGACAAAATTATATTCTTTATTATTGTGAACTTATGTTAATATCAAGCTTACCACTAACAATGAAGATCCAGACTTACCACGGGAACTACTCGTACAAGAAACAAGACATAGCTAAAATTTAGATGAACAAGAAGTAGGAGGAACTGCCAAGCGCTTCTTCATTGAGTTCTTATCCATGCGATATTGTTGCCAAGTCATCGAGGCGAGCTTCCCCCATGAGATTGTTGGAATTCTTGGCCCAGCCCATATTTCCATATTAATAATTCCTAAAAATCTTGTAGGCCCATGTGGCCCATTCATGCATGGCAAGAAATGGGGCAAATGTTTAGTTCCACATTACTAGTTGAAGAAAGATTTCACCATCTTATAAGGGGGGCTCTTTCACCACTTGGTAAAAGGATGAGAAGGAGAGAGACATCCATGCGTGCTCCTTCTCCTCCGCGGCCTCGCCTCGTCACGACACGCGCGCCACGAGAATGCCTCGAGTCGAGAGCTTCCTTTCTTTTTTCCGCGCATGAATGGATTAATAACCTGGACAGTCTGCGTAAGTGGGTGTTTAATATGAACTCAATGGAGATTTAATTCGAACGTTTCCTCGGAGATTTAATTCGAACGTTTCCTCTGAGATTTAATTCGAACTTAATGGAGAGCCGCTGCCTCCTCTCCTGATGATGCCTGTTCGCCTGCCTACCCGTGCCTATAAGAGTGAGAGGTTGCTCCTCTCCTCGGACAAGCTTCAGAAAATCGCCTCCAGTTTAAGAGAATTGTGTTGCCGCTCCGTTCTTCCCCATCCCATCTTGCGACGTGCACCACTAGCCGGGAAAGTAGGCCTCTGAGACCCCGCTGCTTTGAGTCATGTATGGGAGAAGGGCGATAAGGTATTTGGGTAGCGCTATTGACGCGACTACTGGCTTCATCACGGACTCCTTTACGGATAGAAACTGCACTGACGTCTTCCCCAACGAGGACTTCTTTCCCGACATCGGCAACCTCTTCCTCGACGACATGGCTGACGATGGTGCCAATGCCAATACCGGTGGTTCCTCTAGCGGTCCCTCTGCTGTGATGCACATCCTCTTACTCAATCTTGTTTATCTTAGTCAGATAGTATGTTGTTCCCTTTGGTTTTTGCTATAGATCTTGTTCGGATCTTATCTCAAGTTCTATGCTTTGCAATCCTCTTGGATATCTATCTTAATGTGTATCCCCTAATTCATATGATTAGTTTAACTTTTGTTATTCTATTCATGTTTTATTTAGTGTTTATCTTGGGTAAATTGCTCTTTTTCTCGACAAGGAGCTCCCTATCCCCTTCCCACCACCCGTGACCACCCCCTCTCTGGTGTCTCCCCCAACCCAGCCCTACCCCATGGCTTCCCCTTCCAAGCCCTCCTCCTCTGGCACGATGGCTAGCCCGTGCGGTCGCGAGGACAGGTGGCATGGGGGTCGGGACTGATTCTGAGGCGACTCACCGCTGACATACCCTGACGCGCTCCGGGGGAAGGCCCCCATGGAGCAGCAGGACGCGCCATCGTGAGGGCAATAGATGGCACCGTCGCGGGTACCGCGCTTGGAGGTACACCAAGAACCCACCTCAGCCGCGGTTGACGCGCTGGACGACTCAGATGACTCACTCGAGTGCGGTGCCGGCAACGCTGTGCCATGGGAATAGCCCAAGGTCAGGAGGACGTGCCACCGTCACACGAGCAAGAAGGTGCCCGCAGCCCGGGGCGGCGCGAGCAGGTCGAGAACTCGGGGTGTACGACGCCTACTCAGGGCTCTGCCTCCTCTGCGGCAAGCTGATGTCTACGCACTTCTATTCTTGTAGACAGTTGTTGGGCCTCCAAGTGCAGAGGTTTGTAGAACAGCAGCAAGTTTTCCCTTAAGTGGATCACCTAAGGTTTATCAAACTCAGGGAGGAAGTGGTCAAAGGTATCCCCTCTCAGGCAACCCTGCAATCAAGATACAAGAAGTCTCTTGTGTCCCCAACACACCCAATACACTTGTCAGGTGTATAGGTGCACTAGTTCGGCAAAGAGATAGTGAAATACAAGTGGTATGGATAATTATAAGTGGTAACGGTGCCAGCAAATAGCTTGCCGGCGTGGAAGAGACTAAAGGCAAACTGAAATAAAGATGGAAGCAAGCAAACATGTAACAGATGTAGTAGCAAACGGTGTATCAATGCTTAGAAACAAGGCCTAGGGATCATACTTTCACTAGTGAACTCTCTCATATAAATATCTTCTCTTTATGATACTACTCTGAACTACTCTCTGGTTGGACACTCTAATCGTTGGTAGGGCTATAACAACACACCTCAAAGTAAGCCTTTCCCATCTAGATAACCCCACACTGTCACCTTGAGCACTAGATGGTTCCAACGAACACCACAATTTCATAAAGACATCCAACTCCAAATATAACTCATAACAAGTATTTGTAATCTCTAGCCTAAGTGCCACCATGATGTGCACACTGTAACTTTCACACGCATGGGGAAAGCAGATATCTATTAAAGCACTTGAGTACCAAGGTAGATCTACTTGATTACAAAGCGCATGATCACAATATGATCATGCATAGAGAGAGAGATGAACACATAGCTACCGGTAGAACCCTTAGCCTCAAGGAAGAACTACTCCCTCATCATCATGGGAATCAGCTACGGTGATGGAGATCGTGGTGGAGATCGATGGAGATGGCTCCGGGGGCACTTCCCCGTCTCGGCAGGGTGTCGGAACATAGACTTTCTGTCCCCCGAATCTCGCCTTCGGTGGCGGCGGCGCTGCGGAACTTTTCGTGGATTTCTAATTGACCATCTAGGGTTTATGCATCGGGAGGCTCTTATAGGCGAGAGGGGAGACTGAGGGGGTGCCAGAAGGGCCCACACCACCCCCTGGCGCGGCCTGGCCTGGCTCGTGCCACCAGGTGGTGTGGATAGCCCCTGGCCCCTCTCCGTCTCATCTTCTAGCTCCGTGAGTCTTCCGGTAAAATATCGACTTTGGCTTTTGTCCGGTCCAATTCCGAGAATATTGATTTTCTGACTTTCCTAGAACCAAAAACATCAGAAAATAGGCAACTGGCACTATGGCATCTTGTTAATAGGTTGGTTCCAGAAAATGCGTAAAAGTACTCCAAAGTGTGGACAAAACATAAGAAAGTAGATAAAACCAAGCATGGAACATCAAAAATTATAGATACATTTGCAATGTATCACAAGCTAGGTCACAGGGCATGGGACTGCACCATTGGTCCTATGTGCATTCGTTGCAGCGAGGTCGGCCACATGTCGGGGGTATGTTTGCTGCCCCAACCTCGCACTCCCTCGGATGATGGTGACCAACTGGTGAGCAAGCGGGCCACCAATGCACAGTCAGGCGGCAGGGGGACGCGCCACACACTGCCACCACTGCTCGGGCTCAGGCTTCGGGGATGGCGGCAGGTGGCTACGCCCAAGGATCCACAACTACTACTGTCGGCCACGCCACGGCGTGCCAGGGTGTGCCTGCGGTGTCTCAGCATGGGGCACTAGTTGTAGCACGATGTGGCATGGCGCTGGCTACCGGGACACAAGGTAGCCGTGCTGGCACACAAGACATGTGCGTGGTCATGACCCGAGCGACCCCAGGCACGAGATCCCATGGGGCCGCGTCCTCTGCGCTCGTTCCGCAGGAAGGAAGGACTAGGCTCACCCCGGTGACCCGGGCGGACAATCGCTCTCTGGTGGCACCCCTTCCGCTCGCGCCCACATGCCCGTAGTGGGACCCTACATTCGCTCTGGTGGTGGCGCCCGACGGGGAGCTAACCCGATGTCCGGCGCGGTCGGCGTGCGTCTTTGTGAGATCCCCGAATATCTATGAGGCAGAACATGCACTGCAGTTTGCATTGGTGGGTGTCTTTGTTGGCGAGCATCTGGATGCCTTGCCGGCGGTGGTGGCGGACATGATCGAGGGCCTGTACGGTTTCCCATTGGAAGTCCTCTCTGTCCACCGCCACAATGGATGTTCCATGCTCATCTACTTCGTCGCCATGGAAGACCATGGGTGTGTCCTGGATGACAAATTAGTGCAATCACCGTACTTTAGAATGAGGGTCCAACTGTGGTTGAGGAGAACGAATGCCACCGCCAACAGCCTAGGGGTGCATGTAAATTTGTAGATTGAAGGTGTCCTAGCAAACGTGTGGAGCATCACAGCATCAAAGGTGGTGGTGCAAAATTCTTGGGTGGAGCACCTCGACCCACTCACCCGCTCACGCATGAACATGGAGGTGTTTCGGCTGTCGACGTGGTGCCTTGACCTGGCGTTCATCCCAAAGGAGATCAAACTCCACATGGTTGAACTGGACGCGGCGCCATCGGCAGCGACGATGGTGGCGCCTGCAAGAACGACTACACCATTGCAAGTCCCGACCCTAATCCATACATTGGTGGTGCACATCACTAGCTTCATGGATTACAGATGCCGATAGCCAGATCCTCCGGTGAGGGTGGCGGCGGAGCGATGTCGGGGTACCCTACCTTGGGTCGCTACTCCTATAACCGAGGGACACTTGATGGGCTCCCGTGTGGTGGCGCCAGTGTTGGAGCAGGAGGGGGTGGCGGCAGCGAGGCACAACCACGTGGTGGGCAAGGTGGTGGGTCCTGCCACCACCAAGAAGATGTTGTGCTGGCTGCACCAGCTAGGGCCGCGCTCGCTCCATTGTGACGCCAAAAGAATGGATATGCCGGTCATAAAAATGCCTCCATGATAACCCCTGACGTGTGGCCTGCAAGGCCGGTCGGCTCGCCCGAGTCGTGCCAAGGAGGGCAACTGATGTTGCATGACCAGTCGCAGAAGGAAGCTTTCCACGCCATTCAAACTGGGGAGGCCAGTGGTAGAGAGGCTAGGTGGCACCAGTGCATCGCTTGTTGCATAGCCAAAAGTGGCGACAACAAAAGCAAAGGCGTAGGCGCTCCAACCGCAAAGCGCGTGCTGCTGCGGTAGCAGCGCAACTAGAGCACATGAACGAACGGTGGAGATGGAGTGGCCTGCACAGGCACTGACGGGAGAGGAAGGGGACCAGGGCACGATCCCGCTGCGCTCCGCTCTGACTCTGCGGCAGAGGAAGCCTCACCGTCTCCCCTTATTGATGTGGTAGGTGGGGAGGGACGTGTTGTGGCCCTGATTCCTAACACCCAGGGCAGCACGCTACCACAGATTGCTCGACCGGCCCAAGCAAGAATCAAGGAACAGGGGAGGAGTGATTTGGCCCAGCTCACTCAGTCAGAGGGTGGGCCGCTGGGGATTTCAGTTGGCCTGGCCTAGGGGCAGGTGGTCTGCGTGGATGTTGGGTTGGCAAGTCAGGATTCGGCTCATTCTGGCGAGCTGACTCCGGTCTCATATGTATTGGTGCTTTTCGAGGGTGACCGCCACACTAGACTTAGGATGAGTGTTGCTTCTGACTCAGCAAAGTCCCTGACCCCTGTGGTCGAGTTTGGTATGCCGAGGTGATTGTTTGACATGGAGGCGCAGACGTGCACACAACCAGCTACGACCCTTGCCCCCACACCACCACCCCACGGCTACCCCCATCCCCTGCCGCACACATGACGCTGTAGGTGCAGGTTTATATCCGTCGCCCACCCGCACAGGGTGACTTCACTTTGGGGGCCACCTCGGTGCCACGCCTGAAGACCTTGGGAGAGTTCTTCCAAGATGCATTCCGACGTGTTGTTGCTGGCACCACCAGTAAAAAGGAGGCTAATGGCCCTAAACTTTCATCTGCGGAGGAGTTTTAGGATCGCTAGACAACTAGGGGGACTCAACTCAGAGCAGAAGGTCATCTGCAACCTGCTGAGGAAGCTTTGGCTTATCTCTAGAGATGAGGCCCCCTCGGAGTCCGCTCTGGGACTGGACGAGTTGGATGGTAGATGCTCGTTGAACTACCTATCCACGGTCATCTTGGACGACTGCCCTTTTCTCCTAGACTGTACACCGGTTGCTACCGGGATGGGATGGTTCTAGTTCGTAAATTTTGGATGAAGTTAGATGGCTTCAACGATGCTGTGACCAATGCTTGGGAGATGATCGATGGCGACCCCGACCCCTTACGGAAGCTTGTCGCAAAGCTGAAACACACGGCACATCTGTAGATGAGCTAGTCTGACATGAAGGTTGGCTCAGTCAAGCTTCAACTTGCTACAGCTCGAGAGGTGTCTTACCACCTCAATCTGGCTATGGAATCTAGGCAACTTTCTCCGGACGAGTGCGCTCTTCGCGCTAGGCTCAAGTAGACTTACCTTGTCCTGGCATCACTGGAGTGCACCATGGCACGTGATGAGTCCAACATTGATGCAT
Organism: Avena eriantha; assembly: GCA_910589775.1. NCBI lineage: Eukaryota > Viridiplantae > Streptophyta > Magnoliopsida > Poales > Poaceae > Avena > Avena eriantha. The sequence continues at coordinate 397,813,612 of OU342745.1, forward strand.
ATTTAAGTATAAAAATTATTCATATTTTCACTCATCACATGCTACATATTTCTACAACAATGCCTATTATGTATTGATTCCTAGTTCTCATTCATTTCCACATGGAATTTGCACATTAGTAGTTTTATTACCTTTTTATTATCTTTGATTTGTGTGTAGGTGTTATGGAGAATCATGGATAATAGGAGTGAAGAGGATTCAATATCGAGGAGTTGTAGGAACCAGACTTAGCCATTTGAGGGGAGGGAAAAGTGGATTTTTTCACAACTCCAAATGAAGATCCAATGCCATGGTATTGTATCCCTCATCCATACAAATCCAACGAGCCAAAGAACACATCAATCAGAGTCCGTATGAAGAAATGACGGTCAAAACACTACTGAGTACTGCGCGCGTAACGAGCAACGTTACGGGTGGAGCCTGCCCGTACCATACGGCCGTACCACCCTCCGACAACTTCGTTTCATCAAACGTAACAAAATTTGTGAAGGCCCAATGGGCATATCCTCCCCCAGCTCCGTCGGTTCGTGAAATCAACCTCTAGATGCCTATTTAAAGAGGGGGAAAACCCTAGATGAAAGGTGGAGAGTCCACACACGCCATAGGGGCGGAGCCCTGCCGCTCCTCCACCTCCATAGCCACCACCAACAAGATCTACATCACCATAGCCCTCCAGGGAGAGAGGACACTTGCGCTACACATCGATCTTCATCGCCATCTTCATCAACATCGTCGTCACATCAATCCCCTTTGTTTACTTTGTTGTAGTCCAATCTCTATTGTGAATTTGCACTTGTATTCAATTGTAGCTTCATATTGCATCCATAAAATTGCCATGATGTTGATCCCCTTCATGTATGAGTAGTTTCCTTGTTCTTGGGGAGAGATGGTAAAACCCTAGTATTATTATGTATTGAAAAAAAGATGATCTATTACTTGTGTACAAAGATCCATTGATCTATGATTTGTGTTTGATCTCTCTCTTTATATGGTATGTGTAGTCGGCCGCATATCTTTTGACCTTGGGACTAAAGGGAGGGATAAATCCTTTGGACATGTTTTGGAAGCATACCTAGAATGCCCCATGACATATTGGAACCGGCTGGTAACCTACACGGTCAAAGGAGGATTAAATAGGGACTCCCTAAGATAATTACGATATCCACATGGAAACCCTTAATTGCGGTGGTTTGTATGGGTGACCGCTCTCAAACATCATAGTGGTTATTTAGAGCTGACCTCACTCTTGGCTCAACAAAGTTGTTTCCTATGAGCCTTGTAGTGAACATCTTATTATGGAGCTCTCTCCACACATGTCATGACATAAGGAATATGTTATCCTAATCATTCATAATTATTTCATGCTAGTGGTGAATCCTACACTCCTTGAGAACCCCTCAATCATATTACACAACACTTCATAGACACTCTCTTGCTTTACTTTACTTTTGTTATTTACTTTGTTCTTGTTTACTTTATCACTTATTCAAACACACTCTTTAGACACCCTTTACTTGGAATTAAAGATAACTTACAAGTACTCTCTAGTGAATAGTAACGAAGGGCATAAAGATCTTTACCAATAGCTCTCTATGGGTTCGATATCTTTACTTTGAAACTAGCTACAATTTATCTGTGCACTTGCAGTCACCAAGCTATTTTCTGGTGCCGTTGCCGGGGAGATAAGCGCTTTTGGTCTTTGTTCTTAGTTTCTAATTTATTGTTGTTGTACTAAAAGTTGTTTACGAGTTTCAAGTTATTTGTGTTTATTGCTTTTTACTGCTTTTACTTATTTTAAAAGAACAAAAAAATATAAAACCAAAAACCCATAAAATTTTGTAAAACAAAAACTATGTAAACATTTGCTACTAATCATGTCTTCCGAGATTGCTATGTTTGAATAGATGAAGCTCACAATTGAGGAGAAAAAAGTTGAAACTTTTGGATATTATATGACGAGGGAAAAGGTATTAAAAGAATGGGTGAGTTGGTTGAAAGGCTATTCATCCACATTATGTACCTCGTACAATTTTACTTGTGAATACTGTGGATCCGAAGATAATTTTAATTATCAATGTATGAATAATACTGATGATATCAAATTAGTACTTTATAATGGGAACTACAAATTCTCTGCTAATATGGAGGTATATGAGAGAGTAGTTTTTACTGGTTGTTGTGAGTTGCTATCTCGCATGAGTAATATAAAAGAGAAGATGAAGTACTCGATAAGATCTATGGGATAGTATACCTTATATACTCTTATTGTATTGATAACATTTGTGATGATACATTAGTGATCGCTCATATGCGGATAGCCGCGGAAGAGACTACCCTTTTGCAGGACTCACGGAAGAAAGAAGATGAGGATATACACTGCGGCGAAGATACTACTGCTGCTGGTATGGATTTGTTTAACTTGTATGATGTACTAGATGGTTATGCAAAATATTTTTTAATTCATATCATGAGCCTTGTGATAAATTTATGGCAGTTGGGAACTTTAGTTTTCAATGTTCCATTACTCTTAAAGAGTCCCTAGTGTCTCACACTAGAGAGGAAGTCATAGAGTATGTGGTTTATAAAGGTGTCCATGATCTACTCTCAAAAGATTTGATTATGAGAAAGAGTAGTGATAGTATGTGATACATTGCAAATGTATCTATAATTTTTAATGTTCCATGCTTGGTTTTATCTACTTTCTTGTGTTTTGTCCACACTTTGGAGTACTTTTCATATGATTTCTTGGACTAACCTATTAACAAGAGCCACAGTGCCAGCTGCCTGTTTTCTGCTGCTTTTGGTTCTAGGAAAGTCACAAATTGAATATTCTCGGAATTGGACGGGACAAAAGCCAAAGTGCCTATTTTTCCGGAAGTCATCAGGTGCCAGAATACGAGACGGAGAAGAGCTGGGGGCCGGCCACACCACCTGGCCATGCGGCCAGGCCTGACCCGCACCAGGGGGTGGTCTGGCCGACCCCAGCACCCCCTCGGCCTCTCCTTCCGCCTATAAGATGCCCTCGGGACGAAAACCCTAAGTGCCCGATCAAAAATCCACGAAAGAGTATGTAGCCACCGTCATCTCCATCCCAAGATCGGGAGGGATCTGAAGCTCTTCCCGGCACCCTGCCGGAGAGGGGAATTCACCCTGGAGGCCTTCTTCATCACCATGCAAGCCTCCGGTGTTATGCGTGAGTAGTTCATCCTTGGACTACGGATCCATGTAGTAGCTAGATGGCTGGTTCTCCTCCTTTGTGATTTGATGTCTAGATCTTGTGAGCTCCGTTCATGATCAAGATCATCTATTTGTAATTATGCATGTGTGTTTGCGGGGATCCGATGGATATTGAGATGCTATTTCAGATTGATTATTGATTCTATCATGTCTTTGTTATTTGTGATCTTGCATGCTTTCCGTTGTTAGTAGCTATCTTGGCCAAGTAGATGCTAGCAACTCCAAGAGTTAGTATTTATGCTCGATAGTGGGTTCATGCCTCTGGTAATCTGGGGAAGTGACAAAAATCTCTAAGGTACTAGATGTGCTGTTGCTACTAGGGAGAAAACAACAATCCTTTGTTCATAGAACAATCGTATTGTTTACTTTACACGTAGTTCATAAAGCAATAATCTGTTGCTTGCAACTTAATACTGGAGGGGGTTCGGATGATAACCTGAAGGTGGATTATTAGTCATAGATGCAGTTGGATGGCGGTCTATGTATAATGTTGTAATGCCCAATCAAGTCTCAAAGGAGTCAAGATGATTAGTATATGCATGTATTGCTTTCTCGATGTTTGTCAATTGCCCCGCTGTAATTTGTTCACCCAGCATGTTATCTATCTTAAGGAGAGCCACCTCTAGTGAACTATGGATCCCGGTCCTCTTTTTTACATACAATCTACAAATTGTTTACTGCTTTGTGTTTACTTTCTACAAACTTTTACTTCTTTCCATTCGATACGTTTAATCCTTTGTTTTCAGCAAAACACGTTGAGATTGACAACCTCATCGCAAGTTGGGGACAAAGTTCTGTAGTTGTGTTGTGCAGGTCTCCACGTTGCTACTAGCACCGGTAGTGCGCCCTGCCAAGGCTTAGCAAGTAACACCTTTGGGGTGTTTCCTTGCTCCTGCTGGTTCGATTAAAACTTGGTTTCATAACTGAGGGAAACTTGCTGCTGTGCTCATCATACCTTCCTCTTGGGGTTCCCAACAAGCTCTACATCAACACTGAGCCATCAAGCATTTTTCTGGTGCCGTTGCCGGGGAGTCAAGGACATCTTCATAAGGGGAGTCCCTCATAACCAATCTCTTTACTTTGTTATTTTTGTTTTGCATAGTTACCTTTTGCTTTGTTTGCTTGTTTTGTTATCAAAAACACAAAAAATAGGTTTACTAGTTTGCTTTCTTATTTGAAAACACAAAAAAATGACTACTCTTGAAAACACTAAGTTGCGTGACTTCACTAGCACCAACAACAATGATTTTATGAGCACACCTATTGCTCCACATGTTCCTGAAGCTACTTTCTTTGAGATAAAACCTGCTTTACTCAATCTTGTTATGAGAGAACAATTTTCTGGTTTTGGTAATGAAGATGCTGCTGCCCATCTAAATAATTTTGTTGAACTTTGTGAGATGCAAAAGCATAGGGATATAGATCGTGATATTATTAAGCTGAAATTGTTTCCTTTCTCTTTGAGAGGAAAAGCTAAAGAATGGTTGAATTCCTTAACTAGGAAAAGTATTGATTCTTGGACTAAGTGCAAAGATGCTTTCATTGGAAAATACTATCCTCCTGCTAAGATTATATCTATGAGAAGTGAAATAATGAAGTTTAAACAATCTGATAATGAACATGTTGCTCAAGCTTGGGAAAGAATGAAATCTTTGGTAAAGAATTGTCCCACTCGTAGCCTGACTGCTTGGATGATCATCCAAACTTTTTATGCAGGATTGAACTATTCTTCAAGGAACCTATTGGACTCTGCTGCTGGAGGTACCTTTATGACCATTACTTTGGGTGCTGCAACAAAACTTCTGGACAATATGATGGTTAATTATTCTGAATGGCATACTGAGAGAGATCCACAAGGTAGGAAGGTAAATTCTGTTGAGGAAACTTCCTCCTTGAGTGATTAGATTGATATTATTATGTCTATGCTTGTTAATGGGAAAGACTATATTGATCCAAATAATGTTCCTTTAGCCTCTTTGGTTGCTCAAGAAGAGCAAGTTGATGTGAACTTCATAAGAAATAACAACTTTGGCAACAATGCTTATGGTAACAATTATAGGCCCTACCCTCCTAATAATACTTATGGCTATAATGGTAAACCTGGATTACCTAGTGAAGGAAGAATTTTAGAAGTTGAAAGAGCCACTAAAAACTTCATGCAAATGCAACATGAGCAAAATAAGATATTTACTAAAACTATGGAGGAACAATCTACCATCTTAAAGAGCATTAGCCATCAACTTGAGAGTCTAAATAGGGAAATTCCTAGTTTACAATTGAAACTCTCTAACGCTGAAAGGAATATACCATCTTTGTCTGAAGCTCAATCTTCATTAATTAATAAAATGGCTGCTAAACCTGAAACTAATGATAATCCCTTTGCAGCCACCAATGCTATAAAAGTAAGAATTGATGAAAATGTTAGACTATTAGCTGAAAGATGAAATTGCTAGAGACATTAGTGTTTCTACTATTACCACCACTAGTGTTGAGGCTAGTAATAGTTCTACTACTCTAGATGTTGCAACATCTCTGAAGTTATTAAGTTCCTACAAAAGCTTGCTAAAAGTCCTAATGCTAGTGCTATGAACATGGCCTTTACAAAACACATTACTGATGCTCTCATAAAGATTAAAGAAGAAAAGATGAAACATAAAGCTTCTATTCCTATAAAACAAGAAGATGGTTGGGAACCCATCATTAATATGAAAGTGAATGACTTTGATTTCAAAGCTTTATGTGATCTTGATAGTAGTGTTTCTATTATGCCTAGAAGGATTTATGATATGCTTGATTTTCCTCCACTTGAAGATTGTTATTTGAATGTCCCACTTGATGATAAGACTAAAAAGAAACTCATGGGGAGTCTTAATGATGTTCTTATTATGGTTAACAATGCCTATGTCCCCGTTGATTTATATGTTTTGGATGTTGAATGCAATGCTTCTTGTCCTATTACTTTGGGAAGACCTTTTCTTAGAACTGTTGGTGCCATTATTGATATGAAAGAAGGCACCATTAAATATCAACTCCCACTCAAGAAAGGTATAGAACACTTCCCCAAGAAGAGAGAGAAGATTTCTTTTGCTTCTCCTATGAAAACAAAATTTGGTCTTAATGCTTCTTCATTTGAGAACACTTGATCCTTTCTTGCTTCTTATGCCTAACTTAAAGGCGTTAAAGAAAAGTACTTATTGGGAGATAACCCAAAAGTTTTAGATGAGTCTTGAAAGTTATTACTTCAGTAATAACCGCTCCTTATCCTTTTTATTTGCTTTTTGTGCCAAGAGTAACCTCTAATGAGAGAGAAGTAATGATTGGGAAAGTTGTTGTCCCGAAATAGATTTATGTGCTTCACCGTAAAAATTCGTGTAAAATCTCTGAACGTCTATTTGAGGCATGAATATTTGTGCTTCTGCCCCAGGTTGTTATCTAACTTTCATTAGTTCAACACTTTTTGATTTGAGTAACAGAAGGTCTTCGAAAAAATCGTCTTTACCTGCTGGTCTGTTTTGACAGAGTTCTGCCATTTTCTGCATTTGCTTCTTGTTGGTTCCTTCTTGAGTTCTTTTGGGGAATTGAGATTTTTTAGGGAAGTACTACAGTAGCTAGTGTTCTAATGGAACTTTATTTGGTATTAGAACTGAACCTTAAGACTTATTTATCTTGATTGCACTAATGTTGCTAATAAAGATTGTGTGAAGTTTTATATGAAGGAAAAATTCCAGGTGGATGGAAGGAATGAGTAATGAGATGAAGGATGGACTAAAGCTCAAGCTTGGGGATGCCACGCGTGTCACCCCAAGAAATATCCAAGAAGTACAAGCGTCAAAGCTTGGTGATGCCCAAGGTATCCCCTTCTGCATCAATAAAAATCCCAGGTTTCTTCCAAACGCTTCATTTTTATTGTTTCATGCACAAGTTGTGTTGTTCTTGGAGCGTCTCATTTTTCGTTTTTGTTTTGGTTTTTCGCTTGCTTGGTTTGCTTAGTTTTATTAATAAATTGGTTGGACCCCCTCTTTCATACATTGGTTTGCAAATAGTTTGGTTTGGTTTGGAAAACAGTAGGAAAGTTCATGCTTATGTGGTAAAAAGAGCTTGTTTTTGACTGTGGCCTATGCTTTGTCATGCCTTGCTTGATATTTTTTTGGCTTTATGCTTAGTATTCTTTGCTGTAGCATGATTTATTATAAACAACTGAGATTGCTTAATGTGCCTTGGATGAATCATGCGTTGTTTTAGCATATTAAAGCATAGTATAGTGGCATTCTCCTTTGATGCTTTATTTGGGTAGACTTGGCGCATGCTCATACCATGTTATGACTATCTCAAGTCACCATAGCCTTTATGATCCTTCAATTTTCAACTTTTAGTATCACTTTATGCTTTGATCAATGATGTTTTGTCGCTCTGCATTATTATGGCCATTATTGCTCTCTTAGTTTGTCGCTCCCAGTCTTTTGCTAGCCTCCACAACCAAGTATGAGTTCCACTCATGCATCCAACTCCCTAAACCAAGTTATTCCAAAGATTCCACCATACCTACCTACTATCTTATGCTATTCCAAGTATATTCATGCTTTTGTTTATCTTCCAAATTAAACTTGTTATGAGAAAACTAGTGATTAAAGCTCTCACGAACTTGATGGCACACTTTACTTTTTTGCATTTAATAAACTTGAACCATTGGGTCCTTCTTTGTTGCATATATGCTTGCGCTTTATAAGTTGAAATTAGCAGAACCATGTACCATGGGGAACGCTTTGAACATTGCACTTGTACTTTGTACCCCATTGATATCATGTTCTTTTGCTTTTGGATCCCAGCGGTGTGAAATAAAAGTGGAACTTGTAAGATCATGGAGTTTGTATGTGTGTTAGAGAAACTCCTGGGCCGCTAGCCTAAGCCATGCCTAATCATGGTGGAAACTTGCAGCTTCACCTTAATGAGCACTCTATGAAGCATCGTCAATAAAACCTATGCAAATAGCAAATAAAAAGATCGCTGAGATGCTCATTGTCTGCTTGCCTTGTCATTTTGATTATGGGATAGCTCATGTATCATGTGCAAGGGGTACCCCGTTGGCGGTTCTTTATGATACATATGTACTTACAATGACAAGAGCTTACTTGTGACTGAAGTTGAGTAGCATGAGGATCGGTCTTCGTAAGTAAGGGGCATGAGATTTCGGTTTATAACTTGTCAAGCATATCCTCTTAGTTGTGTCACTTTAACCTTAATCACCTTAAATATGCTTATGATAGGGGCAATGAGAGCTGAAAGCTATAAGTACCATAATTTTTGGAAGCTCTTTATGAGACTTGAATCCCTACTTCCTTCTATGAAGGCCTTTCTTCCACCATTATATATTGAGTCTTCACCTTCTATCTTTATGCACCTACTTTGAGAGCATAGTGGCCATTCTTAGTTCTATGTGTATTGTCCCAAGACTAGTTGATTGATGCATAACTTGATATTGCTTGTTTTAAACTATTTGTATCTAGTCACTCTTATGAACTTTGAAGGTGTCCTATGCATTTATATTTGCTACTTTATGAGAGACAAGCTGAATACTATTATGCTATGTTTTCTTTATGTGAAACAAACAAACATCTTGCAAAGCATGGTTATTCATGAATCTTTTGTTGGTGCCTTTTCATGTTGCATCATAGTTTCTTTGTCTTATTGCTAGAACTTTGTCTTTCATGTTATGATTGAAGTACTATGATCCCAGCTTTGAATGTTTTACAAATACTTTGATCAAGTCTTTGATGGTGCATGCCACCTCAAAAATTATTCTTTCTTTTTACCACTAACCTACTCGAGGACGAGCAGGAGTTAAGCTTGGGGATGTTGATACATTGCAAATGTATCTATAATTTTTGATGTTCCATGCTTGGTTTTATCCACTTTCTTGTGTTTTGTCCACACTTTGGAGTACTTTTCATATGATTTCTTGGACAAACCTATTAACAAGAGCCACAGTGCCAGCTGCCTGTTTTCTGATGGTTTTGGTTCCAGGAAAGTCAGAAAATGAATATTCTCGGAATTGGACGGAACAAAAGCCAAAGTGCCTATTTTTCCGGAAGTCATCATATGCCAGAATACGAGACGGAGAAGAGCTGGGGGCCGGCCACACCACCTGGCCACGCGGCCAGGCCTGGCCCACTCCAGGGGGTGGTCTGGCCGATCCCAGCACCCCCTCGGCCTCTCATTCCGCCTATAAGATGCCCTCGGGACAAAAACCATAAGTGCCCGATCAAAAATCCACGAAAGAGTCTGTAACCACCGTCATCTCCATCCCTAGATCGGGAGGGATCTGAAGCTCTTCCCGGCACCCTTCCGGAGAAGGGAATTCACCCTGGAGGCCTTCTTCATCACCATGCAAGCCTCCGGTGTGATGCGTGAGTAGTTCATCCTTGGACTACAGATTCATGTAGTAGCTAGATGGTTGGTTCTCCTCCTTTGTGCTTTCATGTCTAGATCTTGTGAGCTCCTTTCATGATCAAGATCATCTATTTGTAATTCTACATGTTGTGTTTGCGGGGATCTGATGGATATTGAGATTCTATTTCAGATTGATTATTGATTCTATCATGTCTTTGTTATTTGTGATCTTGCATGGTTTCCGTTGTTAGTAGCTATCTTGGCCAAGTAGATGCTAGCAACTCCAAGAGTTAGTATTTATGCTCGATAGTGGGTTCATGCCTCTGGTAATCTGGGGAAGTGACAAAAATCTCTAAGGTACTAGATGTGCTGTTGCTACTAGGGAGAAAACAACAATCCTTTGTTCATAGAACAATCGTATTGTTTACTTTACATGCAGTTCGTAAAGCAATAATCTGTTGCTTGCAACTTAATACTGGAGGGGGTTCAGATGATAACCTGAAGGTGGATTATTAGTCATAGATGCAGTTGGATGGCGGTCTATATATAATGTTGTAATGCCCAATCAAGTCTCAAAGGAGTCAAGATGATTAGTATATGCATGCATTGCTTTCTCGATGTTTGTCAATTGCCCCGCTGTAATTTGTTCACCCAGCATGTTATCTATCTTAAGGAGAGCCACATCTAGTGAACTATGGATCCCGGTCCTCTTTCTTTACATATAATCTACAAACTATTTACTGCTTTGTGTTTACTTTCTACAAACTTTTACTTCTTTCCATTCGATACATTTAATCCTTTGTTTTCAGCAAAACATGGTGAGATTGACAACCTCATCGCAAGTTGGGGACAAAGTTCTGTGGTCGTGTTGTGCAGGTCTCCAGGTTGCTACTAGCACCGGTAGTGCGCCCTGCCAAGGCTCAGCTAGTAACACCTTTGGGGTGTTTCCTTGCTCCTACTGGTTCAATTAAAACTTGGTTTCATAACTGAGGGAAACTTGCTACTATGCTCATCATACCTTCCTCTTGGGGTTCCCAACGAGCTCTACATCAACACTGAGCCATCGGTATGCTTCTTATGCAACTTCCCAACTTGTTACCAAAGTTACAATCTTATTGCCAAGAATGTCTTAGTGATAATCCACTTGTGGTAGAGATTAAGGCACGGTCTAAAACCGTAGTGCCCGAAGATAACCATTTTCAGGAACCAAAAGATAAAGAGGTGGAACAACAAAAAGGTGAGGTTAACAAAGATTGGCACACTACAAATACTACACTTGTTTATGATGCCTCTCTCTCTAGTAATAATTCTTATAATGCTAAACTGATTGTAATTTATCTACGGAGGCCTTGTGCCTAGACACTCATGAGGAGAGCATTACTAATGATGAACTAGAGATATAACCTTGCTATGAATCTTTCGATGCTAATATGCAGGGACCTGATTTACTCCCTAATGCAAAGGAATAATATTATGAAGTGTTCCCCTACAATGGTAACCAAGTTAAAAATTTAATAATTATATTTCAACCTCTAATCCTGTCGTTGCAGCTACATAAGGAGGCATGCTCACCACACTTGGTGCATCCACGCTCGCTTAAGCGAGAACTTATTTATCTATAAGATGTTGATGCACCGCAAGAGGGTACGACTTTGACGGTACTCTACTATGAGATGCTCAAATCCTTTGCTAGAGGTAAGTACAATCACACCTCTAATTGATATCCCCTGGGATCCAGGTGGATGTTTAATGGAACATCTAATCCTGGCTTTATGGCTTTAAAGAAAGCACTTACCGGGAGGCAACCCGAAAGTTTTTTAGGTGTCTTTCTTAATTTTGTGTCTTGATTTTAGTTGCATTCATGTTGCATTCGCACTTATATATATGCATGATTTCCTATTAGAGTTGGCTTGAGACTATTTTCGATAAGTAGAATTATTGTTGCTCTAACCATGTGTTGCAGATCTTGGTTAAAATCTTCCCACCAAAATATATGTTTGCTTTGTTTGGATGCTGGATTAATGTTTCAGGTCCTTAGTATAATTTTCGGAGAAAAATAACTTGTTCCCGAGCTCACAATAAGCTTAACAAGCAGCAGTACGGGCGGACATGTCCGTACTGTGCCCCCGTACCGCTCGTGTGACAATTCGGAAGAAGTAGAAAATTGTCCAGGGAGGTGATAGCACGCTTAACAAGCACTGGTATGGTCAGACGCATCTGTGCCGTCCGCCCGTACTGATCTCGTTATCAGGAAAAGAAAACATGAAGAGGACTCAGAAGTTTTAACGACCACCCATACGGGCACATCCCGCGTACCACCCAGTCGTACCAACTTCGTCGAGAGCCTACAAAAAAGAGAAAGAGATAAGACAAGGTGCAGTACGGGCGGAGCCCATCCGTACCACACGCCCGTACCAAGGAGCAGCACCATGCAGTAAGGGCAGGGACGATTACTGAAAGGTTATAACCCCTCCAATCTTTTCATTTTCACAATCTCAGGTTAGTGGGTTACCTTCTACATGTTCCTTTTTACTTTATTTTCCTTTACCTACCTTCAAAAATCCCTAGGCTATAATTCTCTGTAGTGTTTCATGTTTCTTTTATTTTTCTTCTTGCGTTGGGTGAACGAACTCCTTTCGTACACTGAATCGTTTGTTTCTACTTTGTTTGTTATTTTCGCAGGGACTTGAACCTTGTGTGATGACGTGCATGGTTTGTGCCAACCATGTAAATACTTGCACAAGCCACTTGGTTGTTTCAACTCAACGCTTCAACAAGGAAGTATTCGTTGAACCAAAAGGTCCATGTCCGTCAAAAGTGAGGTTATTCGTACCTCAACAGTAAAATATGTCATCCTTGCTTTATTCAAGCTTGGGGAGGTAACCACTTCTCACACTCTCTTTTGATAATTGTATTTTTTCTTTTATTTTTGGTGATCTATTCAAGTTTGGTTCTTACAAAAGTTCTAGCTTGGGGAAGTTATTTCTACATGCGTAGAGTCTTGTGTGCAATCATGTATCCCGCTGTTTTTGAATGCTTGCTTGGGTAAGTTATGTTTCAAGTTTACATAATGAATGCACTTTCTTTTGTTGGGATTCATAGGAGTTGAGTTAGAGCTTGATGCACGTTGTTAATATAATATCTTTATCCAGCTTGACAAGAACATTGTGATCCTCTTAAAATTCATTTCCATGATTTATACACTTAAAACATATGTCTCCCACTTTTTAAGTTTGAATTGTTTATCTTAGTTGGTTGATTTGTGTAGATGCCATGCTAGTGGGAGTAATTGAAATAGTTAGAGTAAAGCTTTTTATTGGTATGATGATTAGTTGTAGAAACTTTTGTTCTAGTTCTTCTAGCTAACCAAGTCTTTCCTTGGAAATAATATTGCCAAACAAGTACAACAAGAAAAAGTCTGAAATTTATGACATGCTTGATGAATGGTTGTCTTGAGAGTATACCCTTGAAGATACTTAACCCCATATATGTTTTGATAGACTTGACGGCACTCTTGAAATGAGTTGTTTGATTGAAATGAAGTTTAGCGGTAATTGTGATTGCATGCCAAAGCTAACCTTGTGGATTAAACTGTGATACTATTTAAAGAGTTCTACGTTTTTGATGCGCACCTTAGGATGCCAACAACTCCACTAGCCTACAAACGATCTATGGTGCAACCCCCGATTTCGGCTATGAGTTAATGACATAGGTTGCACCATATGGGTAAAAGTATTGGTACTCTCAAAGGTTGTGGCAAACCATTGTTTAAAAAGAATCACTCAACGATCCTTGTTGGGAATAATCCTTCAAAGAAGGAAGAAAAAATGAAGATCCACATAACAAGCCTTGGCATGGTCTCATTACTACTTTATGAATTTTCTTGAAAGACAATGATTGGATTAGAAGTGTTTTGATAGCCTTGATTTACGGATGTAGGTGTCAATAGGACACTTCGCTATTATGCGACTTAGGACATGAACTCTCTTACTCAATTTTCTATTAAAATATCCTAGTGTTCCTTGGCAAGCTGAGAGTTAACTAGAAGAATTGGATTGATTGTTATATTTATAGTTATTTATACTTATATTAAACTCTAATTTGATTGTCCTGATTTACCTAAGCTTGTATAGTATTCTTGATATCTCTCTAATTTTGATGAGCCTTTCAATTGGATGAAGTTCTGAACACATATGACTGCCAACCATAAGTGAATTCATAATCTTGTTGAAGCATTTACTTTACAAAAGTAAGGAGATATAGAACATAAATAGGAGGATCACATGTTTGCTTTTAAAGCTAGATTCACTCTTGACATGGAGCATTGAAGTTTTAATTGATCTTTTATGGACTGACATAACTAAGCTTGTGTTGCCTTGTATGAATATGATCTTTCTTACTTTGATTTTGCAGGGAAAATAAGGATACAAGGCATCGATCTTTTACATATGGTATTATACTTTTGTTTCAATTTTTGCCTCATTTATGTTATCGACTTGTGCCTCATGAACATGATGACCTTGTCCATAAGCCACTTTATTGCTCGGGACGAGAAAGATTCTAGCTTGGGAAAGTTGATGAGTCCAAAATTGATGCATATTTAAGTATAAAAATTATTCATATTTTCACTCATCACATGCTACATCTTTCTACAACAATGCCTATTATGTATTGGTTCCTAGTTCTCATTCATTTTCACATGGACTTTTCACATTAGTAGTTTTATTAGGATTTTATTACCTTTTTCTTGTCTTTAATTTGTGTGTAGGTGTTATGGAGAATCATGGATAAAAGGGGTGAAGGGGATTCAATATGGAGGAGTTGCATACACTAGACTTAGCCATTTGAGGGGAGGAAAGATTGGATTTTTCCATCAACTCCAAATGAAGATCCAAGTCCATGGTGTTGTATCCCTCGTTCATATGAATCCAACTAGCTAAAGAACACCTCAATCGGAGTCCGTATAAAGAAATGGCGGCCAAAACACTGCTGAGTACTACACACGTAATGACCAACTGTACGGGCAAAGCCCGCCCGTACCATACGGCCGTATCGCCCTCTGATGGCTTAGTTTCATCAAACGAACAACATTTGTGAATCCCCAATGGGCATATTCGGCCCCCAGCTCCGTCGGTTCACGAAACCGACCTCCAGATGCCTATTTAAAAAGGGGAAAACCCTAGATGAAAGGAGGAGAGTCCACACACGCCATAGGGGCGCAGCCTTGCTGCTCCGCCGCCTCCATAGCCGCCGCCCACAAGATCTACATCACCATAGCCCTCAAGTGAGAGAGGACACTTGCATCTTGAAGGGTTACGCATCGATCTTCATCGCCATCTTCATCAACATCGTCTTCACATTAACCCCCTTTGTTTAGTTTGTTGTAGTTCAATCTCTATTGTTGATGGAGAATACCAATCAGGGTATACCCATAATGCGAAGTCGCCAGCTGGATCGAGCCGACTGAAGCCAAGCCTAGAGTGGGTTGACTCGCCGAATACGGCGACTGACGCATACTGGACCTAGGCGACTTGCCGACTGGAGGCCCAACATAGCGACTGCAATACGTAGCCCACCAAAACACTTGTAAACCCTAGCTGGCTGCATATATAAAGCTACCAGGAGCACCCCACGGGGTACATGAGATTAGATCTAGTCTCTCCCTCCGCCTATGATGGCTCTCATGTAAACCAATCTATGATCATATACTGGATTTACAGCAGGACGTAGAGATCCTCCATCCAGGGGACGTGAACCTGGGTACACCGTGTGCCAATCTCGCTCTTAGATTCGCCTACGTCGTCTTGCCTCCTCTACGTAAGCTACCCTAAGCACCTGACGTGGTTAATATCACGACAGTTGGCGCCCACCGTGGGGCTTGTGGTGCTTGGGGGTGATAATCCAGAGGAGATCCATCATTATCATCATCAACCCTGGCTGGATCACATCTGGTTGTGCGGTCTACGTCAGCACCGCCACCGATCGATGATTTCAATCGCGAGTAACCAGTCCTATGTTGCTCGCTGTTGTTGTCCACCGTTCAAGAGGAGAAGCGAAAAAGCGAATCAAGTCCCGCGAGTCGACATGGAAAGATCCATGCGATCACGTTTGAGGGAATTTTTATTCAATCCCATCTCTTTTTCTCTCCTTCATTATTACTTGATTATTTAACTTACTAGCTCCCTTGCATGCATCGTGTTGGCATTACTCCAAGTGAAGAAGTACATCAAAGCTAACCGATCGATGGTTCTTGGAGAGTACTGCAAAACGTGAAATCCTCATGGTGCGGTGTGCCAAACCGATCATCACGAAGTCCTGATAAGAAAAGCACCAACCGATCTGAAATTGGCCATGCACGCTAAACGACAGCAATTGCACTCCACAGAAGAGAAAATCAATTTTTCCAATCTATCATCGGTGAGATCTTTTCTCTCGTCTTTAATTATTAATATGTATGATTACTTTGGTCTAGTGCAGTGATTAGATCAATTGGTAAACAGTATAGATCGGTTACAAAAGATCTAGTGCTTGCCTACTTTGCATCCTCTCGTTTGGATGATCAGGCCTTACCCTCATGAAATCATATAATCAGGCCTTGCCCTCATGGAATCATATAATCAGGCATAATACTAATCCTTTGTTTTATTTGGCCTATGCATGAGAAACAAATCGGTCAACACTGCACATCGACAGGAGGCAACGCAAAAATTGAGACCTTGCGACTTAAGCAAACGCAAGCGAGCACCTCGGCAGCACGCTGCTAGAGAAGGCCCGACTGATTCCTCCGCCGTGACTTCACCCTACGAAGGTCCGGTTGGACGTGTTGCCCCGACCTCATCTAAAGGCTTGACCGACTACTCTACCACAAACTTCTTCGGTTTTTCGCCGTCGTGGCTGCCTGCAACTTCGCCAGCGATGACTCGGCTATGGCCCATAATTTTCTCCCACTCGATCTTATTTTAAATATTTTATTTGTATAATGATAATGTTTTTATTGAATGTGTTTTGATGCATATGTGCAAAGAAGAAGCAAATTGCTCTCTCGCGGCCCGGATGTGTGCGACGCGCCTACCTGACCATGTCAGCCACATCGACTCCTTCCGACTAAACGCCACACCGGGGTTCAGAGACTTTCCTGTCATGGACTCGCTGCCCTCACAGACTCTCCATACTCGGGAGACTCGCCTCGCCTGTCGCGATTCGCGCCTCACGGACTCGCCATGCTCGGAGACTCGTCCTCGTGGACTCGCCGCCCTCGCCGACTCTCCACACTCGGGGACTCGACGCGCCCATCGTGGGTTCGTCACCATCGCCAACTCGCCATGTTTGGCGATTCGCCTGCCGCAAACTCTCCATGCTACCGGCTCAACACCGTACAACACGTCTGCCACGTCGACTCCCTCCATCTCGACGCCATATAGCACGGCCGCCGCGTGACTTCGCATAGTGCAACCCCATCCGCCGCATGACCATATGTCCACCGTGTCGACTCCGCCAAAGCACGGCCTCCCTTCGCCAAAGCGCGACCTCCATCGTCCGTGTCGACTCCGTGTCTGCCGCATCGACTTCGCCGTAGTGCAACCTCCATCCGCCGCGTCGACTACGCCATAGCGTGACCTCCGTCCGTCGTGTCGACCCCGTATCCGCCGCGTCGACTCCGCCAAAGCGCAACATCCATCTACCGCGCTCCGTGTCCGCCGCATCGACTACGCCATAGCGCGACCTTTGTCCGCCGCGTCGACCCTGTGTCCACCGCGTCGACTTCGCCATAGTGCGACATCCATCCGCCACGTCGACTTCGCCATAGCGTGACCTCCATCCGCCGCATCGACCACGTGTCTGCCACGTCGATTTGGCCATAGTGCGACCTCCATCCACCGCGTCGACTTCGCCATAGTGCGACCTCCATCCGCCACGTCGACCCCGTGTCTGCCGCATCAACTTCGCCATAGCACGACCTCCGTCCGCCGCGTCGACTCTATGTCCGTCGCGTCGACTCCGCCAAAGCGCGCCTATACTTCTGCTACGTAGAATGCGTATGTTGCGCCTGCTAAGGGCCCCTCATCACATGAGTCGCAAGAGAGGGTGGCATGCCACGCCGCATGGAATCACCACTGGGCGTCTCTTTCCTCCGGGAAAAATCAACTTGCCTTGTCAACCTTTGAAAGAGCGACTCGCAATTGCCAAGTAGTGCCGGCGGGGACTCGCAAACCAAGCCTCAGATTGTCCATGAAAAACGCTAACCTTGAGCCATCATTGGAGTCGCCTTGCTCGACTAGCCTTCCGGGCCAAGACAAATGATAGTGCTACATAAATAGCACCATGTCCTCCTCAATATTAGACAACACAACTGCAAGGCCAAGTACTGCGGACAAGGACACAGAAACCAAACCTCGGATCATCCAGGAAGAACGCCCAGCCAAGAGCCATCTTTGGAGTCGCCATGCGACTGGCCCCCCGGGCCAAGACGAGCGACTCGCTAACAAAAACAGCGCAATCAATCCCTGCTAACATCCGATTAGCGACTCGTCACGCTCGGGGACTCTCCCCTCGCGGACTCACTCAATGCGGATTCACCATGCTCGGGGACTCTCCCCTCGCAGACTCGCTCAACGCGGACTCGCCATGCTCGGGGACTCGCCATCGCGAACTCGCCCTCGCGTACTCGTCATGCTCGGGGACTCTCCCCTCTTGGTCTCGCCCGTCGCGGAGTCTCCCACATCGATTCTGCAACTTCATCATCAATGACTTGGCGGACTCCATGTCTTCTATTGGTAAGACTCTACGACAACAAGTTAACAAGGCGCCAGTCAGACTTGTCCAAGGGGCAACTTTGTCCAATGGCGACTCGCTAGGCGCATCGATCGCCTTGGAGAATGAACAACTTCATGAGCTATTTCTCTATTTCAGGAGCTCGCCAACGACTCCATCCTGGAATCACCTACGCTGATTTGGTGGCTTGAAGTCATCACCGAGTCCTTGAAGCGCTCGGGGACTATTGATGGAGAATACCAATCGGGGTATACCCATAATGCGGAGTCACCAGTTGGATCAAGTCGACTAAAGCCAAGCCCAGAGGGACTAGCGCATACTGGACCCAGGCGACTCGTCGACGAGAGGCCCAACATAGCGATTGCAATACGTAGCCCACCAAAACACTTGTAAACCCTAGTTGGCTGCATATATAAAGCCACCAGGGGCACCCCACGGGTACATGAGATTAGATCTAGTCTCTCCTGCCGCCTATGGCGGCTCCCATGTAAACCAATCTATGATTATACACTGGATTGATAGCAGGACTTAGCGATCCTCCATCGAGGGGACGTGAACCCGGGTACATTATGTGCCAATATTTCTCCCGAATTCTCCTACGTCGCCTTGCCTCCTCTGTGTAAGCTACCCCCGTAGCATCTGTTGTGGTCAATACCATGACAATTGTGGATTTGCACTTGTATTCAATTGTACCTTCATATTGCATCCATAGAATTGCCATGATGTTGATCCCCTTCATGTATGAGTAGTTGCCTTGTTCTTGGGGAGAGATGGTAAAACCCTAGTATTATTATGTATTGAAATAAAGATGATCTATTACTTGTGTACAAAGATCCATTGATCTATGATCTGTGTTTGATCTCTCTCTTTAGATGGTATGTGTGGTCGGTCGCATATCATTTGCCCTTGGGACTAAAGGGAGGAAGAAATCCTATGGACATGTTTTGGAAGCGTATCCGGAATGCCTCGTGACAGATTGGCGCCGGCTCGTAACCTACACGGTCAAAGGAGGATTAAAGAGGGACTCCCTAAGCTAATTACGATATCCACGAGTAAACCTTTAATTGCGGTGGTTTGTATGGGTCATTGCTCTCAAACATCGCAGTGGTTATTTTGAGGTGACCTCACTCTTGGCTCAACAAAGTGGCTTCCTACGAGCCTTGTAGTGAACATCTTATTATGGAGCTCTCTGCACACACGTCATGACATAAAGAATAAGTTATCCTAATCATTCATAATTATTCCATGCTAGTGGTGAATCCTACACTCCTTGAGAACCCCTCAATCATATTACACAACACTTCATAGACACTCTCTTGCTTTACTTTACTTTTGTTATTTACTTTGTTCTTGTTTACTTTAGCACTTATTCAAACACACTATTTACACACCGTTTACTTGGAATTAAAGATAACTTACAAGTACTCTCTAGTGAATAGTAATGAGGGGCATAAAGACCTTTAACAATAGCTCCCTGTGGGTTCGATATCTTTACTTCGAAACTAGCTACAATTGATACGTGCCCTTGTAGTCATCAACGCGCCAGCATGCCAAGATAAGGTGGGAAAAAACTGAGTGAAGGTGATGCAAACACGGCATTCTTTCACCAACACACTTCGTACCGAGGTTAGAGGAACATGATATGTAGGTTGCAAGTCGATGGCGCTATTGTGGTAGTTCATGCTGAGGGCCAATTCAGAGGACCTTGACTTTCCGAGGGCCAATTCAGAGGACCTTGACTTTGCGAGGGCCAATTCAGAGGACCTATCATACTTGGATGCACCCTTCTCTAAGGAGGAGGTGTGGGAGGTGATCAGGTGACTTCCTCATGGCAAGGCACCAGGCCCGGATGGTTTCAGCGCCGAATTCCTGCATAATTGCGGGGTGGTGAAGGCTGACTTTATGGCCGCCTTGGACAAGTTACATTCCATGAACGAGCGCGGTTTTAAGGGCCTAAACCAGACCCTGATCATACTGCTGCCCAAGCATAGCGATGCGTTTGCTCTGGGTTAGTACATGTTGATTACCCTGATCGACATCTTCGCCAAGCTTGGGGCAAAGTTGTTGGCCACCAGGTTGGCCCCCAGGCTGGGGGCTAGTTGACCTGAACCAATGCGCCTTCATTCAAAAGCATTGCATTCATGATAACTTCATGTTGGTTCAGCAGAGGGCACGCCTTCTACACAAGTTAAAGGAGCCTCAAATCATGTTGAAGCTAGATATAGATAAAGCATTCGACCCGGTCTCCTAGGCATTGCTGTTTAAGGTGCTGCTAAAAGTAGGGTTTGGCCCCCAATTCAGGGAATTGGTGTCCATCCTACTCTCGACGGCAAGCACCAGGGTGATGCTCAACAGCGAGCCCCCTGATCCAGCATCGGAGGGGCCTGAGATAGGGTGACCCCTGTCACCAATGTTGTTCGTTTTATTCATAAACACGCTCAACAAGGTGATGTCCAAGGCTGTTGAGTTTGGCATGCTAAAGCAGATTGCAACGCGTGGGCTGGTGACATCTATCTCCCTCTATGCGGATGACGTGGTGATCTTCTGTCACCTAGATGAGGCTAAGCTCCACACAGTTCGTGCGTTGTTGGGCCTCTTCAGGGAGACATCTAGATTGCACACCAACTATGCCAAATGCTCTGTTTCCCCGATCGCCTGCCCAATTGAGGATGCACTTTATGCGATGGCGGTCATGGAGTGCCAGGTGGCACCCTTCCCCGTCAAGTACCTAGGTATCCCTCTATCACTCCGGCGGGTGTCCACGGCTACCCTCCAACCCCTGGTAGACAGCATCACGAACAGGCTACCCACCTGGAAAACTGGCATGATGACGAGAGTTGGGCATCTTGCACTAATCAAATCGGTCCTCATGGCGATCCTGCTCCACCAGGTTAGGTGTTGGGGCTTAACAAGTAGACGCTCAAACAAATCCAATGGATAGTGAGGAGATTTCTATATGGCTGGGAGGGCGAATGCCTATGGTGGGCACTGCCATGTGCTGGGACAAGGTGAGCAGACTGAAGTGCTTCGGTGGCTTAGGTGTTCCCAACCTTACTTGCATGCAATCAGTCTGAGGACTCGTTGAATCTAGAGGATGTGCACCGACCCGCTGCGACCCTGGCGTGGCTTGGACATGCGCTTCTCCAAGACTGAACTCCAAGTATTCGACGCCTCCACTAGGATGTAGGTGGGTGTTGAAGCCACGAGCCACAACTCTATTCTGGATGGACAAATGGTTAGAGGGGAAAACCCTCTGTGAGAAAGCGTCGGAACTCTTCGCGTTGATGCCCAAGCACGCTAGGAAGCGTCGCATGGTGAGGGAGGCTCTGATGGAGCGCCGCTGGAACACGGACACACAGGGCGCACTGAGCCCGCTTTCCCTGTGGCAGTACGTCCATCTCTGGACCCGACTGCGTGATTACGAGCTGGTGGATGCGCTCGACTCCTTGTTTCAGAGATGGACCACGAATGCTCAATACTCCGCCAAATCTTGTTATAAGTTTCTCTTCTAGGGATCCATCATCTCGCGATCCTGGAAGCTGAATTGGCAAGCCTCCACCCCCCCGAGTGAAGTTCTTCATGTGGCTAGCCTTCCAGGACTGTTGTTGGACGGCTGAGAGCGGTTAGCGAGACGGGGCCTTGCCCACCCTCCGCGCTACCCCCTTGTGTGACCAATCGGCTGAGACAATGACTCATATCTTGGTAGGTTGTCCTTTCTCCAAGGCGACCAGGCATGAGGTGCTCTCATTGATTCGATCAACGGCAACCCCCGGACGGGGAAGACGACTTCGTGGACTGGTGGCTGTAGGCATCAAGATCTACCCCCTGAGCTCTTTGCAAGGGGACTTCCTCGCTTATCATGCTGACGACATGGTGGATTGGAAGCAGTGGAATGCGGTTGTGTTCGACAGCGCAACACCTAACCTGGGTGGTCTTCTGGGTACAATACGGTCTGAGGCTAGGGCTTGGGCTGCTGCTGGAGCGATTGGCCTACCTGCCTTCATCCCCACAACCCCGTAGGTCTAGTGGGTAGAATTGTAGGAGATGTTGGCTATCTATGAGCCTGTGTATATGTTTTACATAACTCTTTTTCTATCAATGAATCTAAACGCAACGCTTTTGCGTTTTCGTGAAAAAGAAGTAGTAGGAACCAGGGGAAGAGGGGAACTTACACGGGTTTAAGCAGTGCCCATGGGTTTCCTGTGCAGATTGCTCTTGAAAACAAGAGGTCGGATTTAAATGGGTTTTAGGAGCCACACAAAAGATTGGCCTTCTTCCGTTCTAGGTTTTTTTTTCCAACTTTACTAAAGACGGATTGATTGTGTTCATCAGGGTCAGTCAATCCATCGAAACAAGGAAAACGATCAAAAGAACTACCACTACCACCAGTCTGAAGTCTGAAGTGCTTAGCGTATCTTGCATCGAGATCATCCAGACTTATTGATCGATAAAGCGCTCGCGGTCCAAAACGAAAAGCTTGAATGAGTGACCAAAACCATCCTGGAACAGAAGGAGAGCTCCCTAAAGGAGGTCAAGAGATGGGGCCGAAACAGTACTTAGCCCTGACATCCTTCCATAAGCTAAGCTCACTTTTCCCATCCTAAAACTCCTCTTTTAATTACTTGCTCATCCGTCGCCTCAAACGGTGTTGCGCTGACAGCTCTCCGTATCCATCGAGTCGACTCGCCTTTGTGCACGCTGCAAACCGTGACTCTACGCTTCTGCAAAGCTGCCCGTGCCACGTATGCATCTCGAGGAGAACGTTCCTCTTTTCCTACCGTACCTTTTGTGATTTTGGTAATACTCTCTCTATCCCGAATCAGATGTCGTAGATTTTTCTAATTTGTTTTTGCCTACCAAAACTCCTAGACGCTTCATGGGAAGGTTATCTGGATGCAAGTCGAGATTTTGTGAAAATTGATTCTGAGCTCTACCTTGTGTGTGGACGTCGAGGAGATGGGGAGGCGCTGGAGCGACGCGGGGAGTGATGGGAGTTTATTTTTCCAGGAGTGATGGGAGTTTATTTTTCCAGGAGTGATGGGAGTTTATTTTTCCAGTTTGATGGATTGTCCCCCCCCCCCCTCCTCCTCCTCCTCCTAATTTATGTTCCTTTTTGTACTTAATCTTGCGAGTAATGCTTTGATTAGTCTAATTGGGTTATATCGGAGACCTTTCATTTCCAATGACTTGAATCAAGAAAGGCCATTTGGTATGTTAAAGCCTTTGTCAACGGCAGAGACTTGCGAGTGAAAAGAGTTTTAGGCGCCACTAAAAGATTGGCCTTTTGCCATTGCAGATGCAATCAACTTTAAAGAGCGACCGGTTGTGTTGTTTTTATGATCAGTCAATCTATCGCAACGAGGAAACAATCAAAAGACCTACTCTCTGATCCAAATTAATTGAATCAAAAGAACTACTCCCCCTAATCCAAATTATTTGACTCAAATTTGTCTAAATATGTATTAATGTAGACACATTTTAGTGTAAAAGACATGCAAATCTTGAGAAAGTTGAGTCAATTAATTTGAAGGACCACTAGTCCGAAGTCTGAAACAAAAGAACGAATGAGTGATCAAACCATCCTGGAACAGAACGAGAGCTCCCTAAAGGAGGTCACGAGATGGGACCAAAACAGTACTTAGTCCTGAAAGACACCCTTCCGTAAGCTAAGCTCACTTTTCCCTCGTGTAAACCCGCTTCAGTTTACTTGCTCCTCCTCTTTTCCCTTGGGAGCAGGATCCAGTACTACTCGTCAGTCGACATCAGTCGTCTCAAACGGCGTTGCCACTGGCAGTAGTCACCGCGTCTATCTAGCTCGGCTGCAGTCCCCGTACCCTACGGACGCGTTTGGCAGACTGTACGGTAGTAGATAGCTTGCATGAGAAAAGAAAGATATTCTTTTTCGTGGACAAGCAAACAATATGGGTGGAAAAAGAGCTCACACGATTCTCAAAGAACCCTCGGCAGGGAGGAGTGCTAATCCCGAATCGGGCGTTTCTCTCGGCAGACTAGCGCACACTACGAAGAGCTAAAAATTAAAAATTCTCTTACTTTTGATGTCAGGTTACATGTCCCTTTCACAGCTCATAGATGAAACCACCACAAGCAAAGAGCCAAGACAGGCATGCAACTTACCAAACGACGTCCTATGCTTCTGCAAAGTTGTCCGCCATCCAAGGGCCTCTCAGACCGGACGCGAGCATCGATTGTGCACCGTCCAATGATGTGACCTATCCAGACCGACGCGACCCATCAGTCCACCAAATTTGGGTGGTAGATGACTCTGCGCGAACACGGGTGGACCGAGTGCGTGTCTACCCCGGGGACCGCGGGCTCGCATGACAGCGACCCAGACGAGCAGATGCGGCAACATACTGACCAGCGGCATCAGCCATGACCTTCAACACCGGCGCTAACTGACGCGATGCCGCCTGAGCTTCCGCGTCGGCATTGATGGCGAAAGCTCTAGAGACTGCGCGCGCATTGACGGCCAGGGCTTCTTAAACCGGCACAGCGGCCGTCGGTGCCGCACACTCCACCGCCTGCCATTGCCAAAAAAAGGGAAGCACGCTCCCATCTCCGCCATCACGATGAAGACGCCATCATGGCTGAAGAAGACCAAGAACGACCGTGAGGCAAGCTCAAGCTCGTCGGCCCGCCACCATCGTGTATGACGGTCACCCACTCCATCTCCACTGCCACCTCCCCACTTCCTCCACGGCCTATACGTTCGTCTTGTGGCGCGGTTTGTAGATCCCGACGAGGAGCGCCGGCAGGACCGGGTCAATGTGCCGATGCTGGAGTGCGAGCGGCGCTGGCAGGAGAGGGACGACATCTCCCACCATGATGTCTCCCTCCTCGGCGTCTGGCACCGCAACATGGAGAGGGTGTTGGTGCCGCCAGCGCAAAGAAGGGGATGAGCTGAAGGTGGATATACACCGCCGCATCGCCAAACTCCTGCCCACGGTGCGATTCGAGCGTGCTTACTAGAGCGAGATCTACTAGATCGACTTTCTCGCTTGGGAGCACAATGCGTGGCGGGCGTCAGCTTACCGCGGCGAGTTCTAGCCATGGGAATTCAACTCCGGCGTCACTGCCTTCTCCAACGACGACGACGAGCAAGGCGACAGTGAGGGTGACATCACCGTCAACAAGGAGGCGGATGATGCCACCAGCATGGACGTCGACCACCTATGCCTTTGAGTACTAGGATGTCGTGGCGGCGAGCTGCAACGAGGAGGCACTGCTGCAGCAAGCCCTAGCAGCATCCTCGATGGTAGAGGACGCCAAATGGTTAGGGCTCTGCCACGCCTCGAGCTGACGGGATGGTTGCGGTGCACAACACCGATCTGCATCCTCCCTCGTCGTTGCCGCCGCAGGCGCCACCACGGGCCCCGGAGTACGGGAAGATGGTTCCGCCACTGCCACCGCCTGCGCCTCATCATGAGTAGCAAATGTGGTCCTGGGAGGTGATCGACCCGCCGACGAACCCCTGGGCGCTGCCAGAGTACGTCGATCTCGTGTCTGTCAACGAGATGTTGCTGGCCCTGCCGCCACCGCAGGCCAACGGCAAGGACGACGATGACGGCCAGGGATGTAGCTAGGGTTTCTTTTTTTCCTTTTTAAATTTCCTATGTAAATTATGCATGAATCAATGAAACAATAACTTAAATTTCGTGTGCAATTTAATTTGTATCTGGATCTATTTTTTGTGTGGACGCGCCGCAGATAGAATGGGTCACGTCGCTGGATGCACTGGTCAGGCAGGTTAGACCACAACCCAAATTCTATCGACGGGCCGATTCATCCGAACCGAATCGGACGGTTTGTGTCGTCACTTTTGCTTCGGTACTCCTCCCTATCCAAATTTTAAACACAACAACGAATAAGATCGCTCTGTACCTATTCCTAATTAAGGGCACGATTGTCTTTAACAAATTATTAAGTTATCATTAATGAATAATAAGTTCCTATATATAGCCCTGTATAAACCTATACAATCCATGTACGTATGGAATCTGTATGTCATTATGTGGGTCGTCCTTGTCGCTCACAATTCATGGCTAGCATGGCACACCCTCGTCAATGTCGGCAGCGAGCGGTATTCGCCTCTTGCAAGTATCGTGGTTGTTGTCGCCGGAGACATCTATGCACGTGAATTCGGTCCTTTTATTGTGCACACAGTGGTTTATAGCTGAGCTGACGACGGCGGCGAGTTTGGTGCAAGGTGGAAGGGATGACCGCTGGAGATGCGCTAGGTATGCCACTACAGGAATCGAACGCTAGGCCGAGGGCAAATAGCCGTCGGCGTAGGATACTAAACCATCGGCGTATGCTACGCCGACGGCTGCCCTCGGCGTAGCTCCTCGGTGATGCACTCCCTCGGCGGAGATGGCCTGGCCCTCGGCGTAGGATAAACCGACGGCCTTTCCGTGGCCGTCGGCGTACTGACCGTCGGCGTCACGTGTCCACGTTGTCACAAGTCGAGGCTAACGGCGCACCGCTACGCCGACGGCCTGGCCATCGGTGTATCGAGGACATGTGCCAGCCTCTGGGCCACCCCAGGCGCGGAGCTGGGCCCACATCTACACCGACGGCCGCCCCCTCGGCATATCCTGCCACGCGTACAACCCCGAAGCGCCCAGCCGCGGAGCTACGTCGACGACCTGGCCCTCGGTGTAGCCCTAACCATTTGGTCACACGCAAGGAGCTACGCCGGCGTAGTTTCAGCCCAGATTTTTTTTATTTTTTCTGTTTAATTTCACAGCAATATTATTTGATAGCAGTAATTAACTCATCCAAAGTATCAATATTTCACAACAATAATTATTAACATCATTCAATCATGATCACATCATTCAAGCATCATCATATCATTCATACATCATTCAAACATCATCATATCCTTGATGTATACAAGCCAACAACCATAGACATCATCCCTACTACTCTGAAGGAGACGGGTACTATGGAGAAGATGGGGTGAACCCCTGATCTCTCCTAGTGAGAATAGGCGACACCTGACGAGGTTGTCGTGCAGTAGAAGCAGCAGAAGAACCACCAGGCGAGGGAGTTGTCGGCGAAGCACCACCAGCAGAACGACTAGGCGAAGGACCATCGGGGTGGGTGGGTGTGATCATCCGATGGCTACCCGGCGAGGCATGACTAAAGTGCTCGTTCTCAGAATATCCCGTCCCCTACATGTTCCCTACATGTTAGCAACTTGCGAGGCAAAGTAAAGCGGTAACCGGTGGTTTGGAAAAGAACTTACCGGTGATGATCCATAGTATGTCCGACGGAAACTTTCCCTCGATGGCAAGAATGGCGTCGGCCCCGGCATGGGAGGTATGGGCCCTAAATTAACACTCTGTCCCGCTTGCATAGCCACAATCACCACCTACCATATAGTTTAGATGTCAGGCCCTAAAGCACCAAACTAGGGAAAGTGGGACTTGTATGGTTTGCAAAAGTAAAGGTTCAAACTTACATTTACGTACTGAGTGTAGACCATACTCGCCGCCTGATGCTGCTGAAGGGCCACCTCATATTCGTCATGAGCGGCATCGTAGGCTGCCTCAAACTCAGGCTACAATTTCAAATACAATGAATCTCGTCAACACTTAACCATGCATGAACAAAAGTCGTAAAGATGGGGGAAATGAGGAAACTTACATCATATTTTTAGGTGGATCGACGAGGCTAGCCACGAGGCGGTATAGGGGGGCGTCAGCGGGGTGGGTAGCCTTGAGACGCGTGAAGCTCGTGGTGAGGGTAGGCTTGGCCTTTTTATTAAGAATCTTTTGATGTTCATGATCCAATCCGTGCGACAACAGGAGCAACGACTCCTCATCGGTCTCCGTGTTAATGGGGTCATCCACATGCGGGTGACGAGCCTTCACCATCGTGTTGTAGTTCTGCAAGTGTTCCTAGGCATTGCCGAAGAACACGGGGAGCGAGGGCTGAGGCTGCGAGAGATCGGGCTTCTTGAGCCGCATCTTCTCATAGACGGCGATGTCATGAATCACCTCCCCGGGTAGTGCCTCGGCCACCTGCGTCGCGAAAATAAATGTTATGCGTATCAAGTAGGAAGATGACAGGAAATAAATGCAGGGCGTTCCATGTGTATACATACCATTTTCCCCTTGAAGCGGTCAAAGTTGCGGTTTCCCGCGCAGTGTGTTCCACCATCGCCTCGGTTCTCCGTGTTCCGCCTCAACAAGGCTGCAAACTCTTCATCTACTATGAGCTACCTCGTCCTAACCAGCTCCTCCCATTCATCTTTATGCGGCTCAGCCCATTTGGGGACAACCTGAAAATCCAATACTCAACTCCACATAATGTAATGGCAACTTCGCAACAATATAGAATCTCATGACATTTTACTCACCGACATGTACTCTTCCGGAGTAATCGAGTAGTCGGGATTAGGATTTTTACAGACAATCTCCTTCTTCTTGACCCTCACGCCCCTTTCAGCCCAGAAGTGGCTAGCGATCGTGACCTTTTAGTTGTACCACACCTGCGGTGTCAACTTCACACAAGCCCCAAGCAAAGTCTTGTTCGCCTTCTCATGTTGCTCATCGTCCACACGATAAAAACACTTCAATCATGCATAAAAACAATTGTGAGAGTCATGAGTTAGCACAGTGGGGTCATCAACTATGAACGAAACTCGAGAAATATGTCTTATCCAAAACATGGTGATCACAACATCAACGGTCGTTGGAAAGCCCGGGATAATGGTAGCCTGGTAGTCCGCCCAAGTAGTGGCTAGCCTCCTGACGCCCTCGGGGGAAGTGTACCAGCCCGACCAGAACTTCCTAATAAGAGCTCCAATCATGCTATTAGGAAGGCGGGGCTTGTTCCCGATAGGAAATGTCCAATTGCTGCACAATAATCAAACATTAGTACACATGCCAAATTATTTATCACCAGCAAGAAATTACATGCTTAAAATTCCAAATTAGTACACTTACTCAAGGCCATCTGGAATAATAAGGGCTTTCGCCTCCTGGGTCCTAGGCTCAAACCTCTCGCCAGGGACTTTTGATTCCCCACGATTCCACAATTTCTTCTGCGGCACCTGCACCACCAACTTGCGTGTAGGGTCCGTCTCCTCTCTAGACTCTGCCTCCGCCTCCGCCTCCTCTCTAGATGGCCCCTCCCCCTCCTCCGTAAGGAACAACTCAGGAGCCACGTCGCCAAAAGCGGAGGGTGGTGGGTCAAAGTCCACGCCTCCTCCCCCGCCACCTCGTCCTCCTCGACCTCGACCTCGTCATCCTCCCGCACCGCCAAGATCGGGGTAACACGGATTAGGAGTTGGTTGTCTCCCACTCCGTGTAGCATTTTTCTTGCGTTGTTGCAGCGCCTTAAGCAAAGACGACGAGCTAGCCTTGCCGCTTCTCATATTGTTCAATCACCTGCATTGAGTAAGAGAAAATAATTAAGCACAAAGACATAATAAAATATAGACACTAAGCATAAAATGCATTGAAAAATAATAGATTGCATTGAAAAATAATAGAATGCACTGAAAAATATAGACACTTTATCTTGGGATCATCTAAAATACTTAAGAACTAATCAAGAACACCCAAGAACCCTAATTATACTCTAAGAACAACCCAAATTTTACTATTGAGATACTCAATTTTTTGCCGATCTCTTTCATGCATTGGCCCAAAGCTTATATGTGATCTTCTCTTCTTTTTTATGGCCTGAACAGCTACAACAACTGTAGCAAAAATAGCAGCTCCTCTAATCATTTTTTCCTTTTATCTGTCATCTTGCCCATCTACAATGCATTCAGTCTATCATAAATTACCACAGTACATCTATGAACAAATTTATTGCATCACAATTAAACAAAGGCTCATATACACCATTATTTTGCGTCCTTTGCAAAAACACACCACTAAATCAAGCCTTTACTAGGTACCATTAAATTTCATGGAATTACTTATACAGTTCATGGAATTGGTCTAGCAATCAACAGAAAAATGGGACAACACTTGTACAGGAAGATGGCATGGGAAGCATGCCATATCGTACCTCGCGGGGAGCATGAAGATGGAGCTCATGGCTGGTCCGCTGCGCTGTTCCCGTTGCCGCCTACCACCAAAACTCGTTGCCTGCTGCCGCTACCACCCGCCACCGCAACGTTGCGAGAGGAGAGAGAGAGGCCACCGCACCATCGTGAGAGGAGAGGAAGAGGTCGCCGCCTCTGATCGCTACGCAGAGGTGAGGGAGCCGCCGCCGCGCATGGTCGCCAGAGAGGGAGAGATGCACGCTGGGGGAAAGGGATAGGGTTTGACCGTTTTTTCCGGTCACACGCAGTGACCTCGATTTACTAGATCTAGGGTGCACCTATGCCGACGGTAGCCGTCGGCGTAGGTCTTCTATTTTTTTCGCTCGCACGCGCTGACCTCGATTCACTGGATCTAGGGTGCACCTACGCCGACGGTGGCTGTCGGCGTAGGCCTTCTACTTTTTTTTAGTTTTCAATCTATTTAAGTAAATATATTTACTATTTTAAATACTTTAATATATTTACTATTTTAAATGCTTTAATATTTTGACTCGATCTAGGGTTTCCCCTACGTCGATGGTGGCCCGTATATCTATCTCCGTACGAGGGTAGCCCGGTGGACCTCTCTACTTGTTTTAGTTTGTTTAGGATATATGTACATGGCGAACAAAGGTTGGGCCAACTTTGCCACATTCTAGGCCCCGGTTATGACGCGGCGGGAGTTTCCACATATAGATCCAAGATTTTACTAAGTGTTAACACATGTCCGAGAAGGGGGTCACACCCGGGGCCTACACATGGCACCTACCAACCTTGCACCACTCTCACACACATATATTAGGGGCACATGCAAGTTTTCATATGATTCCGACGCTTCGGTAGTCTGCCTCCGGCGAAACCCTAGACCGGGGTCCCTGGATCATCTACCCCTATAGCTATATCCGAACGAGGGTAGCCTGGTGGACCTTTCTATTTTTTTTGGTTTCTTTAGGATATATGTACATGGAGAGCAAAGGTTGGGCCAACTTTCCCACATTCTAGGCCCCGGTTGTCCCGTGGCATGAGTTTCCACGTACAGATCCAGGATTTCACTAAGTGTTAACGCATGTCCAGAAAGGGGGTCACACCTGGCGCCTACACATGAAACCTACCAACCTTGCACCACTCTCACACACATATCCTAGGGGCACATGCAAGTTTTCATGTGATTCCGACGCTCCGATGGTCTTCCTCCGTCGAAACCCTAGACCAGGGCCCATATCGTCTACCCCTATAGCTATCTCCATACGAGGGTAGCCCGGTGGACCTCTCTACTTGTTTTGGTTTTTTAGGACATATGTACATGGAGAGCAAAGTTTGAGCCAAGTTTTCCACATTCTAGGCCCCGGTTGTGACGCGGCGGGAGTTTCCACCTACAGATCCAGGATTTCACAAAGTGTTAACGCATGTCCGGGAAGGGTGTCACGCCTAGCGCCTACACATGGCAGCTACCAACCTTGCACCACTCTCACACACATATCCTAGGGGCACATGCAAGTTTTCATGTGATTCCGACTCCCTGGTGGTCTTCCTCCAGCGAAACCCTAGACCGGGGGCCCCAGATCATCTACCCCTATAGCTATATCCGTACGAGGGTAGCCCGATGGACCTCTCTACTTGTTTTGGTTTGTTTAGGACATATGTACATGGAGAGTGATGACCCACAAGTATAGGGGGTGTATCGCAGTATTTTCGAGGGAAGTGAAACCCAATTTATTGATTCGACACAAGGGGAGCCAAAGAATATTTATAAGCCTTAACAACTGAGTTGTCAATTCAGCTGCACCTGGAAACAATCTTGCTCACAACAGTTTATCAGTAGCAACAGTTTTGTAGTAGGAATAGTAAAGTAACAGCAGTAGTAAAGCAATGACAGTAGTAACAAAAGCAGTAAACAGTGGGATTCGAGTGCGGTAGGCATAGGGATGGATGGGTGTTGCATGGACAAGACAATTCACATAGCAATCAGAACATAGGGCAATTGCAGATAAATAAGATAAAGCACCCAAGTACTAGACAATCCTAGGCATGGGTTCCATATATAGTCATACGTGCTCGCAATGAGAACTTGCACAACACCTTTTGTCGTGCCAGCCTGTTTGCAGCGGGGCCTATAGGGAACTACTGGCAATTAAGGTGCTCCTTTTAATAGAGCACCGGAGCAAAGCATTAACACTCCATGAACACATGTGATCCTCACATCAAAGCCTTTCCCTTCCGGTTATCCCGATTTCTGTCACTTCGGGGCCATAGGTTCCGGACAAGAACGTGTGTATACAACTTGTAGATAAGACCAGAAACAATACTATCACAATGAATCAATAATAAGTTCAGATCTAAAATCATGGCACTCGGGCCCTAGTGACAAGCATTAAGCACAACAAGTCGCAACAAAGTCATAAAGCACTAAAAAAAGATACTAGGCACCAAGCCCTAACAATCTGATGTCATTACATGAACGATCTCATCCAATCCCTACCATCCCCATAGCCTACAGCGGGGGATTACTCACTCATAGATGGGGGAAACATGGATGGTCGATGGAGATGATGGTGAAAATCGATGGAGATGGCTCCGAGGGCACTTCCCCGTCCCGGCAGGGTGCCGGAACAGAGACTTTCTGTCCCCCGAATCTCCCCTTCGGTGGCGGCGGCGCAGCGGAACTTTTCATGGAAAAACGTTGAACCCCCAAAGTTTTTAGGTCAGAAGGCTCCTTATAGGCGAAGAGAGAGGCCGAGGGGATGCCTGAGGGGCCCACACCACCCCCTGGCGCGACCTGGCCTGGCCCGCGCCACCAGGTGGTGTGGCCACCCCAGGGCTCTTCTCCGTCTCGTATTCTAGCTCCTGGAGTCTTTGGGTGAAATAGGATTTTTGGCATATTTTCCGGGATTTTTCCTGATAGTTTGGTTTCTGCACAAAAAATAGACACCAAGGCAATTCTGCTGAAAACATCGTTAGTCCGCATTAGTTTCATCCAAATCACACAAGTTTAGAGGAGATACAATAGCAAAAGTGTTCGGGAAAGTAGATACGTTTTGGACGTATCAACTCCCCCAAGCTTAGCTTATTGCTAGTCCTCAAGCAATTCAGTTGAAAACTGAGTGCGATAAAAGAACTTTCACGAACACATTTGCTTCATATGATGTAAATATTCTCAGCAATGTGATCAACTACTTATACAATTCATAATAAAGAGTATGCAACCAAGTCTACTTAATAGTCATTGCAAGCTATGAAGAGATTCCAACTCAAGAATAATAAGTAGCATGAAGCAGGAACATAAGCAACATTACAATACTCATAAAAAGGTATGATAGAGTGGTATCTCGCTTGCCTTTGATTATGAATGCCAAGGCACCTCTGAAGTTCAAGTGATGACTAGAAGTAAAGATATCAAGGATACAAGCATCAAAGTCATAACACAAATAATCAAGTAATGGAATAAACACAAAGAATGACAACTATGCTCTCAAGAAGGTGCTCAAAGAATATGTGGAGACTCAACAAGTAGAAGAAAAAGGTTTTGAATAATTTGAAAGGCTTCCAAATGCTGAAAGTATGGTACTCATTAGCTTTGAGCTCTCATTGCCCCTATCATAAGCATCTTTAAAGTGGATAAGGTGAAAGTGAGGTCCAATCTGAGTTATATGCTTGATAAACTATAAACTGAAAATTCAAAGTCCCTTGAGTACGAGGGCCGCTCCTCATGCTACTCAACTTTAGTTACTGGTAAGTTCTTGTCATCGTAAGTATGTGCGTATCATTGAGAACCGCCAACGGGGTACCCCTTGCCCGATGATACGGAAGAATCCCCATATCAAAATGACAAGGCAAGCAGACAATGAGTATCTCAGCAATCTTCTTATTTACCATGGGAAAATGGTGCTTTTTACTCTCTTTCCTCTTTTCATAAATCTTTTTTTCTTTTTCTCAATAGCTATCTCTTTTTTTATAAGAAGAATGCTTCATAGATATCATTATGGTTACGCTGCAGGTTTCCACCATGTCAGCATGGATTAGACCAGCGGCCCAGGCGTTTCTCTAACACACATACATAACTCCATGGACTTACAAGCTCCCCTTTTATTTCACACCGATGACATCCGCAAACAAAAGAGCAAGGTATCAACTGGGTATATATTTACAAGTGTTGAAAGCGTTCCCCGTGACAGCACGGTTCTGCTAATCCTCAGCCTATAATTTGCAAGCATATAACTTTCATGGAGAGTTCACAATAGTTCAGGTTTATTAAGTGCGTAAAATAAAGTGTGCCATCAAGTTCGTGAGAGCTTTACTAACTAATTTTCCCATAACAAGCAAACATTTTATTCGGAAGAAAACAAGGCATATTGAATATACACGAAAGTAGCAAATGATGCTAATAGGTAGGTATGGTGGACACTTTGGAAATATTTGGTTTAGGGAGTTGGAGACATGACTAAAACACTCAGTGGAAGTGAAGGCTAGAAATAGTAAGGGAGCGACAAACGAGAGAGCAATAGCTGTCATTATCATGCTTGCAACAAAACAAGACTACTCATGGCATGAAAGTGATTCAAGATCCTCAAGGCAAAATAATTCATCAAGGCTTAACTGATTATTACAGTCATGTGCATGCATGAGCATGTGCCAAGTCAATTCAAATGAAACATTCAGAGGAGGATACCACGGTGTCATACTAATTTATGAATAGAGTAATGCAAGCAAACATTTAATGAGACATGCTACAAACTATTAGCGAGTTGGAGCTAATCATAAGAAGGCAAGAACTACTAAGCATCCAAAGAAAACATACACTCTACAAGAATGGTCTAAGCATGCCCACAGTGATGAGTATATGTACAAAAATGAAAACAAATAGGGTTCGTTACCAGCCTCTTACCACGCCTCAAGTTGTCATTGATCCTCATTATTGCTCTTCACTTGTGTGGCTTGAATAATAATACGAAACCAATATCCACTGAGGACTGCCGAACCCTGAAGCAAACTCGCAAAAACCAAAGAAGAACGACAAATATTTTTGGTGTTTTCGATTTTTAAACAAGAACCAAAAGGGAAAAACAAACAAAGCAAAATATTTTTGGGTTTTTGAATAGTTCAAACAAAGCAAAAAGGGAAAAGCAAACCAAGGAAAAAAGAAGAAGCAAACCAAAGAGAAACAACAAAAATATTTTTGGTCTTTTTGTGTTTTTTAGAAAGCAAAAGCAAAGAAAAACGAAAACTAAAAAGAGAACGAAAACATGAATATATAAAGTACCGACGCAACAAGATAAGGAGATGAGTGCGGTGTCGGCGTACCTCCTCCCAAGCTTAGGCTTTTGGCCTAAGTGGGTATCAATCCCAAGCTGGCCAGGATGAAGTATCACCGTGGTATGACGAGGAGGTACCCTCGTCCTGGTGCGAGCTCGAGTACGTCCCTCCGTAATGCGCGGAGTAAACATAGGATGGCACATCCTCCTAGTGCTGCTCGTGGAAACCTAGCAAGCGAAGTTGCTCGTCCACCTCCTCCTTGGAGCGCGACCATGGTCTCATGTGAACACTAAACAAAGCAGGCTATGGCAAAAGGATCTCCCTTTCATCCCTATCAGTGAAAAGCATCCGTCAGGGCCAGGGATGTCCGAGCCTGGGCTCCGCCGGGCTGGCACTGGGAGGTGCTACCTTCCGGAAACCGTAGCTTGGTGAGGAATCCGGGTCCTGTCGTCGACCCGAAGCTTTTTTGGTGGTGGTCGCATGGTCCAGGAGCGGTTCAGAGAGAGCCGGCCCCCGAGGAGGTGGTATGGAGGCGTGTCAGGGAGGAAGACGAGCACGTCCGCCACTATATGTATGTGTTGGAGGTAAGGTTCACCAATACATGGCAGGTTTTTCAGGGATCTCACCCAAGCTATGCTCGTGTGATGGTTCCTTCTCTCTGGGTGTCCACCGCCCGCGGCTCAGTACCCGGTCGTCGGCGTCCAGTTTGATTGAGCGAGATGTATCAGTGATATTATCGAATTTGTAGTAGAAAACTATGTCGAGAATTTAAATAAGATAACTAATATCTTAATTGTGGATGTTGAATATGATGATTCGCACCGTCAATTCATGTGGGCGTGGAGACAACTATCTCACGATATGAATCCCTCCAATTAAGAAAAATATAGACAATGTTTAAATAATTGGTTATAATAAATAAAATGCAAATAAAAAAATAAGGAGCTAGGCCCAGCAGGAAAATCAGGGAAGGAGAGAGAAAACGAACATAGTTACGCCGAGGGTGGCTGTCGGCCTAGCGCCAGCGCCTTCAGGGGTCGGCGGTCGTGGGCCAGGCTAGGCCTGGTTACACCGAGAGCGTTTGTATGCCGACGGCCGCCTTCGGCGTAGCTGGGCCTATGCCGACGGCAATTGTACGTCGACGGCCACCCGGGTGGAGCTGGCCTGGGCGACGGCTACGCCGACGGCCCCTACGTTTGGCCGTCGGCGTAGCTCGCGGCCGTCGGCGAATCTGTCCATTCCTGTAGTGTGCGTCTCGATGACGTTGCTCTTTTCCTACCTGTTCCTTTCGCGACTTTGGTAATTTACCATGTTATTTATTTTCTCACTTACGGTACTCTTTTTACCCTAGTACTAGCACTAACTTACCTGCTCCGTTGATGATTGGGTGATGCGTTATGTTGCCTTGGTACTAGTGACGTCCTATGCGAAGAAGGGGCAACAGTAGCGCGGCTGGGGAAAAGGCGTTCTTGCGCCCTGTGGCTGTGCGTTGCTTGGCGATGCATGTACTTTTGTCCTAAGTACATTGTCCCCCTCCCCCATGTGCCTGATGAGCTACATTGATCATATCATAGATGTGGTGCCTTTTTCTGTTAATGTTAGGAAACCGCTAAGAGTTGATATCGGAGTCGCAGCTTGCTGATCCCAATTTAAAGAGAGCTTCGGTGTCCCCTCAAACTAAAGTTTGT
Source organism: Avena eriantha (assembly GCA_910589775.1). Lineage (NCBI taxonomy): Eukaryota > Viridiplantae > Streptophyta > Magnoliopsida > Poales > Poaceae > Avena > Avena eriantha. The sequence continues at coordinate 397,851,013 of OU342745.1, forward strand.
ATAGACCAGTTTTCTTTTGACCCATCGAAACTCATATCCAGACTATGTATACCATCGTATAGGTATACTTGGTCGAGCTGAGTATACTCCATGCCGTCTGATCCTACCTCCCGTTATCGTGATCTACGTTTTTGTACGCCATGTTTTAAAATTTTGTTGTTGCTGCTATATACCTCCCGATTTTCGCGTCCCGCGGACACGTGAGTATACCGTACTGTGAGTATAAGTCTAAGAGGATCATACGGGTTTTGTGTGGGTTCGGACAGTCTTCGAAACGAATCGGTATCGAGTTTTTTTAAAAAAAAATTGAAAAGAAGCGGGGACACCGAAACAAAAGTGATTTAAAGAACGTCAGCGCCGGTGAAGCAAATACTCCTATGATACTGATAATTACTGGGGTTAAGAGCCAGAAGAGTGAGGTTATTTACCGAGGTGTTGAAAGATCCTCGTATGAAATTATTGGCAACTTTCACTTTCACCTCCCGGTGCTTTCGCCATGAGCATTAGGACGCGCGACTTTCCAGACACTCGCACAGTCACAATACGCAAAGTAACCTGAAAAGAACAGTGTCGCCTAACGGCCAGCTAGTCTTCACCATCTCCACCAACAGACACCTACCACTACTGTTGTACAATTATGAACTTGTTATTCCTTCATTTATAGTACTCGATCGTGACACCTTGCTTCACAAGAGATAATCGGATCACATCGCCATCATGCATCCGCTACTTTCAGATTTTCTGAATCTGCGCGCACCAGACAGGGGAGAACATAATACGTTTGCTTAAAGCCCCGGCACAAAATGATTTCTTCTTCCAATCAATCCTTCGCCCAGCTTTATAAATAAAGCCGTATCGATCGAACAAGATAAAGGGTGACGGAGAGACCCCTTACAAAACAGAGCAAGATAAACGAGAAAAAACACGAAAGGCCAACACTCGCCACCGCGAAGACAACGATCCAAGACCGGGGTGAATCGGGGCTCCACATCGATGTCCCCAAGAAAGAAACGACGTACCGCGGCACCGCCATTGAGACCGAAGGTCAAGGGTTTTCACTCAAAGCCCTAGCGGATAAGCTAGCCGCAACAGCGCCCACCAAGAGGGTAACGATACCAGCAGGCATCGCTGCCGTTGGTGCCGAAGCACTGAGCTTTCGCCCGGAAAAACCTTCGAGCCGCTCCCCATCATCTGTTTGCACCCGCTGTCCCCGAGGTAGGCCTCTGACACACGATCTGGGAGCTACCAGAGCCAAAACACCGCCAACACCAAAGTCCTCCAATGTCCGCTCCTCGCCATCCACAAGACTGAAGATAAGGACCACCACCACCACCGCCACGTCGCTCGCCAAAGAGACTCCCGCGCAAACCACCTTTCGGGGGCGCTGCCCCGGCGTCCACGAACTCGAGTTAAAGGCTCCAACCAATGCCACATCACATAACCGCCGAGAAGGACGATGTAGGTCAAAACACAGACTTGCGGTCATCGAGCCGCACGGCAACCTAGGGGAGGGGATCTTCCCTCCATCACCTTGTGGTAAGTGTCGTCCGGATGAGCAGCAGTGCCAACTAGGCCGAGATAAGGCCCGGCCAGGCCCAGGTCGGGTCCCATCGGCTTCGCCGCCACACTGTTGCAGCTAGGCCACCACGCCGCTGACGAATTGCGCCCCGAGTCGACCCAACCACCGTCGTTGCCGCACAGGCCACACCGCCATGCCCCGTGATGAGGACATCCCTACAATTACACCTACCCCAATGACTACTAAAGATGCTACAACTGCTGCAAGAAAGGGTCAGTCCAATGAGATTAGAATTGGACCTATTACAAGAGCTCGTGCTAAGCTACGGGAACAACAGGTGAATTTACTCCTAAACGAATCTGGTACTTTGATTGATGAGAACTTTATACTGCCTAAGTCTATGCATTTATGTATGATCAGGTTCGTTGGAGAAACAAGCATGGCGCGAGGAGGAGAAGGGCTACAACAGAAGCCCAACATGATGATCGCCCAAGGATGCGTGAGGGAGGAGCGGGAGGAAGGCGCAAGAGAAGATCATCAAGACAGAGGCAAAAAGATCTGCCACGACCAGAGTGTCCGGCCAGATCCACCCGGACTGTCCGGCCTGGTCGAGAGGCAAACTGGCGTGGACATTCTGTGTGCCAGTTCGGACACTACCCAGGCACCACCCGGAAACTTCAAAGTTTCCGGCCAGACCGGACTATCTGGCACACTTCACCCGGAGTGTCCGGCCTGACCAGACTGTCCGGCCGATTTCGACCGGAGTGTCCGCCCGCCGATCGAATCTGATCCGAGTCGGTTTGTATCAGTTTGAGTCGTTTGCGTTTAGTTTCGGTTTCTGGCCGCTCCAGCCGCCCTTATAAGCCTTGGAACAACCTCTAGTTAGGGTTTAGACCACGTTAAAACTATTTTGGAGTTGTTTCTTTCATAGAACCTCTGGAATTACCCTGTGTTCGAATCTACTAACTATAATTGAGTGTGATTTGTTGTTCTATTGGGAATTAGTGGATTGCATACTACCGTTCGTGGTCACGGCTACGTGCGCAAGAGCGTGGTGTTGTGAATATCCTACAAGCTTCGACAACTGTTGCATTGGCATCAGGGATCGAGCAGGAGAGTTCATTGCTACAGGCTAGTTATCTATCATTCACCTTCATCACTACCATCCGCTTACTGAGAAGATCGGGCCACCCCATATCATCTTGGTATCAGATTTCCAGTGTTGCCTCGGTAAGCATCCACAAATCCATCCATAGATTAGAGAGTGTTTTTTGTCCTATACAGAAAAAGCCTTACAAAAAGATTTGCCATAGACTAGATTGCATTGTTTTCGAGTTTTAGTTGCTGATTGTATCTTCTCGTAGATCCGATCTGCAGGTTTTCCTCATAGGAGTCTAGTTTACGTTTGTGTCTAGGTTTAGGGTTTGATCTTGTTTTCCGCTGTTCCCACTATTATCGTTTCCGCAAGTATTTATCGTTTTTTCGAGTCCACATAGCGTACTTCTGTTTGCATACCATAGACACAGCCTATCTACAGCATTTGTGTCTAGGAACGCACCCACGAGACTAGTTGCTTTGCTCCGACAGGCTACTCATTAGGTTTTTGAAGTGCAAAAATTTTTCAGCAGGCAAAACCGGACTATCCGGCCGAATCACACCGGACTATCCGGCACAACCGGAGTCTCCGGCGCATATCAACCGGACTATCCGGCCTAGCTCTGTTATACGTTGCTGTACTCGTTTGCATTGAATAATATAGTTGAAAAATCAAAAATAAAGAGAAAAGATCTACAAGCCTAACAAAAAGAGATACAAAAGTAAACAACCAAAGGGAGATATCAAGGTTGATTGGAGGACTAGTTTTATAATAGCACTAGTAGATTGAGCAATCTTGTGCCTGTTCTATTTGAGCTATTACTAGCGTCTCTCTTGTGCATTGCAATATTCCTTTTCATAAGTTGATTTGCCACGTTTATCTCCATTGTGTGTGTTTCTTGGGTATTTGTACGATCAGCACTAGGATTTGTTTGCGGTGTAGATAGGGTACCATACCTATAGCTCCACCTTAAATAACCGGTGTGTCCTGCGATCGTTCTCTATACCTTTGATATTCACTTCATCACATCAAGTGTATCAGTCTTTGATTTCGTTTGGTAGAGCATCTCTATTCACTTTGGAACGGTAAGATCTCCTTTCTTATTAGTTGTGAGTGAGTTTTGAGAGTTTCCACCATACAAATTCTTATTTTTGCACTAACCTACTAATCATGTCTACTAGTGATGATGATATTGTGTTGCAGAAAAAGAAGGATGAGGAGCTCGTCAATTGGCATGAATATGAGGCTTTGAAATCCCACTTGACACGTGTGTTTACTAACACGACAGATGCCATTGACAAGAATCTCCAAGATATGAATATGAGATTGGATCAGTATGTTGGGATGGTTGATACTATCCAAACGCAAGTGGCTACGCTCAATGTCAATGTCACCACTTTGCAGCGGTCCATTGAGGGTTTGACCGCCGTCTTACATAGAAGGGAAGATGCTCAACATGATGATGCCTTTGATGATTTCGATGAGGGTAGCGTTGTGGATGCTGCTCCACATGTTGGCAGGGGACGTGCTATTCCCCCTGTCCATGCACCTGCTCATGGTCGTGGGTTTGCCCCTCTTGGGCGTGGTCAACGTGTGCCCAACCAAGCTGCTGATGATGGTTTGGGCAAGCCAAAATTCTCAATTCCTAAGTTTGATGGTTCTATTGATCCTGAAGACTACCTCACATGGGAGTTGAAGATTGAGAAACTCTGGCGCTTATTTGACTATCCAGAAGATAAGAAGGTCAAGCTTCCAACATCTGAATTTGATGGTTATGCTTTGCGTTGGTGGGATGCTCTTGTGCAACATAGGAGGGAGGACAATGAACTTCCTGTGATGGATTGGCGCGAGATGAAGCAAATCATGAAAGCTCGTTTCGTACCAACCAACTACTTGCGATCAGTTTTTGATAAATTGACGCAATTGAAGCAAGGCACAATGACAGTAGATGAGTACTACATGGAGATGGAGCTGCTTATGCAGCGTGCTAGAGTTCGTGGGTCCTTTGAGATGACCATGTAGCGATTCCTAAACAATCTAAAGTTGCCTATCAAGAGCATAGTACGTCATCACAAGTATGAGACCATGAATGAGCTATTGCACCATGCCAGAGAGGCCGAATCCCAGTTGGCAGAAGAGGCGAAGTCACACGCTCGTTTTCCATCCTCCAGCAGATTTTCGGCCAGATCTACTCCTCCTACAGCCACGCCACCAGCTGCTGCTCCATTTACACCATCGGCCAAACCAGCAAGTACACCTTCGTTTGGTTCTAATGCTCGGAAACTCGCTGCTCCTGCTGCTAGCTCGGGTTCCAATATGTCTACGGCACGTACTCGTGATGTGGTGTGCCATACTTGTGGAGGTAGAGGTCACTACAAGAAAGATTGTCCAAACAGCAAGGTTATGTTTGTTAATGAACAAGGTGAAGTAGAAAGTGGAGATGAAGCTTCTGATGATGATATTGATGATGGCGAGGAAGGTGTTGATGCATATGCTAAGCGTGCATCCACTATTGTCGTATCTTCACGTGTACTTAGTGTGCAACCGGTTGAGGAATCCCAGCGTTGCAACTTGTTCCAAACAAAAGCTCTAGTTGGACCAAACAAAGCTTGCAAGGTAATTATTGATGGAGGTAGCTGCAGAAATCTTGCAAGTAAGGAACTATGTGCCAAACTGAATTTGACATACTTACCTCATCCCAAGCCATACTACATACAATGGTTGAGCAACAATGGTGAGATGAAGGTAAATCATATGGTACGTGTGAATTTTCAAATAGGGCCATACAAAGATTCTATTGATTTTGATGTGGTTCCTATGACTGTTTGTCACCTACTATTGGGTCGGCCTTGGCTCTATGATCGCCATGTGCAACACAATGGCCGAGCCAACACATATCACTTAGAATTCAAAGGAAAGAAGATTACTATGCAGCCAATCACACCACAAGAAATTGTGAATGATTCTCGTCAGAAGATAGAGGTGAACTTGAAGGAAGATACTACCACTCGGCGAGACTGTGTAACAGTTGTTCCTGATGTAATTGCGCCTAAATTGAGTGATATAAGGAAAAGTGAGAGAGTGCCTGGGTTATTGATACTAGCCACCAAGGAGGATATGAGAGAGTTTCGTGAGGATCCTACAACCATGCCACTTGTGCTCATGTATAAGGGCGGGGTATTGGTTTCTAACGATATGACCCCTATTTCTCTTGGTGCCTCTTCTGTTTTGCAGGACTTTGGGGATGTGTTTCCAGAATACGTACCCGCAGGTTTGCCTCCATTGCGTGGTATAGAATATCAAGTGGACCTGATTCCTGGCGCCACACTTCCCAACCGTGCACCTTACAGGACTAATCCCGAAGAAACTAAGGAAATTCAGAAGCAAGTACAAGCGTTGCTGGATAAAGGGTACATTCGTGTTTCTCCTAGCCCTTGTGTTGTTCCTGTTATTTTAGTTCCTAAGAAAGATGGTACATGGCGCATGTGTGTTGATTGTAGAGCGATTAATAACATCACTATTTGATATCGTCATCCTATTCCACGCTTAGAGGATATGCTAGATGAATTGAGTGGTGCTGCTGTTTTCTCTAAAATTAACTTGCGTAGTGGTTATCATCAAATTAGGATGAAAGAAGGGGATGAATGGAAAACTGCTTTCAAAACTAAATTCAGTTTGTATGAGTGGTTAGTTATGTCATTTGGTCTTACTAATGCACCTACTACTTTCATGCGTTTGATGAATCATGTTTTGAGAGAGTTTATTGGTCGTTTCGTGGTTGTTTACTTTGATGATATACTCATATACAGCCACACCGAATCTGAACATTGCACTCATATTAGACAAGTTTTGCAAGTGTTACGTGATAATAAACTGTATGCTAATCTTGAGAAGTGTACATTTGCAAAAGATAAGTTCATATTCCTAGGATTTGTTGTTTCTAAGCGTCGAGTAGAGGTAGATCAATCTAAAATTGAATCAGTTTAAAATTGGCCTACTCCAATAAATGTTAGTCAAGTGCGTAGTTTCCACGGCCTCGCTGGTTCCTATAGGCGCTTTGTGAAAGATTTTAGCACCATTGCTGCACCATTAAATGATTTGACAAAGAAAGGTGTTCCTTTTGTATGGGGCACGGCCGAACACATTGCATTTGATACATTAAAACGTTTGCTTACTTCTGCACCATTACTTGCATTACCTGACTTTTCGAAGCAATTTGAAGTTGAATGTGATGCTAGTGGTATAGGCATAGGTGGCGTTTTTGAAAGGATAGAGATGTCGCCTAGAGGGGGGGTGAATAGGCAATTTCAAAACTATTACGGTTTTGGCTTGATAGAATGCGGAATTAAACTAACATTTATTTTACAAGCACAAAACCTAAATACACTAGGCTCAACTAAGTGCACCAACAACAAGATAAGCTAAGCAAGATAACACAAGATAAATATACCACAAGTGATAGGCAAGATAAGTACTTCAAGCTCGATGGCTATCACAAGGAAAGTAAGCTCGGGTATAGAGCTAACCGAGGCACGCGGAGACGAAGATGTATTCCCATGTTCTCTTACAATTAAGGTACGTCACGTTGGAGAGGTGTGGGATTCCACGAAGGATTTCCCAACGCCACGAAGGCTCACCTTCTTCTCCGAGTCTATCCCACGAAGGAATAGGCCCTTTCCTTATGGCTAGCTTTTCCTCCACTCCGGAGATGGCAAGCTCCACAACCACTTCACAAGCTCCACGAAGGAGGAGCCCGGGTCTTTTCACAATCTTCCACGAAGAGGTCACCGTGGCACCAACCGCCAAGCCAACTAGGAGGTCACCCTCCAAGAGCAACAAGCTCACGGTCTCTCACTCAAACAAATCGTAGTGGAGAGCTCAACACTTATGCAAGAATGCAAAGCAAGAACACCAAGGGCATTCAAATCCCTCACTCTCAAATCCCACCAAAGCAACAAGTGCTAGGGAGGAATTAGAGAGGAAGAACAACGGTGGAAGTCAACCAATGACTCCAAGATCTAGATCCAATGGGTTCCACTCACTTAGAGGAGGAATTGATTGGTGGGGATTATAGATCTAGATCTCCTCTTCCAAATCCCTCAAAAAGATGCAAGAATCATAGGAGGGAAGTGGGAGGAGGCAAGCTCAAGAGGTTCAACAATGGAGGTCAATTTCGTGGTCAAGAACAACCAAAAACGTTGGGGGAAGAACCCCCTTTTATAGGGGAAAGCAAATATGGCTGTTGGGAGGAAATAGCGCGAACCCGGTTTGAAGTCCGGTTGGACCGGCCCCAGAACCGGACAACTCGGTTCCCAGGCCGGTGGACCGGACTACAAACCGAAATACTTCTGTATGCCAACCCGGAATAGACTCGGTCGTGAAAACCGGAAAACCCGGTCTGAGATCCGGTCAACCGGAGCTGGAACCGGACCGTCCGGTGTGGGGCTCGGTTGGACCGGATCCACAACCGGGATGAAACTGACTTCACGAAAAACGCAATAACTTTTGCATCCGGACTCCGATTTCGATGATCTTGGGCTTGTTTTGACAAGGACAACAAGCTCTACAATATGGAGCATGAAAACATCATAGTCCAAAAAAGGAAGGTAGAACCAAATGAGGAAAGGCATGGAGCCTCCCTATAAGAAGAACCGGTAAAACCTTCAAACTCGAAAACGCCATATAAGATGCATACGAATTCCGTTTTTGATGAACTTGGGCTTGTTGAAGAGCTAGCAACAAGATAAATAACCTCACATAGAGAAAATACCAAGAAGCAACAAAATAGTAATATGCAAAGTATGCAAAGGATTGAGCTCCCTATAACGATGTGATCAAGTTACCCAACCGAAAGCCCCTCTTGATAGTGCGGCTATCTATCCTATAACCTGGTCTCCCAACAACCACCTTGAGACCGGTAACAAGAAAACCTAGCAAGGCCATACCTTTGCCTTGCGCATCCCGCTTGATCTTGATGACAACGCTTCAAGCTCCATCCAAGCCGGAATGCATCACTTGATCATTGTTGCTTCGTGAAGACTCGTAATATGCTCCCCCATACACCACTATGGGATAGCTTCATCAAGACACAGCTTCACAAGCCTATTATCACCAAAATGGACGGCAAGCTTCAAGCAAAAGATCTTCTCGAGATGCTTATCTTGAACTTGCCCTTCTCAACCTTGATGGCGATCACCACTTGATGCCATCCTCTCATGGGCTATTGAGATCTTCACTTTTGAAGCATGCCCATGGAAAGATACCTATCCCATATATAAAACACAAAGGAACATATATAATGGGTTAGTTCATGATGCATAAATGACAAGGCTTACCACACCACAAGATCCATGTGGTACATTATTTATGCTTCATGCGTTGACCAACTTGAAATCACTCTTCACTCTTTGCATTGGTCAACCAAGAGTCTTCTCATGCTCCATCTCAATATCTTGAGGTACATAAGGAATTCTTCATTTGATTGCATGTTCTAAATCTTAGTCAACCATAGCTCAAGTAATGAGGCTATCATGACACCGGCTTAGAGCCATATCTTGAATTCTTCTATTGAGATCACACACTCAAGATCTTGAACATATCATATTCTTCTCTTCAATTTGATGATCTTGATGCCAAAACTCAAGGTATATCTTTATCTTCATGGCATCCATACTTGAATCCAACACATGAACTACAAGCATGACCTATGGAATATTCCTTCATATAAAACTCAATGAAAACATTAGTCCATAGGGATTGTCATTAATCACCAAAACCACACATAGGGGCAATTACCGTTTCAATCTCCCCTATTTTGGTAATTGATGACAATCACAACAAGAGGGTTTATATAATGAATATTAGAGACAAGTACGCAACTTATCCGAAAATAATTTGTATACAAGAGGTTGTATTTGATATGGTTAAGTAACACAAAGATACTAGCCCATATCAAAACTGCTTCTACTCACACAAACTACAACTAATGCAAGAGATGTGAGTAGAACGAACATATATAGAGAAAACTCCCCCACAATATATGCATGTGTGATGAACTTGAATTTCATTGCATACATTGTCGAGCATAACCTTTGGGAGAGTTTCCACTATATATATTCAACCATGCAATACAAAATAAAGATGAATTGCATGAAAGGCAAACACTTAAGAACAAACCAATCTTAAGTAGAAAACCATTTCCCTTAAACCCTCTAAACTTCTCCCCCATTGACAACAAGTGCCAAAATGGATGACAAAGTTAGACGGCCAATATAGTTCAAGTTCCTCCCAAGGTGTGCATTTCTCATAATATGAGTGAAATCATATGCACATATCCAATGATGAAAACTTGGAGGAAATAAACTATATTGAGGATCACATATTGCTAAAAGGATAACAAGGTGAAGAACTTTCAACGGATGAAGCAAGCAATCAAAAGATCCAAATATTCAAATGGACAAATAGTGATCTAAATGAAATAAGGAAGCTCCCCAAGGTTTGTGCATAGATGAGTTGTTTTATTTGAATACAATATGCACAAACATGGAATCCTCACTCCCTTTATATCATTTAGAACACAACCAAGATACAAGGAGTATAGATATAAATTAATACACTTGTCAAGACAAGCTTAAGTCCAAAAGAAACCAAATATGAGATATGAGTGCACGAAGATGCAATAAAAGTAAACCAAGCACTCATAAATCAAGACCTTTCCAAAACCATGAAAAACTAAGCGGATAAGTGAGATGGTTGGCAAAAGGCGAGGATATCAAGGCGAGATATTAACACTCTAGTGTATATAAGTTTCTAAGTGGGAAAACATGAGAATAATCCACAAGGAAACATCCACACATAAGAGGTTGATAAATAAAAAGAGAACGTGATATCCAAGAGGATGGCATACGATATACCAAAAAAAATGATATTTTGCTTAAGTGCATATATAGCCCATGGCTCTATTTTCTCTTATGGTATATCAATGAACTTCACCAAAGAAAAAGAAAACCTCAAAAACATCACAACTAACACTAAGGGAACTAATGCTAGTTGGGATATTTTGAGAAAGGCAACAAGTATCAACAGGAAGGATTCAATGCAATTTCAAGAATATTGCACATGAGAGTACATTGAGGAATTGATATGCAATAAATTGCTAGAAGGCATATTTGGGATTGGTGAATCATGAGCATGATTTTATATACTCCCCATTATATGCATCATCTCAAATTACTCACATAAGAAATAAGGATAGAAAAGTCTTTCAAAGATCCTTGCAAGAACCGCAACATTTACAAACAAATAAATTCATGCCAAGATACAACCTACGAGAGATTGGATGGAAAAATAGTACGCATGAATAAGATACTTGTTACCGAGATAGCAGTGGTATGATGTAGTAGATAAGAATTCTTCGATCATCCTAGCTTGGCTCCAATTATAATGTGGTGACAACACCTTCCTTATAGATAAGACAAGCATCCATTGCATCTCCAATGTACCTAAAACAACATTCAAGTACATTTTGGTCCCTAAACTTATTGGGTCCAAAGTGGTTAGACTAACCACAACACATAGGACATACTCCATAAAAATATGTGCATATTTAGAGATGAAATTTGAATTTCATGCACATCATAGCCGTTTAAGGATTTGATGGAGTATACCCTATATATTGGATCAAAGAAAGCAAAACATGATATAAGATATACATTTTAGTAAACATGCATGCACGATACTTTCAAGAACCAACGAAGATATAATTTGGACAAAACACCAAAATATTTAAGAAGGCATACAAGGTGAGACAAAACACATTTGTTGTCCAAACTATATCAAAGAATCAAATCAACACAAGATTTGGTCAAAAAAGTTCAACAAATGAACCAAGCAAAAACTATTGAGCATAAAAGATGAGATAAAAACATAAATGCTCAAATATTTATCTCATTCAGGCAAATAACATAGAGAATAAAGAATGAGATAACAAACTCCCAAGAGAGCAAGGTTTCAACAAATAAGCCAAACCCTTAACACTTTTCACAATGGCACAAGGTTCCGAGAAGAAAAGGTTTGTCTTCCACTAAAATCACATTTGATGATAATCAAAAACACCATCAAAGAGATGTTCCAAAAGCCAAGGAAGAAAATGGGAGCCACAACATTTTTTGTAAAGACAAGCTAGAAGAAGAGGTATTTATACTAAAGGGAGAAATCTAGCCGTTTGTAGCATATCCTGCGAAACTCGGTTTTAAGTTCGGTTGGACCGGATCCCAGACCGGACCGCCCGGTGTACAGCCCGGTCAACCAGATTCCAAACCGGGATGCCCTCAGTGAGTGAGCCCGGATAGACTCGGTATACGAAACCGAGAATCCTGGTTTGGGTTCGGTTGACCAGAACTGGTACCGGACCGCCCGGTGTACAGCCCGGTCAACCGGATTCCAAACCGGGATGCTCTCAGTGAGTGAGCCCAGATAGACTCGGTATATGAAACCGAGAATCCCGGTTTGGGTTTGGTTGACCGGGACTGGTACCGGACCGTCCGGTCTGGGAACCGGTTCAACCGGCCTAAGAACCGAGTTTGGCAGAGATGTTATCAAACTTAGATTTCTTTCTTCTCTCGATAGAGATAAGCATTTGAGGAAGGCCACACCAAGAATTTCTTACTCAAGCAAAGACCGAAAAGACGACCAATAAAAGCTTCTAACAAGAAAATAGGACCTTGTTTGAGCTAACATGCCACCTAGATACAAGATAATCAATATCAACTCTAAGTGGCACCACCTCATGTTCACATTTCCTAGGATTGTGATATGCAAAAGAAGCATATTACTCCCCCATAATGTGGTATCCAATTTTTCTTAATAAGAGGAAAAACAACCTCAACTAGAAATAATTAATGGACATTTAGAATTTGAATTTCTCATGAGTATGACACACCACATAGTGACTAGATAATCTTGCAATATCAATACTAAGTGGTAGTACTCATGTACACACATTTTAAGGAATGAGAGATGCACGAGGCATATCACTCCCCCAAAATGGGATGTTCCATTAACCACTCGAAAAGAGCCAAATAAGATATCAACAAGATGCATTAGAGGCTCAAAGCAAAACACACAAGTAAATGATGTGCCAAACACATAGACATACTTGAATACACAAAATAAGCAAGCATGAGGCACAACAAATACAAACACATACTTGGTACAAAACCAAAACATGTAAAGGGGCAAGTAACTTTCAATATAAAAGAGTTGAGTTCGAGTTACCGCAAAGAGGCACATTGGGTATATGGTAGGGAGATGATAATCCTTATAACTTGGCTTTATAAAATATAATATATGAAGATCCCTTAATTCTTCATGAGTTAGCCAACCCTCCAATGCCCTCCAAAAACACCTATTGATCAAGTTTGAGCTTGTTGGTCCCCAACCAAGTTGGGTCCTAAGAGGTTAGTCACAATAGGCTTGGCAACCCAAATGGTTCGTTTCTTGACACCACTTTGAGTTCCAACAAACTTGGCAAACACATTGCCATCCTTATCCTTCCCAAGAGAATAATAATCATCAACAATGATAGGGTTAGATAAGGTACCATTTGAACATGAAGAGGCCAAGTGCCCCTTCTCACGACATATGTAGCAACAAGTGCTCCCCTTTCTCTTCTTTATTGATTTCTTGTCTTGGGGAGCCTTATCTTGATTCTTCTTGGGAAGTGGCCTAGCTTCAACTTGAGGTTGATATTGGGCTTGACCTTGAACTTGTGGCCACTTCCCTTGTTTCTTCTCACTCAAGTGCTTTTTCTTCAATGGACAAGATCTTACATGATGTCCTTTAACCTTGCACTTGAAGAAAATAATCTTGGCTAAATCCTTGACTTGGTCTTGGATCTTCTTCTTGTTGCTCTTGGACTTGTTATTATTATTGGAGTTGAATCCAAGTCCTCTTTTATCATTGGCGTATTTTTGCACACTTAAAATATTATCGAGTGTGGATTTGACATCATGACTCTTTTCCAAGTCTTCAAAGAAGTGACTTGGGCCTTGAGCTCTTTGATTTCCTCTACATGGTTAGTAGAAATAGAGGTACTAGAGGAAGTAGAAGCTTCATTGTTAGAGCAACAAGGCAAAGCAAGTAATCCAACACAAGGTTTATCACTAGTATGACTAGAAGGATCACTAGGACTAGCACATGGCAAAATAGCATTTTGAGTAGAAGTTGTGCTAATGACCAAAAGAGGCTCACAAGATGCTACCTTAGTGATACTTGCCTCATGAGCTAATTTTAGCCCATCACAGGAGATTAGAAGATCATTATGAGAGCTCGAGAGCATTTCATGACTCTCTTCCAATTTCCTATACTTGCTAGTTAGCAAGTCAAGTTGATCCCTTAGCTCAACATTCTCCTTTAACATAGATGCTTCACAAGAATTAGAGTTAGTAGCACTAGCATCATTAATAAATTTTTCATTTTCAAGCTCATAAGATTCAATTTTTTGTGTGAGGAGACAATTAGTGTGCTTCTCCTCGGCAAGCTCTTGCTTAAGGAGATGGAATCTACAACTCCCATCATCAAGTTGGAAATCCAACTCCTCTATGGTTTCCGTTTGTTTAGTTATGGTGTCCATAACATGTTTGAGACAAGCAACAGCCTTATTATTACCACGAAGAGAGGTACACAAAAAAAGTTAACTCAAGCACAAGAGCACTAGTATCCTCATCAAGGTCATCATCACTATCATCATTATCATTGCTATTATCTAGAGAAGATATCTTGGGATCCAAAGTAGGAGATACCTTTGATCCTCTTGCCATAAGGCACATGTGAGCACGGGAGAATGAAGATGAGGATAGTCTTGAATCTTCATTCATGATCATGTCTTGCTCCATAGGGTGTTTGATTTCCTCTACATTGTTAGATACACAACTAGAGGAAATAGAAGAATTATGTTTATTGGAACAAGACAAATCAAGCATATCATCTACACTAGTACTCAAATAATTTCTAGACAAAATGCAAGGACTAGCAACACAATGGGATATAAAATTATATTTGCAAGAAGTGCTTAAGTCCAAACTCTCTACACCATTAGCATTTATAGAACATGAATCATTGGTGTGAAGAGAACCACTATCATCATTACATATGATTTCCCCACTCACCATGCCATTGTGACTTGTCACATGTAGGTGAAGTGGAGGGAATTGAAATCTCATCACGGCTGGAGGTGGAAGCCACTTGGAGCTCTTCATGATGTGAAGGAGAAGAGAGCTCCTCGGAGATACCACCGACCCTATGAGAAATGGACCCACCAAATATTTCTTTAAGCTTGGTCCACATCTCATGAGATGACTTGCGCTTTAAATTTGTCAAGAACAAATTAACTATGGGGCTCAAGGAGAAAATAAGCTCATTAGATACTTGAGCTTCGAGATGTAAATTTTTCTCATCCTCTAAAGATAGATTTCGAGGATCCATTGGAGGAGAAAAACCTACATCTAGAAAACGCTCAATATTTGGACACAAGGTCCGAAGATTACAAAGCAAGCAATTTCTCCACAAAATATAATCTGTGCCATCAAAGATAATTGTGTCATTGTGCACTATACTACTAGCCGACATCTTTACACTCTAGGCGGTGAAGCCTAAACAAGGAGAAACCTTGCTCTGATACCAATTGAAAGGATAGAGATGTCGCCTAGAGGGGGGGGGGGGTGAATAGGCAATTTCAAAACTATTACGGTTTTCACTTGATAGAATGCGGAATTAAACTAACATTTATTTTAGAAGCACAAAACCTAAATACACTAGGCTCAACTAAGTGCACCAACAACAAGATAAGCTAAGCAAGATAACACAAGATAAATATACCACAAGTGATAGGCAAGATAAGTACTTCAAGCTCGATGGCTATCACAAGGAAAGTAAGCTCGGGTATAGAGATAACCGAGGCACGCGGAGACGAAGATGTATTCCCGTGTTCCCTTACAAGTAAGGTACGTCACGTTGGAGAGGTGTGGGATTCCACAAAGGATTTCCCAACGCCACGAAGGCTCACCTTCTTCTCCGAGTCTATCCCACGAAGGAATAGGCTCTTTCCTTATGGCTAGCTTTTCCTCCACTCTGGAGATGGCAAGCTCCACAACCACTTCACAAGCTCCACGAAGGAGAAGCCCGGGTCTCTTCACAATCTTCCACGAAGAGGTCACCGTGGCACCAACCGCCAAGCCAACTAGGAGGTCACCCTCCAAGAGCAACAAGCTCACGGTCTCTCACTCGAACAAATCGTAGTGGAGAGCTCAACACTTATGCAAGAATGCAAAGCAAGAACACCAAGGGCATTCAAATCCCTCACTCTCAAATGCCACCAAAGCAACAAGTGCTAGGGAGGAATTAGAGAGGAAGAACAATGGTGGAAGTCAACCAATGACTCCAAGATCTAGATCCAATGGGTTCCCCTCACTTAGAGGAGGAATTGATTGGTGGGGATTGTAGATCTAGATCTCCTCTTCCAAAGTCCTCAAAAAGATGCAAGAATCATAGGAGGGAAGTGGGAGGAGGCAAGCTCAAGAGGTTCAATAATGGAGGTCCATTTCGTGGTCAAGAACAACCAAAAACGTTGGGGGAAGAACCCCCTTTTATAGGGGGAAAGCAAATATGGCTGTTGGGAGGAAACAACGCGAACCCGGTTTGAAGTCCGGTTGGACCGGCCCCAGAACCGGACAACTCGGTTCCCAGGCCGGTGGACCGGACTACAAACCGAAATACTTCTGTATGCCAACCCGGAATAGACTCGGTCGTGAAAACCGGAAAACCCGGTCTGAGATCCGGTCAACCGGAGCTGGAACCGGACCGTCCGGTGTGGGGCTCGGTTGGACCGGATCCACAACCGGGATGAAACTGACTTCACGAAAAACGCAATAACTTTTGCATCCGGACTCCGATTTCGATGATCTTGGGCTTGTTTTGACAAGGACAACAAGCTCTACAATATGGAGCATGAAAACATCATAGTCCAAAAAAGGAAGGTAGAACCAAATGAGGAAAGGCATGGAGCCTCCCTATAAGAAGAACCGGTAAAACCTTCAAACTCGAAAACGCCATATAAGATGCATACGAATTCCGTTTTTGATGAACTTGGGCTTGTTGAAGAGCTAGCAACAAGATAAATAACCTCACATAGAGAAAATACCAAGAAGCAACAAAATAGTAATATGCAAAGTATGCAAAGGATTGAGCTCCCTATAACGATGTGATCAAGTTACCCAACCGAAAGCCCCTCTTGATAGTGCGGCTATCTATCCTATAACCTGGTCTCCCAACAACCACCTTGAGACCGGTAACAAGAAAACCTAGCAAGGCCATACCTTTGCCTTGCGCATCCCGCTTGATCTTGATGACAACGCTTCAAGCTCCATCCAAGCCGGAATGCATCACTTGATCATTGTTGCTTCGTGAAGACTCGTAATATGCTCCCCCATACACCACTATGGGATAGCTTCATCAAGACACAGCTTCACAAGCCTATTATCACCAAAATGGACGGCAAGCTTCAAGCAAAAGATCTTCTCGAGATGCTTATCTTGAACTTGCCCTTCTCAACCTTGATGGCGATCACCACTTGATGCCATCCTCTCATGGGCTATTGAGATCTTCACTTTTGAAGCATGCCCATGGAAAGATACCTATCCCATATATAAAACACAAAGGAACATATATAATGGGTTAGTTCATGATGCATAAATGACAAGGCTTACCACACCACAAGATCCATGTGGTACATTATTTATGCTTCATGCGTTGACCAACTTGAAATCACTCTTCACTCTTTGCATTGGTCAACCAAGAGTCTTCTCATGCTCCATCTCAATATCTTGAGGTACATAAGGAATTCTTCATTTGATTGCATGCTCTAAATCTTAGTCAACCATAGCTCAACTAATGAGGCTATCATGACACCGGCTTAGAGCCATATCTTGAATTCTTCTATTGAGATCACACACTCAAGATCTTGAACATATCATATTCTTCTCTTCAATTTGATGATCTTGATGCCAAAACTCAAGGTATATCTTTATCTTCATGGAATCCATACTTGAATCCAACACATGAACTACAAGCATGACCTATGGAATATTCCTTCATATAAAACTCAATGAAAACATTAGTCCATAGGGATTGTCATTAATCACCAAAACCACACATAGGGGCAATTACCCTTTCAGTTTTGACGCAAGAGGGTCGGCCTATAGCTTATTTTTCTGATAAATTGACTGGTGCTCATTTGAATTATTCTATCTATGATAAAGAATTGTATGCACTTGTTAGAGTACTTGAGGTTTGGCAACATTATTTGTGGCCAAAGGAATTCATCAGACATTCTGATCATGAAGCATTGAAATACTTGAAAGCTCAATCAAACTTGCATAGAAGATTAGCTATATGGGTTGAGTTCATTGAGTCTTTTCCTTACATCATTAACTATAAGAAGGGAAAAGAGAACGTTGTTGCTGATGCTCTATCTAGGAAGAACATGCTATTAACCAATCTTGATGTTAAAATTCCTAGATTAGAAGCTATTTGTGCACATTATGCAACTGACCATGATTTTGCTGAACCATATCGTTTGTGTGCTCTTAGAAACGCATGGGATAAGTATCATATACATGATGGATATTTGTTTTGAGCTAACAAACTATGTATTCCAGAATCGTCGTTGTGTTTGTTCTTAGTGCAGGAGTCACATGCTGGTGGTTTGATGGGTCACTTTGGGCATGAGAAGACGCTGCTCATGCTTGCTGATCACTTTTATTGGCCCAAGATGAGGCGTGATGTATACAGATTTGTGAGCCGATGTATTACATGCCACAAGTCGAAATCTAAGCTGAAGCCTCACGGTTTGTATACACCTCTCTCTGCACCGACTACTCCATGGGAAGATATTAGTATGGATTTTGTGCTAGGTCTACCTAAAACTCAGAGAGGTCATGATTCTATATTTGTGGTAGTGGATAGGTTCTCTAAGATGGCTCATTTTATTGCCTGCCACAAAAGCGACGATGCGTCGCATGTTGCTAACCTGTTTTTCAGGGACATCGTGAGATTACATGGAGTACCAAAGACGATTGTTTCAGATCGTGATGTGAAGTTCATGAGCTACTTTTGGAAGACCTTATGGGGAAAGCTAGGAACGAAGCTGCTGTTCAGTACTACATGTCATCCCCAAACAGATGGTCAAACGGAGGTGGTGAATCAAATATTGTCATAGCTGCTAAGGACCATGATTAAAAAGAATCTGCGGGAGTGGGAAGAGTGTTTGCCACATGTTGAGTTTGCTTACAACAGGGCTGTGCATTCAACTACTCAGCTTTGTCCTTTTGAGGTGGTGTATGGTTTCAAGCCATTGACGCCACTTGATATGTTGGCTCTGCCATTACATGAGAGAGTTGATATGGAGGCATCAAAACGTGCTGATTATGTGAAGAAAATACATGAGAAGACTCGAGAGGCTATTGAGAAGAAAGGCAAGATAAATTGCTGCTGCAAGGAATCGAGCAAGGAAAGAAGTGTTCTTTGAGCCTGGAGATATGGTTTGGGTGCATCTACGCAAGGATAGGTTCCCACTACTTCGAAAGTCAAAATTGAAGCCACTGGTGATGGTCCTTACAAGGTGTTAGCCAAGATTAATGATAACGCCTACTCGGTTGATATACCTATTGAGGAGTTTGGTGGAGTTAGCAACAACTTCAATGTTGCTGATTTGTCACCATATGCTGGAGAAGTCCATGGAGCGTCGAGGTCAACGCCTTTTGAGGGGGGAGATGATGAGGACATCCCTACAATTACACCTACCCCAATGACTACTGAAGATGCTACAACTGTTGCAAGAAAGGATCAGTCCAATGAGATTAGAATTGGACCTATTACAAGAGCTCGTGCTAAGCTACTGGAACAACATGTGAATTTACTCCTAAACGAATCTGGTACTTTGATTGATGAGAACTTTATACTGCCTAAGTCTATGCATTTATGTATAATTAGGTTTGTTGGAGAAACAAGCATGGCGCGAGGAGGAGAAGGGCTACAAGAGAAGCCCAACATGATGATCGCCCAAGGATGCGCGAGGGAGGAGCGGGAGGAAGGCGCAAGAGAAGATCATCAAGACGGAGGCAAAAAGATCTGCCATGACCGAGTGTCCGGCCAGATCCACCTGGACTGTCCGGCCTGGTCGAGAGGCAAACTGGCATGGACATTCTGTCTGCCAGTTCGGACACTACCCGAACACCACCCGGAAACTTCAAAGTTTCCGGCCAGACCAGACTGTCCGACACACTTCACCCGGAGTGTCCGGACTGACCGGACTGTCCGGCCGATTTCGACCGGAGTGTCCGCCCGCCGACCGAATCTGGTCCGAGTCGGTTTGTATCAGTTTGAGTCGTTCGCATTTAGTTTCGGTTTCTGGCCGCCCCAGCCGCCCTTATAAGCCTCGGAACGACCTCTAGTTAGGGTTTAGACCACGTTAAAACTATTTTGGGTTGTTTCTTTCATAGAACCTCTGGAATTACCCTGTGTTCGAATCTACCAACTATAATTGAGTGTGATATGTTGTTCCATTAGGAATTAGTGGATTGCATACTACCGTTCGTGGTCACGGCTGCGTGCGCAAGAGCGTGGTGTTGTGAATATCCTACAAGGTTCGAGAGCTGTTGCATTGGCATCAGGGATCGAGCAGGAGAGTTCATTGCTACAGGCTAGTTATCTATCATCCACCTTCATCACTACCATCCACTTACTGAGAAGATCGAGCCACCCCATATCACCCCGCCTCTGGACGCCCGCATTCCCTCCGCCGATGCAGCACCTTTCGAGCTCGGCGCCGGCTGTGGCCCACGCCACCACCAGGGAAAGCCTCGATGTTGCGTCACCTAGGGACTGCGTGCCTCACGCGCCACTGACGGCCAGCAGCGCTCTCCCGCGATGAAGCTCCAGCGCCGGCTAGAAGAAGTCTCGTCGCGACGGCACCCCACAGACTTTGCCGGGCGGCGCTCGCCGACGGCGAGGGGGGGAGGGGGAGGTGGAGGGGAAGGGAAGAGGAGGTGTGGGCGGCGGGGTGCTAGGGTTGCGTCTCGGTTGCCCACGCGGGAGGCGACTCAAGACCCGAGAGGAGCGTGCCCACCTTACTTCATTTATCTGTGTAAATTTTGAAAAAGGATTTCTCCCATGCTTCATTATGGAAACATAGAGTCTTACGCTGAAATAAATATTCCCTCCGATCCATATTAATGATTTTAACTTTATCTAGGTTCGTACGTATCTAATTAAATATTTAGACTAGATGTATGCGTATTTACAGAAAGTTGAGATCATTAATATGGACGAGGGAGTAGCAAATACGAAGAATAATGGTGCAGTTTTCCCCGGCATAACATATTCAAAAAACATGCTTTATTGATGGGTTTCCGTAGAGCCCAAGTAATAGCAGCTAAGTAAATTTTAGCTAGCACGCACCCTGTCAGTACCCTGAAAATGCTTAATCCACTCCTCTAGCTCTGCAAGTGTGCTAGGAGGTTTGGGGGTATTTTCGAAACCTGTCCTTCTTCTTCGCTATCGGCATCCTTACAATGATTAGTCCAATCCGTACGTACGTGCCCCTCTCCCAACACTCCACAGTGTCGTCGCCACTCAACAGAACAGGGGACGCCTGCCTGCACGGCTACGAAGCGACACATGAGCGCCATCGTCGGTTTCCTTTTCGATCGTTGTCGAGCTTTGCTCCGACCAACTGCACGTCGCTAAACCGCATTGACGCCAATCGCCAAAGGGGATCGATCATCGATGCAGTAGTGGCCAGTAGTACGGGTACGGAGCACGTAGGTTTTTCACCGCGGGCGGGCGCTGCTGCGGATGGCGATCGGCGGCGCAGGTCGCACGGTGAAATTTTGAGCGAGATCCCTGTGCATCTGCATCTCGAGAGGATCAGTCGAGCTCGCGGTGAAAACTGAACACTTTTACAGTACCCCTAAATTCATACGGACCGTCCATTTATGTTAATCCAACAGCCGGATTTAATCCGTACTCCAAAACAACAACTGTGGAGTACCACCAACCAATGCCACGGAGTACCATCGTTTGAAGGGTAAAATAGTGAACTTAAGACGATGGGTAAATTTTGGATCATAATAAATCGATTATTGATGTTTACGGTTAATTAACAACGCCTGACGTCGACCATGTCGTTGATTCATAGTCCGATCGTACACGCCATGGCCCATGTCAGAGTTAGGCAGCCAGGAAGGAGATCACACACCGGCGCCGCCGCCGAACACGAATCGAGCAGCAAATTTCGGGCCAAAATTCAATCAAGGGGAATTAGAAACCTCCGCACGGATACACTTCAAGCTGCCGGCACGGAGAACGATGATCTAATTAATTGAGTACTCTGTAGTTGAGTTGCAGGCAACGTGAGGATTAAACGGTGGCTTCGGTTTCTATGGCATGCGGTTCGTCAGTTAAGATACAGCACATAGGCAGCACGGCTCCGTTCAAAAAAAAAAGCACATAGGCAGCACGGTTGCATTGGCTAGACCAGGCATGACTTGCCTGCTGGCTGCTGCAGCGTCATTCATGGGCGGCGGCCCGGCGACTGTCCTCGAACCTGGCCCTTCTTTATAATCCTTCAGATATATGCGTGACGGGCGGCCACTTCGTCGGTACAGGCGGCGCAAAACGTTATTAGATTAAACGAAACTGCCAACTGAAAAAGTCTAAAATAGCCTTGCCTTATCAGCGGTTAGATTTAATTGGTACTCCATCCACCGCCTGGGAGTACCAGGGTATCGTAAAAACTCTCGCTAAAAAAGGCTTACAAACTCGATGATTTAGGTCTTATTAGGAGTATAACTTTCTCCAAACAGTTTCTGTAGAGATACTTTCTCCGATCCGTAAACAAATGTCAATGATTAAGGAGTATAACTTTATAACAAGGACGCGGCTAGTCAGCACTCGGGTGCTCGTTAGTACGAACCAACATCCGTCCAAAAATAGGAAGTCCTCCCTCACACCCCCACCGGTAGTCTAGCAAACAATTCGGAAAACATACAGAAATACAGAATCCCCTGTCAGCTCTCTCCCTCATGCCAAAACATGCACGCTTCCTTCGCCCTTAGACCCAGATCATCTTTTCGCCTATCCTTTTGCACCACGCTCCTTTCTTGCTCCTCTAGATCTCCATCAAGCTGTACTTCTTCATAGGTTGCTGCACAACAATAAAAGAAACTTCAAATGGAAGTTGCTACATGAAATCAAAAGGGTAAACGAAATTAGACAAGTTTTTACTCCTACCTTACCCTCAAAATAAGTTCCCTAATTTAGAACCATCAGGATCTGGGTAGCAACTTAGTAGATCCCAGAAACAAACAAAGCATGATCTTGTCGCAACCTAGATGGATTTAGAACCTCAAACCTAGGTATACACGAACATAGCCCAAATCTGTAGCAACTTAGTAGATCCCAGAACAAAGGAATACACAGCACAAACCTGTAGCAACTTATTTGATCTAAGAGTAGAGAAAAACACAAACTTGTGCACCCTGGATGCATTAGAACCCCAGGCCTAAAAATACACCATAATCCTAGAAACACTATAATAACACAAAAAATTTAGAAATTACGGGGTCGATATAGGCCAACTTAACATCTTTCTTTTGATAATCATGCTGGCACCATGCTCGCTGGTTCATATCGCATAAACCTGAAAAGAATTGCAACCATATAAGCATGTTAGTTAATTTTTTCGGGTTGTGCATGCAAAATGCATAAGTTACTACATATTTTATCTGCCTGAAATTTGGCCGTTGTGTTGTTTTTAAGCAATATTGTTATAGTAAAAAAGAAACCTAGGCACGTTAACCAAGGTAAATAAATTACTTAGTTACTTCAGTAGCCAACTTAGTTACTTATAGTCTCTAAGTTACATAAGACAACTTAGGCATGCTGACCAAGGCAACTTAATTAATCTTGTAGCCAACTTCAAAGAGAAAAAAACATAAGTAAAAAGTAACATAATAAAAAGCAATTTGAATTTTCTGAGCAAAGAAAACAACTTAGTTACTGTGAGAAGCCAACTTTAGCATGTTGACCAAGGCAACTTAATTAATCTTGTAGCCAATTTCAAAAGGGAAAAATATAATTAAAAAGCAACATGATAAAAAGCAATTTGAGCCAATTTAGTTACTTAGTTACTTCAGTAGTCAACTTAGTTACTTACAATCTCGAAGTTACAGCAGCCAACTTAGGCATGTTGACCAAGACAACTTAATTAATCTTGTAGCCAACTTCAAAAATAAAAAACATAAATAAAAAGTAACATAATAAAGAGAAATTTGAATTTTCTGAGCAAGAAAATAACTTAGTTACTTTCAGAAACCAACTTTGGCATGTTGACCAAGACAACTTAATTAATCTTGTAGCCAACTTCAAAAGGGAAAAACATAATTAAAAAGCAAAATCATAAAAAGCAATTTGAGCATGGTGGCGGAACCAAATTAGTTGCTTTCAAAAGCCAACTTAGGCACGTTAACCAAAGCAACTTAATTAATCCTGTAGTGAACTTCAAAAGGGGAAAAAGCATAATTACAAAGCAAACATGATAAAAAAGCAATTTGAGCATGGTGGCATAACTAACTTACTTACTTTTAGAAAGCAACTTAAGGGAATTAATAAAACAACTTAATTCCATCGTGTCGCATACGGTCAGTACTTTCATTTAGGTTATGTTTAAGCAAGGTAGAAAAGAGTACATAAAAACACACACCTGAAAGTTCCGTGGTGTACAGGCAGGCTTTGGTGCTAAATGCGCATTTGGCGTAAGCATTGTATGCCCTGAGTACAGTACTCTCAGAGGTTGTCCTTTCGTCCAGAGGTTTCTAAGCTTGTCGCGTTTCTTGCCAAGTGATATGAAGGTGCCTGCAGTAGATAGCGCACAAATCTTAAGCTGTCAGGCTTATCTGCAGCTGCAAAAGCATGTTCCTTATAGAGTGTGGAAAAACCACTTAGGAATCAACTTAATTTATATCGGTACATAGTTGATCAAACAACTTAATTAAACCACTAGCCAACTTATTTATATAGCTCAAAAAGGAAACAATATGCATAAATCATGGCATCAAGGAGAAGAACTAAAAATACCCTATAAGTAAGTATCAACTTAATTACCACGAAGAAACAACTTAGCTAAAAGTAAGTAGCAGTTCAGTAATAATGTGAAAAAATCAACTAATCATGGATATTGCAACAAATAGAAAACTTGAATGAAACTAAGCAGTAAACAACTTAATGTAAGGTATGAGCAACTTAATTACGGGGAAGAAACAACTTATCTAAAAGTGAATAGCAACTCTACTAAACAGAACAACTTTAGGGCAAAAAACACCAAAAATATCTCATGCATGTCGGAAAACCAGGACTAAGCAACCAGATTACTGACCTGGAAGTACTTCTCATGTGCAGGGCCAATAAATTCCATTCTAGAGAAAAAAATGGTTGCTATACATATAACTCATCTCTGAAGGACAAAAAATCCGAATCCCCACTACTCCTAATTACGCACCAAACCAACCGTGCCCCCTAGACAAAAAAATGCATTATCGAGTTCGAAGTGGACTAGATCCATGAAACTGCGGTGATAAAATCCCACGCCCAGGCATAAATCTGAACATTTTGTCTAGCAACATGCATCCATTCAGGCATGAAAAACCATTTAGGCATGAAAACACCAAAACAGATCACCACAAATCCGTGCAAATCATGCATCCATATGTTTAGCAAAACTACCGTAGTATAAACCTAAACTTTTTGTGGTTTCTATAATTAACAAGACATAAAGAAAACCATAGTGTCTAGCTATATAGGAACACTGTCCTAGCAGTCTACAATTATACAATCATGATCCCATGGCGAAGCATGAAAAATAAGTACATATGAAAATGTAAATGAAATTAAATCACATGCATACCGTGGTGAATTATCGACGACATGACCTAGAGGTCCAAGCCGAATTCAACCCATTGTCGGGTTTTCGGCAAAGTAAAAAAGAATCGGCAAGGCAACATAATCTATGGGGCGTTCTTCATAAACATCTAGTTTGTTTCAAGGCTCGCCTTAAGTTTACACAATTTAACTGCAGCTAGTAGGCACCTTAGCATTGTTATCCAAAAAATATAAATATTCTCATGTTTTAGTGAACCTATTTGACGGAAAAAAGGCACCAGTATATCTCATAAAATCCATACTGTTGGTAGCATAACAAAAATTAACCAATCCAAGCTAGCTATCTCATGTATCAATTCACTAAACTCAACCTAACCAGAACTTGAAGGCTGGAAAGCTAAGTGCCTAGTTAGCAAGCACATTGAGTCTCGAAATACTTGCCTTATGGTTGAAATTAATACGTCAAGTTACCCCAAGCATGCATCAATCACAATGATCCATCAGCTGAACAGTAAACCACAAGCCTGATCTTCAAGGTACAGCACGCACATCCCCAATTTA
The DNA here is from genome assembly GCA_910589775.1 of Avena eriantha. NCBI lineage: Eukaryota > Viridiplantae > Streptophyta > Magnoliopsida > Poales > Poaceae > Avena > Avena eriantha. Next base: position 397,877,181 of record OU342745.1, read on the forward strand.
CCGCAGTACCGGAGCTAGAACCCATCCTAGATCCTCCAAGACCTTGATCATGTATCGGCAGATGCCGAGGTCGCTGCTCCGAAGTAGGTTCCACGACCATCTCAATCGGCGAGGTCCACAGAGAGGAGCTCAGGGGCGTCAAGGGTGCAGCCGGAGGCGCTGGTGCTGGAAGCAGCGCAACGGCCCGAGCCAGTGCGGCTAGGGTTGCCCAGGGCGCACCTAGGAGGCATCGTGCTAGGGCGGGGGTGTGGAACTAGTGGAGGCGTCCGTGGCGGGGCGGCGCAGGCTAATGCCGGGTACTGGAGCTAGGTCGGCGATCCCGTCGCGAGGCTAGGGTTAGCTGCGGCGTCGCGCTTGGGGCAGTGCGTGTGGCGATTGTGGGGATTCAGCGTAGTAGGCAGGAGCGGTGCCACGGAAAGACAGCGCTAGGAGCTGGCGGCGGAGGCCAGAGCAGGAGCTGGCGGCAACGGCATCGTGTTAAGAAATGGGGGCAGGAAGGGGGTCCTTTCGGTGTGGGAACGAGACGAGAGAGAGAAGCTGGCGGAAGTTTGTCAAGACGGCACGCGTGATGCGAGGTTCATCAAGTAGATCGGACGGCAGTCCGGCATCCGGATGTTTTTTAGCACTTGGGTTATAACAAATCTGCGATGTTTATTATGGTTAGACGGAGTACAAACTCGATGAAAGAGACCCGGTGCTGAATGATAGTGTACGATCGAAAGTGTCCAACCTGAACTTTGGAGTTTGGACCGGGCTTGTGCAGTTCAAATCAACCGGACTTCTTTACCCCGCAGACATGCATGCGGCATGCCGTATTGGCGCGCCATCGGATGTCGACTTCTTTTTCGCAAAGATGCGAGGATGAGTCCTTGTAGATCCCTAGAAATTCTTCGGAAAAAGACGACGAGCAAAGCTACCGGCTTCGCCAGGAAGTCGCCATGCTTCAAGCCGTTGCTGGGGCCGAACTTTTTTTTTTTTTTAAATGATGCTGGCCTGTTTTCTGCACCGCGATTTTCAGATTACTCCGATGAGATTTTTTTTAACTCAATACAAATGCAGACGCTCACAAATAACCCAAGCGCACACACCCTACCGCTATCGTCCCACTGAAGAATATTTAAGACACCAAAATGTCAAATCTAGGATTTAAACTCTGTGGGTTGGGGTCTGAGATGTCACTGTCCTCCTAACCATCCAACCACGAGTTGGTTCTCGTCGGACAGGGATTCTACTCCTCTCCTAAATATAAACACAATAACGACTGAAATCGTCTATTACCCTTTCATAAGCAAAAGTATAATACTTCCTCCGACCCAAATTAGTTGAGTTAGATTTGTCTAGATTCGAATGCATCTAGACTTGTTTTAGTACTAGATACCTCTAAATCTAGACAAAACCAAGTCAACTAATTTGGGTCGGAGGGAGTAGCTATTAATGAAATTTTCAATCATACCGGCTTCCATCAACGCCGCTCATGGTCTCCAGCCGCTGTACCGACTCGCACCCGACAGCAATGCCGCCCTCTCGGGTCGCCTTTGCCGTCCCCACGAACCGACGTCCTCGGCTCCGCTGCCCCACCTCCATCACCCAGGTCGCCACCATCCGCGAATGGTCTTCGACGTTGTTGGGTTCTTTCTTGCCAACTTTGAACACCTCCGACACGCTTCAACAGGTAACTTGCATGGCCACTTCATGCTATCGCAGGTCCCGTCGACTACCTCCACGCCACTCTAGGCGCCCAATGTGTCCACTCCAGGACGGAGCTGGTTTCGCCGCCTTCTACGTCTTCATCCACCACGACTACATTGCGAACATCTACTTTGTCTACTCCGACAATCACGCCAGCTATGCTAGGCTACCAGCACATCTCTCTCTTCGCCTCGCAACCACCACAGGGGCCTCATCTTCTAGTCCCTACGACACTGGCACACATGTCATGATGGTCCCCGCCTTTGCACGTTCAGTACGGACAACATCGGTACGTGCTTTCATTCCCGACATGTCCCTGATCGTGGCAAACTCGGACCAACGCCTCATCTTCATCGTCATAGGCTCCGTTTTCTATGACTGCCTCGACCGTCTCACCTACAGGTTCTACTCCGTGTAACCGGTTCTGGCAAAATCGGAGTATGCATTCGTCCCGACGTGCGTTCGGTTTTTGCAAAACTACGGCTACTCCTCGTTCTCGATGGCTTGGACTGCATCGCCTTCGGCATCGGCTTTCTCAACGACTGCCTCGACACTTCTCTGTCACTCTCCTCGTGTACTATGTGCTTGTGGCTTCATGTGTGTCTACCTGTACACCGGCTCCGAACCACGACATCGACTTGGTAGTACACCGATACCATGAGAGCTACCCGTGTGGGTCTTCATCCATCACACGATACCTCTCGAAATAGGCTTTCGCCCCGCTTTATAAATAGAACCACATACGGCCAAACCGATACAAGGTGAAGAGGAGAACCTCCATCACACGATACTACCAAATGAAGTCTACTGTTCTAACGAATAATGACCAGAGGACCACCCAAAAGTGTCAACATATGAGAAACCACCAGTACTAAGAATAATGGTTTCAAGCATTGCAATAGTTGCAAAGTACGTACTATCAGATTACAATGTTCCTGAATCTTAGAAAAAAAACGAGCAAGATCTTTCGGTCTTTTCAGTGCAAATTGCTACTGCAAATGTAGGTTCAGATTTAAGCGAGATTTAGGAGCCACCCAGAATATTGACCTTGTCTGCCATTGCAGACTCATTTTCCACTTTAAAGATCAATTGACTGTGCCCATCATGATCAGTCAATCTATCGGAACGAGTAAAGCGATCAAAAGAACTATCTGGTCTGAAGTCTGAACTGGTAGTAGCATAACTTGCATCGAGATCAACCTTCCCGAGATCAACCAGACATGCATCGATAAAGCGCTCGCGGTCCAAAACCAAAAGGGTGATCAAGATCAGACCATCCTTGAACAGAACGAGCTAGGTCGAGAAATGGGACCAAAACAGTACTTAGCCCTGACATCCTTCATAGGTAGGCGCCCAAGCTCACTTTTCCCCCGCCATGTAAAGCCCTGACATCCTTCATCAGTAGGTCTAGATGCATTCGTTTCATAAAAGTTAAAGCATCTTATATTGAAATGGAGGGAGTAGTTATTAAGAATGCCCGTGGATACATAAATTAGGGTGTGACTTGAGTAGGATCTGGTTCTAGGTAGGATCTATGAGATCTCTCTTTTTGAAATGCAAAACATGTTAAAATATTCTTAAAAAATTAACAACATAGGTCTATGTTATATATGTAACGTCCCAAATTTGTTGCTTCAAATTCGGACTAGCTTAGATAGGCTAAAAAGGATAGATCGGGGGTGAATAGTGTGAAATATTATTCACCCAAAAGCTGACACTATTCATGGTACATTTTTTCTTTTTTGTTACTTTAAATGTAGATCGGATTTTTTGCTGAAATTTCTTGGAGTTGTAGGTACATACCATAAGTATGTTGTACAAAAATTTCAGTTTTTTCACGGTTTTAAAATATGATTTCTATGAGTTGATCCTACGATCTCACCTAATGGAGAGATCCTGTACAAGTCTCCCCACATAAATTTATGGATTTTATATTCAAACATCCACAACAACTACAAAATTGAGGAAAATACATAAACTTGTTTACTGATTAGTGTAATTTTCTTCTTACCCATTTATAGTTTATTTGTGCCAAAATATAGGCGTAGGAATTTAAATATTTAGATATATATACATAGTATAATTTGTGAAAATAAATTATGAGAGGGGGGGCATATGCCCTCCCCTTCCCCACCCCACACAAAATTATATTCTTTATTACTGTGAACTTATGTTAATATCAAGCTTATCATTAGCATTGAAGATCCAGACTTACCATGGGAACTACTCACACAAGAAACAGGACATAGCTAAAATCTAGATGAACAAGTAGGAGGAACCAGAGGAAGAGGGGAACTTACATGGGTTTAGCAGCCCCAATGGGTTTCGTGCGCAGATTGCTTTTGAAAACAAGATACGTTTTTCCTGTGCAGATTGCTCTTGAAAACAAGAGGTCGGATTTAAATGGGTTTTAGGAGCCACACAAAAGATTGGCCTTCTTCCGTTCTAGGTTTTTTTTCCCACTTTACTAAAGACGGATTGATTGTGTTCATCAGGGTCAGTCAATCCATCGAAACGAGGAAAACGATCAAAAGAACTACCACTACCACCAGTCTGAAGTCTGAAGTGCTTAGCGTATCTTGCATCGAGATCATCCGGACTTATTGATCGATAAAGCGCTCGCGGTCCAAAACAAAAAGCTTGAATGAGTGACCAAAACCATCCTGGAACAGAAGGAGAGCTCCCTAAAGGAGGTCAAGAGATGGGGCCGAAATAGTACTTAGCCCTGACATCCTTCCATAAGCTAAGCTCACTTTTCCCATCCTAAACTCCACTTTACTTGCTCATCTTTTAATTATTTTTGCGCTACTCATCTGTCGTCTCAAACGGTGTTGCCACTGGTAGCACTCCGTATCTATAGTCCACTCGCTTTGTGCAGGCTGCAAACAACGGCTGCCGTGACTCTACGCTTCTGCAAAGCTGCCCGTGCCATGTATGCATCTCGAGGAAAATGTTGCTCTTTTCCTACTGTACCTTTTGCAACTTTGGTAATACTCTCATTCCGGAATTACTATTAATATCCTAGATTTGCTAAATTTGCATGTATATAAACATATTTTAGTGTATATATTGTGAATCTAGATTAATCTGCGGCAACAAATTCGGATGGAAAGAGTATACTACTCACTCGAGTCCAAATTAATATTTTTTTTGCGAGTACCAAATTAATATTATTTGGTTTGTTTAGATTCAGATATATCTAAAACTAAAACAAGAGGTACATCCGAATTTAGACAAATCTAAGAATTCTAATTTGGATGGGAGAGTAACTTGTTTTACCGTGTTATTTTTACCCCGTCTTTCCGCGAATCCGGTGGTTTTCTTTTCTTCTTACCATAGTGGCCTTCACTTACCTGCTCCGTTCGTGATTGGGCGATGCGTCATGTTGCGTTGGTACTAGTGACGTCTATGTGAAGAAGGGGCAACAGTAGCGCGGCTAGGGAAAAGGCGTTCTTGCGCCCTGTGCGTTGCTCGGCTATGCATGTACTTGTGTCCTAAGTACATTGTTCCCCTACCATGTGCATAACCGTAAGACGATAAAGAGAGATTGGCCTAATACAACGAGCGAGGACATGAATCATCTTGAAGTACAACTCAAATAAGGATTGAAATCCGAACAACTTTAAACTACCGTGACAATTATATATGTGTCAATACTCTAACATCTCCTGCAGTCGTAGCTGCATCAATACTCAAACATCTCCCCGCGGTTGTACCTATAGCATTGTGAACAAAAAGAATATCGCGGACGATCAGACTGGAGATAAACCGAAGTATAAACAGTGGGCTGACATCCCCGCAGTAGTAACGGGAACATCGTGGACGGTGTCACGGCGCGATAGCTTGCACTGTAGAAGAAGCTGATGATACTCAAGCGACGTGGTAGCCCTTGTTCTGATGTCGAGAGAACCGAGAGCGTTGAGCGAGGTGAACGTTGCAACCTTGGTCTAGGTAGTTGTGCGAGGGGTTACACTAGTCGATGTCGTCGTCGGGTGTCAGTGTCGAGGTAGCTGCACATGAAACCACGGGCGCATAGTGCGCTAGGAGAATGCCGGAGACGCATCGAGGGAGTCCTTGAGGAATTCGATGTCGGAGACAAAGCGGTCCGAGGAGTCGAGCATAAGGTACGGCCATAGTTTTACCAGAACTAGGCGCATGTCGGGATGAAGGTATACTCTGGTTTTGGTCGGGGACATGCTTGGCTAAGACGTGGCTCAAAGAAAATACATTGCCACCATCTGGAACATCGCTCTCGTGACCATGGGGGAAGACTGACGCGTGCGCGCCGCCGCCGCGCTGATCTCCCTCCTCCAGCCTCCCATGCTTCCGCGCCGCCTAGATCGAGGCTTCTCCCCTGGGTCTCTCTTTGCCCCTCCTGCAGCCCGACGCTGCCATCTCCGGGGCCACGGCGGCTGTGCTCCTCCTTGGCAGTGTCTGTGATGGGTTCGTAGCATGGAAAACAAAAAATTTCTACCGCAAGAACGAACAAAACCTAGATCTAATCTAGATAAAAGCCAAGATCTAATCTATTAGACATGAGCAACGAGATAGATAGGAACTAACCTTCGTAGATCCGAAAGCGTTAACGAGATTAGATCTCATGGTTGATGTAGTCGATCACTTGCCGATCTCAAGATCGTGTGGACGATCCTTCCGGCGTCGCGTTCCAGCAGCGCTTCCGCAGTCGGTCAAGTGGACGATCCTTCCGGCGCCGCGAATCGGCAGCGCTTCCGCCGGTCACACGTGCGGAGTCGAAGCAGACCTTCCTCTCCCCGTTCCAGCGAGCAGCGGAGGTAGTAGATCTTCTCCACGGAATCCCAGCAGCACGACGGCGTGGTGGTGGTGGTCGAGTAGAGAATTCTGCAGGGCTTCGCCTATGCCTGCGCAGAAGATGGTGGAGGAGAGAGGTGGCAGAGATTGGGTGTTATGGGAGCAGGGAGGAGGGGGCGCCCCTGCCCCTCTATTTAAAGAAGGGAGGCGCCTAGGGAGGGGGAGTCCTTGTAGGACTCCCCTCCCTTGTAGGCCGGCGGATTGGAGGTGGGGGGAGGAGTCCTCCTCCCCCACGACTCCGTATCTTGACCCACCAGGACTCCTTGATCCCTATCTTGATTTTCAAGCAAACTCCAAGATATCTTCTAAAACCTTCCGGAACATTCCGAAACCTTCTAGAATCCTCATACAAACACTCCAGAACATCTCCTAACTTAGAAAATGATCCCCTATATATGAATCTTATTCTCTGGACCATTCCGGATCTCCTCGTGATGTCCCGAATCCAATCCGAGACTCCGAACAACATTCGGTCTCCAACGCATATTCCATATCTACTTAAAACAACTTCGAACCTTAAGTGTGTCACCCTACGGTTCGTGAATATGCAGACATGATAGAGACACATCTCCTATCAATAACCATCAGCGGGACCTGGAGATCCATAATGGCTCCCACATACTCAACGATGACTTCGCGATCGATTGAACCATTTACATACGAAACCAATTCCCTTTGTCTCACGATACTATACTTATTAGAGGTTTGATCGTCGGTATCTCCATACCTAGTTCTACCTCGTTACTGATAAGTACTCTTTACTCGTTCCGTGATATGTCATCCCTTGTGACCCAGTCACATGCTTGCAAGCTAACTAGATGACATTCCACCGAGAGGGCCCAGAGCATATCTATCCGTCATATGGATGGACAAATCCCAATCTTGGTTCATGCGCTTCATCACATACTTTCAGAATGCCCAATGACAACTTTATCCATACGGCTTCTTGTGCAGCCTTCGAAGCAGCCTCCGAAGCAGCTATGTATTCCAATTCAGTTGAAGATTTCGCCACAACGCTTTGCTTTGCACTCCTCCAGCTCACTGCAGCACCATTCAAAATAAATACGTATCCCGACTGTGACTTCGAGTCATCTGGATCGGTGTTCCAACTAGCATCGGTGTAACCATTTACAACAAGCTGTTCATCACCTCCATAAGAAAGAACCATATCCTTAGTCCTATTTAGGTACTTTAGGATATTCTTGACCGCTGTCCAGTGCTCCATTCTAGGATCACTTTGATATCTGCTAGTCAAACTAACAGCATGTGCTATATCCGGTCTTGTACACAGTGTGGCATACATGATATAACCTATGGCTGAGGCATAGGGAACATTATTCATCTTCACTCTATCTTCTGCCGTAGCTGGACTTTGAGTTTTACTCAAGGTCTTACCTGACAACATGGGCATGAACCCTTTCTTGCTATCTTCCATTCTAAACTTCTTTAGAACTTTGTCCAAGTATGTACTTTGTGAAAGCGCTATTAGGCGTCTTGATCTATCTCTATAAATCTTGATGCCTAGAATGTATGCCGCTTCGCCAAGATCCTTCATTAAAAAACTATTATTCAAATAGGTTTTGACGCTATTAAGGAGTTCTATATCATTCCCAATCAACAATATGTCATCTACATACAGTACTAGGAATGCTACAGAGCTCCCACTCACTTTCTTGTAAATACAAGATTCTCCATAAGTTTGTATAATCCAAAGTTTATGATTACTTTATCAAAACGTTGATTCCAACTCCGGGATGCTTGCTTCAGTCCATAAATGGAGCGCTGAAGCTTGCATACCTTGTCAGCATCTTTAGGATCGACAAAACCCTTGGGTTGTACCATATACAACTCTTCCTCAATGTCACCATTAAGGAACGCCGTTTTGACATCCATCTGCCAAATCTCATAATCGAAATATGCAGCAATTGCTAACAAAATCCTCACAGACTTTAGCTTCGCTACTGGTGATAAAGTCTCATCATAGTCAACTCCTTGAATTTGTCGGAACCCTTTTGCGACAAGTCGAGCTTTATAGACGGTAACATTACCATCAGCATCTGTTTTTCTCTTGAAAATCCATTTGTTCTCGACAGCCTTACGGCCATCTGGTAAGTCCACCAAAGTCCACACTTGGTTTTCGTACATGGATCCATTTCGGATTTCATGACTTCTAGCCATTTGTCGGAATCTGGGCTCACCATAGCTTCTTCATACGTAGCAGGGTCATCAGCGTTGTCCACTAACATGACGTTCAAGGCAGAGTCATACCAATCAGGAGTGGTACGAACCCTCGTTGACCTGCGAGGTTCAATAGTAACTTCATTTGAAGTTTCATGATCATTATCATTAGCTTCCTCTCCAATTGGTGCAGGCGGCACAAAAACATCTTCTGGTGCTGCGCTACTCTCAAATTCGAGAGAAGGTTCAATAACCTCATCGAGTTCTACTTTCCTTCCAGTCACCTCCTTCGAGAGAAACTCCTTCTCAAGAAAGGATCCATTCTTTGCAACGAAAACTTTGCCTTCGGATCTATGATAGAAGGTATACCCAATTGTTTCTTTAAGGTATCCTATGAAGACGCATTTCTCCGTTTTGGGTTCTAGCTTATCAGGTTGTAACTTCTTTACATATGCCTCGCAACCCCAAACTTTAAGGAACGACAACTTAGGTTTCTTACCAAACCACAATTCGTACGGTGCCGTTTCAACGGATTTAGATGGTGCCCTATTTAAAGTGAATGCGGCTGTCTCTAATGCATAGCCCCAAAATGATAACGGTAAATCTGTAAGAGACATCATAGACCGAACCATATCTAAGAGACTTCGATTACGACGTTCGGACACACCATTACGTTGTGGTGTTCCCGGCGGTGTCAACTGTGAAAGTATTCCACATTTCTTTAAATGCATGCTAAACTCATAACTCAGATATTCACCTCCGCGATCAGAACGCAGAAACTTAATCTTCTTGTTACGATGATTTTCCACTTCACTTTGAAATTCCTTAAACTTCTCGAAAGTTTCGGACTTATGTTTCATAAAGTAGACATACCCATATCTACTCAAGTCATCCGTGAAAGTGAGAATATAACGATATCCACCACGCGATGCTACACTCATTGGACCGCACACATCGGTATGTATTATTTCCAATAAGTCTGTAGCTCGCTCCATTGTACCAGAGAATGGAGTCTTAGTCATTTTTCCCATTAGACATGCTTCGCATCTTTCAAGTGATTCAAAATCAAGTGATTCAAGAAGTCCATCTGAATGGAGTTTCTTCATACGCTTCACTCCAATGTGACCAAGACGACAGTGCCACATGTATGTAGAATTATCATTCAATTTGATTCGTTTAGCATCTATGTTGTGAACATGTGTATCACCACTATCGAGATTCAGTAAGAATAAACCATTCATCTCAGGTGCATTACCATAAAAGATATTACTCATATAAATCGAACAACCTTTATTCTCGGACTTAAAAGAGTAACCGTCTCGCAATAAACAGGATCCAGATATAATGTTCATGCTTAACGTAGGCACCAAATAACAATTATTTAAATTTAAAACTAATCCCGAAGGTAGATGTAGAGGGAGCGTGCCGACAGCGATCACATCAACCTTGGAGCCATTTCCAACGCGCATCGTCACCTCGTCTCTTGCCAGTCTTCGTTTATTCCGCAGCTCCTGTTTCGAGTTACAAATATGAGCAACCGAACCAGTATCAAATACCCAGGCACTACTACGATTACTAGTAAGATACACATCTATAACACATATATCAAATATACCTTTCTTCTTGATGTTGCCGTTCTTCAGATCCGCCAGGTACTTGGGGCAGTTACGCTTCCAGTGACCAGCACCCTTGCAGTAGAAGCACTCAGTTTCAGGATTAGGACCAGCCTTGGGCTTCTTAGCAGGTGCGGCAGCTTTCTTGCCGTCCTTCTTGAAGTTGCCTTTGTTCTTAGGCTTGCCCCGTTTCTTGAAATTGGTGGTCTTATTGACCATCAACACTTGTTGCTCCTTCTTGATCTCCACTTCAGCAGTTTTCAGCATGGACGAAAGTTCAGGCAACGTCTTGTTCATGCAGTGCATGTTGTAGTTCATCACAAAGTTCTTGTAACTTGGTGGCAGTGATTAAAGGAGACGGTGAATCCCCAATTCATTAGGAATCGATATTCCCAACTCTTGGAGCTTCTTAGCGTACCCAGACATGGTGAGCACGTGCTCGCTAACGGAGCTTCCCTCTTCCATCTTACAGTTAAAGAATTTCTCGGAGGCCTCATAGCTCTCCATGGCCGCGCGAGTCTCAAAAATTAGCCTGAGCTCCTTAATGATCTCGAACGGGTCGTGGTGCTCAAAACGCTGTTGGAGCTCCGCTTCTAAACCGTACAGGATGGCACACTGAACTGTGGAGTAATGATTCTTCCGAGTGGCGAAAACATTCTTTTCGTCATCGGTGGCATTATCTGCAGGTGGGTCACCTAGCGGTGCATTGAGCACATAGGTCAACTGACCAGCCCCGAGGACGATCTTCAGTCCACGGAACCAGTCCGTGAAATTGCTTCCATTGTTCTTAAGTTTTTCTTTCTCTAGGAACGCATGGAAATTGATGGAGGGGGTCGCCATAATCTACAACAATTTACAAGTAGTTTAGACTAAGTTTATGACAAATTGAGTTCAAATTTAATTATTAAACTAACTAGGTGAACTCCCACTCAAAACAACATCCCTCACATTGTCTTAGTGATTACACGAACCAAGTCCACTACACCAAGTCCGATCTTCACGAGAGAAGATGTAGTTTCATCGGCGAACAATCTTCATGTTCATCATATCAATTATATGACTCATGCTCTACCTTTCGGTATTCCGTGTTCCGAGATCATGTCTGTACATGCTAGGCTCGTCAAGACAACCTTAGTTTCCACATGTGCAAATCTGGCTTGCACCCGTTGTATGCACACGTAGAATCTATCACATCCGATCATCACGAGATGCTTCGAAACGACGAGTCTTAGCAACGATGCCAACTAAGGGTGAACACTTTATTACTTGATATTTAGTGAGAGGGATCATCTTATAATGCTACCGTCGCGATCTAAGCAATAAAAGATGCATAAAGGATTAACATCACAGGCAATTCATAATTTGTGTGATATGATATGGCCTTTTCTTCTTGCGCCTTTGATCTCCATCTCCAAAGCACGAACATGATCTCCATCATCACCAGCAATGCGTCAAGGTTAGTGGCGCCGCTTCATGGTTGTCCATCATCACCAGCAACTATTACAACTACTTGGAATAAAGCTATTACAAGATGAATAGACACGCATGTCTTAACAGAATCAAAGACAACCATTAGGCTCCTGCCGGTTGCCATATTACAACAATGATCATTGCATACATCAAATATAATCACAATCACATGTTGGCCATATCACATCACAAAACCCCTGCAAAAACAAGTTAGACGCCTCTAATTTTCTTTGCATGTTTTACGTGGTTTGGGGCTTTCGCATAAGACCGATCTTACCTACGAACAAGGACCACAACGTTGATACAAGTGTTGTCAAGATGCTCATTGTAAATTGAATCTTAACTATGGTGGGAGAGACAGACACCCGCAAAGCCACTTGTGCAAAGCAAGTTGCACATCAAGCGTGGAGCAAGTCTCATGTGTGATGACATGTAATGTTATCCCGAGCCGCTTCATCCCACCATGCCGCAAGATGCAAAGTACACGCTAAGACACCGACAACAAAAGCATCAATGCCCACAAAAACATTGTGTTCTACTCGTGCAACAGATCTACGCATAGATACGACTCTGATACCACTGATGGGTTCGTAGCATGGAAAACAAAAAATTTCTACCGCAAGAACGAACAAAACCTAGATCTAATCTAGATAAAAGCCAAGATCTAATCAATTAGACATGAGCAACGAGATAGATAGGAACTAACCCTCGTAGATCCGAAAGCGTTAACGAGATTAGATCTCATGGTTGATGTAGTCGATCACTTGCCGATCTCAAGATCGTGTGGACGATCCTTCCGGCGTCGCGTTCCAGCAGCGCTTCCGCAGTCGGTCAAGTGGATGATCCTTCCGGCGCCGCGAATCGGCAGCGCTTCCGCAGTCGGTCACACGTGCGGAGTCGAAGCAGACCTTCCTCTCCCCGTTCCAGCGAGCAGCGGAGGTAGTAGATCTTCTCCACGGAATCCCAGCAGCACGACGGCATGGTGGTGGTGGTGGAGTAGAGAATTCTGCAGGGCTTCGCCTATGCCTGTGCAGAAGATGGTGGAGGAGAGAGGCGACAGAGATTGGGTGTTATGGGAGCAGGGGAGGAGGGGGCGCCCCTGCCCCTCTATTTAAAGAAGGGAGGCGCCTAGGGAGGGGGAGTCCTTGTAGGACTCCCCTCCTCCCCTCCCTTGTAGGCCGGCGGATTGGAGGTGGGGGGAGGAGTCCTCCTCCCCCATGACTCCGTATCTTGACCCACCAGGACTCCTTGATCCCTATCTTGATTTTCAAGCAAACTCCAAGATATCTTCTAAAACCTTCCGGAACATTCCGAAGCCTTCTAGAATCCTCATACAAACACTCCAGAACATCTCCTAACTTAGAAAATGATCCCCTATATATGAATCTTATTCTCCGGACCATTCCGGATCTCCTCGTGATGTCCCGAATCCAATCTGAGACTCCGAACAACATTCGGTCTCCAACGCATATTCCATATCTACTTAAAACAACTTCAAACCTTAAGTGTGTCACCCTACGGTTCCTGAATATGCAGACATGATAGAGACACATCTCCTATCAATAACCATCAGCGGGACCTGGAGATCCATAATGGCTCCCACATACTCAACGATGACTTCGCGATCGATTGAACCATTTACATACGAAACCAATTCCCTTTGTCTCACGATACTATACTTATTAGAGGTTTGATCGTCGGTATCTCCATACCTAGTTCTACCTCGTTACTGATAAGTACTCTTTACTCGTTCCGTGATATGTCATCCCTTGTGACCCAGTCACATGCTTGCAAGCTAACTAGATGACATTCCACCGAGAGGGCCCAGAGCATATCTATCCGTCATATGGATGGACAAATCCCAATCTTGGTTCATGCGCTTCATCACATACTTTCAGAATGCCCAATGACAACTTTATAACCACCCAGTTACGAAGCGGCGTTTGATGTCATCAAAGTATCCATCCGGTGATAGTGATTAACATAACCTCATGGTCGAAGGATTAGGTTACTATGTATTTGAAAGCTTACAGCAATACGAACTTAATGACTTGATCTTATGCTACGCTTACTATGGGTGTGCGTCCATCACATCATTCTCCTAATGATATAACCTTGTTATTAATCACATCCTAATGTCCATGATCAGGAAACCATGATCATCAATTAATCAACAAGCTAGTTCAACAAGAGGCTTACTAGGGACTCTCTTATGTTTACAAAACACACAAGTATTAGTGTTTCCTAATAATACAATTATAGCATGTGATGTAAACATTCATCATAAACACAAAGATATAATAATAATCACTTTTATTATTGCCTCTTGGGCATATCTCCAACAGTCTGCCCCCGCGGCGGTTGTGCTCCTCCTTGCAGGTCACCCCATCGAGCCCCTCTGCCTCCTCAGCCGGGCTCGATAGGGCCGTTGGTGAGCGCTGCTATGATGATTTTGGCAGCGACCGCATCGGAGTTTCGCCTGCCGCCTTCGCCGCCACCTCCTCCGTGTGAGATCCCCCTACCCTTCTAGCCCGTCCGCTTCACCCCTCGGTGCCCTGGTTCCACTCAGTAGAGCAGCGTAGGCCCCTGAAGTCCTCGACGGCCCCCTCTGTTCGGGATCAGACGACGTTGGTATCCTCGTCGCCGGCTCGTCTCGAGGACGCGAGCGAGGCATCGATTGAGGCTGTCCTGGACTTGCTGGCTAGCATTGCAGCGGCTCCTAAGAGCAAGGACAATAGTATAGTCAGCTGCTGGCTATAAGCCAAGTGCCATGTCATCTATAGTCAACTTAGAGCTAGCATGTACAATAATGAGCTACAAAAATATAGTATTTTAGCACTACATGACCCACTTTTCACTCTCTCAAAGTGCCTAGGAACACGTGCTAGAGCTGGCTCTTGCATGAGAGCTCACTCTTCTTCTCTCTCCTCTTCTCTCTCTTCCAACTAGGCAAGAAAATAATATTTTAATTCTTATAGCCAGTTGACTAGGACTTATTGTACTTGCTCTAATGCTGAGCCCCCTCCGCATCTCGCCTCCGTCATCATTGGCCACTCTCAATCCGAGTCCTTTGCCAGCCTCGCAATCATTATGGGCGCCTCTCTACGCCGACTTCGCTTCGGGACCCGTCGCCGCAGCCGTTTCCAACACATTCTTCCACTCCGTCTCGCGCGCCGCATTCTCCTACCGCGAGCCCGGGCGATGAGGCGGGATGGTAGTATGTGGGCTCTCGGTCTGATACCATGTAAGATGATAGAGAGAGGGATTTGTGGAATATGATGAATTATTGTTGAGTCAATATATGCGTGTAGGTAAGTACAAGTCAAATGAGCATTGGAATCCTAACAATACTAACCTACCGTGATAATCGTATACGCGTCAATACTCTAAACTAATGAGCCATACTGGTCATGTCATTGTCATTTACAAATATAGCTACTCCGATGCCTTTTTCTGTTGATGTTTAGGAAGCCACTAACAGTTCATCTTGGAGTCACAGCTCGCTAATCCCAATCAAAAGAATGTCGGCGCCGGTGAAGCAAAATGCTCCTACGATATATTTACTGATAAATTACTGGGGGAACAAGTGCTAGAGGCGTGAGGTTATTTTACTGAGGTGTTGGAAGATCCTCTTATATGAAATAATTGGCGACTTTCACCTCCCGGTGCTTTGGCCATGAGCAGTGTAGGACGCGCGACTTTCCAGACACTCGCACAGTCACAATACGCAAAGTAGCCTGAAAGAACAGTGTCGCCTAACGGCCTACTAAAGCCTCTAGCTAGTCTTCACCACCTCCACCAACAGACACTAGTAACTTGAGTAATTAGACGTTCCCTACCACTACTGGTGTACAATTATGAACTTGTTATTCCTTCCTTCATTTATACTACGTACACTACTCGATCGTGACACCTTGCTTCAGGAGAGATAATCAGATTTTCTGAAACTGAGCGCATCAGACAGGGGAGAACACAATACGTTTCAGTCTTAACGCCCCGGCCCATATAATCTGTATGTCTTTTTTATGAAAAAGGATTTCTCCCATGCTTCGTCAACAAAATATATAGTTTTACACCGCAATAAATTCAGAAAAGTAAATGGCCGCAGGCCCGCAGCCCCGGTCAAGTAAACATAGATTTCTCCCATGTTTGATCCACCCACACCCACCCACCCAGCTCTGCTATTGTGCTACTCCGTAGGAGGTTTGGGGATGCCAAAACAAACCTAGCTATAATAAGGAAAATAAAACATAAATCACGCGTCACCGGCGACCAACGCTGGCGCCGACCCCGTCTTCTCCGGGATCGGTTGGCCGGACGGCGGAATCCCGTTTCTCCTGCCTTGAGGCGGGTCATCTGGCCGTCCAGATTGCGGAGGAGGCCATCGCCGAGGAGGGGACTTGGACGCCGGTGGTTCGCCGGAGGTGTCGGCCTCGCGCCGAGGTGTTGGCGGAGTTCTGGTCGGTGGCGGGTTTTTCTACGCCGGAGTCTCGCTTCTGGGAGCGGCGGCCGAGGTCGTCGGAGTCTGCGGCAGCGCCGGGGATGTCCAGGGTGCGATCCTTGTCGCCGTCGTCGCAGAGCATTGATCTTGGTGGCCACCGACGCTGCGCGTCCTCCTCGCCATCGGGGCTGAGGCTCTCGTGGCCTCCGCGGATGGGTCCGTGGCGCGGCTCGCTAACTGGGCGGCGGCAGACTCCGCCACCGGTTCTGGGGGCCTTCTTCGCGGCGTTGTTGTAGTGCTCGGGCAGTCCGTTGCCGGGTACTGCACTGGGCGAGGCGAACATCGCAGGCGTCGCGCGCGCGTTGCCATCCGGGGCGCCGCGATTACCGGTACCTGATTCGGCTCTAATTGCGGAGCCAGGTGGGGCCCACGGGCAATCCATATCGGGGCGGAGGCGGACTGCGAGGCTGACTCACCCAGTTCCGATCGACGTAAATCGCCTCAAGTTCGTCTCTGTGCCGCCGCCGCCTTCTCCGCCTCTACCGCCTCCGCTTTCTCTGTCTCTGCCGCCTCCTCGGACGTCTCCGGCCAGACACCGTCGCCCTCCCTGGTCCCCGAGGTCGGTCTCCTACGCCCGGGTCGTCATGGCGGGGTCTGTGCCGTCAAGCTCGGCGGGAGGGGCTGCGGCCGGTGTGTCGACTGTTCCTGCGCCGGGGCCTGGCCTGGTGGTGCCGACTGTTGCTCCTCCTCTTCACTCACTTCCGGCGGCTTCCATGGTTGGGGGGGGGGGGGGGGGTCAACCGGCGGGGGCTGCCTCGATTCCATTCAGGCCGTTGCAACCTCCTTTCCGTCTGTCTGGTCAGCCGGGCTTCGCTACGCAGCCCCCGGGACAGTTCTTTCAGCCGTTCCAGCCGCCGCAGAATTTCCCGAGGACGGTGTTCCCTCCGATCATTCCACCGCAGCAGTTTGCTCAGATGTTTCCGCAGTATGCTCAGGCTCCTGCACCTGCTGTCAATCCGACAGTGCCGCGGAATAAGAGGAAGAAAAAGAAGAATCCGCAGGTCCCTTCAGCGCCTCCGGCGGCTCCTTCTCAGCCGATTTTTCAACCTCAGTTTTAGCAGATGGTGGCTCCACAGACTGCAGGTATGTGGTATGTTGCTCCTGTTTCGAGTATGCCTCTGGTTGCTGTTGCTCAGACACCTGTTGGCACGGCTGTGGACGCTCCGGTTCAGTCCGATGTGGGCAAGTCCAAGAAGGTTCTGAAATGCTGGAAATGCTCTGGTGATTCACATGCGTCTAAGAACTGCCCGGTTGCGCACTATTGTTTGGTCTGTAACAATTCGGCTCATCCCACTATCAAGTGCCCAACGTTGAAGTTGCTCAAGACCACGATGATTGTTGCGGGGAATGGTACAGAGGATACTCTTTTTAATCAGCTGTCGGACTATATTTTTAAGGCTAATCTTGCACCAAAGTGTACACCTACTGCTAAGGTGTCGATGATCAGCGCGTTGGTTCCCGCGGCTGTTATTGAGGCTCAGATGATGCACATTTGTCCGCTCAGCACTCAGTGGAAGTGGGAGGCGCTTCCTCATGGTGATGACGCTTTCCTTGTGAGTTTTCCCTCCTTTGAGGATCTACAACGGGTTGATGGTATCCAGATGCCGGTTCCTTCTCATAATACTAGGGTTGTGATCAGCATTTGGGAGATGCGGGATATCCAGCCCATGTTTATTCTACCTCAGGTGTGGGTTCATGTGGAGGGGGTTCCTCATACTATTCGTCATTTCCATGGTCTTTGGGCAGTTGGTTCTCTATTGGGTACGACTGTGGATGTGGATTTGCCGACGCTGTATAGTCGCAATGTTGTTCGCATTTGTGTGGCTATGATGAATCCTAATGCATTGCTGAAGTGTGTGGATGCCAAGGGCCCATACATTTGTACTATTGCTACCTTGAAGCTGAAGGGGTTTGATTTCACGTTTCGCCAAGAGGCTGCGGACTTTGTCCCTGATCCCGCTTTTACCCCTTTTTTCTGGAGGCGTAAGGGGGATGATTCTGAGGATGATGGCAATGGCCAGAAAGACGCGGATTCACCTGTTGATGAGAGTGCATCACGGTCTCAAGGGAATCGCATGGATGTTGATAACACGGGTGTCCATCCAGTTACGAGAGGCCCTCCCGTAAACAATGTTTCTTCATTACCTGTCTTTGCGGTTACTCCTTTTAACCCGCGACCTCAGACTCCGCGAGGGAAAGCTATTGTGGATGCTGCACGTCGATCTCGTTCAGGCTTTCAGCGTCCCGGTGTACTTCTCGTTCCTTCGCCGGGGACACGGGCCACTTCTCCGATATCCCTGCTACGGGCGGAGGAGGCCTGGCCTACTACTCCCTCGCCGGCTCAACGTCCTACTCCTTCGCCGGCGGACTTCGTCAACTTGCCTGCTGAGGGGGTGTCTGCTGGGGAGCAGACCGACCCGCTCTAGCAGCCGGCTCGATCTCCCACTCCTCCGTCGGCGGACCTCGTCGAGCCTGCTGATGAGGCGCTTGTTGGGGAGCGGCCCGCCCCGCCCCAGCAGAGGGCGGCTGGGGCTACTGATCCGCCGCCTGCTGGCCATGGGCCTTCGGAGGGGCCGGAGCTGCTGGAGGTCCCTCTGGCGGTGGCCCCATCATCTTCGTCGGCTCGGCTACTGGAGGCCCCTCTTTCGGGGACTGTGACGCCGATGATGGCGGATGTGTCCGTGCCGGTGGTGGTGCCGACTATGGGGGGGACTGCATCTACCACGCAGGCACCTGCAGCTGGCGCTCGGAAGAAGAAGGCATCGATGTTCCCGGTGCTTCGCAGGAGCGGAAGGCATACAGTGGGCCACGGTGGTGCTTCCGCGACAGACATGGATACTTTGGAAAAGGCCATGCGCAGGAAGGCTGAAGTGAACCTGGACTCTGGTGGTAATTTCGCATCTTCCAAACGTTTTATTTCTTTTCTATCTACTAGTATTTATTTTAAGCTAAACTCTGTTGGTATTAGTCTCGGTAAGAATGCTAGTGATATTTCAATTTCTGCTAAGGTCTTGAAGCGGATGGAATTTGACCGGCTAATGGTTGTTCCAAAAGTTTCGACCTCTTATATTCCCTCTTACTCGGATGATGAGGATGCGGACCATTCTACGGATGGTCAGCTCCTATCTCATCTAGTAGGTGAAGTTCTGGAAGTTGGTTTAGATGAGGACAGTTTAAGTTCATTATATGAGCTCACTGCTTCTGGTCGCAAATCGACTTCTGGGAAAAAATGTAATAAATCTCATAAACGAGATCTTGCTCCTAAATCTATCATTGTTTCCCAATGAATGGCATGTTTTTGAATAGCAGAGGTCTTCGAGACTTGGCTAAACATTTACACATTGCACTTTGTTCTAGGGAACACAATTTAGATTTTGTAGCTATCTCCGAAACAGGTGGACGGGAATTCTCACAGAGTATGCTGGACCACCTATCGGGTGGTTTAGACTTTGTGTGGCATTCTCATCCACCTAGGGGACGGCCAGGGGGTATTTTACTAGGTGTGCGGGCGGATACCATGGACATATTAGCAGTTTCTGAAGGGGAGTTCCATATAAAACTTCATATCCGTAACAAGACTGATAGTTTCAAATGGAGTCTGGTCGCAGTTTACGGGGCTGCCCAAGAGGCTTTCAAGGCTGTCTTTCTTCGTGAATTGGTGAACTTAGCAAAAGACAATCCGTACCCTATTCTGGTAGGGGGAGATTTTAATTTGCTTAGATTCCCACACGAGAAGAGTAGAGGCCGTTTTGATGATCATTGGCCTTTCCTTTTTAACGCTGTCATTGATAGTTTGGATTTAAAGCAAGTGTCGATGATTGGAAGACAGTTTACTTGGGCCAATTCTTTGGCGGAACCTACATACGAAAAACTGGATCGTGTACTCATGGACTCTGATTGGGAAAATCATTTCCCTCTAGTCACGGTACGCGCTCTCGAACATGGTGGGCTTGGGGGTGGGCTTGGTATTTATGATTTGGAAATCAAGAATATATCCCTCCTTAGTAAATGGCTCTTCAAATTATTAACTGAAGAAGGGATATGGCAAACTCTTATTAAGAGAAAATATGTTGGATCAAAAGCATTGTCCCAAATGGTTTGGAAACCGGGAGACTCATTTTTGGGCTGGCCTGATGGCGACAAAGAAACATTTTCTTCGCTATGGCACATTTTCTATTAATAATGGGTCTCAGATAAGGTTTTGGGAGGATAAATGGCTTGGTCATGCTACCCTCCGCGAACAATATCCAGCGTTGTATTCCATTGTTCGTTATAAGGGGGAGACGATTGCTACTGTATTGGAATCTTTTTCACCCAATATAACATTCCGAAGGGATTTAACTGGTGTCAGACTTGACTCTTGGATCATGCTGCTACATAGATTGGCGCAGGTCTAGTTGACAGATAAGTCAGATGAATTCCGATGGAACCTAACTGAGAATGGTTCTTTCTCGGTTAGCTCTTTATACAATGCTTTAACTCAGCCAGTAATACAAGTTTTAGATAATAGGATGATATGGAAGATGAAGATACCTCTTAAATACAAGATTTTTGATGGGTATCTTCGTCGTGGAATTATCCTTACAAAAGACAACCTTATTAAGCGCAATTGGCATGGGAATTCGAACTGTGTGTTTTGTCTCCACAATGAGACAATCAAACACCTGTTTTTCCAATGGAATTTTGCACGGTCTATATGGTCAGTCACCCAAGCAGCTTCTGGCTTGTCCCCACCACGTAGTATTGCCAATATTTTTGGAAATTAGTTACATAGTATAGATAACAAGTTTAAGACACTTCTTCAGGTTGGAGCGATGGCATTAATTTGGTCGCTATGGCTATGTAGGAATGATAAGGTTTTTAATGATGTTAACTGTTCCCTTCTGCAGGTTATTTACAGGTTGACGCATACCCTTCGGGATTGGTCGGTGCTACATCATGTAGAGCTGCGAGACCTTTTTTTGGAGGTGTGTACGAGGCTAGAGGATACAACACGGGAGCTATTTACTAGACATGGATGTCAACATAATCTTCGGATCGGTCCGTCTCTAGCTCCTTTGGCGTAGTTGCATTTAAACATGGTTTTTTGTAACGCGCTATCGAGTTTTATCTTTTCGTTGGACTCGTTTGGACACTTTGTCGGCTGTGTGCATCCTAGATATGCAGAGGCCGGGCGTAATACTTAAACTTAAAGCGCCCCTTATCGAAAAAAAGCTATAGTGTTGGAAAAAAAATGCATGGTCTATACTTTCATCCGAAGCACCTAATCTACAATGTATATCACCTTGCCAACCTTTACTTTTCAGATTGTCTCTAGTCAAAATTCTTCCCACTAACCATATTTTTTTCTATATATAGAGTGGCGCTATTTGACACCCAGGGTGTAGAATAGTTATTCTTCATCCACCCCTATCTTTCAAATCGTACATGATTTTTACGTCACATAAATTTTCTCTTATCCCGAAAGTCAAGAAGAACATAAAAAAATTTAGACATGTCGTAAAAAAAATATTTACATGCCGTAAAAAAATACAGTGTAAAATGCGAATTTTCTATGGTTTTTACACTATAAAGACTCATAAATCGTATTTTTATGTCGATTTTTTTAGTTTCTGATAAATATGAACATAATTATTAGTATATAAAACATAAATTTATGTATGTGAGAACATAAAAATATGTGGGGTGCAAAATAACTATTCTGCACCCTGAATGCTGAATAGCACGATGTGCGGAACAAACTAGGGAGTTGTACCTAGGCAGTACTATCTTGAGCTCGATCAGCCGCAGCTTGGGTAAAATTTAAAACTCTTGTCGATCAGTTGTCGCGCGGTTCAAAAGCAACCAAGTCAACTGTTGGCAAGAGCTGCAAGAATTTATAGAGGCATCCGCCTTATATATGCAACCCATCTGCAAAAGCTAAAGGAGATTTCGAAACTGTTCTTCGCTACCGGGCATCCTTACAACAATGATTGGCCCAATCCGTGTCCCTCTCCCGCACTCCACAGTGCCCCCCTCTACTCAATGCGTTGCTCGACAGAACAGTGGATGCTGCATGGCTACGAAGCGACACA
The DNA here is from genome assembly GCA_910589775.1 of Avena eriantha. NCBI lineage: Eukaryota > Viridiplantae > Streptophyta > Magnoliopsida > Poales > Poaceae > Avena > Avena eriantha. The sequence continues at coordinate 397,899,536 of OU342745.1, forward strand.
TGACATGAGCGCCATCGTCGGTTTCCTTTTCGATCGCTGTCGATCGATCGATCGAGCTGTTCCAGCCAACTGCGCGTCGGTAAACCGCATTGACGCCAAAGGCGAATCGATGCAGTAGTATACGGCGCACACGTAGGTTGCCACTTGCCACCGCGGGCGGGCGCTGCTGCTGGTCGCGCGGTGTAATTTTGCGCCAGATCGCCATGTCGAGCTCGCAGTGAAAACGGCTTCTGCAGAGTGCAGACAGGCATTGCTCCATGGTCAGAGTGAGCCGGTACTTCGGAGAGAATATACAGACTTGAGGAAAGAGACCGGTGCCGAATGGGAGTTTACGATCGAAAGTGTCCAAGCTCAACTTTGGAGTTTGGACCGGGCTTCCGCAGTTCAAATCTAACGGGACATCTTTGCCCCGCAGACATGCATGCGGCATGCCGTATTGGCACGCCAAAGATGGGAGGATGAGTCCTCGTAGATCCCTCAAAAAGACGGTGAGCAAAGCTACTGGCTTCGCGAGGAAGTCGCCATGCTTCAAGACGCTGTTGGCCCCGGACGACTTTTTTTATTATTTTGATCGCCAGAACGAGATGACATCTTTAGCTTTTTCAACACATGAATGCCACTATTGGGGCCATGCTGTGACGCGGAACACTGATCTCTCGTGGTTAGCTGTCTAACCATGTTTCTGGCAGGTGGGACGTGTTGTCAATGCACGTGGCAAAGTGCGGACGGACGGCCGTTGATGCGTGCATTAGGGCACGTTTGGAGCAGCGGTTATAACCATTGCGTCATCGCGCTCTGCATCCGCCTCTGTCCAGCCCGCCATAACCACAGAGATGTGCGTGTGATGCACGGGGACAAGCAGATGCTCCTACAAGTGAGTCAGGGCCGCGAGCCTCAACCTCATAGTCGCGAGCGTCCATAGCGACGATGGGACCGCGCAGGAGGATAGGGACGAGGCCCCTGGCCGATGTGCTTGATGAGGAGGCACGCACGCGCCAGAGTATAGGCAGAAGCGATGGGGAAGGAGGTTGCAGATGGGCCGACACAGGCCTACAGGTAGGCACCGTGTCGGGGAAAAGCAAAGAAGGTCGCAAGCGAGGACGCAGGAGACACCAACGTCCACTGAGGCAGACGTTGGCACGGAGCTGGGCTGCAGGGGAGAGCCCGGGGCGGTGCCGCTCGAGGCAGAGAGGAGGCGCTGGACTGACAGCGGGTCCTACCTACCAGAAACATGGTTAGGCGGCTACGATTAGTGCTCTGCATCACAACATGGCCTCAGTAGTGGCATTTATGTGTCGAAAAACCTAAAGATGGTGGTTTTGTGTCATCCGTGTTAAAATGTGGTGGGTTTTTGTCATTTCCCCGCTTCAGACAGGGATTCTACTCCCTCTCCTAAACACAAACACAATTAACGGTTGAAATCGTCCGTTACCCTTTCATAAGCAAAGGTATTATAGCTATTAACGAAATTTTCAATCATACCGTCTTCCATCGCGTCTTTACTAGCGTGTACGTCCGACTTGCGCCCCTATAGCGATGCCTCCCTCTCGGGTCGCCATCGCCATCCCCGCGCACCGACGTCCTTACTTCCGCTGTGCACCTCCATCGCGCAGGTCGCCATCATCCGCGAATGGTCTTTGACGCCGCTGGCTTCTTCCTCGCCAACTTTGAACACCTCTGGCGCGCTTCAACAGGTAACCTGCATGGCCACTTCAGACAGTCGTAGGTCCCGCCGACTACCTCCACGCCACTTTAGGCATCCAATGTGACCACTCCAGGACGGAGCTGGTTTCTCCGCCTTCTACGTATCTGTACACCACAACTACGTTGCCAACATCTACTTTGTCTACTCCGACAATCGCGGGTTGTACCGGGTACCAGCACATCTCTCTCTTCGCCTCTCTACGCCTTTTAACCATCACGGAGGCCTCCTCTTCTAGTCCCTACGGCACTAACACACATGTCATGATGGTCCCTGCCTCCGCACGTCTAGTACGGGCAACATCAGTACGTGCTTTCTTTCCCGGCGTGTCCCTAATTCTGGCAAACTCGGACCAGTGCCTCATCTTCATCGCCATATGCTCCATCTTCTACGACTGCCTCGACCGCGTCACCATTGTAATTCATTGCAAGGAGCCGTTAATGATCATATTACACAGTAATGTCATCCAATTTACATAGGGCCAGATTGCAATCAAACATATGCGTCCCATGGCACATATCAGGTTACAATCATCAAGTTTTGGTTCTACTAGCACATAGAAACATCCACAAAATTTGTGCATCTTCACACACACATAACAAAAAGGAACTTTGCAAGATCATTATGCCTAGCACACATCATTCTTGTTGCTGATTCTCAGCATTAAGACCTGAAGTGAAGTAGCTCCATGTTCTAGAGTTTTGATACCCATATGGAGGCGCTTGTGATGGAGTGGTTTGTCTTGGTGGAATCCATTGTGCGCGTGGTGGAGTTGGAGAATGCTGCAATGGAGGGATACATGTTTGACTTGTAGAATATGTTCTTGTAGTTCCAGTAGGTGTTCTTGTAGTAGCAGCACGTGTTGTTGTTGTTGCAGCGTGTGCTCTTGTAGATGAAGCTGAAGGTGCACTTGCACTTTGTGATGTAGTTGATGAAGTTGAGTGTGCACTTGCAGCCGGAGGCACAAATGGATCAGGAAACTGCCTGCTGCTCTACACGTAGAGAAAAAACAAGCATATAAGGCAAGATGTTGTAGTATTAAGGTATCATAAAGAGCAATAATTGATACTAATTTACCTTGTGTTGTTGTTTTCTCACAACAAGGTGGGATTTTAATGGAATGGTGCAAGTGGTGTATCTATGACCTTTCCGCTTGCAATTTGAGCACGTTATCTCTGCAACATACCCCCGACCATTATGTGTGGTCCCGGTAGGACCTATTCTTCTTTTCTTTTTCTTTCTTCCAGGTTGCCTAGTGAAAATTGGAGACTCTATGTCTGGACTATTAGTTTTGGTCCAGTCATGTTCTCCTGTCACTGGGAAGATTATCTCCTGGTAAGCCTTTTGATAGCATGAATTCTTGAAAAAGTCAGAAACATAGTCTTCAGGGTGGTCATGGCGCCTCACATAAATAGCAGATATTGCATGTTTACAAGGCATTCATGTGAACTGCCGTTTGAAACATCCACATGTTTGTTTCTCAAGATCAACAACATAGGTCTCGTGTCCACTCCTTGAAACCTGCCATAACACATTCATAGAAGCCACATACTGGAACCACCTGGAAGCTCTCTTCTCTATCTCAAGTCTCTCAAGATAGTGAGGAGCAATTTCCCACTGTGCATTAGCAGCACCATTTCTATTGGTTGCATATCTAGCCATGAGTTTCACTCTAATTTGTTATATCATAGTGCCAATTGGTTTGTCGCTTTGTTCTAGTATATAGTTGTTAAAAACTTCACTAATATTGTTGACTATGAGGTCAGTTTTGCAAGTAATATCCATTGCATATCTAGCCAAATGTTTAGTTGGAACTTTAATTAGCCACTTCCAAGCATCTTCACTATCTTCTCTAATTTTTTGCATTGCAGCTATGTGATCATTCTTTGTAAAGGCATAAGCAGCAACATCTACTAGTTTCTTTAGATCACCTCCCCTAAAACCAGCTAACTGAAAGTTTGCCAATATGTGCCTAAGGCAAAATATTTGCTCAGCCTCAGGAAATATTTGAGAAACTGCCTTTAGGAGGCCTTTTTGACGATCTGACATGATTGTGGAAGGACCATATTTACCAGTTCCACCACCTAGAGCATATCTTAGTTGCATTCGAAACCAACACCATGTTGACGTTTCCTCTTTTCCAACAACTCCAAAGGCTAGTGGGTACAAGTTGTTTTTACCGTCTCTTGTTGTGGCTGCTAATATTTGAGCACCATTTGTTAGCTTTATGAAACAGCCATCAACACCTACAATCAATGTATGACAATTGTTAGGGATGCACTAGTAGCAAAAATAACATAGAAGAGAGACACCAAAGGTATTTACCTATGAAAGGCCTACAACCTTCTAGAAATCCTTGGACTTGAGCATGGAGGCAAAAAAATAGACCATGGAACCTGAGGTTCTTTTGTGGATCAGGATTGGTCATTGTTTGCACAACGCATGTACTCCCTGGGTTGCAGTCTATCACAGTCTGAAGATAGTCCCTGATACAAAGATATTCACTTTTTTTGCTGCCCCTCCACATTCTCCAGTGCCTTGTTTTTGGTCCTATAGGCCATGTGTTTGGACACCTCAACTCCATAGTCTCTCTTTACCATATCTATGAGAGCTTTTACCTTCATATCTGGATCACTTTTGATGTTTCCTTCATAGGTTTTGCTAATCCATTTAGCGTTTATCCTTGAAGCGGATGTTGTGGTGCCACATGTGTGAGGCATCACAAGCTGCCTAATGCAATGAGTTTTCTCACCTTTAATAATTGAGGTTGTCATGGTGAATGCACATGTACTATCTGACTTGTAGCAAACTACTACTCTACTAGGAGTATTTTCTAGAAATTCGAAGTTCCGGCAAGAATGAATGTGGTGGTTCACAAGCGCCCTTCTGCACTGATGCACATCAACAGAACACATACAGTTTTGCTATTTCTCAGTCGACTAAGCTTTTCTTAAGTCTCAGTCACCTAAGAAAAGTGCAATCGTCTGTTAAAAAAAGTGCAACTGAAACCCAGTTGCACTTTTCTGGCAGAAATATACAATTGCACTTTTCTATTGGAAAAGTGCAACTGGAACGAGTTGCACATTTATTTTAACTACGGTTGCCCTTTTCTTAGGTGATTGAGACTTAAGAAAATCTCAGTCGATTGAGACATAGACAAACCCAAACACATATGCAAGCACATTTGATCATGTGCATTTTCCCTTGACTCATCATAATAGATTCTCTTATGCTTTTTTGCTCTACTCTTCCTCTTAGTGACAGACAAGCTTGTTTTAGGGACCACTCCATCATCTTCACTAGAATCTGAAAGATCCCGGCAATCTTCACTATCTTGATCGCTAAAGGTCATGCCTTTATCTTCTATACCCGCTTCATAATCGGCTGCCCTCTTTTTCACTTTCCTTGTCATAATATCCCTTAATTTAGCTTGATTTTCTCTATTTTCCTTGTGCAATTCTTCCTTGGACTTTGGTGCCTCTTCTGCAACAAGTTCATCATAAGTGGGAGTTGGAAAGAGTTCATCCACATCCGTATCTCCTTCACAATGCACAATGAAATTTTCCACATCAGATTCTGATACAACATCCGACCATTCTTCCGCCTCTCTGAATTGTTTCCCTTGCACTTGGTCATCCTCCATGTTACCAGCCACCTGACTATGCACACGATCTGCAATATTCACGCTCTCTTGTGTACCAATAATCAAAGAAACCATAGACCTCTCCATCCAAGCTTCATCATCCAATGTATCATACTGAACTGGAATACTTGAGTTCACTCTGAAACAAAATAAAAATGCTAACTTGAGGATCATATTAAAATTTTCGTCTTTGTAATTAATACGTTGAACAATCTGCATCTTAGTTTCCTATTCTGCCTACATGCCATGATTTTTTAGATAAATTGGTAACCCTAAATCCAACGAAAATAAAGAGTAATTTGAAAGGGAGTGGGCTTAGTAGGTAGACTTCACTAGTAGAAAAGGGGCCTTTGGTCCAGCCCCCAAAGCCATTCATCATGGTTCAAATAACAAATCGGGACCAATGCTAGGCATCGGTCCCGGTTCATGCCGCCAGGACATCGGTCCCGGTTCATCTCTGGGTATTGGTCCCAGTTCATGCCATGAACCGGGACCAAGGGTCTCTTTTTAGTCCCGGTTCGAGACATAAACCGGGATAAAAAAATTCGGAAATTCTCTGCCACTTGCTCTGCCGCGGCAGGAAAAATGCACAAAATCCTGCCACGGTAGGAGAAAATCCACACACCCCGAATCGCCTTCTAGTTTCAAAAACATGTCGCACAAAATTGTAAAAAAATCAAAAAATAAAATCCTTTCAACTGTAGTTGTATTTAGTGATACACTTGTCATGAAAATTAACAAACTTGATTTTCGACTTTTTTTTGCAAGAAAACATTATAAAAACTTCAGATGGCCGCCATTTGTGCATACGATGTCGGAAAAAATCGTATAATGTATCAAAATGATCGGCAAAAAATTATGATACCGATGGCAATAGCCTTAGGCCGTTTGCAATTTGTTTAGATTTTTGAAATTTCAAAAGAGTCAAAATTCAGATTTTTGATTTTTTTAAAAATAATTCAATAAAATAAAAAATGACATATTTGGATTCCTCACATTTTTCTGATAATAATGGACATATTATTTGTGGAATTTCGATTTATGGATTTAAAGATATGAATTATGCCATATTAAATGAATTAATGCAAAAATAATAATAAAACATATTTTATTTCTATATTTATTTAATATTAGTATTACTTAGTCATTTTTGTATATTAAAATCATGTTTGTAACTCAAATTATAAGAATGTGTGACTCACAAGATGCATGGGTTAGTATTATTAATAGCATAGTATAGATATAAGGTTACAAATGGTACATAGGAAGAGGGATGGTAAGGAACCAAGATGTTAAGCGTGCTAGGGATGGAGTAGTGTTAGGATGGGTGACCGACCGGGAAGTTTAACCAAAGATTGGAATTTGACCAAAAACTAAGTGTGATCGTGAGGCTTCGGCGGAGAGATTAACCGGTCCAAATATTTTTATAGATTCAAAAAAATTTGAAAAAAAAATCAAAATAAAATAAATAGAAAAGACCTTCGGTCCCGGTTCATGCCACGAACCGGGACCAAAGGTCCTACTATAAGCGCACGCGACGATGGGTCACGTGGAGACTCATTGATCCCGGTTCGTGCCAGAACCGGGACCAGCATTAGTCCCGAATGGTTGGAACCGGGACCAATGGCCCTTATGAACCGGGACCAGGGTTTTTTTTGAAGCGCGGAGAGCCCCGGAAGGGGCTGGAACCTTTCATTAATATTGCAGTGGAGGTACAAGATTATTACAAAGGGTCCCATAAGCTAGGAAAATAATACATAGACCCTGGCATTTGTAGAAAGGACCTTGCTAAAAGATTGAAAATTACAAACTAATCCTTTCTCTTCCCCACTGTGGAGCAGAGAGCTCGAGATGCTGCAGCCATGGACAAAGACGGGGACGATACCACTTGCCTCCGGCCCGGCGAAGCACTCAGCACTAGAGCTCGAAAAGGGTCTCTCCATGGAGGTTGAAATATTGTCGGAGCTTATCGACTAGAATAAGGCCGTCTTGGCCGAGGATTTCTGCATCTTCCATCTAGATGTAGAGGATGAGCTTCCAGAAGAAAAGGTTCCTGGTCCCCAGATCCGCTCCAGCCATGCTTCAACTCTGAGTACTACTTCCTCAATCCCCACCATGGAGCTTGAGGAGAAGAGGAGAGACAGAGAGGAAGGCACAACTAGGGCAGAAAGAGCACGCGAGCACACCTCTGCGAGATGCGGCCCACCGTCAGACCCGAAGAACCTACCACAGACTCGGGGAGGCGAGCATAGATGATGGCGGTGTTAACGAGCCGGAGCAGCCACAATCCACTTATTGAAGAAGGCCTCTCCGGGTTCACCGTCGTCGCCCAGTTTCCACCATGAAAACTTGATGGATAGTGTCACCGGTGACCAGAGAAGGAGAAGGACAGCCTTATTCTTGGAGATGCCGATCTTCAGGCTCCGATCTTGCTACCACCCTTGCCACCAGAGTGGAGCTTGGAGGGAGAGAGAGCATCGGGTGCGCTGGATCTGGCCGATGGGATCCAACGTCCTACTCCAAATCGCCACGAGGGGACAACTTCTACTAGATCTAATCCTAGGATCTATCCTACTGGGACCGGTGCCGCTCCTCAGCTTCACTCGGCCGACATCACCGTCGCGGGGAGCCTCAGATTGGCGCGGGACGGGCTGGGCAACTCTCAAGGGGTGGGAGGAAGAAGATGCATGAGGGAGAGAGGAAGGGGTTTTTTTTCTACTAGTGCTTACTGCATAGAAGAGATTGAGTCGTATTGAACCTCATGCGTCCCTGTCAACGTCCGGCTGCCTCCGGCGTCCGCGTCACCTGCGTGTGGTCGCATCTAGCCGCCGCCGCCCGGAAAGAACGGGAATAGATCGGGACCTCCTAGTGCGGCTCTACCAGACATAGCGGCATCCGTCTCCGCCGCCGTCGTATCCAGGTGGTCTCATCGGGCGTCGCCGCCACCTGGGATCGAGTAGAAAAGGAGCAGTTTTTCTGGACACAAATGTTGGACGCCATTTTGTATGAAGTTAGAAGAAGACTGGGGCTGAAAGGCTGATGCATGCAAAGCACAGGAGCTAGGATGGGGATATGATACATGCAAATGTATCTATAATTTTTGATGTTCCATGCTTAGTTTTATCCACTTTCTTGTGTTTTGTTCCAACTTTGGAGTACTTTTCATATGATTTCTTGGACTAACCTATTAACAAGAGCCACAGTGCCAGCTGCCTGTTTTCTACTGTTTTTGGTTCCAGAAAAGTCAGAAAATGAATATTCTCGGAATTGGACGGGACAAAAGCCAAAGTGCCTATTTTTCGGAAGGGATCAAGTGCTAGAATACGAGACGGAGAGGGGCAAGGGGCCGGCCACACCACCTGGCCGCGCGGCCAGGCTTGGCCTGCCCCAGGGGGTGGTCTGGCCAACCCCAGCACCCCCTCGGCCTCTCCTTTCGCCTATAAGTTGCCCTCGGGACGAAAACCCTAAGGACCCGATCAAAAATCCACGAAAGAGTCTGTAGCCGCCGTCGTCTCTATACCTAGATCAGGGGGGATCTGAAGCTCTTCCCGGCACCTTGCCGGTGAGGGGAATTCACCTTGGAGGTCTTCTTCATCACCATGCAAGCCTCCGGTGTGATGCGTGAGTAGTTCATCCTTGGACTACGGATCCATGTAGTAGCTAGATGGCTAGTTTCTCCTCCTTTGTGCTTTCATGTTTAGATCTTGTGAGCTCCGTTCATGATCAAGATCATCTATTTGTAATTCATACATGTTATGTTTGCGGGGATCCGATGGATTTTATCATGTCTTTGTTATTTGAGATCTTGGATGCTTTCCGTTGTTAGTAGCTATCTTGGCCAAGTAGATGCTAGCAACTCCAAGAGTTAGTATTTATGCTCGATAGTGGGTTCATGCCTCTGGTAATCTGGGGAAGTGACAGAAATCTCTAAGGTACTAGATGTGTTGTTGCTACTAGGGAGAAAACAACGATCCTTTGTTCATAGAACAATTGTATAGTTTACTTTACACGTGGTTCGTAAAGCAATAATCTGTTGCTTGCAACTTAATACTGGAGGGGGTTCGGATGATAACCTGAAGGTGGATTATTAGTCATAGATGTAGTTGGATGGCGGTCTATGTATTATGTTGTAATGCCCAATCAAGTCTCAAAGGAGTCAAGATGATTAGTATATGCATATATTGCGTTCTCGGTGTTTGTCAATTGCCCCGCTGTAATTTGTTCACCCAGCATGTTATCTATCTAAGGAGAGCCACCTCTAGTGAACTATGGATCCCGGTCCTTTTACTTTACATACAATCTACAATCTTTTACTGCTTTGTGTTTACTTTCTGCAAACGTTTACTCCTTTCCATTCGATACGTTTAATCCTTTGTTTTCTGCAAAACACGGTGAGATTGACAACCTCATCGCAAGTTGGGGACAAAGTTTTGTGGTTGTGTTGTGCATGTCTCCACGTTGCTACTAGCACCGGTAGTGCGCCCTGCCAAAGCTCAGCTAGTAACACCTTTGGGGTGTTTCCTTGCTCCTACTGGTTCGATTAAACCTTGGTTTCATAATTGAGGGAAAACTTTCTGATGTGCTCATCATACCTTCCTCTTGGGGTTCCCAGCGAGCTCTACGTCGATCGTCGAGTGCATCAAGATCTTTTCTAGCGCCGTTGCCGGGGAGTCAAGGACATCTTCACAAGGGGAGTCCCTTATAACCAATCTCTTTACTTTGTTGTTTTTGTTTTGCTTAGTTTTCTTTTTGCTTTGTTTGCTTGTTTTGTTCTTGAAAAACACACAAAAAAATAGTTTTACTTGTTTGCTTTATTTATCAAAAACACAAAAAAATTAAGTCTCCCTTAGTTGTCACTTCTCCCTTAGCTCACCATGTTGATCCCTACATTCACCCTGAAAGACCTTCCAATTGGTAGCGGTTCTATAATTGGGAAAGATAACATTGAAGAATTCTTTAATCATGTTAGTAAGCATGAGGATACCGAGGATAGGTCCCTCGTAGAACTTGCTCCAAACTATGAGATTGCTGCAGCTTCTTTAGTTCACATGTTAGAAGCTAGGTTTGTTAACCTCAACCCCTTAATGCAAGTAATGTTTCTTAAGCTTAAAAAAATTGAGGATCCTGAAAAGAGGGATTTTATTCTAGAAAATTTGTTTAAGGAGTTCTATGATGTTGCCAAGGAAGCTAGAAAAGTTTTTGAACGTTTCAATATGCTAGGCTCATGTGTAGATGTTGTTGGTACACGAGAAAAGATGAACAAAACAGAACCTAATGGGGAGGAACCTAAGATACCAATAGCCTTTAAACTAGTAGCAATACATGATGCCATAGAAAAGAATCTTGATTGGATTGTTCCTGCAAACCCTTTTGATGAGAATAGTGAACCCAAGAGAATTGAGAGAGGATCCTCTCTAACTTATTTGGATGATATACCTTGCCTTGTTGAAAACATTTTTGGTATTGATCTTAATGCTTCTTCATTTGAGAACACTTGATTCTTTCTTTGGTTCTTATGCCTAACTTAAAGGCGTTAAAGAAACGTACTTGTTGGGAGATAACCCAAGAGTTTTAGATGAGTCTTGGAAGTTATTACCTCTGTAATAACCTCTCCTTATCCTTTTTATTTGATTTTTGTGCCAAGAGTAACCTCTAATGAGAGTGAAGTAATGATTGGAAAAGTTGCTGTCCCGTAACAGATTTATGTGCTTCACCGTAAAAATTCCTGAGAGAGCTCTGTACGTCGGATTGAGCTGTAATTGTTTGTGATTCTGCTCCAGGTTGTTATCTAACTTTCGTTAGTTCAACACTTTTTGATTTGAGCAACAGAAGGTCTTCTAAAAAATTCGTCTTTACCTGCTGGTCTATTTTGACAGATTTCTGCCATTTTCTGCATTTTCTTCTTGTTAGTTCCTTCTTGAGTTCCTTTGGGGAATTGAGCTTTTTGAGGGAAGTGCTACAGTATCTAGTGTTCTAATGGAAGTTTATTTGGTGTTAGAACTGAACCTTGAGACTTATTTATCTTAAGTGCACTAATGTTGCTAATGAGATTTTGTGAAGTTTTGTATGAAGGAAAAATTTCAGGTGTATGGAAAGAATGAGTAATGAGATGAAGGATGGACTAAAGCTCAATCTTGGGGATGCCACGCGTGTAACCCTAAGAAATATCCAAGAAGTACAAGTGTCAAAGCTTGGGGATGCCCAAGGCATCCCCTTCTTCATCAATAAAAATCCAGATTTCTTCCAAACGCTTTATTTTTATTGTTTCATGCACAGTTGTGTTTTTCTTGGAGCGTCTTCTTTTTCGTTTTCGTTTTGGTTTTAGTTTGCTTTTGTTTGCTTAGTTTTCTGAATAAATTGGTTGGACCCCCTCTTTCACACTTTGGTTTGCAAATAGTTTGGTTTGGTTTCGAAAAGAGTAGGAAAGTTCATGCTTATGTGGTAAAAAGAGCTTGTTTTTGACTGTGGCCATGCTTTGTCATGCCATGTTTGATATTGTTTTGGCTTTATGCTTAGTATTCTTTGCTGTAGCATGACTTGTTATAAACAATTGAGATTGCTTGATGTGCCTTGGATGAATCATGCGTTGTTTTAGCATATTAAAGCATAGTATAGTGGTATTCTCTTTTGATGCTTTATTTGGGTTGACTTGGCGCATGCTCACACCATGTTATGACTATCCAAAGTCACCATAGCCTTTATGATCCTTTAGTTTTCAACTTGTAGTATCAATTTATGCTTTGATCAATGATGTTTGTCGCTCTGCATGATTATGGCCATTATTGTTCTCTTAGTTTGTCACTCCCAGTCTTTTGCTAGCCTCCACAAAAAAGTATGAGTTCCACTCATGCATTCAAATCCCTAAACCAAGTTTTTCCAAAGAGTCCACAATACCTACCTACTAGCTTATGCTATTCCAAGTATATTCATGCTTTTGTTTACCTTCTACTTGTTATGAGAAAACTAGTGATTAAAGCTCTCACGAACTTGATGGCACACTTTACTTTATTGCCTCTAATAAACTTGAACCATTGGGTCCTTCTTTGTTGCGTATATGCTTGCGCTTTATAAGTTTAAATTAGCAGAACCATGTTTCATGGGGAACGCTTTCAACATTGCACTTGTACTTTGTACCCCGTTGATATTATGTTCTTTTGCTTACGGATCCCGGCGGTGTGAAATAAAAGTGGAACTTGTAAGATCATGAAGTTTGTATGTGTGTTAGAGAAACGCCTGGGCCACTAGCCTAAGCCATGTCTAATCATGGTGGAAACTTGCAGCATCACCATAATGAGCACTCTATGAAGCATCCTTAATAAAAACCTATGCAAATAGCAAATAAAAAGATCGCTGAGATGCTCATTGTCTGCTTGCCTTGTCATTTTGATTATGGGAAAGCTCCCGTATCATGTGCAAGGGGTACCCCGTTGGCGGTTCTTAATGATACACATATACTTACAATGACAAGAGCTTACTCGTGACTAAAGTTGAGTAGCATGAGGATCGGTCTTTGTAAGTAAGGGGCATAATATTTTGGTTTATAACTTGTCAACCATATCCTCTTAGTTGTGTCACTTTAACCTTAATCACCTTAAAGATGCTTATGATAGGAGCAATGAGAGCTGAAAGCTATAAGTACCATAATTTTTGGAAGCTCTTTATGAGACTTGAATCCCTACTTCCTTTTACAAAAGGCCTTTCTTCCACCATTATATTGAGTCTCCACCTTCTATCTTTATGCACTACTTTGAGAGTATAGTGGCCATCCTTAGTTCTATGTGCATTGTCCCAAGATTAGTTGATTGATGCATAACTTGTTATTGCTTGTTTTAAACTATTGTATCTAGTCACTCTTATGAACTTTGAAGGTGTCCTATGCATTTATATTTGCTACTCTATTGAGGGACAAGCTGAATACTTTTATGCTATGCTTTATTTATGTGAAACAAATAAACGTCTTGCAAAGCATGTCATTCATGAATCTTTTATTTGTACCTTTTCATGTTGCATCATAGTCTCTTTGCTTATTGCTAGAACTTTGTCTTTCATGTTATGATTGAAGTACTATGATCCCAGCTTTGAATGTTTTGCAAATACTTTGATCAAGTCTTTGATGGTGCATGTCACCTCAAAAATTATTTCTTTTTTATCACTCACCTACTCGAGGACGAGCAGGAGTTAAGCTTGGGGATGTTTATACATTGCAAATGTATCTATAATTTTTGATGTTCCATGCTTAGTTTTATCCACTTTCTTGTGTTTTGTTCCAACTTTGGAGTACTTTCCATATGATTTTGTTGGACTAACCTATTAACAAGAGCCACAGTGCCAGCTGCCTTTTTTCTGCTGTTTTTGGTTCAAGGAAAGTCAGAAAATGAATATTCTCGGAATTGTATGGGACGAAAGCCAAAGTGCCTATTTTCCGGAAGGGTTCAAGTGCCAGAATACGAGACGGAGAGGGGCCAGGGGTCGGCCACACCACCTGGCCGCGCGGCCAGGCTTGGCCCGCACCAAGGGGTGGTCTGGCCGACCCCAGCACCCCCTCGGCATCTCCTTCCGCCTATAAGTTGCCCTCGGGACGAAAACCCTAAGGACCCGATCAAAAATCCATGAAAGAGTCTGTAGCCGCTGCCGTCTTTGTCCCTAGATCGGGGGGATCTGAAGCTCTTCCCGGCACCCTGCCGGAGAGGGGAATTCACCCTGGAGGTCTTCTTCATCACCATGCAAGCCTCCGGTGTGATGCGTGAGTAGTTCATCCTTGGACTATGGATCCATGTAGTAGCTAGATGGCTGGTTTCTCCTCCTTTGTGCTTTCATGTTTAGATCTTGTGAGCTCCGTTCATGATCAAGATCATCTATTTGTAATTCATACATGTTGTGTTTGCGGGGATCCGATGGATATTGAGATGCTATTTCAGATTGATTATTGATTCTATCATGTCTTTGTTATTTGAGATCTTGCATGCTTTCCGTTGTTAGTAGCTATCTTGGCCAAGTAGATGCTAGCAACTCTAAGAGTTATTATTTATGCTCGATAGTGGGTTCATGCCTCTGGTAATCTGGGGAAGTGACAGAAATTTCTAAGGTACTAGATGTGCTCTTGCTACTAGGGAGAAAACAACGATCCTTTGTTCATAAAACAATTGTATTGTTTACTTTACACGCAGTTCGTAAAGCAATAATCTGTTGCTTGCAACTTAATACTAGAGGGGGTTCAGATGATAACCTGAAGGTGGATTATTAGTCATAGATGTAGTTGGATGGCGGTCTATGTATTATGTTGTAATGCCCAATCAAGCTCAAAGGAGTCAAGATGATTAGTATATGCATATATTGCTTTCTCGGTTTGTCAATTGCCCCACTGTAATTTGTTCACCCAGCATGTTATCTATCTAAGGAGAGCCACCTCTAGTGAACTATGGATCCCGGTCCTTTTATTTACATACAATCTACAATTTTTTACTGCTTTGTGTTTACTTTCCGCAAACTTTTACTCATTTCCATTCGATACGTTTAATCCTTTGTTTTCCGCAAAACACGGTGAGATTGACAACCTCATCGCAAGTTGGGGACAAAGTTCTGTGGTTGTGTTGTGCGGGTCTCCACGTTGCTACTAGCACCGGTAGTGCGCCCTGCCAAAGCTCAGCTAGTAACACCTTTGGGGTGTTTCCTTGCTCCTACTGGTTCAATTAAACCTTAGTTTCATAATTGAGGGAAAACTTTCTGTTGTGCTCATCATACCTTCATCTTGGGATTCCCAACGAGCTCTACGTCGATCGTCGAGTGCATCAGGATCACAGTAATAAGAGCTGTGTATATGCATGCGTGAAGCTGGTCCTTTGATGGATCAATTCAAATGCATAGTCCATGCAGCTAGTAGCGTACAAGCATGGCACGTTCAAGGCAGCTTAGCTCGTGCACGAGCGCCTAAGCAACACCAAATGAAGGCAACTAATTAACTTAGATTCAGTCTTTCTAGGTTCGCATGGATGGTTTCCAGGAGGTGGTGCAACATGGGTGCAAGACGTGGCATCCATTGATCCAATCCGGTGGTTGCATGTGAAGCTTGAGTGCGTGCTGCAAAGAACCTGAAACGGTTGCACAAAAAATTCTTTGATAACCTCCGCCTGCAGTTGGGCATTGCACGGGAGGTGATTGGTCGGCTTGATGCAGCCCAGGAAGCTAGAGTTCTCTCGCCGACTGAGAGAGGTATACGTGTGAGACTGAGGGATAAAATTCGAGGTCTAGCGGTGATCAATAAGGTAAAAATCCATCAGCGAGCAAGGCTGTCTGCAATTCGTCTTGGAGACACTAACTCCAGGTTGTTCCATCTACGTGCTAACGGAAGAAGCCAGAAATTTTGTATTCAGGTTTTCTCGACGCCGGGTGGGGGGGGGGGGTGGCGGTCACTCATGCAGAGAAGGAGGGGGCTCTGAAGGAGCATTTTCAGGCCTTCTTGGGCTCGGCGCATCCTCGGTCTTCCTCCCTGAATTGGGCCGCCCTCGGATATGCATAGAGGGACCTCAGCCGGCTTGACGAGCCTTGCAGCATTGACGAGCTTCGGGCGGCGGTCTTTGCGCTCCCAACGGAGAAGGCACCGGGGCTGGATGGATTCGTAGGATTATTCTTCAAAAAATGATGGGAGACTATTCATGAGGACTTGCACGCAGTCATCATTGCACTTATAGAGAAGGGAGGGGCACTTTGGTCTCCCGAATAAGGCTACCAACGTGTTGTTGCCTAAGAAGGAGGCTGCTGGGGCGATCGCGGACTACAGGCTCATAACCCTCATTCACAGTGTCTCCAAAATTTTCTCCAAGATCCCGGAGTTGCGTATCGCACCCCTCCTTCCGGAACTTATGTCCCCTAGTCAATCGGCCTTTATAAAGAAGAGATGCATTCACGATAATTTCCTTCATGTGCAAGGGCTGATTAAGGAGTTGCACAAAGAGAAGATTGCGGCATTTTTCCTGAAGCTGGACATCTCGAAGGCTTTTGACACCGTTAGCTGGCCGTATTTACTGGAGGTTTTGGGCTTCGGGCCAAGATGGCGGCGGTGGATTTGTTTGCTTTTGTCGATGTCCTCTTCAAAGGTGCTTCTGAACGGCAAGCCGGGGCCTTCCATCTCGCATGCTAGGGGTCTTAGGCAGGGAGACCCTCTCTCGCCGATGCTATTCATCCTCGCGATTGACCCCTTGCATCACCTTTTCCGTGTGGCCTCGGAGGAGGGTGTGCTCTGGCCTATTCGGGCCAGGCCAGTCCGCTTCGCGGTCTCCCTCTATGCTGATGACGCAGGCATTTTTGTGGGGCCTTTGGGCGAGGACATGACTGCGGTTTGCCACATTCTTGCGGCCTTTGGCGATGCTAGTGGGTTGCGCACCAACTTGGCAAAATGCGAGGCCTATCTGATCGCTTGCTCGGAGGAGCAAGTCGCAGTGGCACTGTCAATCTTCCCTACGAAAAGAGGATCCTTTCCATGCACTTACCTCGGCCTGCCGCTGCATTTCGCTCGCCTCAAGGCCATACACTTCCATCCACTCCTTGACAAGCTTGGCGCGACGCTTGCAGGATGGCTAGGAAAACACTTCACTCGTGCGGGAAGGGTGCTTCTGTGTCGCTCCGTGCTCTCCTCCATGGTTTTGTACCATCTTGCGGTCTTCAAGCTGCCAAAGTGGATAATTCAGAAGATTGAGAGGATCCAGCGAGGCTTCCTATGGATGAAGCCGGGTGCGACTCCGGGATCTCGCCCGCACCCTTTAGTTAACTAGAGAACAGTTTGTCGCCCCAAGAAGTTAGGGGGATTGGGAATTTTTGACATTGAAAAGTTTGGGAGGGCTATGAGGCTCAGGTGGCTTTGGCTTGCCTGGACGGATTCTTCCAGGCCTTGGCATGAATCTGCGCTTCCGTGCGACACTGCTGACTCGGAGTTGTTCCGAGCCTCCATCGACATCGTTGTCCGTGACGGGGCTCGATGTCTTTTCTGGCACGACCGATGGCTCCCTGGCGGGGCCCTGAGGCTATAGGCTCCGGACCTGTTCTCAATCGCAACACGCAAGGGAAGGACGGTGCAAAAAGAGCTAACGAATGGGAACTGGATGCGTTCCTTGGTGCACATCTCATCTCCGGCGCATCAGAACTAGTTCCTCAAGATTTGGAGGCTATTGTAGGATGTGACCCTTGAGCACGGTCCGTACCTGATCACATGGAGATGGACTTCTTCCGGGATCTACTCGACGGCGTCGGCGTACCGGTGCCAATTCACCGGCTCTTGCGAACCTTTCAAAGCTGGCAAGGTTTGGAGGGCCGATGTGGAGCCGAAGGGTCGGTTCTTTTCTTGGCTCGTGTTGCATGGGAAGATCCTCACCGCGAACAATTTAGTGGTTAGAGGGTGGCCGCACAACCCAACATGCAAGCTTTGCATGATCCACCCTAAGACAACCCAACACCTGCTTCTTGACTGCTCCTTCTCTTCTGCCGTGAGGGAGCAAATATTTGCATGGAATGGCACGATCGGCGTGGCTACGCCTCCGGCAGGTCGAAGCATTAATCTATGGTGGGAGGAAACTATTGCTGCCTTGCCAAAGGCTAAGAGAAGGGAGGCGAGTGGCGCATTCATCTACGCCATGTGGGGGGTATGGAAAGAGAGAAACAGGCGAGTTTTCCGCAGCACGGCGCTCCTACCTGATGACGTGGCGGCTCTGGTCCGGGAGGACATCGCGCAGAGGGCGTACGCGCACACCCAGGACCTATCTGGTTCTGGTGGTGGCCACTATGCCTTGTGTTTAGGATTCGGTTTTGTAAACCTCCTGTTCATAACAATCTTTTCCTCTAATCTAATCGGACGGCAGATCGACTGCCTTTAACCTAAATGTTTTACTAATTATTAGTGTATTTTGCAGGCAAGGTGTACGTCCGGCCGATTCACAGCTGCAGCATGTCACGTATGCGCGTACGGCCGGCCGCTCTACTCGATCGATTGGCCCCAACTAAACTTGATATATTTGCGCGAGCTGATACTGATCCATCGAGGCGATAAGGACCAAACCGAAGGACGCTCCAACGGCCACAATTCTCCCGGGGACTCGGCGCGTGCCGGTGATAGATAAACATCTGCGCTGTGAAACAAACTCCGGATAGTCGGCACTCCATGCTCATCCATCCGGCGTTGCTCCCTGCCTATAAAAAGACAACGTCCAGCTCTCCATCGAGGCCCCGACGCTCACACCCGGGAGGCGGACGCACAGTTCTCAGGAGGAGACGTACGTCCACTAGTAGAAAAATGGACATCAATACCCGTTCTAGAGGCCCTTTTATACCGAAAATGTAATCGGTACAAAAGATTCGGGACAAAAGCTCTCTCCCTTTGGTACCGGTTCCTTACGAACCGGTATTAAAGGGGCCTCCAGGGCTACGGACCTCTGGTACCGGTTTGTAACAAGAATCGGTACCAAAGGTTGGCTACCGCGGCAGAGAAAGTGCATAAATCTCTGCCGCGACAGAGAATCCAAGGTTTAGGGTTTTAGGAGGGGTTTAGGGGTATCGGACCGTTTAATCGTACGAGGATCGCATCAATGCACCAGAAACGTGTTTGGGTTTAGGTAGTACATGAAGATCTAGGTGATGCATATCAACTTGGTGCATATAATATAACACACGTAATTGCATAAGATTGCAAAATTAAGTAGTACATGCATGAGGATCGATCTTCATGCATAGTGGTACTCTCCGAGGCATACTATCTATTACATGTAGCATAGTGGTACTCTCCGAGTCAAACTATATATTACATGTAGATCTTCATTTATAGTGGTACTCTGCGAAGTTAGGTATGACGTCTCGAATGAAAAATCCCGCAAATTCCTCGCCAATTGCTTTGAAGCGGTGCTCGATTGAGATCCTGTCCCGTTTTCTTGCCAACTGAAAAAGAATGAGATACAAATGAATACATGAGCTATGTGTGTATATATATATATCAAAATCACAATCAAACAATTATGACTGAAACTCAGCACAAGTTACGGTAACAAAATAAATTTGTGAATATTGTTTTCGTACCTCTCTATTTTTTGATTATTCATTCTCTCGCTGACAATCTTGTGGATGTTTTCGTAAACGTAGTATCCACATAGATTAGTCCCCTTTGGTTGTTTCACGCATTTCTGTACAAGAATATAATTTAATCAAACAATAATCAAGTATGATAAAGGTGTGTGGATCTAGGTAGTACTACTTACTTTTATCGCACGCCATATCAGCTTCTATTTCCATCCACCGGCCGGATTTTCCTCGATGAATTTTTTCCATATATTGCCCGACAAAAGAAAATGCATAAAAGAGTTATCAATTTGTTGATATCATGAAATTAATGAAAAAAAGATAAGAATTAAAATTACTTTTTGAGCATATCAAAAGTCGTCTTGTATAGTATAGGCTCTTTGGTTAGTGAGTCAAAGACTTCAACTTCTCCATCGTACATTTTAATGACGATACAAATAAAGTGAAACCTGCGCACGTTTAAATATGCAGTGTCATAGATATAAGTCATCAGTTAAAAATTTAACATATGGTGAGCAAAATAGAACGTGTCATAAGACAGTAACACTCACTTGAAGTGGTAAGGCCAAAGTATTATCTTTTTGTCACGTTGTCGCTTCAAAAACCTTAGCAAAGTCTCCGGTGTATCCTTGTTATAGATGGGATCTTCTATGGTTATTTCATGCATTGTATCTGGGTCAATGAACCCAATGTCCGTGATTTCATCCCTTTTTCATTTGAGCTTCTTCGATCTGCATAATATAACGCACAAAAGATTAAATTAAGGATAATTTGCAGACAATGAACGAGCTGAGCTAAAGACTTCTCAAATTACATTAATAAATCACTTACAAACAATAGCAACTGATGATAGATTTGTCGACGGCCCGGAGATTGTATAACTAAAAAAGTTCACAAAAGTCAACGCTCACAGAGTATTCTTGGAAGTAGTGCTCATCCTTAACTCGCACCATGATAGCCTCGATCCCTCTATTTGTGGCATTAGTCTACCACACATGCAATTACGCATACTTGTTGGTAGCTACCTGATATTCTCGACCAAAATTTTCCCTTGAACAAATTTATATGCTACTTCAGCGATAGGGTAATCGGTTGTGTTTTGTCGAGAACTTTGAACGGCCTTCTCATCAAACACCTCGAGAGGGGGGACCGATTGAACGGGTTGTTCTCCGAGCTGGTGCACTTGTTTCCTTTTTATACCCGAGACCACCGATTTATCGGGTTTTTTCGCCTCCACCATATCGTCATACGACATTTCAATAGAACGCCTATAGTCAGATGGTCAACGGTACACACAACTTTCACCGGATCTAGAGTCTTCTCAAAAGGTATCTCTGGCACTTTCTTAGCAAAATGTTTTTCCACCTCGGACTTAGAGGTTTCGATGCATTCCTCGATAGTTTTTTCCCAAGGTAACTTCTCAATAGGCGGCAGTGGTTTCTCCTTGCTAGGTCTCTTCCTAGGCGGCGTACCGTTTCGCTTAACGGGCGCAGTCTTACCTGGAGGATCTTGAGATGGTGGACTTGCGCTGTGGTCCCTCTCAGGTAGGTGTGGACTTTGCTGCTCATGTGGGCTGCTACCAGGAGGAGTCGATGGCCATTGATTCTCATGCGAAATTTGCTGCTCATGTGGACTGCTACGAGGAGTCGGTGGCCTTGGCAAAAGGATGATGTATTTCTTGGACCATAGGGCAAAATCTCGCTTGACATCGGCCAATGTCTTCTCCTCGTCACCTCCAGGAAAATCAAGCTCCACTGTTTCATAACCCGGAACAACATCATCCACCCCGACACGAACACAGCCAGCTGGAATGGGCATATGATGGTGCATTGCTCCATCTTCAGTTGGGTAAACATAGCCGACCGCCACCTTAACGGACACGTTCCTCATTGGCAAATGTAGCTCGCAATCTATCTTCTCCGTGACATAATCCATGGGGTAGCTTCCTCCACATTCAAGATGCGAGGAACCCACACTGCTTCTTCGCTGAGATGGGGCGGCATCGGCTTGAGGATCTTGTAGAAACAACGGCTGATCAGGTGCCCTCTGATTTTTCTCAAGCACCTCCACCATATTTATCAATTCCGCTAACTTGGCTGACTCCTGCTTCTTCTTTCTCTAACGGCTTCTATAAGTGTCAGCGCACTCCGGCCACGCTTCCTTCATGGTGACACATGGGAGGGCTCGTATCCGTCCAACGTGTTCAGGATTCCCCAGAACGAGTGTCAGCTCATCATTCTCTGTATTGGGAATATACTCTCCCTTTCTAACTTTTCAATTGCATCTATAAGCTCCGTCGTGATTGCTTCAATTTTTTTCTTCCATTTTCCCTTTGCAACGATCTTCCCTGTCTTTGGGCCCAACCCCGCCCCATGCGCGAACAGCCAGAACTTGGACCGGTCGGGCCAGTCCCATGTCTGTGGAGTGATTCCTGCCTCCATTAGTTTAGCTTCAAATGCTATCCACTTCGGAATGGCAGTCTTGTTGCCACCTGACCGCAAATGATGGAAATGTTTCTTCTTTGAATCATTTTTCGTATTTGTGATTGATCGGAACACAGGAGTAGATGATTTCTTATACCTCTTAAATGAGGGCCAGTGATGTTTTATCTTCACTAGACTTTCAGTGAATACTGGATCTTCATCTTCATATCTGGCCCATAAATATTTCTTCCAGGTATGGAATTGTGTGGCCATCTTCCTAAAAGTCCATTCCTTGACTTTCTTCTTCTGCCCTTCCGTCATGTCTTCCGGTAGGCTGAAGTGTGTCAGTAGACTGTCTCAAAGAAACTGTTTTAGAGTATCGTTGACATAACTACCTTCAGCCCCTGCGTTCTTCGGCTTATGCCACTGTATAATGCTGATCGGTACATGGTGCCTAACAAGAACTCCAGCTTAATTTACAAATGTACGACAGTGCTCCACCGGTTCACCACTATCCTTAAATGCGGTGAGGGCTAACCTACCCTCGCCCTTTAGACATTGCGTCGGGCCTCAATGGGTTTTAACAGATTTGCTCGATGATCCAGAAGGCTATAAGAAAAATAATTCGTTAATAAGTGCAATACAAATAAATCAATGCATCTAGCGTTGATATATAAATATACACCTCGCTGGAGTTTGTTAAGAACACTTCGTTGTCTCTTCTTTCTTCAGACTCAAGTCCCTCACCGATATCGTTCAGAAATTGTGAGGCAAAATCATCGTCATCTTCATCGGGTTCTGGTCCATGGGCACTCTCATATATCATTTTCTGCACCATTTCTTCTTGCTCCTCATCTCGGATGAAGGTGTTGTCCTCCATAGCTCAATGTCACTACAAAATTAAGTGGAATATTTTGATTCATCATGTCATGATCATAACAGATTGCTAGATGGATAACACCGCCGTCGGCGCCTGGCACGGGGGCAGCCTCGCCAACACCGCCGTCGACTAGGGGAGCAGCATGCAAGGAGCGTCGTCGGATAGGCGGCGTGGCGAGGCGGCGTCGACACCAGACACTGCCGGCCCGTGCGCGATAGCGAGGCCGCCTAGCCGGCGTGGCGTGGCGGTGTCGCGAGGCCGCGTAGCCGGCGCGAGCGAGGCGGCGTCGACACCGGACACTGCCGGTAGGACTGGGCATAAAACCTGATAACCGAATAACCGACCCGAACAGACTTGGACCGAACCTGAAAAGACTTGGACCGAAGTGTTCGGTATCTAACTCGGTTAGGAGATCTGGAAAACCGAAATTATATCGGTGAGATCGGTTTCCACTCTCAGTGCCCCGAACTGACCGAAGAACCGACCCCACCCACCCACAGAGGATGCGTCCACGTTGACTCTGTTGCCCTTGCCAAAAATCAACGGATCCCTTGACAAATTCCTCGCCAGAAAATCACGGTACTGACTGCCGATTGATTTCCCTCCAGAAATCTCGCGCTCGCGTGATCATCTGTTACCAAAATTGATTGATCTTTATCTTCCCAGTTCCTTACATAAGGCGGATCACATCGCGGCAGCCCAGATGCATCTGTTTGTCGCTCGACCTCAACTCACACCAGTTCCTAGCCGCGGCCGCGGGCGACGGCGCTTTTCGTCGGAATCTTACATCGGAAGACACGGCCGGCGTAGAAGACATCCGCACTGCGTCTGCTTCTGCTGCTAGGCTACGAGCTGCAAGGTTCGTGAAATCGTTGTATCGTCCTTGTATACTAGCGAATAGTAGGTGATGTCCCAATGGGGATTTCTTCTGGCAGGGCATTAAAAATTGATTCCTAGATGATGTCCCCATGGGGATTGCTTCTGGATAGGCATTAAAAATTTGATTCATAGGTGACGATGTCCCGATGGAGATTGCTTCTGGCTGGGCATTAAAAATTGATTCATAGGTGATGCCCCGATGGGGATTGCTTCTGGCCGGATATTAAAAATTGATTCAAATGTATACGTACAGGAAGATTGAGGCATCAAAGTTGATTGTAGCTTTGTATACTGGATCGATTAGTGTTTACATTTTGATTATTTTGTCTATTTCAGAATGATTAAGGCTTTACAAATTTGATACTATGTTGTACTGACGATACTTGGGTTATCAACTTCATTTTGCTCATATATTATTACTGATGATACGTGGATTATCAGTTTGCTGTTGTAGTATACTCCCTCTATTCCACAATACAAGCCTTTTTAGCAAGCTGAACAGAGGGAATACTTGATTAGTATTTATATTTTTATGTCAAAAATCAGATTTTAATTTGGTTGTGACACTACTTCATTATCTATTTCAGTTTGTTATCTTGCTAATATATTGCTACTTATAATAATTAGATCAAATATTTTGCGTGAATACTTATGGATTGCCATGTCCCTTCTTATTTAGATGTCGTCTGAGGCAGAGAACATGGGTACAACAACCCAGGCTGTTGTATCTATGGATGTGGACAAGGCCATTGTTGTCGTTGGGGAGGTGCACACAGCGGAATTGGGGCATGCCAATAGTGGTGCTGGTGAGGAGATAGTATGCCAATTTTCATCTATAAGAATTTATGTCTAACGTCCCATGTAGGATATAACCTTTAAATCTTCAATCTTTGATATTTGTGTTTGTATATGGGCTCTGCTCTGATGTCGATGGTCATTGTTTCTATATGTTTCCATCTTATGTAGCATCTTTTGGCACTGATCAATATCTTTTGGTGCTTTTATTCTGTTATTAATAGTCAATAACTAAAATGTGCTGATTGTTTCAAGTTGAAGTAATTCTTAGAACCTACAATTGTTAGCTAATAACACCATGTGATTGGGTTTGTTTTACCATTGGTTGCAGTTCTCAATGGCTGGTTGCTCAAGGTTGAAGATGAACGAACAAAAGTCAGATTTTGAAGTTTCGAGATTGGTGGATGCCATTGACACATCGCCATGGCTCCTGTGCGCTTCCTGCTGCATCTCTTTCATTTTACTTACTTAATTCATGAGAACTAAGTGTCATTGTCGAGTGTTATGTTCCGAGACATGTCAATGTGTCATATATGTGCTAAACTATTGATGGTCTACTGGGTAATATTTTTTGAGTTGAATTTGCTAATTGCTATATTCATGTCTGATGTAATCTTAGTTCTTTTATAAGAAATGATGGGGAACAGGGCTTTCGCTGGCAACATTCTGTACATATGCTTGCTGTTTTTCTTTTTGAGATGCTAGTGATCGTTGGCTATATGGAGTACCAGTGACGATTTGCTGTTCCTAATGCTCGGTTGTTGAAATTCCCATTGACCGATCGGTTGTCATTTTTCTAACACCGAAATAATTTAATGACCGATGTACCGAACCGATCGGTTCGGTTACACCGAACGCCCAGCCCTGACTGCCGGCCCGCGCGTGCGCTAGCGAGACCGCCTAGCTGACGTGGCGTGTGGCGTGGCGGTGTCGCGAGGCTGCGTAGCCGGCGCGAGCGAAGCGGCGTCGACACCGGACACTGCCGGCTCCCGCGCACGCTAGCGAGGCCGCCTAGCCGGCGTGGCGTGTGGCATGGCGAGGCGGCGTGGGCGTGGCGTGGCGGCGTGGCGAGGCGGCGTGGGCGTGACGTGGCGAGGTGGCGTGGGCGTGTGCGGCGCGAGCAAAGCGGGCATGTCGCCGGTGTGTGCTGCGTGTGTGGCGTGGCGTGGCATGGGCATTTCGTCGAACACCCTCAGGGCGGTGTTGACGAAGCCACACACATAGCACACACTGGCGTCGCCGGCGTGGGCGTCTGCGAGGATGGCGGCGTCGGCGAGGATTGCGGCGCGGCGGCGGATGGCGACGTGGCTGCGGAAGGCGGCGCGAGTGGAGGAGAGAAAGAAGGGGAGGAGCGGGGGAATTACCTGCGGACGGCGGCGCGGCGACAGACGGCGGCACGACGGCGTGGCTGTGCAGAGACGGCGCGGCGGCGTGCGGCTGTGCAAAGAGATCGACGGTGTGTGGAAAGGAACTCGCGCGCGTGGAAAGGAGCCCTAGGGTGAGAAAATCCCCTGGGGACCTTTGCTACCGGTTGCAGCCGCAAAGGTATTTTTTTTCTTTTTTTTCGGTTTCTATTTTGTTTTTTCTATTTCTTTTTCTTTTCTATTTTTTTCTGTTTCTATTTTGTTTTTCTGTTTCTTTTCTATTTCCTTTTCTATTTCTATTTTCTTTTGTATTTCTTTTTTTTCTATTTCTTTTTCTATTTTTATTTTATTTTCTATTTCTTTTTGTATTTTCTTTTCTTTTCTATTTCTTTTTCTATTTCTATTTTCTTTTGTATTTCTTTTTGTATTTATTTTTCTGTTCTATTTCTTTTCCTTTTTCTATTTTCTATTTTCTATTTATTTTTATTTTCTATTTCTTTTTCTTTTGTATTTATTTTTCTATTTCTATTTCTTTTCTATTTTTTTCTGTTTCTATTTCGTCTTTTCTATTTCTTTTTCTTTTCTATTTCTTTTTCTATTTTCTGTTGCATTTCTTTTTGTATTTATTTTTCTTTTCTATTTGTATTTTCTTTTGTATTTCTTTTTCTATTTTTATTTTCTTTTGTATTTCTTTTTGTATTTCCTTTTCTTTTCTATTTCTTTTTATTTTTCTGTTCTTTTAGTTTTCTATTTCTTTTTCTTTTGTATTTCTTTTTCTTTTCTATTTTTTTGTTTCTATTTTGTTTTTTCTATTTCTATTTCTTTTCTATTTATTTTTCTATTTCTATTTTCTTTTGTATTTTTTTTATTTCTTTTTCTTTTAAAAAATTATTTATATGTTCACAACATGATATTTTATTAGAGATCCACTTCAAGTTCAGCGAGGCTCAGCCCCGGGCTAAGAAGCTTTAGTCCCGGCTGGTGGGTGCAACCGAGACTAAAGCTGTCGGTGGGATAAGGACGCGTGAGTAACCTTTAGTCCCGGCTGGTGGGTGCAACCGAGACTAAAGCTGTCGGCATGATAAGGACGTATGGGTGGACGTACTGCTCGATGAGATAAAGCATGTAGCGCACGACGCCCTGTCGGAGGAACAAGACAAAGTAGAAGCGGCGTCGTGCCTATAAAAGGAGCATCGATACGCCATGGCAAGCAGCTCAACAATCCAACATAGGTAGAGAGAGTTTCATCCCCATGGATGGAGGGTTGGGAAATCTCGCGTGGCGGAGCTTCTCGAAGATATCGTTGGTGCACACGCCCTACGTCATCTTCAGAAGCTCCGCCTCGGAAAAATTTCCCTGCAAGCCCGTGAAAGACTCCATCTCCTCTAACAATGTTGGGGAAAGGGTTGGGAAATCTCCCGTGGCGGAGCTTCTCGAAGATGTCGTTGGTGCACACGCCCTACGACATCTTCGGAAGCTCCGCCTCGGAAAAATTTCCCTGCAAGCCAGTGAAAGACTCCATCTCCTCTAACAGTGTTGGGGAAAGGGTTGGGAAATCTCCCGTGGCGGAGCTTCTCGAAGATGTCGTTGGTGCACACGCCCTACGGCATCTTCGGAAGCTCCGCCTCGGAATTTTTTTCCTGCAAGCCCGTGAAAGACTCCATCTCCTCTAACAGTGTTGGGGAAAGGGTTGGGAAATCTCCCGTGGCGGAGCTTCTCGAAGATGTCGTTGGTGCACACGCCCTACGGCATCTTCGGAAGCTCCGCCTCGGGAAAAAATCCCCTGCAAGCCCGTGAAAGACTCCATCTCCTCTAACAGTGTTGGGGAAAGGGTTGGAAAATCTTCCGTTGCGGAGCTTCTCGAAAATTTCCCTGCAAGCTCGTGAAAGCTACTTAACTAGTAAAACAAGCCAACCATCTCCATTGTTAATATCTTACATACAGTAAGATCATTACACAAAAATAAATGGGAGAGTGATTTCCATATTGAGATACACAAGTTATGATCCCTATCTAGTCTTCTGAGTTTTCTTCGTGTGTTTCCGTTTCTTCTGATTGCGGCGCAACCATGGACAATCTTCATTATTTAACATGATGCTAGGATCAGTTCTCACCTTGAAGGGTGGAATATCATCAAACTTATTATAATCTTCTGACATGTCTGTCTTTTCCTCTACTCCCACGATGTTTCTTTTTCCTGAAAGAACTATGTGGCGCTTTGGCTCATCGTATGATGTGTCCTCTTGCCTGTGTTTTCTATTTTTCGGTTTGGTAGACATGTCCTTCACATAAAAAACCTGAGCCACTTCACTGGCTAGGACGAATGGTTCGGTGTCGTACCCTAGATTCTTGAGATCCACTGTAGTCATTCCGTACTGCAGGTCTACTTGTATCCCGTCTTTCAGGTTGAACCATTTGCACCGGAACAAAGGGACCTTGAAATTAGGTCCATAGTCAAGTTCCCATATCTCCTCTATGTACCCATAATATGTGGCCTTCTTCCCATTGTCCTCTGCTACATCAAAGCGGAGACCATTGCTTTGGTTGGTGCTTTTTTTATATCTTGGGCGAACATGTAAAATGTATTCCCATTTGTCTCGTATCCTTGAAAAGTCGATATAGTCGAATATGGTTGCTTGACCAACAAGTATAGCTGTTCTTCATCGGCGACATTAATGAGACGTGTTTGCAACCAACCGCTGAAAGTCTTCATGTGTTCTCCATCAATCCAATCTTCACGTTGCTCCGGGTATTCAGAGCGTAAAATATTCTTGTGTTCCACTATGTACGGAGCCCCCAAGCTGAAATTATGTAGAACTATGTAGTGTGCTTGAGTGAAAGAATGTCCGTCCATACACATTGTTGCTTTCTTTCCTAGCGTGTCTTTTCCACGCAGTCTCCCCTCATAGCACGATTTAGGAACACCGATCGGCTTAAGGTCAGGAATAAAGTCAACACAGAACTCAATGACCTCCTCTGTTCCATAGCCCTTGGAGATGCTTCCTTCTGGCCTAGCACGGTTATGAACGTATTTCTTTAAGACTCCCATGAATCTCTCAAAGGGGAACATGTTGTGTAGAAATACAGAACCGAGAACGCCAATCTCTTCGACCAGGTGAACAAGGAGATGTGTCATAATATTGAAGAAGGATGGTGGGAACACCAGAAGCTGACTAGACATTGAACCACATCCTTTTGTAAATTTTGTAGAGTTAGTGGATTAATCACCTTCTGATAAATTGCATTGAGGAACACACATAGCTTCACAATGGGTACTCGAACATTTTCTGGCAGAAGCCCCCTCAATGCAACCGAAAGTAATTGTGTCATAATCACGTGGCAGTCATGAGACTTTAGGTTTTGAAACTTTTTCTCTGGCATGTTTATTATTCCCTTTATATTCGACGAGAAGACGGACGAACCTTGATGCTACTCAGGACTTCAAAAAAGATATCCTTCTCTTCTTTGGTAAGAGCGTACCTGGCAGTACCTTGATACTTCTCTAGATTCAGGTTGTTTCCTTCGTGGATACATTGTTGGTCCTGCCGTGCATCCGGTGTATCTTTTGTCTTCCCATACACGTCCAAGAAGTATAGCAGGTTCACACAAAGATTTTTTGTCACGTGCATCACGTCGATTGCAGAGTGAACCTCTAGGATTTTCCAGTAGGGTAGCTCCTAAAATATAGACATCTTCTTCCACATGGGTACGTGTCCATCAACATCATGCGAAACAGATTGTCCGCCAGGACCCTTTCCAAAGATCACTTTTAAATCCTTGACCATATCATATATAACATCCCTAGTAGGGCGGGTAGGCTTCGTTTAGTTATCTGCCTCACCTCTGAAATGTTTTCCTCTCTTTCTTACGTGATGCTGTTTAGGAAGAAATCGACGATGCCCCAGGTACACATTCTTGTTTCCCAAATATATACTGTCAGTCTCACCTAAACAGTGTGTGCATGCATTGTATCCCTTGTTTGACTGTCCTGAAATGTTACTAAGAGCAGGCCAATCATTGATGGTTACAAACAACAACGCTCGTAGGTTAAATTCCTTTTGTTCGTGCTCATCCCACACAGGTACACCTTCTTCACACCACAATTGTAAAAGTTCTTCAACCAATGGCTTCAGGTACACATCAATATCGTTGCCGGGTTGCCTCGGGCCTTGGATGAGCACTGGCATCATAATGAACTTCCGCTTTATGCACAACCAAGGAGGAAGGTTATAGATACATAGAGTCACTGGCCAGGTGCTATGACTGGAGCTCTGCTCCCCGAAAGGATTAAAGCCATCTGTACTTAGACCAAATCTTAAGTTCCTTGCGTCATCTAAAAATGACTTGAACTCTCTGTCGATTTTTCTCCGCTGTGACCCACTAGCGGGGTGTCTCAACATCACATCTTTCTTACGGTCCTCTTTGTGCCATCACAACAACTTGTCATGCTCTTTTTTTACAACAAACGTTTTAACCGTGGTATTATAGGAGCATACCACATCACCTTCGCAGGAACTCTCTTCCTAGGGGTGGACTCGCCCTCAACATCGCCAGGGTCATCTCGCCTGATCTTATACCTCAATGCACCACATACCGGGCATGCATTCAAATTCTCGTACTCCTCGCGGTAGAGGATGCAGTCATTGATGCATGCATGTATCTTCTGCACCTCTAATCCTAGAGGGCAAACAACCTTCTTTGCTTCGTATGTACTAGAGGGCAATACGTTCTCCCTGGAAGAATCTTCTTTATTATTTTCAGCAACTTTTCAAATCCCTTGTCAGAAGTACCATTCTCTGCCTTCCATTGCAGCAATTCTAGTGTGATACCCAGATTTTTCTGGCCATCTTCGCAATTTGGGTACAACAGTTTGTTGTGATCCTCTAACATTTTCTCCAACTTCATCCTCTCCTTTTCACTTCCGCAGTTTATCTTTGCATCAAGAATGGCTCGACCCAAATCGTCATCGGGGTCATCAAAAATGGGCTCATAAAAAATGGGCTCTTCTTCATTTTCGTCTTCCCCCATTCTACTATCACCGTCTTAAGTGAACATAGGATAGTTGTCTCTATCCTCTTCTTCTTCGTTGTCTTTCATTATAACCCCTCTTTCTTCGTGCTTGGTCCAACAATTATAGCCAGGCATGAAACCGTTCTCAAGTAGGTGGAGGACGTGAAGGGTCTTTGAGGTAGAGTAATCCTTCAGGAACTACATGGACAATAAATGAAACCATTCGACCGCCTGTTTGCCTCAGCCACGTTGAGAAAATAATGCATGCCAGTAATGAAGTCAGGATGGCATCGGTCACCGTACATCCATTGTCGATTCATCTGCATTATATATATAAGTATATCAAAAATCATTAATTGCACAACATCATGGATATATGAGTGACCAACTTAATTAATATTCAAGTTTATCACATAAAACTAAGTTGTTTTATAAAAAAGAAGAGGCTCACCGAGGTGGTACGGTGCTGGCTAGGGGACGACGCTGGCGATCGACGGTGGTGAGGACGGGGACGATACTAAAACCTACAAATCATACTTTAATTTGAGCTCAAATTGCATATAAAAAGAATGAAATCCCTAACTTAGGCATTTCATCGAACACCTTGCTAGCACTACAAAAATAATACGAGTTAAACTAGGAAAAAATGAGCTAAATTAGGAACGCCGGAAGAAAGGATGATATTGCTAACCCTTGGATAGATGGGTGTCGTCAATCTTGATAAAATGGTGAAAAAAATGGAGATTTGTTGAAGTGTGAGAGGTGCAAAATATTTGGAAATGTGAGAGAGGAGAAGGAGAAGGGGAAATGAGATGCAAGCCGATCGGCTTAAGAAATAGGGCAGGGACCCTATAGTATCGGTTCTTAAAACGAACCGGTACTAAAGGTTCAGCTCTGGGCCCACCTTGCTTCAAAATTGGACTGAAACCTTTTCGTACCGGTATTAATGTTCCTCGGCCGCCTGAACAAGGGAGCCGGTACTAATGCACCCTTTAGTACGGTTCGTAAGACTTAGATGGATGCCCATTTTTCTACTAATGATCCCGGAGGCAGAACACCCCACGCACAACTCCGACCCCTGGAGACTGACGCCCAGCTCTCTCAGGAGGAGACGCGCACTCCGGAGGCAGAACCACAAGAACCCCATCTACATATTTCCATACACGAGCTAGCATCCCAATTCCCAATGGTGAGAATACAGGTTGAACATCCATCTCCATCTGCTTCTCCCTCCTCTCTTTCTCTGCAGCATGCACGCACGCATGCATTCTCCACAGTGGAGAGTACGGAGCTGGCGTGCTAACTCTCGGATAAGGTGACGGTGTTGGGCTGGCCGTGGCACGCGGCCTGGCGCTATATCCACCGCTACCAAGACGACGACTCGAGGGTACCCGGCTGCCGGCGTGCAGCCCGGCGCCATCTCTACCCAGTGGCGGACCTAGCATTTTTTTAAAGACTGGGCACACTGAAATCCAAGACTATACTTTGGTTTACCAAGAAACATAAAACTCACATATTTAGATAACCATCATATGAATATAATCAATAATGTTTTGTAGATCATAGATGCAAGAAAAGCATAAACTAAGGTAGCAAATATACTTCTGAATATACTAATCACACAATGATAAAATAAACTTTTGACGAGACGACAATAAAGTCCAATATGCAAATTCATTATTCAACCGCACATACAATAGAGAAATCCCCATGATAAGTTTCAGCCAGGCTAAATGAATCATGCCTTCGTACATGAAGAAGATAAGTTTGAAGTTGGTCTCTTATGATTGCACGATCACCACAAGTGAAATCCCCATGATAAGTTTTAGCCAGGCTAGCAAGATTATCAACATAAAACTTGGAGAAATAATTTGTTAGATGAATACATGAGAAGGCCACTATTATCTTTGAAGATGTATTATTAAAGCTATGATTCATCTCAGTGCATATCTTGTTAATGACAACATAAAAGATCTCAACTCAGATACAAATGGAGTTAAGTTTAAGT
Source organism: Avena eriantha (assembly GCA_910589775.1). NCBI lineage: Eukaryota > Viridiplantae > Streptophyta > Magnoliopsida > Poales > Poaceae > Avena > Avena eriantha. The sequence goes on from OU342745.1 coordinate 397,932,295, forward strand.
CATACCTCTTCCTCAATATAGTCCTCCTCTTCCACATGGAGCATTTCCTGCTCATTCTAGTCCACAACCTCATCGACATCATTGTCATCGGTGACCGCATTTTGTTCATCTTCATTACTAGGTCGCCGGTCTTGTGGCGGCTCCACTTGTGGTGCATTTCTTGGATGAATTAGAAATCTCCCCAATTCTAAAAATTAAGCAATACAAACTATAAACAGAACACTGAAAAGTTTAATAGGAAATTCGATGCAAATTACGGAGAAAAAATCACCTAGTTGTTTTATACTACCGTTGTAGATCACTATTCCCATCGTCGCCTACATCGGTCTGCTGCTCCCTGCCTAGATGTGCACAGGTCACAAAATTGTTGGTGATGGCCGCTTAGCTACTCCTAATTGCGACGCCGACAAGCCACCGCATTGGAACTCCCGTTGTTGCTATCGCCGCCTTGCCGCTTTTGCTTTCACGCGTGCTGTCTTGCGCCGGACTGACAGTCTGATGGGAGCGACGGCTGGGAGACATCCTTCCTTCCCGTATACCAGGGAACGCGGCAGTCGCCGGCTCGCCGCTGCCTGTGTCAGGGGCGGAGCTGGATGGAGCCTAAGCCTGGTGCTAAACAGTCTTAATGGTGCTAATTACCTATACTTTTCATAGTTTTAGTCTTGAAAATTAGCACATTCTCTTTGCAGTGCAACCGTTCGGCCGGTGCTACGGCACCGGTAGCACCATGCCTGTCGTCGGGACCAACAACTCGCGAGCCAGCAAACGGAGAGGAACGAACCTGATCGATCGATTGCCCGGATTCCCTGAATGTGAGATCATGGCCGGTGGCCCAATATGGACCGTCGAACTAAATGGCCCAATCGGTTTCTCTACAAAATAGTTGAATAGGTCCACGCTGACCCATCGAACGTGATTCACATATTTTCTCGTTAGAATTTTCAAGTTTCAGTAAAATACATTGAACTGGGACCCTCGTCGGAGTACACACAAGCACCGCCGTCGAGCCCGGGCACGTGCCCAGGGTGCCCGGACGATAAATCCGCCCCTGACTCGCTACAACCTTCGGCTCCAGCGACCCGTCGCGGTCTTCGGATCCAGCGACTCGGGGCTCCTTTGGTATCGGTGACTTGCTGCGGTCTTCGACTCCAGTGATATGTTGCCTTCATCGTCTACGACAACTCGCTACCGCCATCGGCATCGGCGACCCGCTGTCGCGTCGACTCTGGTCTGCCGCATCGGCTCTCGAACGTCGCCTCGACTATATCGACCATATCAACTCTACATGGGGGGCCCTTCGACTCCGTCGTGCGACCCGCTTTGGTCCTCGACTCCAGCGACTCGGGGGCTCCCTCAGCATTGGCGACCCAGCGATTCGCTGCGGCCTTCGACTCCGGCGAGATGCTGCCTCCTTCGGCAATGACAACCCGTTACAACCTTCGACTCCACCACGCGTCTCGTTATCGCATCGCTCTGCGGCCGCATCGATTTTGTCCATGACAACTACCCATAAAGCTAAGGTCTCTACTCACAGATGATTTCTTTCTTACTTTAATCGCACTCGAAACACTCGGGGGCTGCGCCCTCTTCGAGTAACCTAATGTGTCGTCTGCTCCATGCACTCGAGCACCTCATACGCGACAACTCGAGTAGCTGATTCTGCCCGATCATCGAATTCTTGAACTCCGAGTACCTCGGCATGGTACTGATACTAAGGGTAATCAGGCTAACGAAAAGACCTAGCATACCGTGCAAAAGTATTAACTCGATTGGCACCAGAATTTTACTTTACAAGCCAACATGCAAATATTCTTTACAAGATATAAGTACTTCACGATTCTTAATGTTTTATGCAGCTTACAAGGACGTCGACTGCATCGAGATATTCTATCGGATCCTCCAATAGGAATCAACAAAAACTGGCTACGACATACACTCAAGACCCGAGTCAAGTCCCTCCTCGGATAGTTGCATCGCTCGATGCTACACACACACGACGTTGGTCACGCACCCAAAAGAAGTGATTGCATCGAATCACCTGGCTAATCGCCGCAAGACTCCACTACGTGGACTCCGACTACATCGTCGACTCTTGGCTCCTTATGCGTGAGACGCTGACTCGATGCACTTTCGGGTCAGTGGTTTTTCCTCGCATGATTTTCAACTGCATCTACAAGATACAAGTCTCAAGTCTCTGTCTGAGTCTACGACTCCGCCAGACACTCGGGGGGCTACTCCAAACTGGAGCGCTGGTCGCGCATATACAAGATCCTCGAGTGACACGCTCTGAATCCTCACTCGAATCTACGATTCGACTAAGCACTCGGGGGCTACTCCCATAGGGAGCACTGTCCACGCACCCGAAGAAATTTGTGAAGAAATCCAAGCATCATGAAAACCCTTCACTCGAATCTACGATTCGATTGTGAACTTCGGGTTACTCCCATAGGGAGCGCTGAAAACACAAAAGCACATTCGAGTGAAACAAGCAAAAGACGACAGTAGTCGCAGAAAGTTTTTAGTCCCCACTCGAGTCTATGACTCGAATAGGTACTCAGGGGCTACTCCCATAGGAGCACTGGGCGCGCACCCTATGATTATTTTTCCTTGTACATCGTACTATGTGTCGATAACATCCACACTCGAATGCTATGGCGACTCTGTCTCATATTTTCCCTACAAAGAGATTACGTCTCCTAGCCACCGGAATCATCTCCGCGATGACAAAAAAATTCGAATGTCACGCACGCTTACAGCGTGAAGATAAGACCTGAATAAGGCCTGGCAACGCATCTGCTGCGCACTATCAGAAATATATCCGTACCTGCAGGCACGATGAACATGCCTTGACGGACGCGTCGAGTGCTCACACTTATACACTGGGATTCGACTCTATAAAACCTCCGCGGCCTGAGTTGAATTACGCTAGGAATTTCCGAATTCGAGTCCGGGGACTCGAGTTTGAGTAGGTATCGTTGTTTTTTCTCTAGAGCAATTAATTGGCCCCGATCTGTCGAGCGCACCAAGCATGTTTAACATCATCCCTATGAACTACTATAAATTCGACTGACCCGATGAACTTTCGGATGGAGTGCTTCGCACTCGACACAATTATCGACTCCGAAATGCTAATGCAAAGATCAAGACTTCTAAGTCTCCACCCGAATCTACGATTCGCATGGACACTCGGGGGCTACTGACATGGGTATGCCCAACAGGCACCCAACTACAGCCTACCTGGTGTGGCTCGACGGAAGGCCCACTCAACGACTTGTTAAGGTCTCTGACGCCCATGACTGTTCGAGTGGTATGAAGCCCATATGGACATGGACTCCCAAACACACAAGACAAGGAAGTTTCAATACTAGAGTTTGAATCTAACTTGTAACCAACTCGTATTGGTACCTGAGACCTAGCCTCCCCATATATAAAGGATAGGAGGGTCGAACGAGAAGGCAATCGCGACTCACCCAATAGACAGATCTACGATCGCCACAATAGACACACAACCCTAGTTTCCACAACTCTCGCCATATTGCATCTGCGTGACCCTGTAATCTTCGATTTCTTCGTTAATTCCAAGAGCAGACAAGCAGGAGTAGGGATCTCTACGAGACCTGAACCTGGGTAAAACTTGCGTCTCTGTGCTTGTTTGTTAGCCGATCGAGACTTCCAGCGCATCCCTCCTTCTCTAAAACTCATGTCCATAACAATGGGCATTGATGAGTTAAACCCTCGTCACCCTTCGTTACATATCGATCCACACGTTGGCTTTGGTCCAGGTTCAACTTCACGAAGTTTGAGCAATTATATAGATAAATATATTAACAATCAAAATATGAAATCAATAGTACCAATAAAGATGAGGTGGAATATAGTATCATATTATATACATTTGATATTATAAATGTTAATATTTTATCATATATACTTGGTCAAATGTTACGAAGTTTGATTTTGACCATTCTCAAAGTGCGGAGTAAAATAAAACAGAGGGAGTAGAAGCCACACTTGTCAAATTTTGCACGCGTATATATGTGGATACACGGGTAAGGGTTCTACGATGTCGTACATATGCATCCGCTCTACCCGATTGGTACGATATTTTCTTATTTTTATAGCCACGGCTAATTTTTAGTCTCATACTCGGTACTCCTAATGGGCTTTTACCCGCCGGGTCGGTGGGTAATGGGTACTCATCGATTAGCTATGACAGGACTAGCATGCATAATTCCCTAAAAAAAAGCATAATTCGTCGCCAACCAAGCTCCGATCTGTATTCCATTCGGGCCTCTTGTTAATTGGCCTTGCATGGGAACTGGGAAACCGATCCGAACACAATCGGACACCGGTCGGGCCTCCTGTTAATTAGCCACGCGCCCACGCCCACGCCACACGCAGACGCAACGGAGGTATCTAGGCACAAACCTAGCTAAGAGGCGATCTGTCTTAGCGGCCAGCTCGAGATGGCGGACGTCGAGGATCCCAACGGCGGCGGCGGCATGGTGGAAGCCGAGCCCACCGAGTGCTGCAGGTGCACGCTCATGTGGGTGGCGGGTTTCCTCTTCCCCGCCTTCTTAGAAATCTGGCTGCGCACATCTGACTTCCATGAAGAATACCCTGTGGCCGCACATATGGTGGGGCTCCTGGCCCTCGTCGCTGCATCCTGGGCCGTCCTCGTCTTCGCTATGCTCGCCATCGACTGGTACAACGGCAATCCTCAAGGACAGAGAACCGCCGATAGCGTGATCCAGTCCGACCGGGGGATGCTTCTCGAGTCGCTCCATCAGTACTGGCACCGTATAGGGGCAGCAGATTAATTAACCTAGTAGTACTACTTTATTATGTACTACTGTCGTTTTACAATATAAGCCTTTTTTAAGCTAAAACAGCTTCTAAAAAAAAGCTTATATTATGGTTGGTTAGACCCGACCGACATATATATCTTCTCTCTTTATAAGGGGAGCAAATTAATCTACTTTATTATGCATATATCTTCTCTCTTTACTTGTTCCTTTTTACTAAGAGATCGATTGTTAATTTCAAGTGCAACTGCGATGGTCTATAGTACTCCACATAAGAGAGGGATTGTTAATTTCAAGTGCAATTGAGATGTTCTATACCACATATAAATACATCATGAAAAGTGTGGTTCGGAGCCGTACGTCTTCATGATCCTCTTGGTTCAATGGCACGGCGCCAAGTCCAATGGTTTGTAGATAGCTTGATCCAGTCTGATAGGGGCGGTGGTGTTTCAGGAATCGACCCATCAGTTTCTACATTGCATAGCGGGGCGGTGTTAAACAATTTATGTACTCCAGTACTCTTTATTCTGTTAGATACTCGTATTGGCATTATTTACTTCTGAGATAATTACACTGGGTGTACGCAAATTTGTGAGAGGGTGTATCACAAATCGATCAGTCAATTTCTGCACGATAGATAGCGTGGGATAATTAAACTAGGTAATTTATAAAAGCATCTTCGGCCGTCGGTGCTCCCGGCCCATTTGCCGAGCCATTTGACAGCGAAATATGATTGAGAAAAATGGCTAATACATGCCGAGGCTGCGGTAGAACAAGGTGTAGTCGCCATCACTCGCGGCTCGTCCTTCGGCAGCAGCTACAACCCTATCCATCATTGCCGAAGCGCTTTCGTCCTCATTGGACTAGTCGAGGAAGATGATGTTGTTGTTCATGAGCGCCTGCCGGCACGCAGTTCATTCCCACGCCTGACGCTGGTTCTCCGCCTCGGCCTTAGACCAGGGGAGGGTGTACTCCAGAGACAGTGGAGGCACGTCGTCGAAGGACACACGCTCAGTCAACTTGAGGCCGGGGAAGCCCTTGGGGTCGCCCGGCGCCTCCACCTTTAGTGTGCTCTGCATGTACTCATGCAACGGCGACCACGACTTCTTATTCAGAGATGAACCGCCTGTGCTGGGCTCCTTCTTTGGCTTGATGAGGCGAAGGTCCCCGCGTGGCAGCGAGGGCGCGCAGCGCTCGAGGATGATGATACCGCCTCGGCCACACGAGTGTGTGCACGCCCCTTCCTCGGGCTCGTCCTTGACATTGGCGAGCTAGGAGGAGAAGAGAGGCATCGATGGAGCCGACCAAGACGAACGCGACACGGAGAAGGGCGATGCAAGCGCCATCCTGTGCAGCAGCCAAGAGCTCCATCGGCGGCGGGAGATGGGCTGAAGAGGCGGGTACGTCAGTCGTGGCTGGTTTTCTGCCCTTGATGTGCTCGAGAACAGCGGCGAGGGTGCGCCCCGGAGCGCCCCCACTAGAGCATGCGCCCAGCCGAGTTACTACCCAGTGGCGGCGAGCCTTCACCTTCGTAAGCCACGACCTCACGATCGCGCTCCAGGAAGTAGTCGGACCAGGCAGTGTGGTTGTCGAGGGCCCAACGCGGGTCGCCACGCTTCTCATCGATCAGCTCGTTATTGTACATCTTCTAGGACCACGACGATCCTCTCCGCACCGGCGGCACAGGCACGCCACCAGTGCTCAGCCGCCACTCACCGGGCAGTGAAAATCAGGCGGTCCTAGGTTGTTCGCCTCATTAAGCAGGAGCGCTTGTCAGTCGTGGAGCTAGCAGGAGCCCAAACCATTGGCCGTCGTCGTAGAATCACCGGGAAAACACCCGACCAAGGTGGTGTGGATGCGCTAGGGGTAACTGTAGAATGGCGAGCATGGTGGGTACTCAATGGCGGAGAGAGAGGACGGATGTTGTGACACCTCCGGGATCAGGTTAGACGAATCCCAAACCTTAGTCCGATATAATACTAACTGACAGTTTACAGTGAGAAAATCAGTAACACAACAGGGACTCACATAAAAATTATTATAGTAATCTAATAACTGAGAAAAGAACCAAAATATTATAAGTAGAGGTCACGGATCACAAACACCAAACAAAAGAAGGAAAATTATGCTATTAAACATAGCAAACGTAACAAATGGCCTAAAAGTTCCGAAGCATAACGATGACGTCCCATGATAGAAATATGCCCTAAAGGCAATAATAAATTGTGTTATTTCTGTTCATGATTAAGCATGGCTAAGCAAGACACATCTAGAAACTCTAGAAATACACAGAAGCGAAACCTAGTTATGTTAGGAGTTGTGGATCAGGCAATATAGGCTTCAAAGGGGACAATCCAATAGATAGGATAGTCTATCTATCGATAAAAGACCATAGAAGAACCATATGGATTATGGCAAGAATTAAAATGCTATGAAATCATAGGATTGTATGATGGTGGGGCTATACTTTCCTTTACTCGTGGAACCAATAAATAGATCTACAGATATCTTGCAATTGACTATTAACGGAAAATTATTGATCTTCGATATTCGACAGTGTTGATCTTCGTCTCGATCTCGGACTCAATCTTGAATTCTTCGATATTCAATGGTGTGGTGCAGGAATTGAGCGCGACCGGGGTCAGCGCTGCCGCAAATGACGGTGCGGTCTAGCGTGACCCAGAGGTCAGCACGGCTGGGGTCAGTGCCGCAGCGGAGGACGGTGCGGTCCGGCGTGCCGCAAAGGTCAGTGTCGCCACTGATATGGGGCTAGGGTTAGGGTTGGTGAGGTAGGGTTTTTTTCATACAAGGATGGGAACGACCTGTGTGGGATGAAGGGGAAAGAACTAGTATGATTCTTAACTACGCCAACCTTTATCTTATAGATTTTTTGGCAAGTCCAACGTGTCGTATATTTCCCACCATTCTGTTTGATCAATATTCGTATTGATTAGCAAACCAACAAAAGAACACACAAAAAGGGGAAAATAGTAATTTGCACATATGGGGAGATATCAGTACACATGTACTTGTGCACGAGTCGTGACATTGCACTGTCCAAAATGAAGACGTCACCAAAAGAACACTATAGATTACTCTATCTACTACAAGATTAATTAATACTAAGAACTGATGCTAGCAACACAATCAACTATAACTCTAATTACATCTATCAGCACCCTATTTATAATGGCTTGCACCCTGCTAGCCAATCTAGCGCACCGCTCCCTCAGCACTGCAATGCGATCATTCGCTTGATTCTGCAATTTTCTGATTGCAGGTTCCATGTGTTCGTCGTACGCGACATGAATTCTTCGTTCATTGTCCTCCATCTCGCCCCACCAGAGCTCGCATAACGGTTGTTGGAGGTGAATTGGGTGCCCTAGATCAACCCATTGCACCCAACGGCATGAAGATGCACCCCGACGATGGCACGATAGGAACTTGCGACCGGTGTCTTCTGTGAAGTTCTTGTCATAGGCCACGTATCACCAGGCGATGACATGGTTAGGGCATTGACATAACATGTTCGCTCGTGTTCCCCATGCCACTGCAGGTCACAGATATCCTCCAGTACTCCAAAAACTTTGAACTTGAAAGAAAAATAGCAGTGCACATTGGTAAGGTCAAGAAATCGAGAAATTTTAGGGATAAACACATGAAAAAAACCCAAATAGAAAAATAACAACTGCACGTACCGGAATCGCGCTTGTCTAGCGGCACGTCTGACACCGCCTTTGATTCTCGCCGCCGACTCTCGGTGCGGTCGCCGCTCGAAGCTTCATGGAGAGAGAAAGACAGAGGTTGAACAAATGACGAAGTGCACGACGTGGGAGAGAAAGAACGGTCGTGGGAGGAGTGTTCTTTCCTTATAATATTCATATGGTAATGGCTGGACTTCGGTGAGGCTCACCCATGAAAAGTCACAAATGTGGGACTCACAGTCAATGTCATGTCTTTTCCGGGGCGGAGTCATTAGTGTCCCGGTTCGCGTTACTAAGACGTCTTGGAACGCCGATACCGATGGATAACTAGCGCGGCGCAATTTTACGCCGTACATAAATTTGCCACGGTAAAAAATCGACCGCCACACTACTTGTTGCTGGCGAATAGTCCATCCGCGGCGTAACCAACTTTTGCGGGTTTTTTTTGTTTAGGCCGCCAAAAAATCAGCCGGGTATAGGGGTATTTTTTTAGTGTACCTATTAGATTTACTAACCAATATCTTCAGCTTCTCGTGGGTTCGTCAACCCTTTTTTATTAAAATGTACTAAAACATATCTCCTACACTTGGGAGACATCACACGACCAGGCGAGCACAAACAACATCCACCTTGCTCTTCCTATTACCAAGAAACAAATTTATAGAGGAAAGTGAAGCACCATCGTCAATAGCATCAACCAAAGGAAACAAGGGCTCATCAGCGACTCGGCCACTCATGGTCTATTCTAGTAAAGCAAACGGCGAGTTTTATTATGCAATACTAACTTTTTAATTTGAAGCCATGGAATCCAAAAATAGGATTCTGCATTAAATCGTATATATTTAATTATCTGCATTAAATCGTATATATTTAATTATTTGCACATCAGGTGCTCAGTTTCTTGATGGAACAGAAATTCAAGGGTACTGAATGAATAAAATTATTAACTGAAATGACCACATGTAGAATTCAACCACTTTTTAAGAACAATAATAATTAGCACCTACGTTTGAAAAGAACCTCAAACTTGCAATGCCACGACCACTGAAAAAGGCAAATAAGACAATAAATCAGTAGTCCACCCTGAAACGTTCAATATAAGCTTGAAATAGGAAAACGTGAAACAGTTCAGGTCTGGTGAAGACAAGCTAGCAAAATCAGAAATTGTTGAAACAATGAAATAAGAGAGGTATGAAATTGTACTTCAGACCGATGACCAGTGGTGCGCCACACCGGAGCCAGCACTCCACTGGCACGACGCCGCCCTCCTCCATGTGTGCTCCTGCAGCGCCTCCTGCAGCTCTCCACCCAAGTCGTCCCTATCCGCTCGTTGTGGTCCTCCGGGATGTGCTCCTCCTCCCTCCCTCCACTGTGTTTGTCCCCATCCGCTCGCCGCGGTCCTCCGAGATGTGCTCATGTAGCGCCTCCTACCAGCTGCCACGGTGGTCGTCCCGTCCGGCTCCATCCGCTCGCCGCTCGTGGAACGGGGGCAGCAGTGGAGAGGCGATTTTCGAGAAAAGACGGCATCGATGAGGAGAGGGGGTTGGGATGCAAGGGAAAGAGGCTAGGAACCCTACTGGGGTTAGTCGTCTCTGTCCACGACCACGACACGGGGAGAGAGAAGAACCACATCTCGAGAGAGTAGAAATGCGACACAAAGAACATGTCTTCACTGTCTCCAACCTCCGGTCCCACATGTGTATGACCCTAGGATGTCATGGACTCGCTCAGCGAAACAAGAAGTAAGAAAGTAATAGTCCGAGAACGAGGCAATAGCCTAGTGGTTGGGTCGCAGTTGGCGCATCCCAACGACCGCAGTTTGATCCCTGTCAGGGACAATTTTCCGGAATTCTCACGCCGACCCGCTTCTACTATATCGAAAAAGTGTCTAGTTCCTCCTAGCACTGTTTCATCTTTTTTTAAAGAAAGTAATAGTCCAACGGCTGCAAACAAGAAGTGCGGCCGGTAGCTACTGTTACCGAGCGATAAATGGTGCAGGTTGGTGGGCGCGTGGGGAGCCCCTTAGAGGCCGGGAAGGCCAGGGCCAGTTATTTCTACCACTACATAATACACCAGTTTTTGAATTTGAATTGATCCCCACAGCCTTCCCGCCATTGCACATTTGGAGCAATCAAGTCGTCGATTTCCAGATGCAGCTTTTGTGTGCCGTTCATCCGAACAAAACTCTTTTGATCTAACAGCTATAAGGACTTGGATTCACCATCCTCTGTTGTAGGAGTTCCGCGTATGAAAACAATAAAACTTTACCCTACGCTCCTGAACCCCTGATACTGTCAGGACCTATCTATTAGTAATACAGCAACGGGATGGCCTTTTTGCGAACTTAACCTTGAAGACATAAAAGCGTTGTCAACTCTCAGGAGAGCGTGGTTGATGTATACGAGCCGAAGCCGACCTCAAGGTCGTGATGAAGTCATTGCGCTCATGTGGCTCCAACGACTTGAGTGACTCAAGTGTGACACCTCGCGGGGAGTTACACACGTACGGTGTCTGACGATGACTCCCGCTTCCCCGATCCAGCAGCAGTTGCGGAAGTAGAGCTCCTGGATCCGAATCCCGCAGCGCGACGGCGCTCCGCGGTGAAGATGTCTCTCGTTCGCGCAGTCTGAACGTGGGACCACGGTCACGAGAGAGAGAGAGAGAGAGAGAATATCAATTGGAGGTCTTTCCAAAAGTGAGAAGACCTTTACTGAATATTATGTGTATTTATCTGAAAAAATATCCCCACTATATATAGGGGAAAAGGAGGTACTACCTCCCTCAAAGTCTCGGGGTGGGACTAAAGGAGAGGAGGTGGAGGGGCAGCCGCCGGCCGGCCCTAGTGGGCCCCGTGCGGGGGGGGGGGGGGGGGGGGGGGCTAGGCCCAACCGGCCACCCCCTTGCCCCTTCTCCCTCTCTCCTTTCCCTAATGGGTCCTCTCCCCTCCGGGATTTGGCCCATTAAGCCCTTTGACCTTTTAATTGATTTTCTCTTTTATTAAATAATTATGAATAAATGATTAAATCAATGTTTAACATTCATTCACATATTATTCAATCTCCATGAACACTTCCACCTCCACTCCGGACATCCTCCGGACTTACCAAAACCCTTCCGGTTTTCTCTCTACTATTCTTTGGTGATTCTTCCGATCCTATAAACACTCTCTAAGCATCAACAGGCCCTTAAGTAAAGGAAATATGCCCTGAGAGGAAATAATAAAGTTGTTATTATGTATTTCTTATATATGATAGATGTTTATTTTACATGCTAGAATTGTATTGATCGGAAACATTAATACATGTGTGTTTAATAAACAAAAAGGGTTCCTAGTTATGCCTCTCTTATAGACTAGCTTGTTGATTAACAAGATGATCAAGGTTCCCTGATCATGGACATTGGATGTTGTTAATAACAAGGTCACCCCATTTGTGGAATGATGTGATGAACATTCATCCGAAGTATAGCATTACGATCAAGTCATTATGTTTATATTGCTATAACATCATACGAAGTAATCTTTATCCTTAGACCATGAGATCATGTTAATTGCTAACACCGGAAGAGTATCTTGATAACATCAAACGTCACACCGTAACAGGGTGACTATAAAGATGGGTTCAGTACTACGAAGGTGTTATGTTGAGGCTCATGGATCAAGAGTGGACTTTGTCAATCCCGATGATGGATAGATATACTCTGGGCCCTCTCGGTGATATCACATTGAGATAGCTTGCAAGCAAGTGATGTGATCACTAGAATGTTATATCACGGGAACGAGAAAAGAGGGCATGTCGGTAACGAGATCAAACTAGGTATGGAGATACCGATGATCGAATCTCGGACATGTAATATATCAAGAGACAAAGGGATTTAGTTACAAGCGTTAAAGGTTCTCACGATCACAGAAGTCATTGTTGAATGTGTAGGAGTCAGTACGGATCTCCAGGTCCCGCTGCTGATTATTGATCGGAGAAGGGACTCGATCATGTCTGCATTATTCGTGAACCGTAGGGTGGCACACTTAAGAGTTGCCAGACACCATTTTGGAGCACATATGTTTTAGACGAAAGAATTGCAAAGCGCAGGAATTGTGTTAATAGAAACCGGAAATTGTTTCGGGTGAAATTGCAGAAAGTGGTTTTGCATGTGATATTGAAATATTGCAAGGGGCTATATATGAATGTTTGTTAATTAAAGTAATTAACAAAATTCTGAATAAATTTAATAAAAAGAGTTTTATTAAATGAGAGAGCATTAAACTTGGAGAATTTTAATGCATTTAAAGTAGAGACTTTAAAAGGGAATGTGAAGAGGCATTTTAATGTGGAGGGGTTACCACCACATGAATGGGGGAGGTGAGGGGTCATCCCCCATGCGCCGGCCATGGAGAGAGGGGGCACCCCCCCTCCTCCTATAAAAGGCCACCCATTCCCTCCTTCATCCTCACACCTCCTTGTGAAGGATCTCTCTCCCCCTCTAGAATTATTACCCCATGGTCTCGGATTAGCGAGATACATGTTCCCGGTGGCATTTCGTCTGGAAGGAGTTGCTGCTTCCGCTGGATCGCTGGAGCGAGGAGGTGGAGGTTGTCCGGTGGCTTGAATGTGTGTGCGAGTACGGATGCGCTGCTGAGTTGCGGCGCTCGGACTTCCTCACGATCTTGAGATCGGCAAGTGTACGACTACATCAACCACGAGTTCCTACTCGTTAACAAAACTCGTTGTCTTCGAGGGTAAGTTCTCGTTGGATGTATGTCCACCAGTTGCTCTGTACCTAGTAGATAGATCTTGGCGTGTAGTTCTCATCGTAGGAATTTTTTTGTTTCTATGCTACGGACCCAACAGTGGTATCAGAGCTTGATCTATGCGTAGGTGCTTTGCACGGGTAGTACACATATGTTTATATGTGGGCGATGATGATCATGTTATTGCATCTTCTATGTATTTTGGATATTGGTGGCATAGTGGGATGAAGCGGCCCGGACCAACCTTACATGTCATTGTACATGAGACCAGTTCCACGACTGACATGCAACTTGTTTTGCATAAGTGGCTGGCGGGTGTCTGTCTCTCCTACTATAGTCAATATCTGATTTACAACGAGTTGCTAATAACTGAGTTATCCTCGTTGTGGTTCATGTTCGTAGGTGAGAACGGTTCTATCTCCGAAAGCCCTAAGCCACGTAGAACTTGCAATTGATAAATTAGAGGCGTCTAGTTTAGATCGTTGCTGGGCTAGTGTATTGATATGGTATTGTTGTAAGTACATGTATGATAGATACTCTTTGACATGGGTATACCCTACAGGTACTCGAGCTTGGTATATACGGTCCAAATACGTACATGCCCACGGTGTCGCCAAGGCCCAAAACAAGGGATTCGAGTGGCCTACGGACTCTCTATTGCTTGAAGAACAAGAAGAAGTTAAAGATAGAAAGTTTGAAGGGGAAAAACCCTAACTTGTAACCGACTCGACCTGCTACCCGAGACCTAGCCTATCTATATAAAGGCTAGGAGGGGGCGGCGAAGAGGACACACGCAACCCTAGTTTCCACAACCCTCGCCAAATTGCATCTGCGCACCATTGTAACTTTCGACTCCTTCGATAATTCCACGAGCAGACAAGCAGAAGTAGGGACCTCTACGAGGCCTGAACCTGGGTAAATCCTTTGTCCCCTGTGTGCTTGTTTGCTAGCCGATAGATGTCTCCAGCGCTCCCTCCTTCTCCAAAACCCAAGTCCATAACAATGGGCATTGATGAGTTAAATCCTCGTCAATTGGCGCCGACCGTGGGGATTGGAAGTGCTGATGTTGCGGCTTCTTCGGCCCATCAACTACGATCTACAACTCCACAACAGCGGAGATTTGCCAGCTCTTCGGCGCCTTCGACTTCACCGTCCACACGCTGGCCACCCGCCCGGCCTGGCGATTGGGAGCTTCCGCTTCCAAGTTGGTCAGATGGGCACGCTTCGCATGCCTGATCAGCCGACAACACCGGCGATTGCCCCGGCGTCATGGTTCCCTCCATCGATCGGTACCATCAGCAGTCGCGATTCCGATCTGAGCGATCTGGCCACTGAAGATGGAACCTACGGTTCTGGATCTGAGAGTTGTGGAAGCAACAGCTTTCCCAATCACTTCATGTGCACCGTCATCAACGCAGGCGACACCTCTGCCAATCGCGACAACGGTGGCAACCCTAGCAACGGCACCGATCCACCCAATGCTGGCAACGGTGGCAACGGTGGTAACGGCGGCAATCGCGTTCCCGTCAACAATGGAGGAGCAGTCGAACCTCCCAGCATAATCAATGAGCAAACCGGCGAACGCGTCGTAATCAAGCTCAACGAGCAAGAGTGGGCTCGCTGCCACGAGGCCCTACGGGGCACACCTCTACCCTTTGGGTCCCCGCAAGAACTGCTGATGGGCTACCACTGGCTCTTGAAGGAAGAATTCAAGCGCCATGTGCAAACAATCGCGCAACTTGAGGCGCGTAAAAAGGCAGCGGACGAATCGAGCCTTCGTCGCGCCGGGCTCTCCTCCTACGGAGGATCCTCCTCAAAGGGCAATGAATACCTCGCCAAGAAGAGGCAGTCATGGATGGCTCACCTCACCGAACAAGAGCGCATAGAGGCCGCGAAAGTCCTTGACTTCGGCTCTATGACAGTCGACACGAGAGGCAATGTGGTTCCCAGAACGCCGCAGGCTGCGGTGACGGCAACCACCATGTACCTACTCAACAACCAGCCGCCAGCTGGAGATCCCCGAACTGCCATGCACCGATCTACGATCGCGGGCTTGGGATTAATCGAGGCCGCCCTCGACAAGGAGCCAACACCAGACCCAAAAAAGGGCAAAGCGCTAGCAAAGCGCCACTCCTCGCCCTCATCCAGCGCCGACATTCACGACCTATCTCGGCGCCGCCGCTCATGATGACATGATCGTGACTACGATGCGCGCGACGACCTCACGCAACGCAAGATCGACAAGTCAAGGGCACGACGTGCTCGGTCGACTGACACGGAAGAAGAAGATGTGGAGCTCTGCGGCGCCAGATGCTTCAGTAGATCCATTAGGCAGAAGCGGATGCCTAAAGGGTTTAAACTCCCGTCGGAGAACCCGAAATTTGACGGTCTGCAGGACCCCAAGATCTGGCTGGAGGATCACATCTCCTCCGTCGGGCTCCACGGAGGCAGTCGAAGTACTGCCATGCAATGTTTGCAGCTACAGCTGCAAGGCGCCGCCCGAGCATCGCTCAATAACCTCCCACGCGGATCCATTCGCAGTTGGGATGAGCTGGTTTACAGCTTCGTGCGCAACTTTAAGGGCACGTACAAACGGCCCGCATCAATCGAAGAACTGAGATGCTACCAGCAAAGATCTGGCGAATCGCTGCGCTCATACATCCAAAGATGGTCCATCATCAAGAACTCCGCGGAAAACATCTCGGAAGACCGCGCGATTGATGCATTCAACGGTGGCGTCCGCCGCCTAGAGCTCAGAGAGGAGCTGGGCCGCTCAAAGCCCCAGACCATCGACCACCTGATGGAGATCGCGAATCGGTGGGCCGATGGAGAAGATTCGGTGAAGAATCGCGCTCACTCCGATGAGGAGGCGGAACTCGAACGCAGACGCGACCGCCGAGGCAAGCGTCGCATGCGCATCTACGACGATCGCGACGACGTCAACATGGTCGCAGCTGGCTACGCCGATAGACGCGACGATAACCGCAACAGCGGATACGGTAGCGGTGGATACCGCGACTCCGGGAAAACCACGCAAGTATTGCAACGCCGCACTCGCGATGAGGCACCGGCGACCTCCATCGAGGATAAACTGTCCGGGCCATGCACGGTACACTTCTACATCGACAAGCATGACGGCAAGAGAAAGTCCAGCCACCTCCTCAAAGACTGCCGCGAGTTCCTCAAGCTACACGAGGGATTGGTTCGGATGAACCACAACGCAATCGAAAGAGGCTACGGAGCCGCTCCAGGCGCTGTGGCACACGGCGCACCACCACCACCACCTGGGCCACCCCCGAATGGAGCCGCACCGGACCAGCACCACGGAGGAGAACCGTACCCACGGGCCATGGGTACCATGATGATCCAAAAAGGGCGCCCCTCCAATAGGGTGCAGAAGGCCATCACTCGCTAAGTCAACTTGGCCATGCACTTGCCACCATCCACCACTGAGTACCTCAGTGGCAGCGAGTCGTGCATCACCTTCGACAAACGCGACCACCCGCCTCAGATACCTCGCCCAGGTCATTGCCCCCTTGTACTCGAGGCGCAAATTGGAGGATTCGACATGAGTCGCGTCTTCATGGACGGCGGAAGCGGCATCAACCTCATATTCGCGAGTACCTTGCGAGCGATGAGGATCCCTCTAACCTGCCTGGAGGCATCGGACACAACATTCCATGGCATCGTCCCAGGGAAAGGCGTATACCCCTGGGCAAAATCAACCTCGACGTCATCTTCGGCATGCCGAAGAACTTCCGGCGCGAACGCATTGACTTTGAGGTCGTCGACTGGCCCTCACAATACCACTGCATCCTCGGGCGCGTCGCGTTCGCTAGGTTCATGGCAGTGCCCCACTACGCCTACCTGCAGATGAAAATGCCAGGCCCCAACGGCGTCATCACGATCAACGGGAGCTTTGAGCGATCTGACAGTTGCGACAGGGAATTCAACAGAATCTCCCAGTCCTTTGGCATGCAGGAGGAACTCGCAAGACTAAAAGAGACGACAGACAACAGTCTGCCCCCCTGAGCAGGCCAAGCTCACCTGACCTCTCCTTCGACTCATCTGTGTACACAAAGAAGGTGCATGTCCATCCATCGGATCCCGCCAAGACGTCCCTCATCGCTAACAACTTGAGTCCCGCATAGGAACTCGCGCTTGTCGAATTCCTCCGTGAGCACTGGGAAATTTTTTCCTGGTGTCCTGCGGACATGCCAGGAGTTCCCAGGGAATTCGCCGAGCACGCACTCAACGTCAACCCTGACGCAAGGCCAGTCAAGCAAACAATTAGGCGACTGTCTAAGCCACGGGCGCAGGCAGTCGGAATGGAGATCAACAGACTCCTCGAGGCCAAGTTCATACGCGAGATCAAGGAAAGCACTTGGCTCGCCAATACGGTGCTGGTACCAAAAAAGGACACGGATATCATGCGGATGTGCGTGGACTTCACTTCTCTGAACAAGCACTGCCCAAAGGATCACTTCCCGCTGCCACGGATCGACCAGATCATGGACTCCACTGCGGGATGCGAGCGTCTCTGCTTCCTCGACGCCTACTCAGGCTATAATCAAATTCGAACGAAGGAGGAAGATCAAGAGAAAACAGCGTTTACAACGCCCTTTGGTGTGTTCTGCTACAACACAATGCCCTTCGGGCTAAAAAACGCGGGAGCCACCTACCAGCGGTGCATGCAGGCTTGCCTCAAGGAACAACTGGGTCGCAACATCCAAGTCTATGTCGACGACATAGTAATCAAGACCAAGGAGGAAGCCTCTTTAATCGACGATTTGCGCGAAACCTTCCCCAACCTCGAACGCTACCGGATCAAGCTCAATCCGGACAAATGCGCCTTCGGTGTACCATCTGGGCAGCTACTTGGGTATCTCATCTCCGCGAGGGGAATCGAGGCGAATCCGAAGAAGATAAAAGCCATACTGGCCATGGAGAAGCCGAAGAAAATAAGAGGCGTCCAGCAACTGGCCGGACGAATCGTGGCCCTCAGTCGATTTATTAGTCGGATGGGTGAAAAGGCACTGCCCTTCTACTAGCTCCTCCGCAAAGCTGAAAAATTCGAGTGGACCAATGAAGCGCAAGAAGCATTCGAAGATCTCAAGCGCCTGCTATCCACTTCGCCAGTGCTGGTGACTCCACGAGAAAGGGAACCACTATTGCTGTACATCTCCGCCACCAACCAGGTGGTCAGCATAGTGCTCGTCGTCGAGCAGGCTGAGGAAAACAAGGTCCATGGCGTACAACGCCCGGTATAGTACCTCAGCGAGGTCCTCACGCCAACAAAACAGCGGTACCCGCACTACCAGAAGCTGGCGTACGGCGTCTTTATGACCGCCCAGAGACTGCGTCACTACTTCCAGGAATACCCAATCGTGGTAGTCAGCGACGCCCCGTTGGGACATATCCTCAATAACCCCGACGCCACGGGGCGAGTCGCGCTTTGGGGAATAGAACTGTCTCCACGAGATATCACATACGAAAAGCGTGACCCAATTAAGTCGCAAGTCCTCCCTGACTTCCTCGTGCACTGGATGGAGAACCAACTCCCGGACAAGCCAGATATGTCCTACCTCTGGACAATGCACTTCGATGGGTCCAAGCGGAACGACGGAGCAGGCGCAGGTCTCATACTGACGTCACCTCAAGGGGACAAGCTGAAATATATCTTGCGAATGCAGTTCACAGCCTCAAACAACGAGGCTGAATACGAGGCCCTGTTGCACGGGATGAGGATGGCAAAAGCCTGTAGCGCTAAGAGGCTCATCATATATGGCGACTCCAAGTTGGTCGTCAACCAAACAATGCAAGAGTGCGACGCACTGAACGACAACATGATCGCGTACCGCGACCTCTACGATACACTCGAAGGAGACTTCGATGGTTGCGAGCTGCGACATGTAGGTCGCGAAAGCAACGAGGAGGCGGACGCACTCGCCAACATAGGCTCTACCTGTGCCCCCATACCACCTGGGGTATTTCTCGAGCGCATATGCGAACGCTCCATCAAGCCAAAGGCCGTAGAGAAGAAAACAAGCGCAACAACGGACTCGGGGGCTACGCCACCCAATGAGCCCATGGCACTCGATGACTTGGAGCTGGACACCGGATTCGAAGGACCTATGAGCGTCATGCTAATTGACCAATCATGGACGTAGCCGTACATCACGTACCTCCTCAGCAAGAGGCTACCGGACGATCCGACAGATGCACGGCACATCGCGCGGCACTCCAAGGCATTCGCCGTTATCAATGGCGAACTGTATAAACGCAGCATCACAGGAGTGCTACAACGATGCGTCTCCATGGCCGATGGAAGAGCAGTTCTCCTCGACATCCATGAAGGGACTGCGGGCACCACCCTGGCAGTCGCGCCCTCGTGGCCAAAGCTCTATGAGCTGGATTCTACTAGCATACGGCCATGTGCGATGCCATGGATATTATCCAAAAATGCAACGCTTGCCAGCGATTCGCGGACAAGCCGCACGAACCGGGCGCAGAGCTACGGCCAATCCCATTGGCCTGGCCCTTCACGCAATGGGGGCTCGACATGGTCAGCAAGCTTCCAAGGTCCTCGCGAGGAGGCTACGTCTACCTCTTGGTCACAGTCGACAAATTCACCAAGTGGATTGAGGCCATGCCAGTAACCAACCAATCCACGCACAGCGCAGTCAAATTTTTTGAGTCCATCGTCTACCGCTTCGGGGTGCCACATAGCATCATCACCGACAACGGGACGAACTTCACATCTAAGGAGTTCCAAGAATTCTGCGAGAACCTAGGGATCAACATCAGCTATGCCTCAGTAGCGCATCCACAGACCAACGGTCAGGTGGAAAAGGCAAACGGGCTCGTCTGCAGCGGCATCAAGAAGCGACTCCTTTGACCACCCGAACAAGCCGCGGGCTGCTGGCCGGATGAATTGCAATCCGTACTCTGGAGCCTACGTACAACTCCAAACAGCGCCACGGGCTACACGCCATTCTTTATGATGCACGGAGCAGAGGCAGTGCTACCTGCCGAAGTCTGGTACAAAGCGCCACGCGTGGTTGCCTACAGAAAACAGGGATCATCCCTCGCACTCGAAGACTCTGTCGACCTCCTTGACGAAGCAAGGCAAATCGCCGCAGAAAGATGCACGATCTACAAGAAGAACCTGCATAACTACCACAGTAGGAGGCTTCACCCTAGATCCTTCGTCGAAGGTGACCTGGTCTTGCGACTGAAGCAGCAAGGGCATCTCAAGCTCGAGTCCCCCTGGGAAGGACCGTATGTGATTACAGAAGTAATCCCAGGTGGCGCCTATCGCTTTAAAGATTTAGAGACAGGAGTCACATACTCCAACCCCTGGAACGTTGCACAGCTGCGATGCTTCTACCCTTAGTTTGTTTTTACTTTTACATCACAAATAAGGCTACTCAGCCAAGGCTACTTAGCCACGCATTGTACCTCGCACTGTTCTTCGAATAAATAAAAGCTAAGTGCCCCAAAACTCTGTGTTCTCCTTTACTTTTTCAATTTATATATTCGGGGGCTGCGCCACCCTATACACATCTGTTCTTCGAACCAAAACGCGGTATCCTGAGTAGCTGGTACATCAATCGAAACCCTGAAAACACGATCTCAACTCAGCTGCAACGCACCTGACAGGTTGACAAGGGACCGAGATAAAAGATGGCTAGGCTAACGAAAAGGACTCGCATAGTGCAACGCACCTCACGCTCACAGAGCTCTTTATACACATTCGACAATTAATTATCTACAACATCTATACGAACTTTACAACACAAGTACACTTATGTGCAGGATACAAATTTGGCTACTCTTGCAACAGATGAACGTTGGTTTGTTCCTCAAAGAAGTCGACGATCTCCTCTGCTGGACGGTCCACTGCCTGATAGTGCGGTACCATATTCTAGGCAGATCCTGCTGGTGGCGCTGGCGGCCCAGAGGCAATGGCGGCAATATCCACGTCAGGCCTGTGCAATCGCACCATTGAGAGGGCAGCCTTGGCACCAACCACCAACTGCTACCTCACGCACTCGCGAACCACGGACAGATCTTGAAATTTGGCAAGAAGAGCCAGCAGGCTTGATGGAGTGTCGTCCAGCGGAAACATCGCCCGATAAATGTTCTTCAGGCATGGCTGCGACTTCTTCAGAAAAAGCAGCACTCGCGACGCGCGATCCTGCAGGGTCGCCAACGTAGTCGCACGATCATGATCTACCTAGAAGTATCCACTCTCTTGAAGTTGCTCCTGGGTGAGATCATGAAGGCGAATGGCAATTCTATCCTTCTCCTCCCGCGGATGGCGCGCGCTAACAACTACACGAAGCAGCATCAATAGCATGAGTACAACGTACCGCTGCGAGAAACTACAAAGGAAAAGATGAGAATAGGCAAACTAACACTTAAACTGGTCGCCTAGCTGTGCCACCTCGCCAAGAAGATATTGCTCGCGGGCGGCGGCCTTTTCCGCCTTCGACTTCCACACGTTTGCGCTACCGCGGATCACGGGCAACTCACGCTCCAGCTGCTTCACGCGGTCACGAAGTCGCGAAAGCAAGGATAGCTCCTCTACCCTGGAGCGCGGTGGTGCCACTGTATCACCAAGAGATGGCGAGTCCTGGGTTCCCCCCACGGGATCACTTGATGTACCCTACCATAAGTCAAGATAGAAGCAAATAAGGAGACTAAATCAACACAAAGGCAAAAGGGTCAGATGCATTCAAGACCGGCATAAGTATCAACAGACACACTCACTAGCAGACATGTTCTTGAACAAAAGGACAATTAATCAACTATTACAAAAAGGTAACTACGGAGCAGCTGGCTTCTTCGACTTTGACGGCTTCGGGGGCTTCATCAAATCCGTGGCAGTGTCAGATGCCACTGACTTTCCGCCGGCCCCTGAGGCCGAAGCCTTCGCCGCCTTCTTAGCACATTGGAGCTCCTCCGAGTACTTCGCGACAGTATTTATCAAGTGATGCCCATATTTGCCACATGCAGTCGCAAAAGGAGCGAAGACTACCTGCTGACCATCTACGCCAATAGGCATCGCCTTCGACACCGCGGAGGGATCGATCTCGATTCCGTGGGCCTGCACCATGGCGAGTGACATGGTCGCGCCAGCCGCGCGGAGGGAGTTCTTGTAGGTGGAAGGCACACCCCCGGCGAGTGACTCCGCCAGCTCGTCCATATTATCGACCAGCTCCGCCTTCGGCATCAACTCCTCTCGGAGGCGACTGAGGGCGACCTTGGCCTTGGAAAGTGTATCTTGGACGGCGATGCTACGGTCCTCGACTGCAGCCACCGCACCTTCCCGAGCGTCATCACGATGAAGGGCCTGTGGGTTGAAGCTCAAATCACCAACATCTGTACATGAACCCACACATGGATCCAAACTTCAACGTCACTAGCAAAAACATTCGACGCAGAGAAAGGACAACAATATACACAAGCAAAAATACCTGAGAGAGCCTTGGCGACTGAGAACAGTTGTTCTTCGAACAACTTCTCCCTAGCTGCAAAGGAGGCACGCAGATCCTCCTCACGCTTCTGTGCCTCGTCACGAGCCGCGAGTGCCTCGTCGCGACCCTTCACAGCCGCGGCAAGCGTTTTCTCCAAGGTGGCGACATTGTGCAGTAAAGCGTTATGTTCAGCTACATGGCAATCAAAAGTTGACTATCAGTCGACTATACAAACAAAGGATAAGACGAAAAGGAATAAGTGTAGAACACTCACTTTCGACCACGCGGTGACGCTTCTCCAGCATTGCATGCTGGCGACCCATCGCCATCACCTGCTCTGCCACTTGCGCGGCTTCCTTTACAAGGAGCTGTCGCACAACCAAAGAACCATCAGAGGAAATATATAACATCGACTGCAACACTATAAAGGAGGAAACAACTATACTTACATGGTCCTCTAATGACTCCGAAGATGTTTGCTGTGCTGTCATCCGGGAAACCATTCGATGCTGCCCTGCGTGGGGAGAGCTGGAAGAGTTGTGCCCGGAGTGGGCTGCCACTAGAGGGGAATGAGCACGCTCGACCTCTTTCTTGGCCTTTGAGGTCGCGACTCCAGATTCCTTCAAAAACTCGACGTCGCCAGAAGATGACGACGCCTCTTGACTACAAGAGCAAAACATACCTTGAGCAAAGGCAAACTCCAGGGCAAGTCAACAAGAAGAAAACAGAGAAGAGCAAATGAACTTGAAAACTTACCAGTCAAACTTGTCAAGATCAAACGTAGCCTCTGCCGACTCCGACGAAGACTCCTTAGGCAATCGCATCTTCTTGCGAGAAGACGGTGCCACAGTCCTCACAGGGATGGCAGGAATTGGCGACTCCGCACCACCACCCGTACCTTCTGGAGTCGAAGGAGACGACACGTCCGAATCCTCGTTGCACGAACGCTTGCGAGTGTCCGGACTCTCGGACTCGGGGGCTTCCTCCTCCACATCAGAAGGGACAGTCGACTCAGACTCGTCCTCTTCCAAAGCTTCTCGAGGAATAACCCCCTCAGGGAGAGGAGGCATACACGGCGACACCGCCCAATCCTGCATACAGACAACAAAAATCAGCAAAAATCAAGTAAGCAACAGAAAAGTAATCGAGAAAATAAGCTACTGCGTAGCACAACTGTACCTCAGGAGGAGGATTCGAAGCATCAAAAGGAGGAACAACTGGCTCATTCGGAAGCACATCCTTGCCGATGTACTTCGTGACCAGCCGAACCCTCTTACCCACCTCACTTGCGGACATGCCATCGGCAGACACGCGAGTGGCATCATCGGCGCCAGCCCATTGAAACATGGGATGAACTCTAGCTTGAAGGGGTTGGACGCGACGGCGCAGCCAGGTTCGGATAAGGGTGCAGCCTCCCTCTTCTGCGCCTATGCGACTCTAGAGGTCGCAGATGCGTTGATACAACACGTCTGTCTCCGCGAGCTCGCCAGGCATAACTACGTTCTTCCAGGAACGCATCTTCTTGCAGGGAGTCGGGGAATCGAAGGGCGTGAGTCCAAAGTGCTCATCTTTGGACTTCTGATTGTGGACATAGAACCATCTGTCCCTCCATCCCTGGACGGACTTTGTGAGCTTGATGTCGAAGTAGGTGGCGGATGGGTCGACGTGGATTCCGCAACCACCTACGTCGTAAACTAAAGAGCCAGATGCGGACTGACGCTTCAATTTAAAAATGCGCTTGAAAATACCAAAGTGTGGCTCGATTCCGAGCCAGCACTCGCAAAGAGTGATGAAGCAGGTGATGGGGAGAATCGAATTTGGGGACAGCTGATTGAGCTGGAGCCCGTAGAAACAAAGAAAACCCCTAAGAAAGGGGTGGAGAGGCAAGGAAAGACCGCGAATGACGAATGCAAGAAACATCACTCAAAAACCAGCGGGAGGAGCAGGAATGGCCTCACCGCTGGGGACGCGCGTATCAGCGACTACTGTGGAGATAACTCCGTCTTGGCGAAGAAGACGGAGATCCGACGCCTTGATGATGGAAGGGTGCCACGCACCATTTTTCACGCGGGTGCCCGCGACCTTCTTCTTCCCGCCGGCGGCGGTGCTGGTGCCCCCAGCAGCGGAGCCACCCTTCTTCTTCGCCGTGGCAGCGGTGGCCGCGGAATCAACAACAGCGCCTCCCTTTTTCTTTCCCATTGCGCGACGGCGGTGAGAACGGAGGAAGTAGCTGGGGAATATGCGGAGCTGGTCCAGCGCCGTAGCAAGAAAGAGCACAAGGAAGCAGAGAGCAACAACAATGGCGATGACAGCAAGGAAGAAAGAGCGCAGATGGGAAAATTACCGTCGCAACGCCGCTACTTAACCCTTGGAAGATGCAATCCAACGGCTCAGAAAAACCCTACCGGACGCGTGGCACACATCGCGTTGGACACGTGGAGAAGAGGAAGCACGAACCGTCCCTCCACTACTCCCATTACGCACGGAAATCAAGGAGGCGCAGTTATAATAAAGATTACGCACGCCCAGTCAAATCAAAGTCAGGAAGTGGGACCCACCGCTCGTCACGTCTTGTCAAACTCGCTCACGCGGGCAACTGAGGTCATGCAAGCGTCAGCACTGACGTCATCAAAGCTACGCAGTGGAAAAATTCGACTACTTTAGTCCTTGCTAGAGTCTTCGACTCCACCAAGCACTCGGGGGCTACTCCCATAGGGAGCGCTGGCCGCGCACCCTACGATTTTCTTTTCTTTTTTCAGGAACATGGACAATCAAAAGTAAACCCAACCACTCGAAATACGGTTCGACTATGGACATGGGTTACTCTCATAGGGAGCGTTGGAAACAAATTCGACTGAAGCAAGCAAAAGACGACAACAGTCGCAAAGGCTATTTAGTCCCTGCCTAAGTCTTTGACTCAACCAGGCACTCGGGGGCTACTCCCATAGGGAGCGCTAGTCGCGCACCCTATGATTATTTATACAGAAAGCTGTGTGTTGATAACATCCGCACTCGAAGCCCATGGCGACACCGCCTCATAATTTTCCCTACAAAGAGACTGCGTCTCCTGGGCCACCCGAATCGTCTCCGCGATGATTAAATTCAGATGCCGCGCTTACAGCGTGAAGGTAAGACCTGAATAAGGCCTGGCAACGCATTAGCTGCGCACTACCAGAAATATATCCGTGCCTACAGGTACGATGAACATGCCTTGACGGACGCGTCGAGTGCTCACACCCATATAACTGGAATTCGGCTCTTGTAAGACCTCCGCGGCCTGAGTCGAATTACACCAGCACTTTTCCGGATTCGAGTCCAGGGACTCGAGTTCGAGTAGATTGCGTTGTTTCACCCTAAGGTGGTTAACTGATACCGATACTACGGTTATATCAGGCGCGTATATCAACAATCCCTATGACACAAATAAAAGCAGTCGAAATGCACTCAGGCACTCGAAGACTTCAAAAAGTCCCCAGTCGAATCTGCGATTCCACTGGACACTCGGGGGCTATTGACATGGGTATACCCTACAGGTACCCGAGCTTGGTATATACGGTCCAAATACTTATAGGCCCACGGTGTCGCCAAGGCCCAAAACAAGGGATTCGAGTGGCCTACGGACTCTCGATTGCTTGAAGAACAAGAAGAAGTTAAAGATAGAAAGTTTGAAGGGGAAAAACCCTAACTTGTAACCGACTCGACCTGCTACCCGAGACCTAGCCTATCTATATAAAGGCTAGGAGGGGCGGTGTAGAGGACACACGCAACCCTAGTTTCCACAACCCTCGCCAGATTGCATCTGCGCACCATTGTAACTTTCGACTCCTTCGATAATTCCACGAGCAGACAAGCAGGAGTAGGGACCTCTACGAGGCCTAAACCTGGGTAAATCCTTTGTCCCCTGTGTGCTTGTTTGCTAGCCGATAGATGTCTCCAGCGCTCCCTCCTTCTCCAAAACCCAAGTCCATAACAATGGGCATTGATGAGTTAAACCCTCGTCACTCTTACAACACACTCAACGTGTAAGTTCCATAGACCTTGGCCTTACACACAAAGGAATGATAGAGATCATACCACGATGCAAGTGATAGAGATCAAATGCATGGACCATATCATCTCACTTTACACATTAGATGTTAGCATCTTATACTGCTAGTTTGGCGCTTTTGGTAGCATTGTAAGATGATCCCTCATTTAGATATCAAGATAAAAATGTGTTCTTCCTTAAGTATGCACCGTTCTGTGGATCGTGTTTCGAGACATCACGTGATGATCGGGTGTACTCGAATCTACGCTTTCATAGGAACGGGTGTAAGACAGTTTTACACACGTGAATACTAAGGTTCTTACTTGGCGAGCCTAGCATGTATAGACATGGCCTCGGAACACGGACCGAAAGGTTAAGCATGAGTCATATAGTTGATATGATGCCCATATATGATGCTACATCAACTCACGTGATGATCGGACTTGGTGTAATCACCAAAAGGACATGAGGGATGTCGTTTTTGAGTGGGAGTTCATTAGTAATTTGGATTAGTTGAACTTAATCTATCATAAACTTAGTCTAAATAAACTTTGCAAATTCTGTTGTAGATGGCACCACCTGCTTTTAATTTCAATGTGTTCATGGAGAAAGAGAAACTTGCTGCGAATGGTAGCAACTTCACCAACTGGGCTATGAATTTGAGGATTCTCCTCACTGCTGCACAAAAGCAATATGTGATAGATGCGCCGTTAGGCCCCCTACCAGCTCCTGATGCCCCTGACGAGGAAAAGAATGTCTATGTGACTCGTCAGGAGGACCACAACTTAGTTCATCGCGGCATACTGTATGGGCTAGAGCCAGAACTTCGAAAGCGCATCGAAAATGGCAATGCCTTGATACCATGGGAGAATTGAAAATGATTTTTGATACCCATGCTGCCGTAGAGAGTTATAATGCTACATAAAAGTTCTTTAGCTGCATGATGGAGGAAAACAGCTCCGTTAGTGAGCACGTACTCAAAATGTCTAGGTACGCCAATAAGCTTGTGTCCTTGGGAATAACGATTCCCATTGACTTAGGCATACATCGTGTTCTCCAATCTCTGCCACCTAGCTACAAGAGCTTCGTGATGAACTATAATATGCAGGGCATGAAGAAGACTCTTCCTGAGCTTCTGTCAATGCTTAAGACTGCAGAAGTGGAGATTGGGAAAGAACATCAAGTGTTGATGATCAATAGGACCACCGGTTTCAAGAAAGACAAGAAAGGCAAGCACAAGGGAAAGAAGGGTGGCAAGTCTGTTGCCACGTCTGAAAAGAAACCCCGAGCTGGCCCTAAGTCTGACACCGAGTGCTACTATTGTAAGGGGACTGGCCATTGGAAGCGCAACTGGCCCAAGTATTTGGCAGATAAGAAGTTCGGCAAGGCAAACAAAGGTATATGTGATATGCATGTTATTGATGTGTACTTGACTAGTACTCCCAGTAACACCTGGGTATTTGATATGGGATCGGTTGCTAATATATGTAACTCGGTTCAGGGGCTACGGAACAAGCGACAACTAGCAAGGGATGAGGTCAGGATGCGGGTCGGCAATGGATCAAAAGTTGATGTGATCGCCATCGGGATGCTTCCTCTCCATTTGCCATCGGGACTAGTTATAAACCTAAATAATTGTTATTTGGTGCTTGCACTGAGCATGAACATTGTATCCGGATCGTGTTTGATGCAAAGTGGTCATTCCTTTAAATCTGAAAACAATGGTTGTTCGATTTATAAGAATGATATCTTTTATGGTCATGCACCTATGTTGAATGGTTTATTTCTGATAGATCTCGATAGTAATATTACGCACATTCATAATGTTAATGCTAAAAATATTAAACTTGATAATGATATATCTGCATACATGTGGCACTGCCGTCTAGGTCATATTGGCGTTAAACGCATGAAGAAACTCCATTCTGATGGACTTTTGGAATCACTTGATTTTGAATCATTTGATACATGTGAGCCATGCCTTATGGGGAAGATGACTAGAACGCCGTTTTCCGGTTCAATGGAACGGGCGACAGATCTATTGGAAATCATACATACTGATGTGTGTGGACCAATGAGTGTGTCAGCGCGAGGTGGATATCGTTATTTTGTTACTTTCACGGATGATTTGAGTAGATACAGGTATGTCTATTTGATGAAACACAAGTCTGAAACTTTTGAAAAGTTCAAGGAATTTCAGAATGAAGTGGAAAATCATTGTAATAGAAAGATCAAATTTCTACGGTCTGACCGTGGAGGAGAGTATCTAAGTTACGAGTTTAGCACACACATGAAAGAGTGTGGAATAGTTTCACAACGCACGCCTGCCGGAACACCACAGCGTAATGGTGTGTCGTAACATCGTAATCGTACCTTATTGGATATGGTTCGATCTATGATGTCTCTGGCTGACTTGCCTTTGTCATTTTGGGGTTATGCACTGGAAACAGCTGCATTCACTTTAAATCGGGCACCATCTAAATCCGTTGAAACGACACCGTATGAATTATGGTTTGGAAACAAACCTAAGCTGTCATTTCTTAAAGTTTGGGGATGCGATGTTTATGTGAAGAAACTTCAACCGGATAAACTCGAACCCAAAGTGGAAAAATGCGTCTTCATAGGATACCCTGAGGAAACGATTGGGTATACCTTCTATCACAGATCCGAGGGCAAGGTTTTTGTTGCCAAGAATGGATCCTTTCTTGAGAAGGAGTTTCTCGCAAAAGGTGTGAGTAGTCAGAAGGTAGAACTCGAAGAGGTTATTGAACCTTCTCTTCATGAAATGGCGAGTAGCGCAGCACCGGAAGTTGTTTTGGAGTTGACTTCACTTGATGAAGAGAGAGCTAATGATAATGATCATGAAACTCCAAAAGAGGACACTACCGAACCTCGCAGGACACGTGCAGCTCCTGAACTATATGGCAATCTTGTTATGAATTTCATGGTTGATGAAATGGATGACCCTGCGATGTATGATGAAGCGATGATGAGCCCGGATTCCAACAAATGGCTAGAAGCCATGAAATCCGAGATGGAATCCATGTACGAGAACCAAGTTTGGACCTTGGTGGACTTACCTCACGATCGAAAGGCAATTGAGAATAAATGGATTTTCAAAAGAAAAACTGATGCTGATGGTAATGTGACCATCTATAAGGCTCGACTTGTCGCAAAGGGGTTTGGACAAATTCAAGGAGTTGACTACGATGAGACATTCTCTCCTGTAGCGATGCTTAAGTCGGTTAGGATTATGTTAGCAATTGCTGCATATTTCGATTATGAAATATGGCAGATGGATGTCAAAACCACGTTCCCCAATGGTAATATTGAAGAAGAGTTGTATATGATACAACCTAAGGGTTTTGTCGATCCTAAGGATGCTAATAAGGTATGCAAACTTCAGCGATCCATCTATGGACTGAAGCAAGCATCCCGGAGTTGGAATCTCCGCTTTGATGAGGTGATCAAAGAGTTTGAATTTGTCCAAACTTATGGAGAGGCTTGTATTTACAAGAAAGTGAGTGGGAGCAATGTGGAATTTCTGATATTATATGTGGATGATATATTATTGATTGGAAATGATATAGATCTTTTAAACAGTGTTAAAAGTTATCTAAATAGCAAATTTTCGATGAAAGACCTTGGTGAAGCGTCATATATATTAGGCATTAAAATCTATAGAGATAGATCAAGGCACCTAATTGGGCTATCGCAGAGTACATACCTTGATAAGATATTAAAGAAGTTTAATATGGACGAAAGTAAGAAGGGGTTCTTACCTATGTTGCAAGGCAAGACTTTGAGTAAGACTCAAAGTCCGGCTACGGCGGAAGAAAGAGAGATGATGGATAAGATCCCCTATGCCTCGGCCATAGGCTCTATTATGTATGCCATGCTATGTACAAGACCGGATGTGGCACATGCTATTAGTTTGACTAGTAGGTACCAATCTGATCCAGGTTCGGAACATTGGATAGCGGTAAAGAACATCCTCAAGTACTTGAGAAGAACTAAGGATATGTTTCTTATATACGGAGGTGAAGAATAGCTAGTCTCTAAGTGTTATGTCGATGCTAGCTTTGACACCGATCCGGATGACTCTAAGTCTCAATCCGGATACGTATTTCTCTTGAACGGAGCAGCAGTTAGTTGGAGTTCCAAACAACCTGTGGTGGCAGGATCAACGACGGAGGCGGAATATGTTGCTGCTTCAGAAGCGGTGCAGGAAGCGGTTTGGATGAAAGAGTTCATTACGGAACTAGGTGTGGTTCCCAGTGCGTTGGACCCGATGGTGATCTATTGTGACAACAATGGAGCCATAGCCAACGCAAAGGAACCGAGGTCTCACAAGAATTCCAAGCATATTAAGCGCCGGTTTCACTCCATCCGCGAGCATGTCAAGGATGGAGATATAAAGATTTGTAAAGTACACATGGACCTAAATGTAGCAGACCTGTTGACTAAAGTTCTCCCTAGGGAAAAACATGATCAACACCAGAACTCCATGGGTGTTAGCTTTATCACTATGTGAACTAGATTATTGTCTCTAGTGCAAGTGGGAGACTGAAGGAAATATGCCTTGAGAGGCAATAATAAAGTTGCTATTATGTATTCCTTATATATGATAGATGTTTATTTTACATGCTAGAATTGTATTGACCGGAAACATCAATACATGTGTGTTTAATAAACAAAAAGGGTTCCTAGTTATGCCTCTCTTATAGACTAGCTTGTTGATTAACAAGATGATCAAGGTTTCCTGATCATGGACATTGGATGTTGTTAATAACAAGGTCACACCATTGGTGGAATGATGTGATGAACATTCATCCAAAGTATAGCATTATGATCAAGTCATTATGTTATATTGCTATAACATCATACGAAGTAATCTTTATCCTTAGACCATGAGATCATGTTAATTGCTAACACGGAAGAGTGTCTTGATAACATCAAATGTCACACCGTAACAGGGTGACTATAAAGATGGGTTCAGTACTATGAAGGTGTTATGTTGAGGCTCATGGATCAAGAGTGGAATTTGTCAATCCCGATGACGAATAGATATACTCCGGGCCCTCTCGGTGATATCACATTGAGATAGCTTGCAAGCAAGTGATGTGATCACTAGAATGTTATATCACGGAAACGAGAAAAGAGTGCATGTCGGTAACGAGATCAAACTAGGTATGGAGATACCGATGATCGAATCTCGGACATGTAATATATCGGGAGACAAAGGGATTTAGTTACAAGCGTTAAAGGTTCTCACGATCACAGAAGTCATCATTGAATGTGTAGGAGTCAGTATGGATCTCTAGGTCCCGCTGCTGATTATTGATCGGAGAAGGGTCTCGATCATGTCTGCATTATTCATGAACCGTAGGGTGGCACACTTAAGAGTTGCCGGACACCATTTTGGAGCACATATGTTTCAGACGAAAGAATTGCAAAGCGCAGGAATTGTTTCAATAGAAACCGGAAATTGTTTCGGGTGAAATTGCAGAAAGTGGTTCTGCATGTGATATTGAAATATTGCAAGGGGCTACATATGAATGTTTGTTAATTAAAGTAATTAACAAAATTCTGAATAAATTTAATAAAAAGAGTTTTATTAAATGAGAGAGCATTAAACTTGGAGAATTTTAATGCATTTAAAGTGGAGACTTTAAAAGGGAATGTGAAGAGGCATTTTAATGTGGAGGGGTTACCACCACATGAATGGGGGAGGTGAGGGGTCACCCCCCATGCGCCGGCCATGCAGAGAGGGGGGACCCCCCCTCCTCCTATAAAAGGCCACCCATTCCCTCCTTCATCCTCACGCCTCCTTGTGAAGGATCTCTCTCCCCCTCTAGAATTATTACCCCATGGTCTCGAATTAGCGAGATACATGTTCCCGGTGGCATTTCGTCTAGAAGGAGTTGCTGCTTCCGCTGGATCACTAGAGCGAGGAGGTGGAGGTTTTCCGGTGGCTTGAACGTGTGTGCGAGTACGGATGCGCTGCTGAGTTGCGGCGCTCAGACTTCCTCACGATCTTGAGATCGGCAAGTGTATGACTACATCAACCACGAGTTCCTACTCGTTAACAAAACTCGTTGTCTTCGTGGGTAAGTTCTCGTTGGATGTATGTCCACCCGTTGCTCTGTACCTAGTAGATAGATCTTGGCGTGTAGTTCTCATCGTAGGAAATTTTTTGTATTCTATGCTGCGGACCCAACATTAAGCGTGATACCCCATGGTTCGGGAATACTCTAGACATGGTCGGGACACTCCCGTACCAATGATCGACAGAAGGACCTGGATGGCCATGTGACCCCTGTGCGTTCCATGAAGATCTTTTGTCGTTTGAACCGGGACAGTCGTGTCTTATTCCCTTTGTCTCTCGATACTTGCATTACCCGAGATCTGATCAATGACATCACCATGTCGTATTCAATCTCGTTACCGAACAATGCTACTTGACTCGTTCCGACAAGTGATATCCCTGTGATCAAATCACATGTTGCGCAGCTATTGGATATAACCTCTCCGAGTGGGCCCTTGAGTATCTTTCCGTCACATGGATGGACAAATCCCACTCTTGACATATATTGCCTCTACGGTTTCCTCTGAGTACCTGAACACACATTTATAACCACTGTATTATTAAGTGGCGCTTGATGCTATCTAAGCACTCTCGGAAGACAGTGATTGATATAGCCTCATGGTCTAAGGAATAGTCTACGAGGATCCATTTCTAATCATCATAACTTGAACTTCGTGACATGATCGGGTCACGATGTTTAGGTTGGGTATTGGTTCATCATCTCATTCTCAGAATGAGTTGACTCCATTTCCAACTGGCATACATGCCACATGATCAGGAAACATGATCATCTGTTGACCAATGAACCAGTGACTAGAGTTCCACTAGGAACCCCTGGTTGTTTATGTATCACACGTGTATTGATGTTTCCACTCAATACAATTATAGCATGATATAAAACTTAATTATAAACTATATGAAATATGATAATAGTCCTTATTACTATTTGTCTCTAGGGCATATTTCCAACAGTCTCCCACTTGCACTAGAGTACAAATACACTAGCTGCATTTGTCCTTAATCATTGGCACCATATATCCGGTACCCTGAACATGCTTGCGCGTGGAAGAAGTTGAGTCTTGGGTCTGTACTTTATAGTCCCAAATCCTTTGCAACTTACTAATGTCACATTGATTGACATTAATACTTTATCATCACATGATAACATCTGTGTGTATGCATCGTCGCTATGGCAGCAGAACGAGGCCTGATTTCAGGAGCCTACAGTGACTTTAGATCAACCTCGAGGGATTTCTCATGGGCACTGTGCCCTAGGACACATCATTCTACGTTAAAAGCGAACTAGCCCCGCCATAACATTATACAACACTTTAGACGGTACCCTTGTCTATTATTATAAATGTATTCATCAAAACACTAGTGCACTCTATGCAACTTTCGATCTTTTGTTCACCTCGCTTCTTACTTGACTTTAATCGGTATTACAGGAGTTTCCAACATATTCCCTTATAACATAACCCTTTATGCTTTAAGATATGTCATCCTATATGGATTTGGGAAACATGTCTATAGTTCTCTATTAGACACTGCGGACAAACTTAGCTCAACGTTCTGTGATTCAAACTTAATCACTTTCAAACGTTCCTTATTGGATTATATATTATGCTAAGTTATCATCATGGTTTTCTAAGATAGAACCTATGTCTCAACATAGTGGATGATGATCATCCTTTTCTTTCTTTCAGCCATTGATGTTAAACTTAATATTATTCCTAACTTGAGTTATTAAGGACCAGTTCCTTAATTAACTTCTATTCCGAAAACCTTTTCAGAATCCCTTAAGGAATACTACATAATATCATAATACACTTATTATCAACTTCTACACCTCATAAATCATTATTTATCGGTACTTGTGCTTTTATTCTTAATATGTCGAATACACACTTAAAAATCACTCCTATAAGGTCCCACTCAAAGTATGTTTCTAACATATTTGGGTATGAGTCACTACTCTTACTCAAACTATGTTCCTACATATTTGAATTTGAGACTTACATTGCTCCCACTCAAAAATATGTCATTCACATATTGTTTTAGGAAGACTTTCATAGCTACCACTCAATTTCATGCAAATTGCATATCTACTCACTGTTTTGAACAACTTCAAATCCTTTGATCAAATATCAAACTTGGAGATTTACTATGAGATACTAGTACTTTTATTAGTTTTAAATCCACTAGACATTTAGCACACTTGAATAAAATTCATGAATTCATCCAATACTTGACAAATTGTGCTTTTGTCATTCACCCCCTTTTCCACTATGGTTTTGCAGTCATTTGGGAAAATTC
Source organism: Avena eriantha (assembly GCA_910589775.1). Lineage (NCBI taxonomy): Eukaryota > Viridiplantae > Streptophyta > Magnoliopsida > Poales > Poaceae > Avena > Avena eriantha. The sequence goes on from OU342745.1 coordinate 397,967,464, forward strand.
TAAGTAACCGATTTTACTTGTGAGAATCAGCAACGAATTGCTTTCTGCATTTTGCTTTGGGATTTCTCTTAATTCTAGTTTACCATTATTTCCTTAGTAGTTTGTAGGTATGTCATATTCCAAGAATCATGACAAATGATTCACAAATTTCTCCATACAATATATGGGTTTACATTTTGAATCCTACTTCATGTAGTGAAAACACCAGTGGGGAAAACACAATGATCATTATCATTGATTCTTTCCTTTGTGAAGAGAATCGTTCAGGAACGTTTTCCGTTGCGCTTCTCAACACTCTGATGCAGGGTTTGAATCCTCATCGTGTTTTTCACTATCTTCCATTTGCTCCATAATCGAGAAATATCACTAAAAGTGAACTTTCTCAAGAATGCACCAAAATCCAAGCAATACAAGTTTTGCTTCTCTTTTGGTTTAGCTATGGCTTTCGTATTCAAAGTTTCCAATGAATACTCTGCAAGGACTTATTCGCTATTGTTTTGGTTATATCGAATAACCCCAAAACTTTTACGACGATCCATACTAGATATGGAGCCGCTTACACGAATTCAAATGTTCACTATATATTCTAATTGAGTGCTAACTATTTCTAACTAATGGTCTCTACATCTATACTACAATGATTTATTTGGTGCCATCAATTTACCCGTTTTTAATATCTAATATCATATTGTGATGCTTTGCATTTTAACGTTTCAAAACACTTTGCATTTCACAAGTTCTTTACGCCAATCTTATAAAGTTGAATTTCATTACTATTGATGAAATCATAGTAATTAGATTCTCTTTTATATTTATACCCTTTGTTGATGAAAAACTTTGATCATATCAAATAGTTTCATATTCATGTTTCCTTTGGTAAACTACTTTACACATTTAAACAATCATATAATGATAATTACCATTTTGTTAAAACACACACAATACATATCTATTTACTATTAACAAATCATTAAAACACTTTGTATTGAAGTAATACACTGTGTTAAGTTATTTTGCCGAACTTAGGCATGATTTATATGTGACGAGAAATCGAATGATTTTCACATATTATCACATAACTTTGAGTTCAAACAATGGTTTCATTCATTTAATGAACATATCATTAAGTTGGGTATTTTAAGGCATTTCAATATATTATAAATGTTTATGTATTATCAATTAGTTTCAAACAACAAGGATAATTCACATATAATCAAACAAGATATGAACACGAATAGAAATCATTCATAAAAGTAGAATAACTGTTTGTTACAACCTCATATGAATAACCGTCTCACAAAGTGTGATACAAACTAAAGAAGTTCATAATCTTTTGATTACAATAATCATCCTAAACATAAACTAAATGTTAAATGTCGAGGGAGAGTGTCGTCGGCCATCATCATCATGCTCGCCATCAACACGCAACGTTACCTCCTCTCTAGCAAGCACCTCTCATGCAGAAGGACCTGTTTTTAGCAAAATAGAACAAGTATCAAATATACTTAACACTTCAAATGTGTTTGCAAGATTATAACATTTATAAAATTGTATATCAAATATATACCTTTGTCATTGATGACCTCAGTGACAACGGGTTCAACCACCACATCTATGAAATGTGATATGAACTCGTGGAAATCCTGTGTTTCCGCGTCGACTTGTGCTTGGAAGCTTGGTGGCAGCGACCGCAGCACAACTCCTATTGCAAAAGAGCATGTGAACCAGTTGTACAGGAAGTATGCCAGACTCATGTATGCATCATATATTCTCAACAAGTGATCGTCCAGTGAGGAGCCTTCCTCCATCTTTATGGAGAGTAAGTCCCCCATCAGCTCATACTCCAATATGCGCACTTGTTCCACGAAATGCGATCTCAGATGTGCCATAACCTTTCGGGGATTAAGACTTCACACCATCGGCCATAGCCCATCTTCCATCCCGAGGTGCATCGTTACTGATATGAATGTGGCCATCACACGATGACGGCAGCGGAGATCCCCGATGAACCACAAGTATAGGGGGTGTATCGCAGTATTTTTGAGGGAAGTGAAACCCAATTTATTGATTCGACACAAGGGGAGCCAAAGAATATTTATAAGCCTTAACAACTGAGTTGTCAATTCAGCTGCATCTGGAAACAATCTTGCTCACAGCAGTTTATCAGTAGCAACAGTTTTGTAGTAGGAATAGTAAAGTAACAGTAGTAGTAAAGCAAGGACAGTAGTAACAAAAGCAGTAAACAGTGGGATTCGAGTGCGGTAGGCATAGGGATGGATGGACGGGCGTTGCATGGACAAGACAATTCACATAGCAATCAGAACATAGGAAAATTGCAGATAAATAAGATAAAGCATCCAAGTACTAGGCAATCCATATATAGTCATACGTGCTCGCAATGAGAACTTGCACAACATGTTTTGTCCTGCCAGCCATTTGCAGCGGGGCCTCTAGGGAACTACTGGCAATTAAGGTGCTCCTTTTAATAGAGCACCGGAGCAAAGCATTAACACTCCATGAACACATGTGATCCTCACATCACAGCCTTTCCCTTCCGGTTATCCTGATTTCTGTCACTTCGGGGCCATAGGTTCCGGACAATGACGTGTGTATACAACTTGTAGATAAGACCAAAAACAATACTATCATAATGAATCAATAATAAGTTCAGATCTGAAATCATGGCACTCGGGCCCTAGTGACAAGCATTAAGCACAACAAGTCGCAACAAAGTCATAAAGCACTAATAAAAGATACTAGGCACCATGCCCTAACAATCTGATGCCATTACATGAACGATCTCATCCAATCCCTATCATCCCCATAGCCTACAGTGGGGGATTACTCACTCATAGATGGGGGAAACATGGATGGTCGATGGAGAAGCGATGGTGATGATGATGGCGATGATCTCCTCCAATTCCCCCGTCCCAGCAGGATGCCAGAACGGAGTTTCTGGTGGTGGCGGTGGAGCGGAACTCTTTCTGGAAAAACATTGAACCTCCCGAAGTTTTAGGTCAGATGGCTCCTTATAGGCGAAGAGAGAGGCCGAGGGGGTGCCTGGGGGGCCCACACCACCCCCTGGCACGGCCTGGCCTAGCCCGCGCCACCAGGTGGTGTGGCCACCCCAGGGCTCTTCTTCGTCTTGTATTCTGGCTCCTGGAGTCTTCGGGTGAAATAAGATTTTTGGCATATTTTCCAGGATTTTTCCTGATAGTTGGTTTTCTGCACAAAAAAGTAGACACCAAGGCAACTCTGCTGAAAACAACGTTAGTTCGCATTAGTTGCATCCAAATCACACAAGTATAGAGGAGAAACAATAGCAAAAGTGTTCGGGAAAGTACATATGTTTTGGACGTATCAACCCCCCCTCCCCAAGCTTAGCTTATTGCTTGTCCTGAAGCAATTCAGTTTAAAACTGAGTGCGATAAAAGAACATTTCACGAACACATTTGCTTCATATGATGTAAATATTCTCAGCAATGTGATCAACTACTTAGACAGTTCATAATAAAGAGTATGCAACTAAGTCTACTTAATAGTCATTGCAAGCTATGAAGAGATTCCAACTCAAGAATAATAAGTAGCATGATGCACGAACATAAGCAACATTACAATGCTCATAAAAAGGTATGATAGAGTGGTATCTCACTTGCCTTTGATTATGAATATCAAGGCACCTCTGAAGTTCAAGTTATGACTAGAAGTAAAGATATCAATAATACAAGCATCAAAGTCATAACACAAATAATCAAGTAATGGAACAAACACAAAGAATGACAACTATGCTCTCAAGAAGGTGCTCAAAGAATATGTGGAGACTCAACAAGTAGAAGAAAAGGTTTTGAATAATTTGAAAGTCTTCCAAATGCTGAAAGTATGGTACTCATTAGCTTCGAGCTCTCATAGCCCCTATCATAAGCATCTTTAAAGTGGTTAAGGTGAAAGTGAGGTCCAATCTGAGTTATATGCTTGATAGACTATAAACTGAAAATCCCAAGTCCCTTGAGTACGAGGGCCGCTCCTCATGCTACTCAACTTTAGTTACTGGTAAGTTCTTGTCATCGTAACTATGTGTGTATCATTGAGAACCGCCAACGGGGTACCCCTTGCCCGATGATACGGAAGAATCCCCATATCAAAATGACAAGACAAGCAGACAATGAGTATCTCAGCAATCTTCTTATTTACCATGGGAAAATGGTTCTTTTTTCTCTCTTTCCTCTTTTCATAAATCTCTCTTTTTTTTCTCAATAGCTATCTCTCTCTTTTTTTATAAGAAGAATGCTTCATAGATATCATTATGGTTACGCTGCAGGTTTCCACCATGTCAGCATGGATTAGACCAGCGGCCCAGGCGTTTCTCTAACACACATACATAACTCCATGGACTTACAAGCTCCCCTTTTATTTCACACCGACGACATCCGCAAACAAAAGAGCAAGGTATCAACTGGGTATATATTTACAAGTGTTGAAAGCGTTCCCCGTGACAACACGGTTCTACTAATCCCCAGCCTATAATTTGCAAGCATATAACTTTCACGGGGAGTTCACAATGGCTCAGGTTTATTAAGTGCGGAAAATAAAGTGTGCCATCAAGTTCGTGAGAGCTTTACTAACTAATTTTCCCATAACAAGCAAACATTTTATTCGAAAGAAAACAAGGCATATTGAATATGCACGAAAGTAGCAAATGATGCTAATAGGTAGGTACGGTGGACACTTTGGAAATATTTGGTTTAGGGGGTTGGAAACATGAGTAAAACACTCAGTGGAAGTGAAGGCTAGCAATAGTAAGGGAGCGACAAACGAGAGAGCAATAGCTGTCATTATCATGCTTGCAACAAAACAGGACTACTCATGGCATGAAAGTGATTCAAGATCCTCAAGGCAAAATAATTCATCGAGGCTTAACTGATTATTACAGTCATGTGCAAGCGTGAGCATGTGCCAAGTCAATCAAATGAAACATTCAGAGAAGGATACCACGGTGTCATACTAATTTATGAATAGAGTAATGCAAGCAAACATTCATGAGACATGCTACAAACTATTAGCAAGCTGGAGCTAATCATAAGAAAGCAAGAACTACTAAGCATCCAAAGAAAACATACACTCTACAAGAATGGACTAAGCATGCCCAAAGTGATGAGTATATGTACAAAAATGAAAACAAATAGAGTTCGTTACCAGCCTCTTACCACGCCTCAAGTTGTCATTGATCCTCATTATTGTTCTTTACTTGTGTGGCTTGAATAATAATATGAAACCAATATCCACTGAGGACTGCCGAACCCTGAATCAAACTCGCAAAAACCAAATAAGAACGACAAATATTTTTGGTGTTTTTGATTTTTAAACAAGAACCAAAAGAGAGAAACAAGCATAGCAAAATCTTTTTGGATTTTTCGAATAGTTCAAACAAAGCAAAAAGGGAAAAACAAACCAAGGCAAAAAGAAGAAGAAGCAAACCAAAGAGAAACAACAAAAATATTTTTGGTCTTTTTGTTTTTTTAGAAAGCAAAAGCAAAGAAGAACGAAAACTAAAAAGAGAACGAAAACATGAATATACAAAGTACCGACGCAACATGATATGGAGATGAGTGCGGTGTCGGCGTACCTCCCCCCAAGCTTAGGATTTTGGCCTAAGTGGGTATCAATCCCAAGCTGGCCAGGATGGAGTATCACCATGGTACGACGAGGAGGTACCCTCGTCCTGCTGCGAGCTCGAGTACATCCCTCCGTAATGCGCGGAGTAATCATAGGAGGGCACATCCTCTTGGTGCTGCTCGTGGAAACCCAGCAAGCGAAGCTGCTCGTCCACCTCCTCCTTGGAGCGTGACCAAGGTCTCCTGTGAACACTAAACAAAGCAAGATGTGGCAAAATGATCTCCCTTTCATCCCCGTCAGTGAAAAGCATCATATATACTAGATTTTTCAAATTAGAGGTAGAACTGACAAAGTGATGAGTTTTCATGGCAACAAGGTCAAGCCTCTGTGGTGCCAGCATAGCATCATCGGGATCCACTGAAAGACCTAATGCATTAACCATGCGCGATGCAATGATGCCCCCATAGATAGGCCCCCTAGCAGCTAGGCGGCGAGCAATAAGCAAGCCAAGATTGTACCGAATATCATTGTTAAGTGCAGTAGCAAGGAATGCTAAATGATAGTTGGAGATATTACTAGTGTTCTCCCTACCCAATACACTAGTGGCAAGATAATATGCAAAGTATCTAAGAGCAGGGAGTTGGATATTTCTTATCTTTCCACGCTGCGCTACGCGGTCATCATCATTGGTCACCCCTCGGTAAAGCTCCAACAAATCAGCGGGTTGCCCTTGAATTTTCTTCACGGTCCCTGTCGTACGCACACCTACAATACTGCAAAATCTCTCCAAAGGCATGGTGGAGGGCATATCATAGATTTAAAAGAGACAGTAGATTGATAGGGTGTGTTAGTAAATGAGAAGCTCTCAACAAAAGTTTTGGTGAGCATAGCGTATTGTGCACTCTCATCTTGCATATAAGAGGTCAAACCAACCCTCTCAATCAGTAGCAAGAAATCATCAAGAATATCTGCAGCTTGCAAGAAAGTAAAACAAGGAAAAGAGGATGGGTGAGCATCTCCATCATCCCTTTCACTGCCAATGCGTGTTGCAATGAGGTCTTCATTGTATGATGGCCTAGCTTGAGAGGCTGTTCTTGAGGGCCTCGACCTCCTAGGTGCATCACTCTCAAATATCTCTCCAAAAGTATGGTTGTTCATGCTTGGTATTCTGAAATTTAAACACCTATTAAACAAGTGATTGCAAAGTAAATATAATGAAGGATTCTACTCATAGGAACTTGCAAGAGGCCTAAACATGCATCAAAACTATATCTCTAAGCATCAAACAAGCTTACAAGCTCTCATAACCAGTCACCTACAGCAGCAAAATACTCAACATATAATCCACTAAACACAAATCTACTTGGACAAGGGGAGGAGTCACATACTAGGGAACAAATTCTCCAAATTTCAGCAAGAAAGATGGGCTGAGCAAGGAGATCGAAGAAATCGAGAGCAAGCACAGAAAGAATGCGATTTTGAGCTATGAACTGGAGATTATTGGGGAGAGAGAAGAAAGTGGCAGGGGAGAGAGTTAGTGGAGAGCCAGGGGTGGCCAACACCAGGGCATGGCACCACCCAGGGCTGGCCACGCCACCACATGGTGTGCCTGCCTGGTGGGCCCCCCTGATACCTCCCAGGTACTCCTCTGCCCCTTTTTTCACGTAAAAATTTAATGTGAATTTTCTGGAATTTTTCGAGACACTTTATTTTTGGGCATTTTTCGGAAATAGAAGAATGATTTTCTGACAGACAGAATTTTTTTCTTTTTTGGAAAGATGATGCAAGGACAAAAGAAGGCTAGGACTACAGAAGTTCTAGCATGCAAGCAACTAACAACACAAAGAAAACTAAACAAATGAAAAAACTAAAATGCAAAGGATAGAAATAAACGGAGATAATCATAATGAAAACATTGTTTTGTTCAATGGAATCCTTTTGTTAGAAAGGTTGATCAAGTCTTGCTACCAAAACAATTGCATACGAGACAAAACTTTGTTCTCCACTAATGATTATGTTACCTCAACCTTGATAGCAATTGTCCTAATCATAATAGTTTCAAATTTTTCTCTTGGTATGGGACAATATATTTCTCCAACTTGAATGCCTTCAACATGTTCAATTGAATTCAGACCATAAGTCCTTTCAATCTTCTTGGGGAAATATATAGTATGTTCCTTGTCATTAACATTGAAGGTCACCTTTCCTTGATTACAATTAATAACAACTCCTGCAGTATTAAGAAAAGGTCTCCCAAGAATAATAGACATATTATCATCTTCAGGCATTTCAAGTACAACAAAATCAGTTAATATCAAGCAAATATGAGCCACCTGAACAGGTACATCCTCACATATACCCACAGGAATAGTGGTAGATTTATCAGCCATTTGCAAAGATATATCAGTTGGTATCAATTTTTCAAGCTGAAGCCTCTTATAGAGAGAGAAAGGCATAACACTAACTCCAGCTCCCAAATCACACAAAGCAGTTCTAACATAACTATTCTTAATAGAGCAAGGGATAGTTGGAATCCCTGGGTCTCCAAGTTTCTTAGGAACCTTACCATTGAAAGAATAATTACAAAGCAAAGTAGAGATTTCTTCATTAGGGATCTTCCTTTTATTCGAGACAATGTCCTTCATATACTTTGAGTAAGGAGGCAATTTAATAGCACCAGTCAAAGGAATTTGCAAGAATAAAGGCTTCATCCACTCACAAAACTTATTATAGTGTTCATCTTCCTTTGACTTGTGTTTCTTATCAGGGAAAGGCATAGGTTTTTGGACCCAAGGTTCTCTTTCACTACCATGTTTCTTAGCAATAAAATCTTCTTTAGTGTATTTAGTATTCTTAGTGTGGTTTTCAGGTTCTTCTTCAACTTTTTCTTCATTAGGAACTTCATTTTCTTCATTACCACTTTCAGTTTCAGCATCAGAGATAGATATACTATTAGGATCAATAGCAGGTTCAGAGGGTTCTACAATAGTTTTATGTTTCTTTTTCAGAGGGTTCTTCAACTTTTTCTTCATTAGGAACTATTAGAACCACTATTTTCAGTTTGTTGAGAATCCTGCTCAATTCTTTTGGGATGACCCTCAGGATATAGAGGATCCTGGGTAGCAGCTCCACTTCTAGTTCTAATTTCATAAGCATGTTTTTCTTTAGCAGCATTAATAGCAAGTCGTTTTGCACTTTAACAAGTTGATCTATTTGAGTTTGAACCATTTGAAAGTGTTTAACAATCATTTTAACATCATTAGAGGTTTTTTCCACAATATCTTTCAACTCAACAATAGCTCTAGTGTTTTCCATTAGATGATTTTGCACCCTTTTATTAAAGTTATCTTGCTTAACAATAAAGATATCAAATTCTTCTAAGCATTGATCAAGAGGTTTCAAGTAAGGGATATCACCTTCATCAAAGTGTTGGAGAGAGTGTACCTCAATAGTGGGTGAGTAGGGAATAGGCTTACATAATTCTTCTATAGGAGGTAAATTTTTGACATCTGCAGCTTTAATTCCCTTCTCCTTAAGACATTTCTTAGCTTCCTTCATCACTTCATCATTTAATTCAATAACTCCCCTCTTCTTTGATGTTGGAATAGGCACAGGAATAGATGGTTCAGGTACAATTACTTCAGGTGTAACTTGTTTAGGAGGAGTCCAATCTTCATAATTCTTGCTTATTTTAGCCATTAATTTCTCAGCTTCCTTAGGAGTCCTATTCCTGAAAACACAATCAGCACAACTATCTAGGTATGTCCTAGATTCCTCGGTTAGTCCATTATAAAATATATCAAGAAGCTCATTCTTAGGTAAAGGACTTCCAGCTTGTGCATGAATCCGAGCAAAAAACCTTGCCCAAAATTCGGGCAATACCTCTTTTTCTCCCTATTTAAAATCAAAAAGTTCCTGCAAAATAGCATGTCTAGCACTAGGAGGAAAATATTTCTGCGGGAAAGTACTAATCAAGCACTCAGTGCTATCAATAGATCCAGGAGGTAAATTACTAAACCAAGTTTTAGCTTCTCCTTTCAGTGAAAAGGGGAAAATCTTAGGAACAAAGTAAGTACGCATCTTGATATCATTAGAAAATAAGCCACTCATGGTAGAAAGTTCATTCATATGTGCTACCGCACTTTCATTCTTAGTCCCACAAAAAGGTTCTTTCTCGACAATAGCTATGTAAGATAGATCGAGAGAGAAATCATAATCTTCATCTATAATGTTTATGGGAGAAGCAGCAAACTTAGCAGCAGGAGATAATTTGGGTCTAATAGTACGCCTCTCAAGGAGACTCTTAACAGCGCTCCTATCATGGGTTTTCTTACATTCTTTAATAAACTCATCGGTCATCTCAACATAATCTTCTTCAGTATCATAACTCTCACTAGACTCAGGTGAGCTAACAGGTGTGGTAGTGTCTTCATTAGGAGTTTCGGTATTTCTAGCTATAGTTCTAGCAATCGTAGCATCTAGGAAAGGACCTAATGAACCACTCTTATCAAGCACAGTAGAAGCAGCATCAGAAGTTTCAGATTCAGCAGTAGTAGCAGTGTGTGTAGCATGTGTATGTGGTGGTGTAACGAGCTTACTTATAACAGATGGTGAATCAAGAGCAGCAGAGGTGTTTAGAACCGTACCTCTTCTTGTAGTGGATGGTAAAATAGGAACCTTGCCATCACGAGACTTACCCATGATGGATGGATAGCAGCGAACAATAGAGAATCCAAGTGAACTTGATAAATAAAGCTATGCTCCCCGGCAATAGCACCAAAAAATAGTCTTGATGACCCACAAGTATAGGGGGTGTATCGCACTATTTTCGAGGGAAGTGAAACCCAATTTATTGATTCGACACAAGGGGAGCCAAAGAATATTTATAAGCCTTAACAACTGAGTTGTCAATTCAGCTGCACCTGGAAACAATCTTGCTCACAGCAGTTTATCAGTAGCAACAGTTTTGTAGTAGGAATAGTAAAGTAACAGCAGTAGTAAAGCAAGGACAGTAGTAACAAAAGCAGTAAACAGTGGGATTCGAGTGCGGTAGGCATAGGGATGGATGGACGGGCATTGCATGGACAAGACAATTCACATAGCAATCAGAACATAGGGCAATTGCAGATAAATAAGATAAAGCATCCAAGTACTAGACAATCCTAGGCATGTGTTCCATATATAGTCATACGTGCTCGCAATGAGAACTTGCACAACATGTTTTGTCCTGCCAGCCCGTTTGCAGCGGGGCCTCTAGGGAACTACTGGCAATTAAGGTGCTCCTTTTAATAGAGCACCGGAGCAAAGCATTAACACTCCTTGAACACATGTGATCCTCACATCAAAGCCTTTCCCTTCCGGTTATCCCGATTTCTGTCACTTCGGGGCCATAGGCTCCGGACAACGATGTGTGTATACAACTTGTAGATAAGACCAAAAACAATACTATCATAATGAATCAATAATAAGTTCAGATCTGAAATCATGGCACTCGGGCCCTAGTGACAAGCATTAAACACAACAAGTCGCAACAAAGTCATAAAGCACTAATAAAAGATACTAGGCACCATACCCTAACAATCTGATGCCATTACATGAACGATCTCATCCAATCCCTACCATCCCCATAGCCTACAACGGGGGATTACTCACTCATAGATGGGGGAAACATGGATGGTCGATGGAGAAGCGATGGTGACGATGATGGCGATGATCTCCTCCAATTCCCCCGTCCTGGCAGGGTGCCAAAACGGAGTTTCTGGTGCTGTTTCGTGGAATCTGGTGGTGGCGGCGGAGCGGAACTCCTTCTGGAAAAACGTCGAACCCCCCAAATTTTTAAGGTCAGATGGCTCCTTATAGGCGAAGAGAGTGGCCGAGGGGGTGCCTGGGGGGCCCACACCACCCCCTCACGCGGCATGGCCTAGCCCGCGCCACCAGGTGGTGTGGCCACCCTAGGGCTCTTCTCTGTCTCGTATTCTGGCTCCTGGAGTCTTCGGGTGAAATAGGATTTTTGGCATATTTTCCGGAATTTTTCCTGATAGTTGGTTTTCTGCACAAAAAAGTAGACACCAAGGCAACTCTGCTGAAAACAGCGTTAGTTCGCATTAGCTGCATCCAAATCACACAAGTATAGAGGAGAAACAATAGCAAAAGTGTTCGGGAAAGTAGATACGTTTTGGACGTATCAATCTCGCTGCTCCTGGGTCTCATGAGAATAGGGTGGCTCCAAGTACATCTCGTAGATCATGTAGTCAGCCACTTTTTTCTCACCAAGGAGATCAAAAAGGCGCATGACCCATGCAGAAAATTTGGATCCATCTAACTTGAGCTTTTCTCCTTTCAACCAATTGTCAATAGGGAAGGTAATCTCGGGGAGAACCATTTTCTACATATATAATTGCAAAAGGAATTTAGACTAAGTTTATAATTAAATGAGTTAATCATAACTCCACTCAAAAACACCTATCCCAGAAGGGTTCCTAGTGATAACATGACCCCTATCAGCCACATCTCCCCCGATCATCACGACCATCAATGTGGGTTCAAGGGTGGACGCTAAACGTCGGTCACATCATTCATGCGACTCGTGCTCGATATTTCGACCATCCATGTTCCAAGGCCATGTATGTACATGCTAGCCTCGCCAACTCAACCTTAGTGTATTCGCTGTGCAACATGGCCTACATCCACTGGATGCGAACGTAGATATGTCTAACACCCGATCATCACGGCCTGCCTCATACCGAAGAACTTTCTTGGTGGTCCACACTAAGGGGGAACACAATGATTGGTAATTTTAACAGGGATCATCTTATTAGGATACCGTCGAGTATCTAATACTAGCACACAATAAGATATACAAACAATAACACTGAATGTAAATGCGATGTGATATGGTCCTTCACGTCGTGATCACCATCCATCGTCACCGGATTCCGGCGCCAGGGTTCCAGCACCGTAGACACCAGGGTACCGGTGTCTATCTGGCATGGTAGTCCGTCACCTCCATGACTATCTACTACTACGTAACATAAGGTGATCACTTTACCTTAGCCACAACCATATCACAAAGCAACACCCCCTGCAAAACAAAGTTAGACGCCTCTACTTTATCTTTGAATGTTTTACGTGGCTGAATGGTCTTTCGCAGAAGAATCGTTCTTACCTACAAACTTTCAGCACAACGCTGATAAAGTAGTTGTCTCTACTACACCCCTTCCGGGGCCCTCCGTTGAAAATGGTATACCAACTAATGCGAGAGAGACAGACACCCCCCTAAGCCACTTTATACGGTACAAGCCGTATGTCAAGCGTGGACCTGTCTCGCGAATGAACGCGTAAAGTCGGTTGGGGGCCACTTCATCAAGAATTACTGCGGTATACACAAGTACATGTGGGAGGGTAAAAACTAAAATATCAACACCCACACGCTACATCTCGTGTGTTCTACCCGTACTAGCATTACTAGCATAGATCTAGCTTTGATACCACTGCAGGGGTTCCGCGTATGAAAATAATAAAAATTTACCCTACGCCCCTGAACCCCTGATGCTGCCAGGACCTATCTATTAGTAATACAATGACGGGAGGGCCTTTTCGCGAACTTACCCTTGAAGACCGAAAAGCGTTGTCAACGCTCAGGAGAGTGTGGTTCATGTAGACGAGCCGAAGACGACCTCAAGGTCGTGATGAAGTCCTTGCGCTCCTATGGCTCCAACGACTTGAGTGCCTCAAGTGTGACACCTCGCGGGGAGTTACACACGTCTGGTGCCTGACGATGACTCCTACTTCCCCGATCCAGCAGTAGTTGCGGAAGTAGAGCTCCTGGATCCGAATCCCGCAGCACGACAGTGCTCCGCGGTGAAGATGTCTCTCGTTCGCTCAGTCCAAACTTGGGACCACGGTCACGAGAGAGAGAGAGAGAGAGAGAGAGAGAGAGAGAGAGAGAGAGAGAGAGAGATAAAATATCAATTGGAGGTCTTCCCAAAAGTGAGAATACCTTTATTGAATATTGTGTGTATTTATTTAGCCAAATACCCCCAATATATATAGGGGAAAGGAGGTACTACCTTCCTCAAAGTCCCGGGGTGGCACTAAAGGAGAGGAGGGGGAGGGGAAGCCGCCGGCCGGCCCTAGTGGGCCCCACGCGGGGGGGGGGGGGGCTAGGCCCAGCCGGCCACCCACTTGCCCCTTCTCCCTCTCTCCTTTCCCTACTGGGTCCTCTCCCCTTCGGGATTTGGCCCATTAAGCCCTTTGATCTTTTAATTGATTTTCTCTTTTATTAAATAATTATGAATAAATGATTAAATCAATTTTTAACATTCATTCACATATTATTCAATCTCCGTGGCTATGGAACACTTCGACCTCCACTTCGGACATCCTTCGGACTTACCGAAACCCTTCCGGTTTTCTCTCTACTATTCTTCGGCGATTCTTACGATCCTATAAACACTCTCTAAGCATCATCAAGCCCTTAAGCGTGATACCCCACGGTTCAGGAACACTCCAGACATGATCGGGACACTCCCGCACCAATGATCGCAAGAGGGACCTAGATGGCCATGTGACCCCTGTGCGTTCCACGAAGATCTTTCGTCGTTTGAACCGGGACAATCGTGTCTTATTCCCTTTGTCTCTCGATACTTGCATTGCCCGATATCTGATCAATGATATCACCATGTCGTGTTCAATCTCGTTACCGAACGATGCTACTTGACTCGTTCCGACAAGTGATATGCTTGTGATCAAATCACACGCTACGCAACTATTGGATATAACCTCTCCAAGTGGGCCCTTGAGTATCTTTCCGTCACATGGACGGATAAATCCCGCTCTTGACATATATTGCCTCTACGGTTTCCTCCAAGTACCTACACACCTTTATAACCACTGTATTACCAAGTGGCGCTTTATGCTATCTAAGCACTCTCGGGAGACAGTGATTGATATAGCCTCACGGTCTAAGGAATAGTCTACGAGGATTAATTTCTAATCATCGTAACTTGAACTTCGTGACATGATCGGGTCATGATGTTTAGGTTGGGTATGGGTTCATCATCTCATTCTCAGAATGAGTTGACTCCATTTCCAACTTGCATAAATGCCACATGATCAGGAAACATGATCATCTGTTGACCAATGAACCAGTGACTAGAGTTTCACTTGGAACCCCTGGTTGTTTATGTATCACACGTGTATTAATGTTTCCACTCAACACAGTTATAGCATGATATAAAACTTAATCGTAAACTATATGAGATATGATAATAGTTCTTATTACTATTTGTCTCTAGGGCATATTTCCAACATCTGTTCCCGCGGCGTGGACTCTGGCTGCTGAAATTGCTAGAGGCTTCGGGATAAGGGCACCCACAGTGTGTAGCCAAAAGTGGTTCCATATTTCTTTTTGGCTTTTGGAACTAGTTCCCTACACTATGGAGGTGGTTCCAAATTGAGCAAAAGAGGGAACCGGAGCAAGAGGGTTCTCCGATGCCAAATGTGGTTCCAAATTGATTAGCCAACCCGTGTGTGACATGTGTCCCTCTTCTCTCATATCTTAGTCAAAAAATAAGGCTTTTCTTGTCAGCGGTGGGACCGTATGATGCAGGGATTTAGCTATAGCTACATTCTAGAACTCTAGCCAAATTGCATGGTGAAACCAACCACTTTTTTGCAGATTTAGCTATAGCAACATTGTGGTTGCCCTAAGTATACCGCTCCATAAAAAGCCGAACGTTCTGCTGCATTTGGTATTCAGTGGTTGGGGGCCCCATGTGGCATGAGTCCACTCCGTCTTATTTGAGTTGTCGCTTCATGGTTTGGAAGCGAACTACTGCCGCCGTTAATTAACTGTGAACACGATAGTTAGCCTATTAAATCATCCACCTATCTATGTGAGCTTCAAGTCCTCCTACCTGACAATTAGTTCTTTAGACACCAACTAGGAAACTCCTTTAGAAAGATTGACAGAACGAGATTATTGTATACACTATTTTTAGAATGTTAATCATGCATGTAGTATTCCCTCTGCATATAAATACAACTTGTTGGATTTTTCTTTTTACGAAATGGGGGATAAGAGCCTCTCCATCGATTGATGCACTTAGTTTGTCTAGCATAGTCTATAGCATGTAAAAAAATTGGATTGTTATTTTTAGTATGAATAATTAAACAAATTAATAAAAATGTGAATATATAAAAACCATCGTTCTTTTATAGGATATATTTATTATTATTACTTGTCATGACAACATTGCAATTTTACAAGGTTAATTTCATATTGTACCCTAAAATCTTATCACCTATGTCCTAAGGCAAGGCATCGATAATGGAATAATCAGCGACATGGAAAAATAATATTAATTTTTGGTGTCTGAAGAACCATTGAAAATGATGGTAGCTTAAGATAAAATTTTGAAAGTAGAGAACAAAATGGACTAAACTTACACATATTGGCAAACGGAGGTTTAAATCGATGCTCAACCGTTCATAGAGAGGTATGTGCATTCTGTGACCGAAGGACAACCGTGAGTAGTACAAAAAACACAAAGGTCCATAATCATATGAAACCGGAGTTATCTAGAGTCATTGCAATTTCTAAATCACCCAGAAATAATTATTTATAAATTGACCAGATGTTGTACCCAACTTTCAATTATGTGGTGTATTATTAGGATCAGTCTAGCGGGCGCCCGGGCACTGGATGGACGAACCGGGCACACCCTATCCATATATCCCAGAAAGCGACGCGCTGACTCCCTCCGGCTGTCCCCACCCTCCACTTTCGTCGCCCCTCAACCACCGGCCCATCGTGGCGGCCGCCTGCGCGCAGCAGTAGCAGTTTCCCCGCTGCCTCCACTGCCATGGAGGTCGCCGCCCCTGACGCTGATAAGAGATGGAGCCTGCGACCTGTCGAGAGCTTCTCCATCAATCTGCTCCCGGACAGCCGGCCGGAGCGGGACGACAAAGAGCTAATGTGCCTTTACTGAATCGCGGTTGCCGTCGAGCTCCACTGGTAAACTGGGCATAGGGGCGGCCGCCACCTTCCCACGCGCGTGTAGGCCGCCGCCATCCCATGCCTGGCTAGTGTGTTAGAAATAATGGGCTAATTTATTTAAACCCATATGTGATTTTAGTTTATCCCTAAATCTCAAAGCCCATATGTGTGGAAGCCCATGTGTGATTTGGAGCAATTTGGTGGCAGATCACATATGAGTGGAGTGGGAGCTAAAGTTTAGTCCCATATGGAAAGTTGGAGGAGAGTTACACCACCTTATAAGGTGGAGTGGTTCACCACTTAGTAAAGTTAGTGAGAAGAGGAGAACTACACGCGCGCTCCTACTCCGACGATGCCGCCGCTCGCCCGCCCGCCCGCTCGTCACGACGCGCGCGCCGCGGGGTGCCGGTTGCGGGTTGCGGGAATCTCGCCGAGCCGAGCTTTATTTTTGCTGCTTGGGATAACTTGTACAGTTTTGACAGACATGTCAACAGTCAGCCTATTCGGGTCGCTCCCGGATCGTGGGCTATCTGTAACCGACCCGAACGTGCACAACATGGGCTTGGTCCACTACGTTCCCTATGCGGGATTCCCGAGCCGCTCTATATAAACGCCAGTGCGGCTTCCACCACGAACACACCGAAAACCAATCTAGGGTTTTGCCTCCTCTCTTCCTTGCGCCGCCACCGTAGTCTACTCCATCTCGCTTGTCGGCGTGCACCGGTGAACGGGAGAGCAGGTCTCCGGAACCACTCGCCTTTGCGATCCTGTACGGGAGAGGGCGAATAAGGTTTTTGGGAAGCGCTCTGCGTGACTGCTCGAGTTCTGCATCACGGATCGTCTTCCATCCAAGTCAGGCGGTGCTGCATATCGTTGTCTTCGCCGCCGTCTACTTCGATCAATCTTCCCCAAGTTTACTGCTGCAACTACTGTAATCGAACGGTACGTGCAACGTGCTGCTGTCTGGTTGTTCATCATGTTCTGTGAGTACATGTTTAGCTGCTTCCTGTTTCCGTTCATCTTGTTGTTTAGTACATCTAGTATGTTCGAGTTACATGTGCTAGTAGCTGGTATTGTCATGTTTAATATTCTAGAATTAATCACGGAAATTGTACCTAATTATCCAACAATTCAAAAACCTTATAATAGGCAATTTTCCGAGATAAACATGGGACACTTGACCGATGCGATGAAGCCGGAAAAGTTTACCGGTGTTCATTTTAAGAGGTGGCAGTATAAGACCACTATGTGGCTGCAAAATCTGAAAGTATTCGAGACCAGTTAGGGTTTACCTGAAGGAACTATATCTGAACAAGATCAGAACAAGTTAAAGGAAACCAATCTTGCCTTTGTGGGATGCGTTCTGAGTGTTCTTGACAACAAGTTGTTTGATGTGTACATGCACTTCAAAGATGGCAAAGAGCTCTGGGAGGCACTGAACCCTAAGTTCGGTGTAACAGATGCTGGCAGTGAACTGTACATCATGGAGAACTTTCATGATTACAGGATGGTTAACAACCGTTATGTAGTCGAACAAGCTCATGAGATACAGTGTTTTTCCAAGGAGCTTGAAATCCTTAAGTGTAACTTACCCGACAAGTTTGTGGCTGGGTGCATCATTGCAAAGTTGTCTTCTTCATGGAGGAACTTCGCCACAACTCTCAAGCATAAGAGACAAGATAAATCAGTTGAAAACCTGATAGCGTCTCTTGATGTTGAGGAGAAGGCTCGGGCTAAGGACACTGCTGAGAAAGGAGGCGAGGGTCAGTCTAGTGCCAACATGGTGTAGAAGAGGACCTTCGGCAAGAACAAAGGGAACTATAAGCCCTCCTTCAACAAGCCTAAAAAGACTACAACCTTCAAGAAGAAGAAGAAGCCGAACAAGGCCGAGCTAGGATGGTTTACCTGTGGAGAGCTCGAATACTTCTCCAAGGACTGCCCAGAACGTGCAGATCGCAGAGGGAAAAGTGGAAAGACTGTCAATGTCGTGACCGCTAGCAACACGGATGGGTATGGTAATTTATTTACTATTCTTTCAGTGTTTCAATCACCATGTTGGTGGATTGATACGGGTGCTAATGTTCATGTGTGTGCTGACATCTCTATGTTCACTTCTTATCAGGTCGCACGGGATTCTTCCGTCCTAATGGGGAATGGATCACATGCTTCTGTTCGTGGTGTTGGCACGGTGGATCTGAAGTTTACTTCTGGAAAGATCGTGCACCTGAGGAACGTGCAACATGTCCCTACTATGAACAAGAATCTCGTTAGTGGCTCCCTTCTATGCAGAGATGGGTTCAAGGTTGTGTTAGTGTCTAATAAAGTCGTTGTTTCGAAACATGGACAATTTATTGGTAAAGGTTATGAGTTTGGAGGCTTGTTCTGTTTCTCTCTTTCAGAGTTTTGTAATAAATCCGTGAATCATATTGTGGTGATGTTAATGATGATACCAGTGTTTGGCATTCTTGTTTATGTCACATTAATTTTGGTTTGATGTCTCGGATATTCAACATGAGTTTAATTCTGAATTTCACTATTGCCAAAGGTTCTAAGTGCCATAGTTGTGTGCAATCAAAGCAACCTCGAAAGCCCCACAAGGCCGCCGAGGAGAGAAACTTGGCACCTCTAGAACTCATACATTCTGATCTATGTGAGATGAATGGTGTGTTGACAAAAGGTGAAAAGAGATATTTCATGACATTGATTGATGATGCGACTAGATACTGGTATGTTTATTTGTTGCGCACTAAAGATGAAGCTTTAGACTACTTTAAAGTTTATAAAGCCGAAGTTGAAAATCAACTAGAGAGAAAGATCAAACGTCTTAGGTCGGATCGTGGTGGTGAATAATTTCCCAAATCTTTGACGAGTTCTGTGAGGAACATGGCATTATTCACGAGAGGACGCCTCCCTACTCGCCCCAATCAAACGAGATTGCCGAGAGGAAAAACTGGACACTAAGTGACTTGGTGAATTCCATGCTAGCCACTGCTGGTTTATCAAAGGCATGGTGGGGGGAGGCTTTTTGACTTCATGTCATGTCCTGAATAGAGTTCCTAACAAGAATAAATAAAAGACCCCTTATGAGGAGTGGGCTGGGAGAAAACCATCACTTGCATATTTGCGCACTTGGGGGTGTTTTGCTAAGATCAACATACCGATTCCCAAGAAACGCAAACTTGGACCTAAGATAGTGGATTGTATCTTTCTAGGATATGATCTGCGGAATATAGGCTATAGATTTCTAGTGGTTAAGTTTGAGGTTCCTGATATGCATGTTGATACTATAATGGAATCTTGTGATGCAACATTCTTTGAGAATATTTTTCCTATGAAGGATATGCATAGCACTACTAGAATTTCTTCTGAAATACTTCCTGAATCTAGTGCATCTACTGATAATTTTGAACAAACACATGAGGAAGTCCTAGAGAAGGATGATGATGAACCTCCCACAAGGAGTAAGAGACAGAGGATTGCAAAATCCTTTGGTAATGATTTCATCGTGTACCTTGTGGACGATACTCCCAGATCCATTGCAGAGGCATATGCATCTCTGATGCAGATGATTGGAAAGAAGCTGTCCAAAATGAGATGGACTCGATTCTTTCTAATGGAACTTGGGAACTATCAGAACGATCCTACGGTTGCAAACCTGTGGGATGTAAGTGGGTGTTCAAGAAGAAGTTAAGGCATGATGGTACTATTGAGAAGTACAAGGCACGGCTTGTAGCAAAGGGCTACACACGGAAAGAAGGCGAAGATTACTTTGACACCTATTCACCTGTCACTAGACTGACCACCATTCGAGTACTACTGTCCCTGGCTGCCTCTTATGGTCTTCTCGTTCATCAAATGGATGTGGAGATAGCTTTCCTTAATGGAGAGTTGGAAGAGGAGATCTATATGGATCAGCCGGATGGGTTTGTAGTAAAAGGTGAAGAGACAAAGGTGTGCAAGTTGTTAAAATCATTATATGGCCTAAAACAAGCACCTAAGCAATGGCATGAGAAGTTTGATAGAAATCTACTTTCTGCTGGCTTTGTCATTAATGAGGTTGATAGGTGTGTGTACTATCGCCATGGTGGGGGCGATGGTGTTATATTATGTTTGTACGTGGATGATATTCTGATCTTTGGTACAAATATGGATGTGATAAATGAAGTCAAGTCTTTCCTATCAAAGAGTTTTGATATGAAAGATCTGGGAGAGGCTGATGTGATTCTGAAAATCAAGCTTATTAAGAACGAGAATGGGATTACTTTAGCGCAATCTCATTATGTTGAGAAGGTCTTGAGCCGTTTTGGCTTTATTGATGGCAAGACTTCTCCAACACCTTATGATCCCAGTTTGACATTGCGAAAGAATAAGAAGGAACCAACAGACCAGTTGAAATATTCACAAATTGTTGGTTCTCTCATGTACTTAGCAAGCGCTACAAGACCCGATATCTCTTTTGTTGTGAGCAAGTTGAGTAGGTTCATGTCTAACCCGGGTATTGATCATTGGCATGCACTTGAAAGGGTCATGCGCTATCTATGTGGTACAATGAGCTATGGGATTCACTATTCAGGGCACCCTGCTGTGCTTGAAGGATATAGTGATTCGAACTAGATCTCTGACATTGATGAACTCTACGCCACGAGTGGGTATGTGTTTACCCTTGGAGGTGGCGCAGTCTCATGGAGATCTCGTAGACAGACCATATTGACGAGGTCAACTATGGAAGCAGAACTTACTACTTTAGACACAGCCACTGTTAAGTCAGAATGGCTGCGTTTACTCTTGATGGACTTGCCTGTGGTTGAAAAACCAGTGCTGGCAGTCCTTTTGAATTGTGACAACCAAACTATTATTGTCAAAGTGAACAATTCTAAGGATAACGCGAAGTCATCAAGACACGTCAAGAGACGTTTGAAATCTGTCAGAAAATTGAGAAACTCCGGAGTAATAACTTTTACGTATATTCAAACAGATAAAAACCTGACAGGTCCCTTTACAAAGAGACTATCACGAATTGTGATAGAAAATGCATCGAGGGAGATGGGGTTGAGACCCATGGATGTCATACCATAGTGGTAACCCAACCTATGTGATCAGAAATCCCATGAATTAGGATCAGGGAAGAACAAGCTAGTGGTTTGATGAGGAGAGTACTTTTGTAACCCTTTCTAGGTGAAGATGCATGACTCTCAAATCTGTAAGGCAGGTTGGCAGCATGCCTTAATGTGTTTCTGTTGGCTATAACTAGCGAAGATGCCGTCATATAGGGCATTCTTGAAAGAACACGCCTATATGAGCTCGACTGTAAACGTCGCGGTCTATGAGACTTGGGTGGTCTCTAGTAAACTCATGAAGAGACCACGGAGTATGACGCATATGCTCCAACCCGCGGGGTAGGCTACTGGCAGCCAGGTACTAGTTATGATTTTGAGTGAAATCTATTGGTACCAAACTTGCAATTCAAAGTTCGTCCATTGTTCAAGTTGCTGATAGACGTAGTTCAAGATTCTAGGCGGATGTTCAACTTAATAGTCTCTGCTGAAACACTAGTATATAAACAAGTAGCGAGGATTGGCAAATCTTCAAATATGCATTTGAGATCTGGTGGGGATTGTTAGAAATAATGGGCTAATTTATTTAAGCCCATATGTGATTTTAGTTTATCCCTACATCTTAAAGCCCATGTGTGTGGAAGCTCATGTGTGATTTAGCCCAATTTGGTGGCAGCTCACATATGAGTGTATTGGGAGCTAAAGTTTAGTCCCACATGGAACGTTGGAGGAGAGTTACACCACCTTATAAGGTGGAGTAGTTCACCACTTAGTAAAGTGAGTGAGAAGGGAGAACTACACGCGCGCTCCTCCTCTGACGACGTCGCTCGCACGCACGCACGCCCGCCCGCCCGCCCGTCCGTCCGTCTCGTCACGACGCGCGCGGGTTGTGGGAATCTCACCGAGCCGAGCTTTATTTTTGCTGCTTGGGATAACTTGTGCAGTTTTGACAGACGTGTCAACAGTCAGCCTATTCGTGCGCAACGTGGGTTTGGTCCTTTGCCTCCTCTCTGCCTTGCGCCGCCACCGTAGTCTACTCCATCTCGCTTGCCGGCGTGCACCGGCGAACGGGAGAGCAGGTCTCCGGAACCACTCGCCTTTGCGTTCCTGTACGGGAGAGGGTGAATAAGGTTTTTGGGAAGCACTCTGCACGACTGATCGAGTTCTGCATCACGGCTCGTCTTCCATCTAAGTCAAGCGGTGCTGCCTATCGTCGTCTTCGTCACCGTCTGCTTCGATCAATCTTCCCCAAGTTTACTGCTGCGACTACTGCAATCGAACGGTACGTGCGACGTGCTGCTGTCTTGTTATTCATCTTGTTCTGCGAGTACATGTTTAGCTGCTGCCTGTTTCCGTTCATCTTGTTGTTTAGTACATTTAGTATGTTCGAGTTACATGTACTAGTAGCTGAAATTGTGCCTAATTATCCAACATGATGAGTGGTGACCTTGACCCGGCGAGCGTGTGTGCCGCAGCCCCACAGCATCAGTTGCCTACTTAGCTTGATCGTAAGGATTTGACGTGTAGAATAGTCGTGCGTGTAGCAGTGTAGCTGGATGCATTTGATCTGCGCTTGGAGCGCGTGTGTGTGAATCTCTGCTTGTACTACACGGTGAATAGAATTGATTTGGTTTGTGTATGTTCGCGTAGATGCGAAGAATAGGTGAATGTAAAATCCACTAGTACTACAGGTATGAGAAGTTGGCCTCCGTAGGTCTAAAGTTGCCTAAAAATTGCTAATTGATTTTAGTTGTTGCTTGTCACGAAATTGTCTACAACTATTTTGAAGTTGTCTATCATATTTTAAACTCAACAATGTTGCTTAGTCTGGCACAATAGTTGTCCCATCGGGTTCTAAAGTTGTCTCGCTGGCCACGAAATTACCTTGTTGAGCACCGAAGTTGACCCGTTGAGTACCGAAGTTTGCATCGTCGAGCACCAACATTGCTCAGTTGAGCACAGGTTGCCTCGTCGGACATCAAAGGTATTTGTTTGGGTACCACAGTTGTTTTGTCTCGCACATAAGTTACTTCGTTGTGCACCAAAGTAGGTTTGTTTGACACCAAAATTGCTCAGTCCGGTCAGGCACAGAAGTTGCCCCGTCCGGCTCCGAAGTTGCCAGGCCAAGTTCCGAAGTTGTCTCGCAGGACAAAAGTTGCCTCGTTAGGCACAGAAGTTGCCTCCTCGGGCTCCGAAGTTGCCTCGCCGGGAATTGAAGTTGCCTCGCCGGGCAAAAGTTACCTCATCGGGCTCCGAAGTTGCCTCTTCGGGCACCGAAGTTGTCTCGTCGGGCTCCAATATGCCTGGTTAGGCACAGAAGTTGCCCCGTCGGGCATCGAAGTTGCCTCGCCGTGAAAAAGTTGCCTCGTCAAGCACAGAAGTTGCCCCGTTGGGCACAAGTTGCCTCATCGGCCTCCAAAGTTAGGCATTAGTTGCCTCGTCGGGCACAAGTTGCCTCGTCCGGCTCCGAAGTTGTCTCGCCGGGCACAAGTTGCCTCGCCGGGCAAAAGTTTCCTCGTCGGGCTCCGAAGTTGCCTCGCCGGGAATTGAAGTTGCCTCACGAGGCTCCGAAGTTGCCTCGTCGGGCAAAAGTTACCTCGTCGGGCTCCGAAGTTGCCTCTTCGGGCACCGAAGTTGTCTCGTCGGGCTCCAATATGCCTGGTTAGGCACAGAAGTTGCCCCGTCGGGCATCGAAGTTGCCTCGCCGTGAAAAAGTTGCCTCGTCAAGCACAGAAGTTACCCCGTTGGGCACAAGTTGCCTCATCGGCCTCCGAAGTTAGGCATTAGTTGCCTCGTCGGGCACAAGTTGCCTCGTCCGGCTCCGAAGTTGTCTCGCCGGGCAAAAGTTGCCTCGTCGGGCTCCGAAGTTGCCTCGCCGGGAATTGAAGTTGCCTCACGGGGCTCCGAAGTTGCCTCGCTGGGCAAAAGTTACCTCGTCGGGCTCCGAAGTTGCCTCTTCGGGCACCGAAGTTGTCTCGTCGGGCTCCAATATGCCTGGTTAGGCACAGAAGTTGCCCCGTCGGGCATCGAAGTTGCCTCGCCGTGAAAAAGTTGCCTCGTCAAGCACAGAAGTTGCCCCGTTGGGCACAAGTTGCCTCATCGGCCTCCGAAGTTAGGCATTAGTTGCCTCGTCGGGCACAAGTTGCCTCGTCCGGTTCCGAAGTTGTCTCGCCGGGCACAAGTTGCCTCGCCGAGCAAAAGTTTCCTCGTCGGGCTCCGAAGTTGCCTCGTTAGGCACAGAACGCTGCGGGAGGCGCTCACCGTCCGCTACCCTCCTTCTACGGAAGTTGCCCCGTCGGGCTCTGAAGTTGTCTCATCGGCCTCTGAAGTTAGGCATAGAAGTTGCCTCGTCGGGCACCGAAGTTGCCTCGCCAGGAAAAAGTTGTCTCGTCAGGCACAGAAGTTGCAGGGCTTCAAAGTCGCCGCGCACTGAAGTTGTCTCGCCGGGAAAAAGTTGCCACGCCTGTCTCCGAAGTTGCGTCGTTAGGCACAGAAGTTGCCTCATCGGGCACCAAAGTTGCCTGGTCAGGCACAGAAGTTGCCTCTGCATCGTAATGGCCTACCAAAGTTGCCTCTCCGGAGTCCGAAGTTGCCTCACCAGGCTCCGATCTTACATCGTCGGGCAGCGGCTTGCCTGAAGAAGCGATGTCCTAACGCATCATGGCAGCACCGTCCTAGCCAACTTCGGAGCCCGATGAGACAATTTCGGTGCCCGGCGAGGCAACTTCAGAGCCCAACGAGGCAATTTTTGTGCCTAACGAGACAACTTTGGAGCCCGACGAGACAAGTTGTGCCCGGTGAGACAACTTCGATGCCCGACGAGAAAACTTGTGCCCGGCGAGACAACTTCGGAGCCCGACGAGACAACTTGTGTCCGACGAGGCCGACAAGACAACTTGTGCCCAACAATGGTGCTCGACGAGAAAACTTTGGTCCGCGATAGGGACACTTAGTGCCTGACGAGGCAACTTATGTGCCCAACTGAGCAATTTTGGAGGACTGTGAGGCAATTTCTACACGCATAATGGACATAACATACAACGCACAATGTACATAAATTCCAGCCTTCCAAATAAAAATGCAAATAAGTACTTGGCTTGAATTATCGTATTGATTGACAAGCAAGAACAATGGATCTACACGGCAAGCTAGCACAGTCCACCTGCAAAAGCTTGTACGCAGGGGAGAAACAACATCGTGGTCCAGTGCTACACCGACCACGCATGTCAATTCACTAGCAGCTCCATTCGAATTCGTGGGGAGGATTTCTTGAGGAGTGCGCGAGGGCTGCTAGGCACAAGGAGGAACGACGACGTTAAGGACGGGCCGTTGTGTTTCGACTGGGGAGGCGCGTTATGCTTCTGGCTGGGCATAGGGAGCTCGAGAAGCCCGGAAGGGACTGCGCGACTGATCTCCAGATCTTGGCATCTCGGCGTGCGGCCGCTAGGAACACGGACGGTGGTGATCTATAGGATGCACAGGGAGGGGATAGCGCGCTGAGTTGGTCAGGCCGGGCGCACGGAGGCGGAGCGGCACGCTTGGCTGGTCTGGCGTCGAAGGGAATTGGGTTGGCGTGGCGGGGTGTCCTGCTGGCGCGGGGCGCATTTAGTGGTCCGCCGGCGAAAGGAGTCGGTGGCGGTGAGGCGGCCAGGCGGGGCTGCGGCTGGCGATGTCTAGTTGGGGAAGATGGGTGGTTGGGCGGCGTTTTTATTTCCTAGACGAAGGGATAACAGAGATAGTTTGTCCTTTGCTTTGCTTGTCGTCTACCGTGTGCGCCAGGGACGTCGTTCCAGAGCCCAGCCGCTCCCAAGTTTTTAGGTTATTATTATGACTCTAGAGAATCTCACCCCCGTGCCCCCAAACAGCACGCCAAAGGGAAATTTGACGCGTCTGAACAAAACACGCGCCCGGCCGCGCCCTTCAATACACTTTCTATCCGACACAGTCCAATAATGTGTTCAGCACACTAGCCCATCTAGGCACTACAGGGTGGGTTGCGGATGTGTTGGACAAAAGCCGCAAAGCACACAACATAGGACAAAAGCCGCAAAGCACACAACATAGGACAGAGGACATTGGCGGCAAGCGACGAAGCTCGACTCCGGTTGGCAGCGCCGTCTCCTAGTATCATAGGCAGTGCGGCCATGCCTTTCGGCTATGGGTGAGGCCTCCTATCATGGAGGATGCTCCTACCTAATATCTCACCTCGCGCATGGCAGAACCACCATGGCGCACATGTCCACACCAAATGTGAACATGAATCCACTCAACGCGGATGCCACCAGCAAGCTAATCGTGTTCATCAGCTTATCAATTAGCTAGCACAATATGCATCTTTTAGTAGCTTGCTCGCTTATACTGGTTCGAGAAAATATAGGTGCTGCTTGTAGATTAATGTGTACGTAAAATACCAGCTACCATAGAAAAAAACAGACATGAGAACACACCAATCGGAGCGACTCCTGACTTAGAAAAAAGGGCAACCATAAAACCGATTCCGCCGGCCATGGCAATACAGATTCGAGCAACATACTGGTTCCATGGACTCGTTGCCGTTGTCGAGATCGGAGGCAACCACGAGGCTTGCCCGCTTAGTGCCGAGGACGGCGAGACGCAGCGTGTCCGTATGTGTGAGACAATCTCTTGACTACCACAGCCCGATTTCCATCTCATACGATTGACGTCACTTTCCGGCTCGAGCTGGGTCTCGTGGAGCCGACTTGCCAATTTGCCACTTAATCTCGCCAAGACGCTCCTAGACTTCAATGGTCAAGGATAAACACATAATTACGCTCATCAAGATCGCCATATCATCGTCGATGAAGGAGATGTGGGTCTGTCTGACCTCTGCGTGCATGGTTACGCTCGTCAAGATCGCCATCTCGTCGTCGGTGAAGCAGACATGGCTCTCTCTAAACTCTTGATCACTACCGGAACCAGTTTGGGACATCTTCAGGCACCGGCCGTGAGTCGTGCGGCCGCAGCCCTGTTGTCGTCGACCACTTTCTCGCACTTGGACGCTGGCAGGCTCGATCCATATGCGATGATGTTGGAATACTGGCGGTAACCAGCCGTCGTCGCATCTACCGTCGCCGCCTTCTCTTGTCCATTGTCGTTGTTCCGAGAGCTGTGGCTGGTGACCTAATTAATCCATATTTTCTCTAATATCTAAGATGTGATGCGATCGAGCTGATCAGGGACGTTGTATCGAGCACATACATATAGATGCATAGTTGTAGTCCAGTCCCTAGCTCTACGTTTCTTGTCTATCGTCGTTGTTCCGAGAGCTGGTCTGGAGACCTAATTAATCCATCTTTTCTTTAATATCCAAGATGCGATCCGATCGAGCCGATCAAGGACGGCGTACCGAGCATATATATATAAAGAGATGCATGGTTAGAGTCCAGTCCGTTGTTTTGGATTTAAGTAAGCATATATATATAAAGAGATGCATGGTTAGAGTCCAGTCCCTAGCTCTACGTTGTTTTGGATTTAAGTAAAAAGAATTACCTTGTGTTGGCACAGATCGGAGTGGACTCTGCTTGTGGAAGTGGAATTTCCTCGTGTACACAATATCCGAGCCTGACCGGTAGGCGTTTGTTGAGCCAAGACATAGACGTACAAAGAACGGACACCCCGTCGTACACGGATCGGTTAACAGGTAGCACAGACCTGGTGCCACATAAGAAAGTGTCTTTCGGATAGACCAAAGCGCATTGTGACAGACAAAGAGAGAAACACTCCTCCTTTTATTATTAGGTATAGATTTTTCTTATTTTTTAATATAAAGAGATCATGGGTATTTGGAGAGAGACTTTATATTAATAAGCTAAGATACCGTTGTCCGCAAAAAAATATGCATTGGCGTGCAAAGCACGTGCTGTTTACTAGTAGGAGTAATCTGAAGTTTTGACACCTTAGAAACCTACAACCGATGTTTTTCGCGCAGGCCCAAGTCACCACACCTTCAGGTGAATGAAATAGGGGTGACAAGGCACATTTTTTCATGACATGATCTCTGCATGAAGCTGGTAACCATATGTTGTACCTTTTATTTTTCTCATATTTTTTTTCATAATACTAAGGTCATTCCCTATCTTGTCGCTGATGCACATCCTATTAACTGGAAGCTTTTTTCCATTTTTAATGGGTATAGGTTTTTCTCTATCGGTTCAGGCGTGAAGAAGAGGGAGCTAACCTATTGAAAACAAGATGAGTAAGCTCCTTGAACTGGTCTGCACCTTTTCCTAGCTTTTGAATTAACCTTGAAGTTTAGACAACACTGTTTACTGACATATTTTTAAATCTGTTCTCCCTCTACAATGTTTGAAAAATATGTGTGCTGCTGTGTGGTTTATCTGTTGCCAAATACGTCACCAGCCTCTAAAAACTAATATTAGTTTTGAGAAGTTTGGCCCGAATGAAAAATAACCAGGCCAAGTGTAAGTATACCCATGCTTTTCACCACTTCAATTAGGATTTGGTACAATTAGTCTCCTTTTCACTAGTAGAAAAAATAGCTTTGGTTCGCATCGGCCGAGAGCATTAGTCCAGGTTCCTCCTCGAACCGGGACTAATGCAAGACCGAGGGACGCACGGGAGCCAGGGGCATACGTCCCGGTTCTTAAGGGGCTATTCGTCCCGGTTCGTATTACGAACCGGGACGAATAGCCCGCCTATAAATACGCCGCCCCAGCCAGCGCCCACCCTCTGTTTTTTCTCCTTGTTGAAGGAGTAAGGTGTGGTGTGCTAGTTTTTTTTCCTATGCACATTAGGTGTTCGACGAAATGTCTGAGAGAATGATACGCTTGATTTCACACAAAATAAAAATGATATGAGGTGCCCGAGCCACACTTAAGTCTTTCTCCTCTTTCTTTCCTTCTTGATCGAGGTTACCAACCTTATCCTTCATATGTCATTGTTATAATAATGCATGTGTCGACGTAAAGTGGTCATCTCACTATTCATGATGTTCTGTAATGATGCAGATGAACCGATGGGGATGGATGTATGGTGACCAACGTGAATCCGTGTACATTCAAGGTGTGGATAAATTTATCGATGTGGCTAAGGCAAACAAAGAGAATTGATTTATGTGTTGTCCATGTGTTCAATGTCGGAACATCAAGGAGTACTCTTCCTCGAAAATCATTCGTGGCCACCTGGTTCGGAGAGGTTTCATGCCCAGCTATAATTGCTGGACCAAGCACGGAGAAAGAGGGGTTATGATGGAAGACAATGAAGAAGAAGAGGATGATGACAACTATTGTCATATGTTCCCTGAATACGATGATACTACAATGGAAGATAATAAAGAAGAAGGAGGTGAAGAACGGGCATCAGATGAGCCCGTTGATGATCTTGGTCGGGTCATTTCTGATGCAAAGCGATACTGTGAAACATAGAAGGAGAAGTTGAAGTTTGAGGGCATGTTAGAGGATCACAAAAAATTGTTGTACCCAAATTGTAAAGATGGCACCACAAAGCTCGGTACCATACTGGAATTGCTGAAATGGAAGGCAGAGACTGGTTTATCTGACAAGGGATTTGAGAAGTTACTGAAAATAATGAAGCCGAAGCTTCCAAAGGATAACGAATTACCCGAGAGTACTTACGAAGCAAAGAAGATTCTCTACCCTCTAGGATTAGATGTGTAGAAGATACATGCATGCATAAATGATTGCATCCTCTACCGCGTTGAGGAGTACGAGAATTTAGATAAATGTCCGGTATGCACTGTATTGCGATATAAGATCAGACGAGATGAACCTGGTGATGTTGATGGCGATGACGAGCCCCCCATGAATAGGGTTCCTGCTAAGGTTATGTGGTATGCTCCTATAATACCAAGGTTGAAACGTCTATTTAAAAACAAAGAGCATGCCAGGTTGTTGCAATGGCACAATGAAGACCGTAAGAAAGATGGGAAGTTGAGACACCCTGCTGATGGGTTGCAGTGGAGAAAAATTGAGAGAGAGTTCCCGAACTTTGCAGGTGACACGAGGAACTTATGGTTTGGTCTAAGTACAGATGGCATGAATCCTTTTGGGGAGCAAAGCTGCAGTCACAGAATCTGGCCTGTGACTCTATGTATCTACAACCTTCCTCCTTGGCTGTGCATGAAGCATAAGTTCATTATGATGCCAGTGCTTATCGAAGGCCCGAAGCAACTCGACAATGACATTGATGTGTACCTAAGGCCATTAGTTGAAGAACTCTTACAATTGTGGGGAAAACCAGGTGTACGTGTGTGGGATGAGCACAAATAGGAGCCATTTGACCTAAGAGCGCTGCTTTTCGTAACCATCAATGATTGGTCTGCTCTTAGTAACCTTTCAGGACAGACAAACAAGGGATACAAGACATGCACACACTGTTTAAATGATACTGAAGCTACATATTTGCATAAATGTAAGAAGGTTGTGTACATGGGGAATCGTCGATTTCTTTCGATCAATCATCAAGTAAGAAAGAAAGGCAAGCATTTCAAAGGTGAGGAAGATTACCGGAAGAAGCCTGACCTCCCTACTGGTGATGATGTATTTGGAATGGTTAAGGACATAGAAGTAATCTTTAGAAAGGGTCCTGGCGGTCAACCTGTTCCCAACGACGCCACTACCAGACACGTGCCTATGTGGAAGAAGAAATCTATATTTTAGGAGCTACCCTATTGGAAAGTCCTACGTGTTCGCTCTTCTATCGACGTGATGCATGTGACGAAGAATCTTCGCGTGAACCTGCTAGGCTTCCTAGGCGTGTATGGGAAGACAAAAGATACACTAGAAGCACGGGAGGACCAACAACGTATGAAAGACCCACAAAACATGCATCCACAGAACAAGACAGATAAAGGGCGTCACTTAAGTCCTGCCAGCTACGCTCTTACGAAAGCAGAGAAGGAAATCTTTTTTGAAGTCCTTTACAGTATCAAGGTGTTTTCTGGATTCTCTTCTAACATAAAGGGGATAATAAATATGACAGAAAAAATCCAAAACCTGAAGTCTCATGACAGTCACGTGATTATGACGCAGTTGCTTCCAATTGCATTGAGGGGGCTTCTACCAGAAAATGTTCGAGTACCCATTGTGAAGCTATGTGCATTACTCAATGCAATATCTCAGAAGGTGATCAATCAAGATATTCTGACAAGCTTACAAAAGAATGTGGTCCAATGTCTTGTTAGTTTTGAGTTGGTATTCCCACCATCCTTCTTAAATATTATGGCGCATCTTCTGGTTCACCTAGTCGAAGAGATTTCCATTCTCGGTCCTGTATTTCTACACAATATGTTCCCCTTTGAGAGTTTCATGGGAGTGTTAAAGAAATATGTTCATAACCGTGCTAGGCTAGAAGGAAGCATCTCTAAGGGCTATGGAACAGAGGAGGTTATTGAGTTCTGTGTTGACTTTATTCCTGACCTTAAGCCGATTGGTGTTCCTGAATCACGGCATGAGGGGAGACTGGGTGGAAAAGGTACGCTGGGAAAGAAAGCAATGATATGTAGGGATGGACAATCTTTCACTCAAGCACACTACACAGTTCTAAAGAATTCCACCTTGGCAGCTCCGTATACCGGGGAACACAATAATATTGTATGCTTCAACAACCCGGGAAAGCCTAACTCTTGGATTAGAGATGAACACATGAAGATTTTCGGTAGTTGGTTGCGAACACATCTAATGAATGACACCACTGTTGGAGATTAGCTCTACTTGTTGGTTGTGTCACCATCTTCTACTATATTGAATTACCAAGGGTACGAGATAAATGGGAATACATTTTACACCGCCCAAGATAAAAAGAGCACCAACCAGAACAGTGGTGTCCGCTTTGATGCAACAGACAAAAATGGCCAAAATGACACATACTATGGTTACATAGAGGAGATATGGGAACTTGACTATGGAGTTTCTTTTAAGGTCCATTTGTTTCAGTGCAAATGGATCAACCTGAATGGAGAAGGGGTAAAGGTAGACCAGTTGTATGACAACAGTAGATCTCAACAATCTTTGTTACAGAGACGAACCATTTGTCCTAGCCAATGATGTGGCATAGGTTTTCTATGTGAAGTACATGTCCTCCATACCGAAAAAAGAAAAAATAAGCAAACGAATACATCACACGATGAGCCAAAGCGTCACATAGTTCTTTCAGGGAAAAATATCATGGGAGTCGAGGACAAGATAGACATGTCAGAAGATTATAATAAGTTTGATGAAATTCCGCCCTTCACAGTGAAAACTGACCCAAGCATCCCGTTAAGCAAAGAAGATGTTCCATGGTTACGGCCGAAACGACCATAAACAGGCATAAGAAATTCAAAAACGGTCCGAACAATGTAAATCCTTCACGTGGTATCGTATTATATGACATAGTTGCAATGAAAAATACCAAACTTGGTATATTGATTATGTCTCAAAAAAACCTTCACAAAATGACCTATCATGTTCGAGGTTTTTATAACACCCCGTCCACTCCTGGGCCCGGGGGGTGTCACTCCTGGTAGCTTAATAGGATATCTAGATTGGCTCCACAGACCAACACTAGTCTTTTCTGCGCACTTTGTTCTCACTCGTGCGCACCTGTTAAGCAAAGAAGATGTTCCATGGTTATGGCCGAAACGACCATAAACAGGCATAAGAAATTCAAAAACGGTCCGAACAATGTAAATCCTTCACGTGGTATCGTATTATATGACATAGTTGCAATGAAAAATACCAAACTTGGTATATTGATTATGTCTCAAAAAAACCTTCACAAAATGACCTATCATGTTCGAGGTTTTTATAACACCCCGTCCACTCCTGGGCCCGGGGGGTGTCACTCCTGGTAGCTTAATAGGATATCTAGATTGGCTCCACAGACCAACACTAGTCTTTTCTGCGCACTTTGTTCTCACTCGTGCGCACCTGTTAAGCAAAGAAGATGTTCCATGGTTACGGCCGAAACGACCATAAACAGGCATAAGAAATTCAAAAACGG
Organism: Avena eriantha; assembly: GCA_910589775.1. Lineage (NCBI taxonomy): Eukaryota > Viridiplantae > Streptophyta > Magnoliopsida > Poales > Poaceae > Avena > Avena eriantha. The sequence continues at coordinate 398,001,112 of OU342745.1, forward strand.
TCCGAACAATGTAAATCCTTCACGTGGTATCGTATTATATGACATAGTTGCAATGAAAAATACCAAACTTGGTATATTGATTATGTCTCAAAAAAACCTTCACAAAATGACCTATCATGTTCGAGGTTTTTATAACACCCCGTCCACTCCTGGGCCCGGGGGGTGTCACTCCTGGTAGCTTAATAGGATATCTAGATTGGCTCCACAGACCAACACTAGTCTTTTCTGCGCACTTTGTTCTCACTCGTGCGCACCTGTTAAGCAAAGAAGATGTTCCATGGTTACGGCCGAAACGACCATAAACAGGCATAAGAAATTCAAAAACGGTCCGAACAATGTAAATCCTTCACGTGGTATCGTATTATATGACATAGTTGCAATGAAAAATACCAAACTTGGTATATTGATTATGTCTCAAAAAAACCTTCACAAAATGACCTATCATGTTCGAGGTTTCTATAACACCCCGTCCACTCCTGGGCCCGGGGGGGTGTCACTCCTGGTAGCTTAATAGGATATCTAGATTGGCTCCACAGACCAACACTAGTATTTTCTGCGCACTTTGTTCTCACTCGTGCGCACCTGGTACCCACTTCCCGGTCGGTCACCCATCCTAGAATTTCTCTAGGCCAAGCACGCTTAACCTTAGAGTTCTTTTCGAATGAGCTTCCGGAAAAGAAGTTGCAACTTGTTGGTATGAGTATTCTATCAATCCTATTAAGCCATGTGCCTGGTCTCACAGTTGCATGGCTTTTGGTCCAAATGACCAATGTTGTGTGCATAATCGAGGCATAGTTTGTGATACTGGGCCCATATTGTGCATGCATGTGAATCTTGGGATGGCTAACAATGTTGCAGGACGGATTTTTATTTTTCATCGCATGGAAAAGCCATTTTCTATTTTCCGAGTGCTAAAATCAGGACGTTTTGTGAAGCAACACCAAACGTTAAATAAAAAAATGGTACCACCCCATTTTTCAAAAATACTAGACCACCTTACATGAACAGTGTCCTAACTAGAGATTTTAAAACCTTTCCGGCCACCCCTGGAGAAAATGACAAATGTCTACCGAATCGGTAGGAAGTGGGTCTAGTTTGACCTACAGGTACATGATCTAATGCTCATGATTTTTTGAAAAAATCATTTTTAGACTCAAATGTGATGTTTCTTCAGAGATCCAATGCAAGTTTTAACGAGGCTGATCCCCTATCTTTATGCCCGCCGTTATGACCATAGTTGGAAACGGATAAATTTTGAAACGGGCATAAGAAATTCAAAAACGGTCCGAACTATGTAAATCCTTCGTGTGGTGTCATATTATATGACATAGTTGCAATGAAAAATACCAAACTTGGTATATTGATTATGTCTCGAAAAAACCTTCACAAAATGACCTATCATGTTCGAGGTTGCATGGCTTTCGGTCCAAATGACCAATGTTATGTGCATAATCGAGGCATAGTTTGTGATATTGTGCCCATATTGTGCATGCATGTGCACCTTGGGATGGCTAACAATGTTGCAGGAGGAATTTTTATTTTTCTTCACATGGATAAGCCATTTTCTATTTTCCGAGTGCCAAAATCGGGGTGTTTTGGGAAGCAACACCAAACGTTAAATAAAAAAATGGTACCACCCCATTTTTCAAAAATACTAGACCACCTTACATGAACAATGTCCTAACTAGGGATTTTAAAACGTTTCCGTCCACCTTGGAAAAAAAGACAAATGTCTACCGAATCGGCAGGAAGTGGGTCCGGTTTGACCTACAGGTACATGATCTAATGCTCATGATTTTTTGAAAAAACCATTTTTAGACTCATAATTTAATGTTTCTTCATAGATCCAATGCAAGTTTTTCTTTTGAGATCCATCCCTTATGGCCAGCTTAAGGGAGATGCCTGAGGACTAGATCCTCCGGCATCTCCCTGAAGTTGGCCGTAGTATTGTCCCTACTCTCGCACACCATCTTGGAGCTAACTAATATGCCAAGTAACTAACTAATTTCACATATTAGAGAGTGCCTCCATGGCCAGTTTGTTGGAGATGCCGGATGAAGGAAATATGCCCTAGAGGCAATCATAGAGATGATTGTATTTCATATGTATCCATGAGTTATTATAATGTTCCTTGAATATCCATATATCAGGCAACTTGTATTGATTGGCAATTATGTGAATTGTTTGTGAAACTCTTTACTTGTATGGTTATCTAATAGTTGTCCCTAGTTAGAGTTCATGTGAGGACCCACGTGAATATTATACTAGCACATTGTTTGGTTGATGACTATGTTTCGCAAGTCATAGACATAGAGATGTCAAACCAATGATGTGGACACATGTTATGAACATGGGGTTGGACTGACCCAACATGAGACTGGCAATAATACTTGCAGCTCTCTCTACACACCGTGTACATTTTGTCCTTAGACCTGAGATTGTCGCATGTACTTGAGATGTGGATCGACCTACTTTGGGGCTATCAAACACTACTCTGTAACTAGGTAGTTATAAAGGTAGCTTTCGGTTTTGTCCTGATACATGCTGCAAGGCATCGGTCAATCAAGATGGGATTTGCCCCTCTCTACTTGAGAGAGATATCTCTGAGCCCCTCGAGTGATCGGATCCAGAAATGCATGGGCGTGCTACATATGGTTAAGAGTTAACCTAGTAAAGGGATTCTGAATCACGGTATCGAGAAAGAGAGGTCAGCTTGGAGCTAGACCAAATATCGTGAGGCAAAGGGAAAAACATGTACTCAACCTTGTGATGGTTCGTTCGAATGATCTTTATATGCGTTTAGGAGTTGGCACGTCTTGCTAGAGGCCGCTACCAACTATTGACAGAGTAAGTGTACTCATGTCATGTCTATACGTGTATGAACCTATAGGGTCACACACTTTAGGGGCTAGAAGCCTAATGAGTATTGGATCCGAATTAGACCAGGCTTAGGCTGCTAATGGGCTGCTAATGTAGAAGCCCACCAGGGATGCCTATATAAGAGAGAGTGAGGCGAGCTGAATAGGGTTGAGCATTCCACCCAGCCGCCACTCCTCTTCCGCATGTGTTGCACGTGCAGACCTAGCAGTCTGGCGTGTGACGGCTTCCACTCCAGACGTGTGGATACCTCGGAGGTGCTGCATCTATAGCACTTGGACGAGCCGCGCAAAGGGGAGCTGCTCGTGGGACGAGGGCAAGGAGGAGACGTAGAACATCTACACTACCGCGGCGTGCTTCATCGAGTTCCGCACCTACGCGTCTAGCGGTAATCCCGTGATCTATGACAATAGTATTCCTGGTTGATGCGGTAGAAAATTTTGATTTTACGCTAGTGTAGCCTACCCGTTTCCCTACACCGGAGGACTAGGCTCCGCCGGCATCTCCCTCAAACTGGCCATAGTGGTGTCTCTGCTCTCACACAACATCATGTTTGTGTTTGATAACTTCACAAGGATGCCTATTTGTAGATTAAGCAGCATAACATAGTGTTGACACTCATGACATAATATCGACACTCTTGTCAATAGTCCCGGTTGGAGGCACTAACCGGGACTAAAGATATTTCCCACTGCTTCCCGATATGCTTTCCCGCCCTTTTTCTCTAACCGGGTCTTTTAGTCCTAGTTGGAGCCACTAATCGGGACTAAAGATATTTCCCGCCATTTCCCACTCCCTCAATGCTTTCCCGCCCTTTTCCTCTAACCGGGTCTTTTAGTCCCGGTTGGAGGCACTAACCGGGACTAAAGATATTTCCCGCCATTTCCCACCGCTTCCCGCTATGCTTTCCCGCCCTTTACCTCTAACCGAGTGTTTTAGTCCCAGTTGGAGCCACTAACCAGGACTAAAGATATTTCCCGCCATTTCCCACCGCTTCCCGCAATGCTTTCTCGCCCTTTTCCTCTAACCGGGTCTTTTAGTCCCAGTTGGAGCCACTAACCGGGACTAAAGATATTTCCCGCCATTTCCCATCGCTTCCCACTTTGTTTTCCTGCCCTTTACCTCTATATCTAGGCCGACCGTGCCATGGCTATCCACACATCCACACCTTCATCTTGCAACAATGGACACCGCATACTGGGCCATTCTCACACTCGAAGAGACCGAGGCGTTGTGCGCCTCCAGCTACCCATGCCCGCTGGGCTACCGGGTGCCCACTGACTGGATGCTGAGCATTGGAGGAGTTCTTGTCCCTCCTGTGCCTCAAGGTTCCGCCTGCCAGGCGGCCATCATGAACCACTTTTACCTAGATCTCATGCCGGAGCAGCGGATGGATCCCCATTGGGATCTAGACAACTATGACACCTGGAATGCCTTCTTCGCTAACCGGCGGGAAAGGGAGCTCACTAGGTAGGAGGGTGACGGCCCGCCCCCGGTGAACCACAATGAAACCGGTCGTCGCCTTTGGTGGGCGAATCAAACTATCGCCGGTGTGATGCGCTACATCGCTGAGGGAGATCATCCTCGCCTGCGGTAACCACACTTGCACCCGCCGCAAAGCCACAATAAGGGTGGCTATGGTGAAGGCCGCTGGCGTAGCAGCATCGTCATCTGGGAGACCCCTCCCCCTCCCCCCCGCGTCATGCATCCGAGGCCAGAGTGGCAGGTGCCCCTGGAATATGTCATAGTTCACGGTCCCCGGTTCCCCCTATACAAGCCGGGGAAGGGCTGAGGATCCTCGGAATATGCCATAGCGACGACGAAGAAGATGATTCGAAAGACGACCCTAAAGCTGTGTACTATAGGGCTAGACATGATTATGACTAAATCCATTGTCTAGGACGAATCGGTCGTTTGTGTACCCATGATTGTCGAGAGATCCACTGTTTTCAAATTTAAATTCAAATTCATGTAGAAAGTATTTTCAAATTCAATAGTTTGAATAATTATTTTATAAGACAGAAAGTTTTTTCAAATTCAAATCATTTAAATGTGAACACCTAAATAAGAAATAAGAAATAAGGCGCGAACATCTGAAAAGTTTGAAAAACTTTTGAAAAAAGGACATTTAGTCCCGGTTGGTGCCACCAACCGGGATTAAAGGTCCTCTACACGCGCCCCTACAGTGGCCACCATACGTCCCGGTTGGAGCCACCAACTGGGACGTATGATCTTTACATCCCGGTTGGTGCCTCCAACCGGGACGTATGACCCTCCCCTTTATAACACCTTGACGTTCCTTTCTCCCCCACCGTGTTTTGCGGAAAACAAAAGATTAACCGTATCGAATGGAAAGAAGTAAAAGTTTGCAGAAAGTAAACACAAAGAAGTAAACAGTTTATAGATTGTATGTAAAGTAAAGGACCGGGATCCATAGTTCACTAGAGGTGACTCTCCTTAGATAGATAACATGCTGGGTGAACAAATTACAGCGGGGCAATTGACAAACATCGAGAAAGCAATACATGCATATACTAATCATCTTGACTCCTTTGAGACTTGATTGGGCATTACAACATTATACATAGACCGCCATCCAACTGTATCTATGACTAATAATCCACCTTCAGGTTATCATCCGAACCTCCTCTAGTATTAAGTTGCAAGCAACAGATTATTGCTTTACGAACTGCGTGTAAAGTAAACAATACGATTGTTCTATGAACAAATGATTGTTGTTTTCTCCCTAGTAGCAACAACACATCTAGTACCTTAGAGATTTCTGTCACTTCCCCAGATTACCAGAGGCATGAACCCACTATCGAGCATAAATACTAACTTTTGGAGTTACTAGCATCTACTTGGCCAAGATAGCTACTAACAACGGAAAGCATGCAAGATCAGAAATAACAAAGACATGAGAGAATCAATAATCAATCTAAAATAGCATCTCAATATCCATCGGATCCCCGCAAACATAACATGCGGAATTACAAATAGATGATCTTGATCATGAACGGAGCTCACAAGATCTAAACATGAAAGCACAAAGGAGGAGAACCAGCCATCTAGCTACTACATGGATCCGTAGTCCAAGGATGAACTACTCACGCATCACACCGGAGGCTTGCATGGTGATGATGAAGGCCTCGAGGGTGAATTCCCCTCTCCGGCAGGGTGTCGGGAAGAGCTTCAGATCTCTCCCGATCTAGGGATGGAGATGACAGCGGCTACAGACTCTTTTGTGGATTTTTGATCGGGTACTTAGGTTTTACGTTCTGAGGGCATATTATAGTCAGAACAGGAGGCCGAGGGGGTGCCAGGGGCCACCACACCACCCCCTAGCGCGGGCCCAGCCTGGTCCTGCGGCCAGGTGGTGTGGCCGGCCTCTGGCCTCTCTCCGGCTCATATTCTGGCACTTGATGACTTCCGGAAAAATAGGCACTTTGGCTTTTGTCCCGTCCAATTCTGAGAATATTCATTTTCTGACTTTCCTGGAACCAAAAACATCACAAAACAGGCAGCTGGCACTGTGGCTCTTGTTAATAGGTTAGTCCAAGAAATCATATAAAAAGTACTCCAAAGTTGGAACAAAACACAAGAAAGTGGATAAAACCAAGCATGGAACATCAAAAATTATAGATACATTTGCAATGTATCAACATCCCCAAGCTTAACTTCTACTCGTCCTCGAGTAGGTAAGTGATAAAAAGAAAGAATAATTTTTGAGGTGACATGCATCATCAAAGACTTGATCAAAGTATTTGTAAAACATTCAAAGCTGGGATCATAGTACTTCAATCATAACATGAAAGACAAAGTTCTAGCAATAAGGAAAGAAACTATGATGCAACATGAAAAGGCACAAACAAAAGATTCATGAATAACAATGCTTTGCAAGACGTTTGTTTGTTCCACATAAAGAAAACATAACATAATAGCATTCAGCTTGTCCCTCAATAGAGTAGCAAATATAAATGCATAGGACACCTTCAAAGTTCATAAGAGTGACTAGATACAAATATTTTAAAACAAGCAATATCAAAGTATGCATCAATCAACTAGTCTTGGGACAATGCACATAGAACTAAGAATGGCCACTATGCTCTCAAAGTAGGTGCATAAAGATAGAAGGTGGAGACTCAATATATTGGTGGAAGAAAGGCCTTTTATAAAAGGAAGTAGGGATTCAAGTCTCATAAAGAGCTTCCAAAAATTATGGTACTTATAGCTTTCAACTCTCATTGCCCCTATCATAAGCATTTTGAAGTGATTAGGGTTAAAGTGAACAAACTATGGTGTACATGCTTGACGAAGTATAAGTTAGAAATCTCATGTCCCTTGTATACGAGGACCGCTCCTCATGCTAGTCAAGTTTAGTCACCGGTAAGTTCTTGTCATCGTAAGTATATGTGTATCATAGAGAACCGCCAACGGGGTACCTCTTGCCTGATGATACTGAAGAATCCCCATATCAAAATGACAAGGCAAGCAGACAACGAGCATCTCAGCAATCTTCTTATTTACCATGGGAATATGGTGCTTTTTTCTCTCTTTCCTATTTTCATAGTATTTTTTTATCTTTTCTCTTTTTTCTCAATATAGGACTCTTTTTTATAAGAAGCATGCTTCATAGACAGCCCATTATGGTTACGCTGCAGGTTTCCACCATGTCAGCATGGATTAGACCAGCAGCCCAGGCATTTCTCTAACACATATACATAACTCCATGGACTTACAAGCTCCCCTTTCATTTCACACCGACGACATCCATATAAAAAAGAGCATGATATCAACTAGGTACACGTACCAAGTGCAATGTTGAAAGTGTTCCCCATGAAAGCATGGTTCTGCTAATTCCCAACAAATAAGTGCAAGCATATACAACATAGAAGACACAATGGTTCAAGTTTATTAAGGGCAAGAAAAGTAAAGTGTGCCATCAAGTTCGTGAGAGCTTTAATCACTGGTTTTCTCATAACAAGTTTAATTTGGAAGGTAAACAAAAGCATGAATATACTTGGAATAGCATAAGCTAGTAGGTAGGTATGGTGGAATCTTTGGAATAACTTGGTTTAGGGAGTTGGATGCATGAGTGGAACTCATACTTGGTTGTGGAGGCTAGCAAAATACTGGGAGCAACAAACTAAGAGAGTAATAATGGCCATAATCATGCAGAGCGACAAAACATCATTGATCAAAGCATAAAGTGATACTACAAGTTGAAAACTAAAGGATCATAAAGGCTATGGTGACTTGAGATAGTCATAACATGGTGTGAGCATGCGCCAAGTCAACCCAAATAAAGCATCAAAGGAGAATACAACTATACTATGCTTTAATATGCTAAAACAACGCATGATTCATCCAAGGCACATTAAGCAATCTCAATTGTTTATAACAAGTAATGCTACAGCAAACAATACTAAGCATAAAGCCAAAACAATATCAATCATGCCATGACAGAGCATAGGCCACAGTAAAAAACGAGCTCTTTTTACCACATAAGCATGAACTTTCCTACTCTTTTCCAAACCAAACCAAACTATTTGCAAACCAATGTATGAAAGAAGGGGTCCAACCAATTTATTCAGCAAACTAAGCAAACCAAGCAAACGAAAAACGAAAACGAAAACGAAAAAGAAGACGCTCCAAGAAAAACACAACTGTGCATGAAACAATAAAAATGAAGCGTTTGGAAGAAACCTGAGATTTTTATTGATGAAGAAGGGGATGCCTTGGGCATCCCCAAGATTTGACGCTTGTACTTCTTGGATATTTCTTGGGGTGACACGCGTGGCATCCCCAATCTTGAGCTTTAGTCCATCCTTCATCTCATTACTCATTCCTTCCATACACCTGGAATTTTTCCTTCATACAAAACTTCACACAATCTTTATTAGCAACATTAGTGCACTCAAGATAAATAAGTCTTAAGGTTCAGTTCTAACATCAAATAAACTTCCACTAGAACACTAGCTACTGTAGCACTTCCCTCAAAAAGCTCAATTCCCCCAAAGAACTCAAAAAGGAACCAACAAGAAGCAAATGCACAAAATGGTAGGAATCTGTCAAAACAGACCAGCAGGTAAAGACGAATTTTTTCGAAGACTTTATGTTGCTCAGATCAAAAAGTGTTGAACTAACGTAAGTTAGATAACAACCTGGGGCAGAAGCAAAAAAATTCACGCCTCAAAAATACGTTCAGAGTTTTTACACGAATTATTACGGTGAAGCACAGAAATCTGTTTCCGGACAGCAACTTTCCCAATCATTACTTCTCTCTCATTAGAGGCTACCCTTGGCACAAAAATCAAATAAAAAGGATAAGGAACGGTTATTACAGAGGTAATAACTTCCAAGACTCATCTAAAACTTTTGGGTTACCTCCCAATAAGTACTTTTCTTTAACGCCTTTAAGTTAGGCATAAGAAGCAAGAAAGAATCAAGTGTTCTTAAATGAAGAAGCATGAAGATCAATACTAGAAATATTTTCAACAAGGCAAGGTATATCATCCAAATAAGTTCTAGAGGATCCTTTCTCAATGCTCTTAGGTTCACTATTCTCATCAAAAGGGTTTGCAGGAACAATCCAATCAAGATTCTTTTCTATGGCATCATGTATTGCTACTAGTTTGAAGGGTATTGGTATCTTAGGTTCCTCCCCATTAGGTTCGGTTTTGTTCATCTTTTCTCGTGTACCAACAACATCTACACATGAGCCTAGCATATTGAAACGTGCAAAGACTTTCCTAGCTTCCTTGGCAACATCATAGAACTCCTTAAACAAAGTTTCTAGAATAAAATCCCTCTTTTCAGGGTCTTCAATTTCTTTAAGCTTAAGAAACATTACTTGCATTAAGAGGTTGCGGTTAACAAACCTAGCTTCTAACATGTGAATTAAAGAAGCTGCAAAAATCTCATAGTTTGGAGCTAGTTCTGCAAGGGATCTATCCTCAGTATCTTCATGTTTGCTAACATGATTAAAGAACTCTTCAATATTATCTTTCCCAATTATAGAACCACTACCAATTGAAAGGTCTTTCAGGGTGAATGTGGGGATCAACATGGTGAGCTAAGGAAGGGGTGACAACTAAAGGAGACTTAATTTTTGTGTGTTTTTGAATAAGAAAGAAAACTAGTAAAACTATTTTTTTGATAAAGAAACAAGCAAACAAAGAAAAAAAGAAACTAATCAAAACAAAAAATAACAAAGTAAAGAGAGTGTTTATGAGGGACTCCCCTTGTGAAGATGTCCTTGACTCCCCGGCAACGGCGCCAGAAAAATTCTTGATGGCTCAATGCACGGCGCCTAGAAAAGTGTTGGTGTGTGGTTGATGTAGAGCTCGTTGGGAACCCCAAGAGGAAGGTATGATGAGCACAGTAGCAAGTTTCCCTTAGTTATGAAACCAAGGTTTAATCGAACCAGTAGGAGCAAGGAAACACCCCAAAGGTGTTACTAGCTGAGCTTTGGCAGGGCGCACTACCGGTGCTAGTAGCAACGTGGAGACCTGCACAACACAACCACAGAACTTTGTCCCCAACTTGCGATGAGGTTGTCAATCTCACAGTGTTTTGCGGAAAACAAAGGATTAAACGTATTAAATGGAAAGAAGTAAAAGTTTGCAGAAAGTAAACACAAAGAAGTAAACAGTTTATAGATTGTATGTAAATTAAAGGACCGGGATCCATAGTTCACTAGAGGTGGCTCTCCTTAGATAGATAACATACTGGGTGAACAAATTACAGTGGGGAATTGACAAACATCGAGAAAGCAATACATGCATATGCTAATCATCTTGACTCCTTTGAGACTTGATTGGGCATTACAACATTATACATAGATCTCCATCCAACTGCATCTATGACTAATAATCCACCTTCAGGTTATCATGTGAACCCCCTCCAGTATTAAGTTGCAAGCAACAGATTATTGCTTTACGAAATGCATGTAAAGTAAACAATAGATTGTTCTATGAACAAAGGATTGTTGTTTTCTCCCTAGTAGCAACATCACATCTAGTACCTTAGAGATTTCTGTCACTTCCCCAGATTACTAGAGGCATGAACCCACTATCGAGCATAAATACTAACTCTTGGATTTGCTAGCATCTACTTGTCCAAGATAGCTACTAACAACGAAAAGCATGCAAGATCACAAATAACAAAGACATGATAGAATCAATAATCAATCTGAAATAGCATCTCAATATCCATCGGATCCCCGCAAACACAACATGCAGAATTATAAATAGATGATCTTGATCATGAACAGAGCTCACAAGATCTAAACATGAAAGCACAAAGGAGGAGAACCAGCCATATAGCTACTACATGGATCCGTAGTCCAAGGATGAACTACTCACGCATCACACTGGAGGCTTGCATGGTGATGATGAAGGCCTCGAGGGTGAATTCCCCTCTCTGGCAGGGTACCGAGAAGAGCTTCAGATCCCTCTCGATCTAGAGATGGAGATGACGGTGGCTACAGACTCTTTCGTGGATGTTTGATCGGGTACTTAGGATTTACGTCCCGAGGGCATCTTATAGTCGGAAGGGGAGGCTGAGGGCGTGCCAGGGGCCACCACACCACCCCCTGGCGCGGGCCCAACCTGACCGTGCGGCCAGGTGGTGTGGCCGGCCTCTGGCCCCTCTCCGTCTCGTATTCTGGCACTTGATGATTTCCGGAAAAATAGGCACTTTGGCTTTTGTCCCGTCCAATTCCAAGAATATTCATTTTCTGACTTTCCTGGAACCAAAAACAGCAGAAAACAGGCAGCTGGCACTGTGGCTCTTGTTAATAGGTTAGTCCAAGAAATCATATAAAAATTACTCCAAAGTTGGAACAAAACACAAGAAAGTGGATAAAACCAAGCATGGAATATCAAAAATTATAGATACATTTGCAATGTTTTAGGCGCACGCGTCCCCCCATCGCATGGCGTGCCGCCGCTCTCCCCCGTCACGCACGGCACCGTCGACCTCCCTAGAGGCCGCTGCCGCTCTCCCCCGTTGCGCTCCCCCAGGTACCGGCTGTCGCAGGCGCGTCTCTCTCTCCCTCTCCTTCTCTATTTTCTCTATTTATTAGTTATAGTTTAGTTTAATTAATTATTAGGGTAGTAGTAGTTAGTTAGTAGTATTAGCTAGGGTAGTAGTAGTTAGTTGGTAGTAGTAGCAGTAGTTAGTTAGTAGTATTAGGGTAGTTAGTTAGTTATTATTAGTAGTAGTTAATTAGTTAGTAGTATTAGGGTAGTAGTAGTTAGTTAGTTAGTAGTATTAGGGTACTAATAGTAGTTAGTTAGTAGTAGTAGTAGTAGTAGTAGTAGTTAGTTAGTAGTATTAGGGTAGTAGTAGTTAGTTAGTAGTAGTAGTAGTTAGTATTAGTAGTAGGGATGGTACCCGCCGGGTTCGAGGTTGGGTCCTGTCGGGTTTGCGGGTTTCGGAGTTACTGCTTTCCCCTTGGAGTTATATGATCCCCTCGGCCTTTGAGGTTAGGGACGGGTGCGGCAACACGCGCCATATAGGGACGATGGACGGGCGCGGCAACGCACGCCATATATTAGGGTTTCTTCGAATTATGGTTTACATCCCTAGCCCATCAAACCACGCCTACCTAACCTCCTCGCTTGGCCGCTTCGACTCATCCGTTTTTCCCCTTCTGCAGAAATATGGAACCCAGAGACGAAGAAAAGAAAATGGCACTTGAGGATATGATCAATGAGGGAGGACATATCGATAACGATGTCACCTCGCTATATCTGAACAACTCCGGTGAGGGAGAACCGGGTTTCGACCAAACAGACGGCTCCGGTGAGAGAGAAGCTGTCGAGGGAGAAGCCGGCAAGGTGCATATATATTAATAAATTAATCCTCTGTTGTCTATATACATATATATTAACGCTCTTTCTTCTTTTAGCCCTCCGGATCGACCAAATCTTCTAAAAATAATAAACGAGGCCCAGCCAAAAAGTTGGGAGACCATGAAAGGTACAGGATCAAAGAAGTCGCTATAGGCGGTGAACCGAAGGCTCCCATTGATGCTGCAAATAAATTTATAAGGCAATGCGGAGTTATTGTTAGGGACTACATCCCGATCACCGTCAGAGAATGGAATAGGTCGTCAAAGGATCCAGAGTCTCTATATGTCAGTGACTTAGCCAAAGACACTCTTTGGAAAAAAGCTCATGGTTAATTTCACCCTACCGACGTTAGAGGTGTATCCAGATGACTACGCTCCAGATGAGTATATTCCAACTCAGGAGGAACTATAGAAATAGATGGAGCAAGCCATTAAGGAGTACACTCTTAAGAAAATGGCCCAACAATTCAACAACTAGAAGAAAAGATTGCACCTTGACTTTGTCGTGAAAGAGAAGACTCCAGATTTCACTACTAGAGCGTATGAGAAGATAAAAGACTACTGGGCTGATTTTGTGGCGTACAAGACATCGGCGCCAGCTAAGAAAAGATCTGAAACGAATAAGCAAAATGCTGCTAAAAAGCAGTATCACCATGCTATGGGGAAAGGTGGCTACAAGGCTAGCAAGCCTATGTGGGAGAAACTCGAGACCAACCTGATAGCTAAAGGGATCACCCTAGAGCCATACAATTGGATCGAACATGTAAGGAATTGGTTTTACGGGAATGGGGCACGTTGGACTCAAAAGGTAAGTGCATATATAACATAAGACATAAAGAAACTCCCATACCCATCAAAGACATTAGAAATGCAGTAAAGGCTGTTGAAGATGGGGAGTTCATTCCCGGTAGAGAGAATGACGAGCCCGTACTCGCCTTTGGGAACACGGAACACGAGGGACGAACACGAGGCACAGAAGGCTCCAAACCATGGAACCTTGGTTTTGCTGACCATAGGAAGAAATATCCCGATAGAAGCCGTTAAAAGAGAAAGGAAAGGGAGGAACTTGAAGTAATGAAGCAGAAAGACCGGATGCGCAAAATAGAATAACAATTAAAGCAGCATCAGGATCAACTTGACAAACTTAGCCAGCAAGCTACCGGCCCATCTCAGCGGCACATGGTAGATGAAGCTGCCTTCAATGCTACTGGCCCATCCACTAATCGAAAAAGCAGCATGGCTTCCACGGAGCTCCCCGGTGATGATGCTAATGATGCACCAGCGATGGCTCCTTCGCTACCCAGTGGATGATATCATGGAGATGACACATGGTGAGCTACATGTGAAAGTTGTCAACATAAGCATGAAGGTGGCGGTCGGCTATGCCTTACCATTAGTTGGACTGATACCAACTTACCATTATTATCCGGTTCCACAGGGCTACGCTATTGCTGGGGTGGATGAAGTTATGGACGGATTCGCACAACTCAAGCTTGACTACCCTGCAAGTGAAGGGGATGTGACTGAGCTAGGAGAAGCAAAAAACATGACCATTCTATGGCGAAAGGAACACATCATGCTTTCAAATCGGATGCCAAGGCCATCCATTCCTTAGAGCATAACTCCATCTTCGTCGTAGCCTCACCCATCTCCAGCGCATCAGCCGTCTTTGTCGTCGCCACGACAGGTGCTGTCTCCGCCACCGGGTCAGCCGTCTTCGCCGCCTCATTAGCCGTCTCCAGCATGGTCGTCTTCGCCGCCGCGTCAGCCGTCTCAGCCCCTCCCAAAAGTACAAAAGGGCCAGGGCCAAAAGAGAAAGAGTAACCGATCACCAAAGCATGTACCGAAGCCCCTCCCAAAAGTACCAAAGGTTCCTCCCAAGAGAGCTTATGACTATACTGAAGGGGAGAATGCGGTGATCGCAAAGGCCCAAACGCGATAGTGGTTTGATAGCCTCAAGTGGCCAAAAGAGCCATAGTTCCCTAGCACTAAAGAAGAAAATGGCAAAGTGCAAAAAATGTTGAAGACCCTTCATCCACCCGAGCCAAGGCTGTCATCAGACTATGACCGCTCTATTGTCAAGTCACATCAGTCAATGGTGCGGTCAAAGAGCACTAGTGTAAGCGGGAATTCAGTTCCCCGGCTCGGTTTACAGAAAAACAAGGAATGCCCCCGCTCAAAGTGACTTCCGATACCATGGTGGAGTCGAGCAAAGCTGCGAACAAGCAGTATGATCTAGAAATTGTTGCACTATATGGAGAAGTGGCCGCTGCTCAAGGTATGACTATTGCTCAGTACTTCGACCAGTTAGATTTCCCCGTGGCTGAGGAAGCATACAAATACGAGTACGGGAAACCTCTCGTCAGACCTGAGGACGTCAAGTATCTACCAACAAAAATGTGAAGATTGCATAACTGGTACATTAAAGCCACATAGGAAGGGGCAAACTAGATAGTGATCGGAGTTCGAAACGAGCATTACGGGCATGGAGATGCCCAGATACTGATTGAATTTCCTGAACTACATCAGTTTTTCAATCAAGACACCCTCGACAAATCATTCGTCAGTGCCTACTGTCTGTAAGTATTATTTCTCTAATAATTAAGTCTCTAGTTCGCTCACCTTGTTTATATCGCATGTATAATCATACTCACTATATTATGCAGACTAAAGATTCTCGAATGCAGAAGAGGACAGATCTATGACATTGGGTTCATGAAATTACTGTGAAACTTAATCCCAAGGACACAGAGGATAAAATTGTAATGTCTCTAAGGTTTCAAGAAACCAAAAGGGAAATATTATTACCTTACAACTTTGAGTGAGTGTTATTGTCTTGTACACATTCTATTCACTTACTCGATGTTAAGTGTATAATTGATGAGTTATGCATGCGCAAATTCCATTATATTCTGCTAATCATTCAACCTGACAATAGAGTAGTATAAGTCATGGACTCTAAGCGTAAACCCCTTGAGAAGTGGGAACCCATGCAGGATATGCTCCAGCGGTAATTTCAGTCATTATGACACTATATCAGCAACTTTCGTTCATTTACATGCATTAAGTAATTAATAACTCATTTCATTCATTTTCTTTGCCGGGCAGCGCTTAAAAACGATTCACCAACAAGGCTAAGGGTGCCTGGAAAGAGAAGCTTACATTTAAAACACTAAATGTAAGTACTACTAGCTAGATCCGCGCATCTCTTTGATTCTAGTTTCGATACCATTATCATGCTTAATTATTATTATTTTGATTGAACTTTATTCTTGTGAAGTGTCTGAGGAAGTCAGACGGAAATAACTTATGTGGATACTATGTCTGCGAGTTCATTCGTCAGACGACCTATGAGAAGGGCAGAAACTTAGAACAACTTCAAGTATGTAAACAATATTCAGAAATTTGTTTTATTACCATCAATTGCGTTTAGTTTCATTCATATATGTTGACTCATTATTTTAAATTAGACCAAACGGTTGCGGGACAATCTTCTACCAAAGGATCGCATACAAGCAATCCAAGAGGAAATTGCGGGATTCTTAGATGCAGAGGTCCTAGATCCAAAAGGAGAATACTATCGAAAGATTATGATAATGTAATAGGGATCATAAAAGACTTTATATTGTATATATGCATGGATGTAATATATTTGACATTTGCTGTGTAATATAATCGGGACATGTTTTGTAATATAATGGTTTCCTTAAGGTAGATGACACTTACCCCAACACTATGTTGTGAGGAATGCTCGTCCTTATAGTAGATGGTGCGAGGTTGATGTTACCGAAAGTAGATTCTCGTGGAGGCATGGTGCGGATTTGAGGGACATCCTTAGTGTCACAAAATAAAGGCTGCCCAAAACACAAGAAGGAAATACATAAGGGAGAAACAAAATAAATGAAAAAAACTCTACCGCGGCACAAAAAATGCCCAAAATGCTGCCGCGGTAGAGACGCATAGATCTCGGTTCGTATTACGAACCGGGACAGATGACCCTCCCCCCTTGCGATAGCCAGCGGCCACGTGGACCTCCCTTTTGTCCCGGTTCGCAGCCTAACCGGAACTAAAGGGTTGGGGCTTTAGTCCCAATTGCCTCGTCCCGGTTGGGCAACCGGGACTAAAGCCCCTTACAAACCGGGACAATATGCGCCGTTTCTCCTAGTGTTTGTGGCACTTGCTGCAATCTCTTGAGCTTACATGAAAAATATCGTTGACTGGGTGTATGTATATATACATGCGTAGCAGTACCTTGATATGTGCTAACCTGGTTGTGCATTCAAAAGGTTTTTTTTACATGGACATCTAAAGAGTTAATTGAATGTCTGCCTGAACTGGGTCGTATTATTTGTCCAAGGAAAAAGCTATAGGTTTGGCACATTTTTCCATAATGAAATTTTTATTAGGCTGCTGTGTGTAAGTATACTCATGCTTTTCACCACTTTTTACATGGCCACTTTTAACAATTGGTCAACTACTGTCAATCGCACATACAGATGCTCAAGTGATTTGATCCTAATTTTCTCGTGTGATTATGTTGATAGATAATATAGAAAAACTTGCATGTTTATCTAAACCTTTTTCAACTTGTCAACTACTATCATATTGAAAGGTTTATTTGTATGTTTTTCATGATTTGTAATTTCACATTACTCAAGTAAAGTGAATGTTTATCCAAACATTTTTCACTTCCCTTGAATTGCTTGAGACTTAAGTGAAACTGGAATGCAATTGAATTCTTTTGTAACATGACTGTTACATTAATTTTCTTGATAGATTCCTCGGTAGCATACACCTCAACTTTTGATTTTTGGATGCTCCTGATTTAGTTAGGTCATAATGATATTTCTGACTCGCCTTTTTTTGGGCGATTAGGCAATCTCCCGTGCTCTGGTGACATTTAATAGTGGTAAGACATGGCTAGCAACATACCTTCTTTTGCTTCTGTGGTCTTCATAGTTCTATCTTTACTTTTTAGTGATGCTCTTGTCTGTGTTGTTGTAATGTGAGCAACACAATTTCTTTTATAATGGAAGCATATTGTAGATACAACAACTCAACTATGTTGGAAAAAACAACATAAACTAAATATGGAGTAGAAAACTGAACATTGGAGATATAGAAGGTAAAAACACAAATAATTTTTAGTATTCAAAGTTATCTGCATGCTATTCAAAACGAAAGCTAAGGTAGCTATAACCATTTTCCTAATTAGCTGATCAAATCTTACATGTCGTGACAGTGAAACATAAATTTTGGGTGGCTTGTCTGGCTTTTCTGTAGCGGAATTTGCATTAGGGAGAAAAGTGGAAGCTAAGTAGCTAGAACCAATTGATAAAATCAGTGTCTAATATCATGTGAATAGTTCAAAGTATATCCGATGAACTCTTAATTCGATTTCTTTCCTTTTGTTCAGCCACATATTGCCTATTATAGCAACACTAATCCAAGCACTAATCTCTCTATAGTGTTTTATAACCCTCTAACCCTCTCGGGGCTTCATAAAATTGCCTACCACTTAGCAAAATGTCCATCTGATTCCTATGATTTTCTGTTATGTATATATTTGTCCAAAACTCTGAAGCAGCAGAAGTGAGTTTGGTCGAATGGCCAATGTTTCTTCTTGAAGGCGGTTGTTTTTTCTTTGGTGTTTCTCTCTCTGATGTTGTAATTTAATCTTTGAACATGATTATCTGATTTTACCTATGTACCTTTTTATCTAATATAAGAATATTTAATTATTCAGTGATAAATGTTTAAAAATGTATCTTAATAAATGTTTTAAAAAATATCTTTATTCAATGATAAAATTTAATGCTTAATCTGTACATTGTGTTTAGACTAATAATCCTTGTTTTAGACAAAGTAAATTATATGGTTGCTTAACTGTAAAATGATGTGTTTCCTCTTAATTGTGGTTGCTTAAATGTTATGGATTGTACCAAATTCTTCTTTGTTTAGATATCTATCTCATGATCTGATATGATTTATTTTAAAAACAGATCCTACAAAATTAAATAGAATGTCATATTAGGTCTTATTTTTCAGGAGCACTTCCTAGAAGACCGAAACTTGGACTATTGGCTTTTGGTGAACATCTACGTTTTTTGCTTGTGAAAAGGTATGCATCTAGAATCAGAAATGAGCTCTTTAGGTTGGCATGCCGAGATGTGCATTACCTATAGTGTTCATTCTTCATTTTATAGTGCATACCCATGACTTTTACTTTAAATTTGAGGTGACTGATTTAAGAACCATAATATAGAGAATGAATGTTAGTATATTTTATTATTATGCAGAAGGCACCCATTAAACTTAGAAGGAACCGAACTGATGTGGACATCACACAAATCACGACAATGTGCATCAAGCCTCAAATCTTCTTCACGATGACCAGCAACCCAAACTGGCAGGAGTTACAGGATGCACTGCTTCCGGGCCAAACCCCACAGGACCGACTTGATCTTGTGGCTCGTGTGTTCAAGGACAAGCTAAAGACGATGAAAGAGATGTTGATCAAGAAGCATATCCTAGGCGGTCTGGAGGCATACTTCTATGTGATAGAGTTCCAGAAGAGAGGCCTCCCTCATGCCCATTTTATGTTGATGATTTGAGCAGCTTTCTTGGTTGGCATTTGAAATGTAATGATTGTTATACATGCACTTGAATTACAACTTGTCTATCTTTTGTATTTGACTTACAACTTGGCTATCCTTTTTGTACACATGAATATTTATATGCACTTTATGTTTACATGTGTGACGGAAAGAAAATTTAAACTTCGCGGCAAAGCACGGGTATAGCGTGGATCGGTTGTGTATATTCTAAAAACATACAATTAAGGGTGTATAAACGCAACCCGGGATGTTAGTTCCTGACTGAAGTGATTTTGCCATAATGGATCTTACCAAGGTCTGGTGATTTGTTTATCTTTGAAACTAGGTCCGAAATCAGGGAATGTGTTCTAAAAACTGATTTGTTTATCTTCCAAAATAGGTTTGGAACAGGGGAAGTATTCTGAAAACTTAATAGCTAAGAGGTGGGATGAGATTTTACATGGCATAACGTTATTCTACAATGTGAACTCTCATATTTAGAATACAAATTTGTATTGAGCATTAAAACTCTTGAGAAAGTGTTAGTCAATCTTGGGTGCAACACACTTGTAGGGAACATGTAGTATGTAACATATACGGGTAAATTATGCTGTTATTTTCTACCTATGTCTAATTTTATTATTTCGTGGCAATGCACGGCCATTCAACTAGTAGGAGTAATATGGTCAAAGAGGAGTATTCTTATACGACGTCTTCAGCGTCGGTTACCGCTAAAACTCCTGAAGCGGGATCCCGGGGCCAGCCCATGGAGCATCTCGATCGTTGTTGTGGCTTCCCTTTTTTTTCTCGACCACTGGCTGTTTTGCTTTACGTATTGGTTCGATCTCTCCTGATGAAATTTTTGTTCAATTCAAAAACGGTTCGAATTTGAAAATTGTTCAAGAATTTGAGGAAACTTGATTATTTAAAAAAATTGAAATATTATTTTAAAAATAACAAACAGAAAAAAAAATGAACTGGAGATACTGGACCGGAAGGTTCAGAACCTTTCAAAAACCGGAAATAAACAAAACTTACGGAGTGGCAGGCCCGGAATTCCCGTGAGCATCAGCACCGTAGACGACGCACCATGCGTCCGTTAGGGATTGCGGTCAAAGAGGTAGCATGCTACACTCCTTTCGTCCATGCCCAATACGATAAGGCCTTGTTGGTCGGCCAGTGGGGGCCGACGGCAGGCAGCCTTTCGTCATTGCCTTCTATGATTAGCTCCTACCTAGTATATGCTATCGTCTAAGCCAAAAATGATTACATCTAATAATCGTTCAGGTTCAAGACGACTGAGTAATATTTATGAAAATGATTTTCGAATATTATTTTTAAAATAAATAATATTTCAAAAACATACCCAATTAACCATAAATGTGTTCAATGCACATATTCTGGAATTTTCATACATCTTCAGTCACAGCACAGCAAGTTCTGTGACTATGTAAACAACAAGTTCAGTTACAGCACAAACGTTCCGAGAGTAAGTTGTTTTACTCTGTGAACACCACACTATGTTCTTTCATTCCATATCACACTTTCACACTGTTTGTACCTTGATAGTTATCCATTCTCCTCTTCTTGCCTGACTTCACATTTCCAGGTTCCTTTTCTAGCTTTGGCTGTTTCCTCAACTGTTTATCCACATGTCCGACAATTTCTCCATTTGTCTTATCCAATTCTGGTTCTGTTACATGCCAGGAACCTAGGAGTTGATCAGAACTGGGTATGTACATTCTTCATGCAATTAATAGTTTGCTGCAGTCATGGTCACCTACATAACGCATTTTTTTTCTATATAATCAGAATGACATAACTACTACCCAGACTCTACTCCTTAGTTCAACATTTGAGTCATAGATAATTCAAGCTTTTAAGTGATGTATCAGAACAACTTAGTACTTCCTCTGACCCAAATTAATTGACTTCGATTTGTCCAGATTTGACTGTATCTCGACATGCTTTATTATTAGATACATCCGTATCTTGACAAATTTAAGTCAACTAATTTGGGTCGGAGGGAATATTAATAATAGGTTCTAAATTGAAAGTAACGTATGAGGGGAAGTAATGCATTTTTACGTTAACGCTACAAATCAGGAGCATCGACAGTGAGAACTATAACAGAAAATCTAAAGGTCACCTTAAGAGAAGTGAGGACATGGTAAAATAGTATGAACCCTCTCATTTTCAGCAGATAGCTACGGGGGTTTCTTCTCTCGCTAACCTTAAAAAATTTAATAAATCCGTGTAGGCAGAATTCCAACTATCAACGGAGTTGCCGAACCAATATGCCTCCTAATAAAGTCTAACACCTGAAAATAGCTAACACAAGAAACTTTCTCATCACGGCGGAGAGTGGATGCAGTGTCTACTTCCTTTGGGGGATGCAGCGTCTACTTCCTCGTCGCGGCAGAGAATTCACATTTTGAGATCCGAGGGATGCAGCGTCTACTTCCTTGCACCACATCCATCATCAAGGAGTGGTGGCCGGCGGTGGCTAGGCGGATCACTTTCTCGTCGCGGCGGAGAGTGAATTCTCTCCTCTTGCTAGTCCTTCGGGGCTGTGGCTCGAGCGGAACGGCCAGATGTTTGATCACCACGCGACTGACGCCGCCACGGTGGCCTCCCGCCTCACCAAAGAATGGCAGGAGTGGCTGTCTTGTAGGAGTGGGGCTAGAAGAGTAGTAGTATGATGCCTCTGTATACGGCGGCCGTGTCCAAAGGGGACGGCCCCGGCCTAGCGTGGTCACGTGGTCGTGTCGCAAGGGTTGCCTTGTTGTATGGATCATTCCTGTAATCTCTATCTTCTGCCTGCTTAATATAATGACACGCAGATCTCCTGCGCGTTCTCGAAAAAAAATGGACATTTCTTAGAAACATAATAGTGCAAATAATTAAAAGGAAAGAACAAAATGCTTGTACACAATAGTAGCACCACATAAATAGCATCATCGAACGGCAGCAGAACAGCACCTAGCGCCCAATCACTTGCAGGATAAATGCGATACGCGGATGAAGCGTCAGGGTGTATATATTAAAGGTAAAATAATATAATGACAATCTTCTGAAACATCAAATAGATATAAAACAGTACATGCACTGATGATGTTAGCATACAGGATGTCGTCTTCAGGTTTGTTAACACATCAAAGACAACCTGTGTCATGGTAAATGAACATGTCTTGGATAGCCAAAACAACAATCTGAAGGGCAGAAATGGTCATTTCTTTGACATCAGAACAGATAAACACTATTCTTGTTTCCTTCCTTAGCAAGCTAGACTTAAGGCAGTAAGCATGTACATGGATAACCATAAATTTATTTACCCACAGGATACCAACCACGAGGAAGTCTAATTGTAAGCTAATACTCTCTTAGAAAAATATCACCATATCATTTCTTTATTTGCAACAAGCTAGCCCTTAAACCACTAAAGTATGTAGAGGAATAACCATAAATTTGTTTACCTACAGGAACTACAATCATAATGAAGTCTAAATATTAACAATAACAAAAAATAGGGGAGACTCCGCGTTAAAACAAGGGTAATTTTCCTTACTGGGCAACTGATAAAAGATGTGGTGAAACAGGAAGTCTTGTATTTTTGCGTAAATCTAGAGTTTCAGCATACACCGGACATAACCAGTTATTTCACTAATCAATTCTCCAGAATAACAAGCATCCATGTTTACTGAGCCATGCAAGTTTTTCCCAGTATGACCTGAAACGCATAAAAACAATAGTTGGTAA
Source organism: Avena eriantha (assembly GCA_910589775.1). NCBI lineage: Eukaryota > Viridiplantae > Streptophyta > Magnoliopsida > Poales > Poaceae > Avena > Avena eriantha. The sequence goes on from OU342745.1 coordinate 398,024,203, forward strand.
ACTGAAATTGTACATTCATAGGATTTACACCTCTGATCCATTACTAGCTTCCCATTTATTAGGTTAAATGTATCCTACTCAATCCGTGTAAAACATTTTGAAATGAACCTAGTGGCAACTGTCAGATCTGCAGCACAACATGATTTAACAGAACAAGACAGAATAAAGCATACATACATTTCCATGGAAGATACATGTGAAGATTGAGCTACTGGTCCTCTATTAGTTACTCTCAATCCAAAATCAAACTGGAGGTGGGAACTAAATGTTTAAGTCCACCAGATCCAAAGAACTGATGTGATTATTCATAGTCAAACTGATATGGATGCTCACTAAAAATAAGTAACTACTCCCTCCGTTTCAAAATATAAGATGTTTTAGCTTTGTGAATGAAGTGTATCTAGATACACTTCATTCACAAAGCTAAAACATCTTATATTTTGAAACGGAGGGAGTAACATGGAAGGGGAAAGAGAGAATATCCTTTAACTGAACATGGTTGATGTGCAAATTGGGGGGAATACACATTCCATATGCTTGCTCAACTATGTGCAAACGAGCTGCAGCTAAGAAGTGAGAATTGGTCCCTTTTAAATAGAGGAGACTAGCCGCGTCAAGTTTTCATTTATCAAACAGTCACACCCAGAAGGTAATTCTTCACAGCCTTCTCATCCTCGTGAACAGTACTTATGGTTACATGCCCATATCCACAGCTCTGGGCTTTTTCCCTGTCGTAAATGATCTGCAAAAAACACAAAGTAGAAACTGTGTTTAGAACAAAGAGAAAACCCATATATGTTCAGCTAACTACATTGTCTAACTACCTCCCAACAAAACTAATGAAACAGATATATTTGACAAATGACAACTACATAGCATACGAATGAATAAGCTAGTAAAACAAAGGAAGAGGCCAATTAGGTTGGCTTCAGACTAAGGTATTCCTCCTGAACAGTACTCATGGCGACAAACCCATATCCATAGCTCTGGCATGTTTCACTGTCGTAGATGATCAGTACAAGACAAAGTAGAAACTGTATTTTAGATGAAAGAGAACACCCATAAATGTCCTAATAACTGCATTGTCTAAACAGATATTGCATGAGTATCCTAGAGAAGGTGAGAAAACGATGCATGCAGTCTTCATAAGAAACATATTTAAATTATTTCCTGGTTTATCTCTAGCCTACCCCAAGTTGCTTGGGAAAAATGCTTTGATGTTGTTGCCTGGTTTATCAAGAAGCTACAACTGCACGCCCAAAAAATTAAAGAGTATAATGACCAATGCAAGTGGCTAGACATGAACCCGCTAAGGGCTTGTGATCAGCAGCGTTTCCACACAACAAACATTGGCGAAAACAAAATCATACAGCTATGGACTACAACCTAAACATAGCATACAAGCTCACACTTAATACAAAGACAAACACGTGTGACCTGTCAGACTATCAAACTAAATTAAGCATGCAAGCCTGAGATGAAGTATTTATGTACTTGTATGCCACAGACGAATGTTGTTTGCAAGTCAAATTGGACCCTGAAATAACAGCAAGAGCCTCTTTCACAGAGAAAAATACTTGCAAGCGATGGCAGAATATTAGCACATAACAGAACTTCTAATTTATTCTTAAAATATTTTAGAATCCAAACATAGGTGTTGAGCAAAGAATTTTGTCAGTCCGGTGGTTATTATTCGGGGATACTGTCCTAAAATCACAGCAACATGGACCCACAGAGAATAGGTAAGGAGAATGGTTGAAAAAACGCAATCTGATATACCAAGATATGAGTAGCACACCCAATTAAAATGTTCAAACACGATCATCTTTGAGTCCCATGGAACGATATCAGAGTCAAGCCCCAGGAGGCATCAGCTGGATAAGCAAGAATATAGCCACCAAAAGTGGATGTAAGTTTTCAGACTTGAGGAGTCTTACCTCAACAGCCCAAGAAAGGATTGTCTTCTCAGTTGGTGAGCATGTTACCTCGACAGTGTTGCCATTCAGAAGAGTCAAGAATCAGTATGGTGTAGAAGGACCAATATCAATTACGTCAAAATAAGAACAGAGAACTGTAACTAACAGTATTGACAGCTGGGAACCTATTTTCGGCCAAAAGGTAGCAGGGACCCTAAAGAAATGGCGTTGCACTGATGACAGTTTTGACTGTTAACTGCTAATACTCATTGCCAAAAGCAAAAAATATCTATTTTTTCGAAACAGATGCCATTTTAGTGTCGGCACAGCCTCCACTGTACATATATGGAAGTGTATTTAATGTTAAATTCCAGTTGTTTAACCTAGCTGCAGTTACCTGCATTTGAGTAGCACAATTGCAAGCGAAATTATATCAAATAACCAAGTATAAGGCTATAAGGTCAATTCCACTCCGCTCATAAAACGATTAATCTAGCTGACAAGCAACTCAAATCTGTTGATTGAGTCGCACGTCTAATTGATCTCTTGGTTGAGCAGACAGGGATGAGCAAAAAAACAATATCTACCTATCTAATATTTCTGTATGTGGATTCACCCAGTGGAAACAAGGTACCAGCAATACAATGGGTAACAGGAACAAGTTGAGATTACACACAGAACACTATCCAAACAGCTATATCTGAATAATTGTACTAGAAGTCGATCATTATACAGAGGGAATGAGCACAGGCGTTATCACAAACAGATGGTATGCAACAAAATTTTCATCAATTTCCCAGACCATCAATTTTCATCAATAACCTAGGTTCACAAGCATACACTCAAGCAGCCAATTGAACAGGACATCAAATTCCGAACAGAGAAAACAGATTGGCCTTAGGGCATCTAAATTTCTGGAATTGGGGAACTAAAGAAATGTAGGGCAGGGGCGAGTGTGCGGCACGCTCACCGTTTCGTGTACACTGCTGACCGGGGCTTCTCTTCGTCGGCGACCAATACTCTGCGGCAGCGGAGGGCATAGGCTTGCCTTGGTTCATGGTTCCTACGGCCAGCGTCTGCGTCGACGGCATCGAGGCCAGAAGCTTCACGGCACGTGCATCCTCGCGCACGCGCTTGGAACGGCCCGGGGCTTCGAGGTCGGGCCGAAAGCGCGCCTGCGCAGACGCCTCAGGCTCCAGGCCGTGCCGGAGATGGCGACATCGCCGTCGCCCCGGGAAAACCCTATATCACCAGGTCGGTGCCTACTGCGCGCCGCCCACCCCGCGCGCACGGTATGGGCCGGCCCAGTTCGGCAAGCCTTCAGCTTTTTCTGTTTCTTTTCTATTATTTTTCTGTTTTACTTTTTACTTTACTATTTCTTTCTTTTTCTGTTATATTCATTTTTTGTTCAGATTTAAAAAATATTTAATTTTGAAAATATTGAAATTTCAAAAAAATTAAAATTTCAAAATATCCATATCGAAAAGTAAAATGCGCCGTATGCAAAGTCGCTTCCCTATTTTGACCTTGGCAACATTGCTCGATGATCAGCCATTTGGTCTAGCAGCTGGATCCCTCATGCCAGCCTCCTTTGTACAGGAAACATGTATATGTTGAACATTTTTCGGTCATATCCGGTGTTTTGACCTTGTTAACGTTGCTCGAGGCGGCAGTCGTGTATGGTCTTGCTGCTGGGTCCCTAATGACAGCCTCACTAGACAAGAAACTTGCATATCGTGGTCTTATTTTTTCCTGTCGTGATAGCCGTTTTGCCCAACGTTGCTCGATGTCCCTGATGTCAGCCTCTCTATGCAAGAACATATCTATGTTGGACTTTTTTTTAGTCTCCTCCGTTACTTTAACCTTCTTAACTTATCTCGATGCAGGTGTTTGGTCTGTCTAGTGGGTCCCCGATAAAGAAATATTGCTATAAAAAAGGTGAAAATAAAATAAAAATATGTACACATAGAGGATTCGAAATCAAGACTTCATTACGTGTTAACTGAGTGCGTTGCCACTACACAAAAGATAATTTATGAAATTATATCATTAAACCCTTTATAGTAATTGTAACTATGTGAAAGATCATGGATGCCTCCTAGAGGGAGAGTGAATAGGCGGTTAAAAACTTTTACAAGATGGGCTTAACAAAGGCGGAATAAAACTTGCTTTTTTTTGTCAAACACAAGGCTTATATATCATATGGTTCACCTATGTGCACCAACAACTTATGCTAAGTAAGACAAGTAACAATATGATAGCAAGATATATTACTTCAAGTACAAAGGCTATCGCAATGTACAATGCATAAGTAAAGAGCTCGGGTATAGAGATAACTGAGGCACGCGGGGACGACGATATTTTACCGAGTTCCTCCTAACAAGGGAGTACGTCTCATTGGAGGGGTGGGCGGTACTAAGACCACCAACGCCACAAGTGGCCTCACCCTATTCTCCCAAGGACCCATCACATGGTGAGCACCCGATCCACTATGGGACACTTGAGGGCAGTCACCAAACCTGTACATGATTGGGGGAATCTCCACAACTTAATTGGAGGCTCTCAATAATCGCCACCACGGCCAATATCATGGGGAGATCTCCACAAGTTAATTGAAGGTCCCAAGAACATGCCACAAAGGCCACACAATCGTCTAGGGTTCCAAGAACCCAAGAGGGACAATCTTCTTGATTTCACCAACCATATCCTCCGAGGAGAACTCAAACCGATGCACCTAATGCAAATGGTAAGAACACCACAAAGATGCTCCAATCCTTCACTTTCAAGTTCCAACAAAGCTACTAAAGCAATTGGGGGAACAAGAGAGGAAGAACACAAGGAGAACACCAAATCCTCCAAGATCTATATCCCAAAGATTCACTCACAAAGAGGTGATATGGTTTGGTCAAATTGTAGATCTAGATATCGATCTTCCTCTCAAATATGTGCAAGAATCATTGGAGGGGAAGAAAGAAATATTGCTCAGCTACATCCCTTTTATTCTTAAAATTTTCTTTCTTTGTAATCATATATGTGTACATGTTCAATGAGAAATAAAGTATTGGTTGCCTCAAATTTTTATGAGAAGTTGTATATTACCATCTTATTTCCGAATGATCATGTCACGGTCGAAAATCCCAGAATACTTGAAAGTACTTTATGCTCATGTTTGTTCTGGTTACGATTTCCGATTCAAAAAATACTACCTTCGGGTATAAATCTAAATTTTCTAGTTTATACTTTGGTTCCTTATCTAATTGCCAGATGCGGGCATTTTCTGAGTAGTGAATTGTTTTTACTGGAAGCCGACTTTGTTTCTGAGTTTAAACTAGTTTAGCAATTGAACTCCGTTGCTCGTCAAAGTTTCCGTGTTGAAGGTTGGCTGGCTCACGAAAGGGACGAGGCGGAAAGCCAGATAAGAGATAAGTATAGGCAAAACAAAAAGTGCTTATGTAAACACATCGGGCACGACAAAATAAAGCCAAAAGTGATAAATAGAAGCATCAAATCTTAGCACTAGCAAAATGTTATACTACTTATTTAGAACCCGATTGTTTCAAAATGATACATTGTTTGTTCTGATGCTCTATGATGCAGGAGGAGAGGTAGGAGCTGCCGACTGATTGGAGACATCACCTTCAACTTGATATCTTTCCGAGACATTCAAATCCGATATGGTCTGTTCGTCGTCGGAAACTTCGGTTGTTTCTTCGGCAGGTGGAGGAGGCGTCTCCACGCGAGTAAAGAATGGAGTATCATAGCTAGTCAAATCAGCTATATGACATCCATATCCGGCGCAGGAGTCCATGATGGCTTTGATATCTTGCTCCTTGCCATCTTCATCCACAGTTGAATATCCTCTGGTTACTTGCCAGATCTCCATGCTTCCATGGTGGCTCATAACCATGGTGAGGGCGTTCTGTGTTGCGGTTCGCGCATAGGACATGTTCCAGTCCTGGATAAGCTGAGGCATCTCCTTTGCCTTGTCTTGCACCTCAAAGACGGACATTTTGTTCATGTTCGGCACTTTAAGAACTTTGCCAATATCCTCTAGTGACTGGCGGAAATTGTGAAGCAAATCACTGACTTCTGAAAGCCGGTTGGTGCGAGACTCGGTGGAGGAAGAATCTAGCAAATTCAGAGGACCTGAGTATATAAAGCAAAGGTCAGAAAAATATATCCGAACTCTTAGAGTCAGAAGAACGAAAAGTCAGAAAATAGGAAACATACCGAAGATGACATCGTCAAATTTGGTCATCTCCACCCTAAGGCTCTGGAGTTCAGCCTAGAGTGCCTCGGTGATGTCCTTTTCTCTGAATAGTGCATCATTAATATCCGAGATTTTTTGATCCTGGGCGGTGATCCTTCGATCGCGTTCTACGGTGGCCATGGAGGAGGATTTGAGGATGTTAGCAATGTTGCGTTCGTGATCCGCCTTAAGCTAGTTCAGCTCTCGCCGTAAGTCGGCGTTCTCCACCTCCAGGGTCTTCAAATTCTCGGTTCTTCAATCATTACACGTGATTCTTTAACCAGTGTTGTAAAACAAAAGACAATAGTTGAATAAGAAATTCGACTATGAAAGCAAAAAAGAACAGGGTTAAGGACTGAAATGATTACCTTCAGCCTCATCCTTAGATACCTTCAATTGAGCATTTTCAAGTCAGAGAGCTCTAAGCTCTCTCTGCTTATTGCAAATATTCTTCAATAATTCCTAGTTATAAGCATTAACTTTCTGTAAGTCAGAATAATATCTAGAGTTAGAAGTCTACTAAAGAGTCGGGCTAATATTGTAACTAGTATTAGCACGAGCCTGGGGGGCTACACTAGTTCGTTCTTTGGCATCCTATGAAACCATAAATCCGGATTGTCTATCCAACTTCATGCTTAGGGGCTAGAGGATATGATATGAAATAAAATAAATAAGGTGGGTTGGAATTCTGACTTACATGTTGCTCATGAGTAAGCTTGCTTAAGCTCATGCTCACTTCGGTGGTAACCTTCTCGACGAGGGTCAGCCGGATTATTGGCGGTGCGGAGCCACGCCGGCCTTCAGCCTCTCATCACGAAGACAAATTTATTTGAGAAGCTCGGAGTACTTGACGTCCTCGGCTTCTTGTGCTTCTTCCTCGGCGGTGATATTCTAGCTCTCCAAGCACTGTTGAGCCAACCTTTGTATCTCTTCTGCAGTTTTTCGAGTAATGCCAAGCTTGGCAATACCCGGATTACTGAGAAGATTATCGGCAAAAACCTTTGCCGAGGGATCATTACCCTTTGAGGGTTCACCCTTATCAACTGCCGAGTCACCCATGGTGACGTCGCTCTGCCAAGATTCGCCGGCTCAGGATGATGAGACGGATCTTCTGCGATGGACGAAGATGGAGTAATCTCCGGTGTTGTGGAAGGCTATGGGGCAGGAGTCGGAGGCGATGTGGCAGGAGAAGTCAAATTTAACTTTGACTGGCGCAGGGGCTATGATGATCCTCCTTTCCCCTTGCCCTTGGTGAGCTATTTATCTCTGAGGAGGTAACAGAACAAAGATCGTTACACTTCAGAAAGAATGAGAAATAAAACACAGAGACCTTGTGAGGAAAGTTACCTCTTCACAATGGGCACTTCCTTCGTGCCAATGGATACTGTCGGAGTCTTACGCTTTCGGGTAAGAGGCTCCGGCAATGGAACCAGTTCTCCATCGTCCTGAGAGAGCTTAGGAGGATATCCCTCGAGAGGAGCAAGCTCCAACTCGGGGAGGTCAGCAAGCTGAAAAGAACAAATATCTCAGTTTTGTAGAAAGAAACAATAATGAATAGATGAACACATAATCTGGGTTATTGCTAGAAAAGTTACTGGTGTTACAGCATCATCAGTCGTATGCATGTCCAAGGACAGCTCCCGGATCTTCCTCTCGATCCGCTCCCTTATCAACCACTTGATTTGGGACTCATAGTCCTTTTCCGAGTAAGGACAGGAGCAGATCTGGAGAGAGTCCGTCTTACTCTTGGTGACGGAGTGCACAAGCCGGTCGCCATGATGTTGGAGAGGCTGGATCCAGCATGCCAACCAGCAATGGACCAAGTCGGACCCTTTCAGGCCCTTGTGCTTCATCAGATATTAAATCCTCCTCTGAGCAAGAAGGAGATCGTCAGTGAGAGCCGGAGCATCTGCGTCCCAGGACTCTTGGGGTGTGGCGGCACTGTCAACAAAAGCCGGCAAAGCAGTTGCTTTGCCGGGAGCTGGTATGTCCTTGTGATAGAAGAACATGGACGGCCATTGTTTCACCTACTCACTAGCCTTAATCCTAGGATAGACACGTTCTCTCCTAACAGAAAAGCTAAGAGTTCCAGTAATAAGGATTACCGGCGGTGATAGAGTTTCTTCGGGTATGAAAGTAATACCGAAGAGAATGAGACTCGGCCTAATGCTGAGATACCCCTCGCACAAAGAGGCATAAGCACTCATCTCTAAATGAGAGTTTGGAGGGGTGGAGTTACACACCATAATGATCTATAACCTCAGAAAAGAAATACGAGGGTGGAAAGCTCAAACCTCTGTCGAGGTGGGTGCCAAAATGTACCCGCTTGTTGGTGTTGGGGGTGGGGATAGTTTGTCCGAAGCCGCTCCGCCAGTCGACGGCGCCGAGGAGACCTTCATTCTTGACGACAAGGAGCTTGGTGTCATCAAGGATGCATGGGATCCAGACCCCACGGAACTTCTCCTTCTCTGTCTCAGGTGTTGTCGCTGTTGTCGCCGCCGCAGCAGAAGATGAGGCCTCAGCCATTTTTTGGGCGCCGGTGACCTAGTATGGGCAGCGCTATGGGATTTGGGGGAGGCAGAGGAGCTCTGGTCGTAGGAAGCGTCGAGAGGAAGGATGAGGAACTGGTGCTGGTGAGGAGGAAGGAAGAAATCTCAACCCCTTATATCCTTCATTTGCGCCAAGATTCGTGCAGAATAAACAGTAATCGTGCCACACGTCATGGAAGGAGCTGGGTAACCTCCTCGCGATGATTACGCCGCCTCGATCTCCACGCACGCATTAAAACGATGCCTCGGTTTTGCGAAAGGCGGACCCACCAACGGTCATGCTGACAGGAATGTCTATCAGTGATGTGACTTGACCTTGACTGATGTCAGGTTACGTTAGAGGCTAAGTTCCGGCTTAGTTTGAATTTCAAGCTGGAAACCCAAATAATGTACTCATAGGTCTGACTCGTTTTGAGACCCGGATCCTATCCTTCATTTTGAAGTTTTAGGAACCCTTCAAGATTCTACAAGCCGAAGATGGATCAGGCTAGACAATAATGAAATCTGACTCTAGATCTTGGAGGCTTCCAGGGGCTGCTGTTGGGGATACACTTTTCGGGTATCCTCACTGTGCCTCACTGACCAGGGTGGCCCACTTCAGGTTAGAGCTTTGCTTCACGTGCGGTCCAGTCAGGGATAAGAGACAGAGTCCAGTCCGGCTACGGGAAGGCCTAGAAGACTTACCGACATAGGCCTGTAATGTTACTTGTAGTTCAAGATGTACTCTGTAACCGACTCTTAGTCGTAGCCGGATATGTCTCTCTTGTAAACCCTAGGCCAGATATCTATATAAGCCGCCCTAGGGACTAGCCTTTAGGGCACCACACAATAGTCTACAATCTCAACTCACACAGGCGAAACCCTTGTAACCCATATTCCAGCTCTGTCGTATTACTGGATTGCTAGCAGGAGTAGGATCCATCCAAAGCTGGCGGATTCGAGCCTGGGTAAACTTGTGCGCTCACCGTCCCAGAACACCGTGCATCTCACACCCCTCTCTTACGCACGCCTCGAGGACACCCTCATCCTGTGAGGGGGGGGTCCTTCGATGCCACCCACCATGGTTGACGCTCGAGGGTGCCCTTCTGCTTCGCCTCCACCCCACACTAGCGTCGACGGCCATCGGCGATGGAGGCCACACCTACATGGACGCCGTGCCCAGGGCACCCTACTATTCCGCCTCCACTCTCGTTGCACCTCGTGCAAAGCGGTGGCTGCTACACGCGGAGACGATGACTGCTACCGGCACGGTGCTACACATGTGGGATGACAATGCTACTAGAAGTGGTCGTCATTGCTAAAAATGAAGGGTCGTGATGCTACCCGACAAATGAATATGTTTTGAGATTTTGCTACAGAGCGATGCTACAATAATAGCATTTTTTTGCTATTTCTATTCTATGTTTTTGCAACAATAGCACAAAGTATTTGCTATGATATTTTCGACAAAAGTCCTCAGCAAAGTTGGTTTTGCTACGGCAACCACCGGCGATGTCTCCGGCGAGGTCGTTCTTTTTGGTACATTAGCACATTTTTTTGCTACCACCGTTTTGCGGTCTTGCTACAATAGCATAAAGTTTTTGCTACACGGTCTCCGGTGAGCTCAACGGGCGAAAGTCTCCGGCAAGGTCGGATATGCTACATTAGCACAAATTTTTGCTACATGGTCACCGGCCAGGTCTCCGGCGAAACCTCCGGTGAGGTCCAGTGTGTTTTTCTATTTTCTAGGCTGAACCGTTTTTTTGCTACATGTAGCAAAAGCAGAACATTTTCTAGCAAAAACATGGTCATTTGTAGCAAAAGCTGGAGGAGGTACTGTTTTGGGGGACACGTGTTGCGCTATCGACCTGGGAATCCGGGCAAATATCCCGGAGGACACGTAGCACTGCCCTTTTATTTAGTATTCCACTAGTAGAAAACTGCCTTTGGTTCGCAGCGGCCGAGAGCATTTTTCCCGGTTCGAGGGGACCGAGCGCCGCACGGGAGCCAGGGGCATTCATCTCGGTTCTTAAGGGGGCATTCATCCCGGTTCATAATACGAACCGGGACTAAAGGTTCGGTCCCAGACACGTGGCCTGCCGCCCACCTTTAGTCCCGGTTCGTATTATGAACCAGGACGAATAGCCCACCTATAAATGCACCGCCCCAGCCAGCCCTCCCTCTGTTTTTTCTCTTGGTTGAAGGAGTGAGGTGTGGCGTGCTAGTTTTTTTCCTATGCACATTAGGTGTTCGAAGAAATGTCTAAGAGAATGATACGCTTGATTTCACACAAAATAAAAATGATATGAGGTGCCTGAGCCACACTTAAGTCTCTACCTTCCTCTTTCTTTCCTTCTTGATCGAGGTTAGCAACCTTATCCTTCATCTGTCATTGATATAAAAATGCATGCATCGACGTAAAGTGGTCATCTCACTATTCATGATGTTTTGTAATGATGCAGATGAACCGGCGGGGATGAATGTACGGTGACCAACGTGAATTCGTGTACATTCAAGCCGTGGATAAATTTATCGATGTGGCTAACGCAAACAAAGAGAATGGATTTATGTGTTGTCCGTGTGTTCAATGTCGGAACATCAAGGAGTACTCTTCCTCGAAAATCATTTGCGGGCACCTGGTTCGGAGAGGTTTCATGCCCAGCTATAATTGTTGGACCAAGCACGGAGAAAGAGGGGTTATGATGGAAGACAATGAAGAAGAAGAGGATGATGACAACTATTGTCATATGTTCCCTGAATACGATGATACTGCAATGGAAGAGAATGAAGAAGATGGAGGTGAAGAACGGGCATCAGATGAGCCTGTTGATGATCTTGGTCAGGTCATTTCTGATGCAAAGCGAGACTATGAAACAGAGAAGGAGAAGTTGAAGTTGGAGGGCATGTTAGAGGACCACAAAAAATTATTGTACCCAAATTGCAAAGATGGCAGCACAAAGCTCGGTACCACACTGGAATTGCTGAAATGGAAGGCAGAGACTGGTTTATCTGACAAGGGATTTGAGAAGTTACTGAAAATAATGAAGCCACAACTTCCAAAGGATAATGAATTGCTCGAGAGTACTTACGAAGCAAAGAAGATTCTCTGCCCTCTAGGATTAGATGTGCAGAAGATACATGCATGCATAAATGACTGCATCCTCTACCACGGTGAGGAGTACGAGAATTTAGATAAATGTCCAGTATGCACTGCACTGCGGTATAAGATCAGACGAGATGACCCTAGTGATGTTGATGGCGATGATGAGCCCCCTAGGAAGAGGGTTCCTGCTAAGGTTATGTGGTATGCTCCTATAATACCAAGGTTGAAACGTCTATTTAGAAACAAAGAGCATGCCAGGTTGTTGTGATGGCACAATGAAGACCATAAGAAAGAGGGGAAGTTGAGACACCCCGCTGATGGGTCGCAGTGGAGAAAAATTGAGAGAGAGTTCCCGGACTTTGTAGGTGACACGAGGAGCTTATGGTTTGGTCTAAGTACAAATGGCATGAATCCTTTTGGGGAGCAGAGCTACAGTCACAGCACCTGGCATGTGACTCTATGTATCTACAACCTTCCTCCTTGGCTGTGCATGAAGCGTAAGTTCATTATGATGCTAGTGCTTATCCAAGGCCCGAAGCAACCCGGCAACGACATTGATGTGTACCTAAGGCCATTAGTTGAAAAACTCTTACAGTTGTGGGGAAAACCAGGTGTATGTGTGTGGGATGAGCACAAATAGGAGCCATTTGACCTAAGAGCACTGCTTTTTGTAACCATCAATGATTGTCCTGCTCTTAGTAACCTTTCAGGACAGACAAACAAGGGATACAAGGCATGCACACATTGTTTAGATGATACTGAAGCTACATATTTGCACAAATGTAAGAAGGTTGTGTACTTGGGGAATCGTCGATTTATTCCGATCAATCATCAAGTAAGAAAGAAAGGCAAGCATTTCAAAGGTGAGGCAGATTACTGGAAGAAGCCTGACCTCCCTACTAGTGATGATGTATTTTTTATGGTCAGGGACATAGAAGTAATCTTTGGAAAGAGTCCTAGCGGTCAACCTATTCCGAACGACGCCACTACCGGACACGCGCCCATGTGGAAGAAGAATTCTATATTTTGGGAGCTATCCTATTGGAAAGTCCTACGTGTCCGCTCTTTAATCGATGTGATGCACGCGACGAAGAATCTTTGTGTGAACCTACTAGGCTTCCTGGGCGTGTATGTGAAGACAAAATATACACCAGAAGCACGGGAGGACCAACAACGTATGAAATACCCACAAAACATGCATCCACAGAACAAGACGGATAAAGGGCGTCAGTTAAGTCCTGCCAGCTACGCTCTTACGAAAGCAGAGAAGGAAATCTTTTTTGAAGTCCTTTACAGTATCAAGGTGTCGTGTGGATTCTCGTCTAACATAAAGGGGATAATAAATATGTCAGAGAAAAAAATTCCAAAACCTGAAGTCTCATGACTGTCACGTGATTATGACACAGTTTCTTCCGATTACATTGAGGGGGCTTCTACCGGAAAATGTTCGAATACCCATTGTGAAGCTATGTGCATTCTTGAATGCAATATCTCAGAAGGTGATCAATCAAGATATTCTGACAAGGTTACATAAGGATGTGGTCCAATGTCTTGTTAGTTTTGAGTTGGTGTTCCCACCATCATTCTTCAATATTATGACGCATCTCCTGGTTCACCTAGTCGAAGAGATTTCCATTCTCGGTCCTATATTTCTACACAATATGTTCCCCTTTAAGAGGTTCATGGGAGTGTTAAAGAAATATCTTCATAACCATGCTAGTGAAGGAAATATACCCTGAGAGGCAATAAAAAAGTTGTTATTATGTATTCCTTATATATGATAGATGTTTATTTTGCATGCTATAATTGTATTGATCGGAAACATCAATACATGTGTGTTTAATAAACAAAAAGGGTTCCTAGTTATGCCTCTCTTATAGACTAGCTTGTTGATTAACAAGATGATCAAGGTTTCTTGATCATGGACATTGGATGTTGTTAATAACAAGGTCACATCATTTGTGAAATGATGTGATGAACATTCATTCGAAGTATAGCATTATGATCAAGTCATTATGTTTACATTGCTATAACATCATACGAAGTAATCTTTATCCTTAGACCATGAGATCATGTTAATTGCTAACACCGGAAGAGTATCTTGAGAACATCAAACGTCACACCGTAACTGAGTGACTATAAAGATGGTTTCAGTGCTACGAAGATGTTATGTTGAGGCTCATGGATCAAGAGTGGAATTTGTCAATCCCGATGACGGATAGATATACTCTGGGCCCTCTCGATGATATCACATTAAGGTAGCTTGCAAGCAAGTAATATGATCACTAGAATGTTATATCACGGGAACAAGAAAAGAGTGCATGTCGATAACAAGATCAAACTAGGTATTTGGATACCGATGATCGAATCTCGGACATGTATTATATCATGAGACAAAGGGATTAAATTACTAGCGTTAAAGGTTCTCACGATCATAGAAGTCATCCTTGAATATGCAGGAGTCAGTATGGACCTCCAGGTCCCGTTTCTGATTATTGATCTGAGAGACGTCTCAATCATGTCTGCATTATTCGTGAACCATAGGGTGACACACTTAAGAGTTACCGGACACCATTTTGGAGCACATATGTTTCAAACGAAAGAATTGCAAAGCGCAGGAATTGTTTCGATAGAAACCGGAAATTGTTTCGGGTGAAATTGCAGAAAGTGGTTCTGCATGTGATATTGAAATATTGCAAGGGGTTATATGTGAATGTTTGTTAATTAAAGTAATTAACAAAATTCTGAATAAATTTAATAAAAGAGTTTTATTAAATGAGAGAGCATTAAACTTAGAGAATTTTAATGCATTTAAAGTAGGTACTTTAAAGGGGATTGTGAAGAGGCATTTTAATGGGGAGGGGTTACCACCACATGAATGGAGGAGGTGAAGGGTCACCTCCCCCATGCGCCGGCCATGGGGAGGGGCACCCCCTCCTCCTATAAAAGGCCCCCTCTTCCTCCTTCTTCCTCACACCTCCTTGTGAAGGATCTCTCTCCCCCTCTAGAATTATTCCCCCATGGTCTCGGATTAGCGAGATACATGTTCCTGGTGGCATTTCGTCTGGAAGGAGTTGCTGCTTCCGCTAGATCGCTGGAGCGAGGAGGTGGAGGTTGTCCGGTGGCTTGATCCTGTGTGCGAGTGCGGATGCACTGCTGAGTTGCGGCGCTCGGACTTCCTCACGATCTTGAGATCGGGAAGTGTACGACTACATCAACCACGAGTTCCTACTCGTTAACAAAACTCGTTGTCTTCGAGGGTAAGTTCTCGTTGGATGTATGTCCACCCGTTGCTATGTACCTAGTAGATAGATCTTGGCGTAGGTGCTTTGCACGGGTAGTACACATATGCGTAGGTGCTTTGCACGGGTATCAGAGCCTGATCTATGCGTAGGTGCTTTGCACGGGTAGTACACATATGTTTTTATGTGGGCGATGATGGTCATGTTATTGCATCTTCTATGTATTTTGGATATTGGTGGCATAGTGGGATGAAGCGGCCCGGGCCAACCTTACATGTCATCGTACATGAGACCGGTTCCATGACTGACATGCAACTAGTTTTACATAAGTGGCTGGCGGGTGTCTGTCTCTCCTACTATAGTCAATATCTGATTTACAACGAGTTGCTAATAACTTAGTTATCCTCGTTGTGGTTCATGTTCGTAGGTAAGAACGGTTCTATCTCTGAAAGCCCTAAGCCACGTAAAAATTGCAATTGATAAATTAGAGGCGTCTAGTTTAGATCGTTGCTGAGCTAGTGTATTGATATGGTATTGTTGTAAGTAGATGTATGATAGATACTCTTACAACACATTCAACGTGTAAGTTCCATAGACCTTGGCCTTACACACAAAGGAATGATAGAGATCATACCACGATGCAAATGATAGAGATCAAATGCATGGACCATATCATCTCACTTTACACATTAGATGTTAGCATCTTATACTGCTAGTTTGGCGCTTTTTGTAGCATTGTAAGATGATCCCTCATTTAGATATCAAGATAAAAATGTGTTCTTCCTTAAGTATGCACCGTTCTGTGGATCGTATTTCTAGACATCACGTGATGATCGGGTGTACTCGAATCTACGCTTTCATAGGAACGGGTGTAACACAGTTTTACACACGCGAATACTAAGGTTCTTACTTGGCAAGCCTAGCATGTACATACATGGCCTCGGAACACGGACCGAAAGGTTAAGCATGAGTCATATAGTTGATATGATGCCCATATAGATCCTCGCCTTTGAAGCTACATCAACTCACGTGATGATCGGACTTGGTGTAGTGGATTTGGTGATGGGTTCGTAGCATGGAAAACAAAAAAATTCTACCGCAAGAATGAACAAAACCCAGATCTAATCTAGATAAAAGCCAAGATCTAATCTATTAGACATGTGCAACGAGATAGAAAGGAACTAACCCTCGTAGATCCGAAAGCGTTAACGAGATTAGATCTCGTGGTTGATGTAGTCGATCACTTGCCGATCTCAAGATCGTGTGCACGATCCTTCTGGAGTCGCGTTCCAGCAGCGCTTCTGCAGTCGGTCAAGTGGACGATCCTTCCGGCGCCGCGATTCGGCAGCGCTTCCGCAGTCGGTCACACGTGCGGAGTCGAAGCAGACCTTCCTCTCCCCGTTCCAGCGAGCAGCGGAGGTAGTAGATCTTCTCCACGGAATCCCAGCATCACGACGGCGTGGTGGTGGTGGTGGAGTAGAGAATTCTGCAGGGCTTCGCCTATGCCTGTGCAGAAGAAAGGTGGAGGAGAGAGGCGGCAGAGATTGGGTGTTTGCGTCTCTACGCATCACTCAACAAATGAGATGGCATTGTATAAATTTGGTCCTTTGGTGAGACCTTTAGTTCGTTCCGGTTAAAATATGTTGATATTATTGTCACACAATATATCTTCATAGTATTAGCCCAGTTTGAACCACACCTAGTTTGATAACAAACTACTTAACACAAATGCCCTCCTATGCTGCTACTATAGCAGTCATATACTTAGCCTTTTGTTGTAGTATCTGTCACAATGTCTCAACTTTGGAACTCATCCAAATCCATCATGGAACATCCTTTCCATTACATTGTGCCACCCATAGTCTAAATTGAGATAAATTTAATTTGTATCTTGTGACAAAACTAGTATCAATGTAACACTTTACAATGAACTACCTTTAACTATTTGTCACTTATACATGATATATTCTTAGTTCTTCCAAAGCTCATAAGAATATCTTTACTATTGTCCAATAATCATCTTATGAATCATTCTGGTATATGCTCATAACATTTAGAGCATAGGACATATCTGGATGTGTACATCTTAAAGAATGATTGATCAAAATATTCTTGTGATTTCACCAAGTGTCAAAACACTTGAATCTCGTGTCAACACACTCGAATCTTGATTCAGTCCTTTCTGTCCGTCAAGAACCTTTCTTGTTGTTTCCATATTGAACTCATTCAACATCTTATCTATGTACATTTGGCAAAACCATATTAGCGCCTCAATCTATCCATATAGACATTGATGCCTAATTCTTGGGTTATGCCTAAGTCTTTCATCAAAATGAAATTCTTAACCGGTGTCAATTCAAGATACATCATTTCCAATCAATAATATGTCCTCTACATAATGTATTAGAAATATGTCTCAGCGCTCCCACTTAATTTCTTGCAAATGCAAGCATCTTCATCATCTCCGATGAATTTAAACTCTTTTAACAATTTCATCATGGTGAAGATTCCAAACTCCGCTATGCTTACTTCAACCATTGAAGTTTTGCATACTCTTTTAGCATCCTTTGAATTAACAAAACCCTTTGGATCGTGTCATGTACACGTCCTAGGTAACCATTCTATTAGAAGAACTTGTTTTGTTTGTTCAACTACCATATACCAAAATATATGTAGTGGTTGCTACATTAATCCGTCCAGACTAAATATCGCTATGAAAGATCAAATCTTATCATAGTCAATTCCTTGAACATTGTCGTAAACTCTTTCCGACATGTCGACTATTTCATAGATTTGAAACATCCATGTCTATTTCTTTATAGATCCAAACACGACCGATGGGCTTCATGCCTTTCCGGAGGGTCTTCGAAGTTCAGAAACTTGATTTCTCGTGTATGGATACTATTACGGATTCCATGACTTCTAGTCATTTTATGGAGTCAGGGCCCATCATCGCTTCTTTGCATGTAGTCGGTTCATCATTGTCAAAACAATAACAACTTGCTTATCAAATCTTACTATTTGATTCTTACCGACCCACACGGTTCTATAGGAACTCTAATCTCCGAGATCACACCTTTTGTAATCACGAGAGCCATGAGCATTGTGGCCGTCACCGGGACACTTTCCGGCGCTGCGCTACTTAGCACATATAGCTAAGGTTCAACAACCTTATCAAAGTTCTATTGTCATCCCACTTAACTTTTCACGAAAAATTCCTTCTCAAGAAACTTGACGTTCCAAGTAACAAACTCTTTTGTCCTTAGTGTTATGGAGAAATTCCCAACAAATTCTTTGGGATAACCTACAAAGACGTGCTTATCCGACTTTGGTTGTAAACATTTTACTTATGCATAACATACCAAAATTTAAGAAAAGACAATTCGGGTTTTATCCCAAACCATGACTTATATGGTGTCATTTCAACGGATCACGATGGAGCTCTTTTCAGTGTAAAAGCGGTAGTCACTAAAGCTTTAATCTTTAATATATAATGGCAGTTTTAGTAATGACACCTTTGATCTTACCATGTCAAACAAGGTTTCATTACATATCTTGAACACTCCATACTCCTATGGTGTTTTGGGAAATGCAAATCCATGGAACGATTCCTCAAATCTTAGGTGTTTTGCTAAACTTGTAACTCAAACATCTTTCTTTATGATCCAATCATAAACTCTTTTATTTTCTTGTTACAATGATTTTCCACTTCATCTTGAAAGTCTTTGAACATTTTTCAAATGTTTCATACTTCTTTCTTATTGAGTAAGTATATACATATACTCACTCAAATCTTCGGAGAAAGCATATGAAGTTGAAATCCATCGCCCACGACTACACATAATGGACTATATACATCAATATGTACAAATTCCAATCAGTTAGTCGTCCGTTCCTCTTTTGGCCTACAAACGGAGTTTTAATTATCTCCAGGAAAGTATCACAAGCGTCATTTGATCCAAATCAAAGACTCCAAAAATTCCATCAACATGGAGTTTCTTCATGTTTTCTTTCCAATATAATTTAAACAGCGATGTCACTTCATAAGTGATCTTTCAATCATTTGTCTTGCGACATTTTAGCAATAGTGTTTATGGATGTGATTTCTCCCACCAGACTTGAGTTCATCCATCCTTTATGGAATACGATAATTATTTGAACAACCATTGTTCTCGTAATACCGGAACAAAATAACAATTATTAAAACAAATCTTGAAGGCTAGGTTTGATGTCAACGAAAAACACAATAATATTTTATTTGTTTTCGATGAACATCATCACTCATTCTCTTGCTAGTTACTTAGGCCATTGTAGTTCATGAATTGTGTTGTCCTGTATGACACTTCATACCAACCAATTCGGTATCCAATACCGCAGAACCACATTGTTTAACAACCAAGGAATACAGCCATAACATGTATCTTCTATATGCCTAAGTTGGACATCTCCAACCTTTTATTTTCTGCCAAATATTTTATAGATTCTCTTTCAGCAATTCCTTTTCTTTTAAAAGAATCTATCAATATCAATAGTGGTGTCATCAACATGACCCCTGGTACAAAGCGTATATAGTCAACTACTAATACCTTTGGACTTGCACTTTGAGGTGGATCACCATCATCAAATGTTTGGCATTCTTTCAAAATTCCATTCTTTAGTAATCTTTTAGTGTAGTAAATATTTTACTTACATCTTCTGTTCATCCTTATCATGACAACTTTCATGATCAAGCTGCTATAGCTTATAAAGGTGAATTGCGAGTATAATGTTTCTTTTTCAAAACCTTTTGGAGGATTAGGACGACTAGCATCTCCAACCTTCACAAATTCTCATCAAATATGAGGACGTATACTCTATCATGTTGTAACCAACACATCGTTTTAGATATCGCAATACCTTTCACATATGATGGTTTCTGAAACATTGCTTTCAGCTCTTAGATAAACTTGATATTAAAAACAATCTTTTGAGTATCAAGAATCATGGAGGCAAACATGATACTTTAGATACTAACATTGGAATTCTTACTCTTGATTTAATACTACTTATTAAACTTCATGGAGCAAATAGAGTTTGCTGAAAGTTTGCAGTAGGACTTATAAACTTTAAATTGACATTCAAAAACAATACGATACCAGTTCGTAAAGTAAATATCCAGAATTTCTATAGTTCTACTATCTCAACTATAACTAAGCGTAAGGTGGTGAACGGATGCCAATGACTACAACAAACTATGCAAAGTCACTTTTATTGTGTTTATGATAAATTGAGTTCGACTAATCCAAATTACAAATAAACTCCCACTCAAAACAACATCCCTCGAGTTGTTTTAGTGATTACACGAACCAAATCCACTACACCAAGTCCGATCATCACGTGAGATGATGTAGCTTTAAAGGCGAACAATCAACATGTTCATCATATCATCCATATGACTCATGCTTTACCTTTCGGTATTCCGTGTTCCGAGACCATGTCTGTACATGCTAGGCTCGTCAAGGTTAACCTTAGTTTCCGCATGTGCAAATCTGGCTTGCACCCGTTGTATGCACACGTAGAGTCTATCACACCCGATCATCACGAGATGCTTCGAAACGACGAGTCTTAGCAACGGTGCCAACTAAGGATGAACACTTTATTACTTGATATTTTGTGAGAGGGATCATCTTATAATGCTACCGTCGCGATCTAAGGAATACAAGATGCATAAAGGATTAACATCACAGGCAATTCATAATAAGTGTGATATGATATGGCTCTTTCTTCTTGCGCCTTTGATCTCCATCTCCAAAGCACGAACATGATCTCCATCATCACCAGCATTGCGTCAAGGTCAGTGGCGCCGCTTCATGGTTGTCCATCATCACTAGTAACTATTACAACTACTTGGAATAAAGCTATTACAAGATGAATAGACACGCAGGTCTTAACAGAATTAAAAGACAACCATTAGGCTCCTGCCGGTTGCCATATTACAACAAGGATCATTGCATGCATCAAATATAATCATAATCACATGATGGCCATATCACATCACAAAACCCCTGCAAAAACAAGTTAGACGCCTCTAATTTTCTTTGCATATTTTACGTGGTTTGGGGCTTTCGCATAAGACCGATCTTACCTACGAACAAGAATCACAACGTTGATACAAGTGTTGTCAGATGCTCATTGTAAATTGAATCTTAACTATGGTGGGAGAGACAGACACCCGCAAAGCCACTTGTGCAAAGCAAGTTGCACGTCAAGCGTGGAGCAAGTCTCATGTGCGATGACATGTAATGTTAGCCCGAGCCGCTTCATCCCACCATGCCGCAAGATGCAAAGTACACGCTAAGACACCGACAACAAAAGCATCAACGCCCACAAAAACATTGTGTTCTACTCGTGCAACAGATCTACGCATAGATATGGCTCTGATACCACTGATGGGTTCGTAGCATGGAAAACAAAAAATTTCTACCGCAAGAACGAACAAAACCCAGATCTAATCTAGATAAAAGCCAAGATCTAATCTATTAGACATGTGCAACGAGATAGAAAGGAACTAACCCTCGTAGATCTGAAAGCGTTAACGAGATTAGATCTCGTGGTTGATGTAGTCAATCACTTGCTGATCTCAAGATCGTGTGGACGATCCTTCCGGCGTCGCGTTCCAGCAGCGCTTCCGCAGTCGGTCAAGTGGAAGATCCTTCCGGCGCCGCGATTCGGCAGCGCTTCCGCAGTCGGTCACACGTGCAGAGTCGAAGCAGACCTTCCTCTCCCCGTTCCAGCGAGCAGCGGAGGTAGTAGATCTTCTCCACGGAATCCCAGCAGCACGACGGCGTGGTGGTGGTGGAGTAGAGAATTCTGCAGGTCTTCGCCTATGCCTGTGCAGAAGAAAGGTGGAGGAGAGAGGCGGCAGAGATTGGGTGTTACGGGAGCAGGGGTGGAGGGGGCGCCCCTGCCCCTCTATTTAAGGGGGGTGAGGCGCCATGGGAGGGGAGTCCTTGTAGGACTCCCCTTCCCTCTAGGCCGGCGGATTGGGGAGTGGGGGGAGGAGTCCTCCTCCCCCACGACTCCTAGTCTTGACCCACCAGGACTCCTTGATCCCTTCCTTGGTTTTCAAGCAAACTCCAAGAAACCTTCCAGAACCTTCCGGAACATTCCGAAACCTTCTAGAACCCTCATACAAATACTCCGGAACATTTCCTAACTCAGAAAATGATCCCCAATATATGAATCTTATTCTCCGGACCATTTCGGATCTCCTCGTGATGTCCCGAATCCAATCCGAGACTCCGAACAACATTCGGTCTCCAACGCACATTCCATATCTACTTAAAACAACTTCGAACCTTAAGTGTGTCACCCTACGGTTCGTGAATATGTAGACATGACAGAGACACATCTCCTATCAATAACCATCAGCGGGACCTGGAGATCCATAATGGCTCCCACATACTCAACGATGACTTCGTGATCGATTGAACCATTTACATACGAAACCAATTCCCTTTGTCACACGATACTATACTTACCCGAGGTTTGATCGTCGGTATCTCCATACCTAGTTCTACCTCGTTACTGACAAGTACTCTTTACTCGTTCCGTGATATGTCATCCCTTGTGATCTAGTCACATGCTTGCAAGCTAACTAGATGACATTCCACCGAGAGGGCCTAGAGCATATCTATCCGTCATATGGATGGACAAATCCCAATCTTGGTTCATGTGCTTCAACACATACTTTCAGAATACCCAATGACACCTTTATGACCACCCAGTTATGAAGCGGTGTTTGATGTCATCAAAGTATCCATCCGGTGATGGTGATTAACATAACCTCATGGTCGAAGGATTAGGTTACTATGCATTTGAAATCTTATAGCAATACGAACTAAAATGACTTGATCTGATGCTACGCTTACTATGGGTGTGTTTCCATCATATCATTCTCCTAATGATATAACCTTGTTATTAATCACATCCAATGTCCATGATCAGGAAACCATGATCATCCATTAATCAACAAGCTAGTTTAACAAGAGGCTTACTAGGGACTCTTTTATGTTTACAAAACACACATGTATTAGTGTTTCCTAATAATACAATTATAGCATGGGATGTAAACTTTTATCATAAACATAAAGATATAATAATAACCGCTTTATTATTGCCTCTTGGGCATATCTCCAACATTTGGTTCATGTAATCACCAAAAGGACATGAGGGATGTCGTTTTTGAGTGGGAGTTCATTAGTAATTTGGATTAGTTGAACTCACTCTATCATAAACTTAGTCTAAATAAACTTTACAAATTCTGTTGTAGATGGCACCACCTGCTTTTAATTTCAATGTGTTCATGGAGAAAGAGAAACTTGCTGCGAATGGTAGCAACTTCACCAACTGGGCTATGAATTTGAGGATTCTCCTCACTGCTGCACAAAAGCAATATGTGCTAGAGGCGCCGCTAGGCCCCCCACCAGCTCCTGATGCCCCTGACGAGAAAAAAAGTCTATATGACTCGTCAGGAGGACCACAACTTAGTTCATTGCGGCATACTGTATGGGCTAGAGGCAGAACTTCGAAAGCGTTTCGAAAATGGCAATGCCTTTGATACCATGGGAGAATTGAAAATGATTTTCGATACCCATGTTGCCGTAGATAGTTATAATGGTACTGAAAATTTCTTTAGCTGCATGATGGAGGAGAACACCTCTGTTAGTGAGCATGTACTCAAAATGTCTGGGTACGTCGATAAGCTTGTGTACTTGGGAATAACGATTCCCATTGACTTAGGCATACATCATGTTCTCCAACTCTGCCACCTAGCTACAAGAGCTTCGTGATGAACTATAATATGCAGGGCATGAAGAAGTCTCTTCCCGAGCTTCTGTCAATGCTTAAGACTGCAGAAGTGGAGATTAGGAAAGACCATCAAGTGTTGATGATCAATAGGACCACCGGTTTCAAGAAGGACAAGAAAGGCAAGCACAAGGGAAAGAAGGGTGGCAAGTCTATTGCCACACCTGAAAAGAAATACCGAGCTGGCCCTAAGTCTGACACCGAGTGTTACTATTGCAAGGGGACTGGCCATTGGAAGCGCAATTTCCCCAAGTATTTGGCGGACAAGAAGTTCGGCAAGGCAAACAAAGGTATATATGATATACATGTTATTGATGTGTACTTGACTAGTACTCGCAGTAGCACCTGGGTATTTGATACGGGATCGGTTGCTAATATATGTAACTCGGTTCAGGGGCTGCGGAACAAGCGACAACTAGCAAGGGATGAGGTCATGATGCGGGTCGGCAATGGATCAAAAGTTGATGTGATCGCCGTCAGGACGCTACCTCTTCATATGCCATCGAGATTAGTTATAAACCTAAATAATTGTTATTTGGTGCCCGCACTAAGCATGAACATTGTATCCGGATCGTGTTTGATGCAAAGTGGTTATTCCATTAAATCTGAAAACAATGGTTGTTCGATTTATAAGAATGATATCTTTTATGGTCATGCACCTGTGTTGAATGGTTTATTTCTATTGGATCTCGATAGTAATAGTATGCATATTCATAATGTTAATGCTAAAAAGATTAAACTTGATAATGATATATCTGCATATATGTGTCACTGCCGTCTAGGTCATATTGGCGTTAAACGCATGAAGAAACTCCATTCTGATGGACTTTTGGAATCACTTGATTTTGAATCATTTGATACATGTGAGCCATGCCTTATGGGCAAGATGACTAGAACGTCGTTTTCCGGTTCAATGGAACGGGCGATAGATTTATTGGAAATCATACATACTGATGTATGTGGACCAATGAGTGTGTCGGCGCGAGGTGGATATCGTTATTTTGTTACTTTCATGGATGATCTGAGTAGATATGGGTATATCTATTTGATGAAACACAAGTCTGAAACTTTTGAAAAGTTCAAGGAATTTCAGAATGAAGTGGAAAATCATCGTAATAGAAAGATCAAATTTCTTCGGTCTGACCGTGGAGGTGAGTATCTAAGTTACGAGTTTAGCACACACATGAAAGAATGTGCAATAGTTTCAAAACTCACGCCTGCCGGAACACCACAACGTAATGGTGTGTCAGAACGTCGTAATCGTACTTTATTGGATATGGTTCGATCTATGATGTCTCTGACTGACTTGCCACTGTTATTTTGGGGTTATGCATTGGAAACAGCTGCATTCACTTTAAATCGGGCACCATCTAAATCCGTTGAAACGACACCGTATGAATTATGGTTTGGAAACAAACCTAAGGTGTCATTTCTTAAAGTTTGGCGATGCGATGTTTATGTGAAGAAACTTCAACCGGATAAACTCAAACCCAAAGCGGAAAAATGCGTCTTCATAGGATACCCTAAGGAAACGATTGGGTATACCTTCTATCACAGATCCGAGGGCAAGGTTTTTGTTGCCAAGAATGGATCCTTTCTTGAGAAGGAGTTTCTCGCGAAAGGTGTGAGTAGTTGGAAGGTAGAACTCGAAGAGGTTATTGAACCTTCTCTTCATGAAATGGCGAGTAGCGCAGCACCGGAAACTATTTCAGAGTTGACTTCACCTAATGAAGAGAGAGCTAATGATATTGATCATGAAACTCCGAAAGAGGACACTACCGAACCTCGCAAGTCAAGTAGGACACGTGCAGCTCCTGAACTGTACGGTAATCCTATTGGGAATTTCATGGTTGATGAAATGGATGACCCTGCGACGTATGAAGAAGTGATGGTGAGCCCGGATTCCAACAAATGGCTAGAAGCCATGAAATCCGAGATGGAATCCATGTACGAGAACCAAGTTTGGACCTTGGTGGACTTACCTCACGATCGAAAGGCCGTTGAGAGTAAATGGATTTTCAAAAGAAAAACTGATGCTGATGGTAATGTGACCATCTATAAGGCTCGACTTGTCCCAAAGGGGTTTCGACAAATTCAAGGAGTTGACTACGATGAGACATTCTCTCCTGTAGCGATGCTTAAGTCGGTTAGGATTATGTTAGCAATTGCTGCATATTTCGATTATGAAATATGGCAGATGGATGTCAAAACTGCGTTCCTCAATGCTAATATTGAAGAAGAGTTGTATATGATACAACCTAAGGGTTTTGTCGATCCTAAGGATGCTAATAAGGTATGCAAACTTCAGCGATCCATCTAGACTGAAGCAAGCATCCCGGAGTTAGAATCTCCGCTTTGATGAGGTGATCAAAGAGTTTGGATTTGTCCAAACTTATGGAGAGGCTTGTATTTACAAGAAAGTGAGTGGGAGCAATGTGGCATTTCTGATATTATATGTGGATGAAATATTATTGATTGGAAATGATATAGATCTTTTAAACAGTGTTAAAAGTTATCTAAACAGCAAATTTTCCATGAAAGACCTTGGTGAAGCATCATATATATTAGGCATTAAAATCTATAGTGATAGATCAAGGCGCCTAATTGGGCTATCGCAAAGTATATACCTTGATAAGATATTAAAGAAGTTTAATATGGACGGAAGTAAGAAGGGGTTCTTACCTATGTTGCAAGGCAAGACATTGAGTAAGACTCAAAGTCCGGCTACGGCAGAAGAAAGTGAGATAATGGATAAGATCCCCTATGCCTCGGCCATAGGCTCTATAATGTATGCCATGCTATGTACAAGACCGGATGTGGCACATGCTATTAGTTTGACTAGTAGGTACTAATCTGATCCAGGTTCGGAACACTAGATAGCGGTCAAGAACATCCTCAAGTTCTTGAGAAGAACTAGGGATATGTTTCTTATATACGGAGGTGAAGAAGAGCTAGTCGCTAAGTGTTATGTCGATGCTAGCTTTGACACTGATCCGGATGACTCTAAGTCTCAATCCGGATACGTATTTCTCTTGAACGGAGCAGCAGTTAGTTGGAGGAGTTCCAAACAACCTGTGGTGGCTAGATCAACGATGAAGGCAGAATATGTTGCTGCTTCAGAAGCGGCGCAGGAAGCGGTTTGGATGAAAGAGTTCATTATGGAACTAGGTGTGGTTCCTAGTGCATTGGACCCGATGGTGATCTATTGTGACAACAATGGAGCCATAGCCAACGCCAAGGAACTGAGGTCTCACAAGAGTTCCAAGCATATTAAGCGCTGGTTTCACTCCATCCGCGAACATGTCAAGGATGGAGATATAAAGATTTGTAAAGTACACACAGACCTAAATGTAGCAGATCTGTTGACTAAAGCTCTCCCTAGGGAAAAAAGATGATCAACACCAGAACACCATGGGTGTTAGATTTATCACTATGTGAACTAGATTATTGTCTCTAGTGCAAGTGGGAGACTGAAGGAAATATGCCCTGAGAGGCAATAATAAAGTTGTTATTATGTATTCCTTATATATGATAGATGTTTATTTTGCATGCTATAATTGCATTGATCGGAAATGTCAATACATGTGTGTTTAATAAACAAAAAGGGTTCCTTGTTATGCCTCTCTTATAGACTAGCTTGTTGATTAACAAGATGATCAAGGTTTCCTGATCATGGACATTGGATGTTGTTAATAACAAGGTCACAGCATTTGTGAAATGATGTGATGAACATTCATCCGAAGTATAGCATTACGATCAAGTCATTATGTTTACATTGCTATAACATCATACGAAGTAATCTTTATCCTTAGACCATGAGATCATGTTAATTGCTAACACCGGAAGAGTATCTTGATAGCATCAAACGTCACACCGCAACTGGGTGACTATAAAGATGGGTTCAGTGCTACGAAGATGTTATGTTGAGGCTCATGGATCAAGAGTGGAATTTGTCAATCCCGATGACGGATAGATATACTATGGGCCCTCTCGGTGATATCACATTAAGGTAGCTTGCAAGCAAGTGATATGATCACTAGAATGTTATATCACGGGAATGAGAAGAGAGTGCATGTCGGTAACGAGATCAAACTAGGTATTTGGATACCGATGATTGAATCTCGGACATGTATTATATCATGAGACAAAGGGATTAAATTACTAGCATTAAAGGTTCTCACGATCACAGAAGTCATCGTTGAATATGCAGGAGTCAGTATGGACCTCCAGGTCCTGCTTCTAATTATTGATCTGAGAGGAGTCTCAATCATGTCTGCATTATTCGCGAACCGTAGGGTGACACACTTAAGAGTTACCGGACACCATTTTGGAGCACATATGTTTGAGACGAAAGAATTGCAAAGCGCGGGAATTGTTTCGATAGAAATCGGAAATTGTTTCGGGTGAAATTACAGAAAGTGGTTCTGCATGTGATATTGAAATATTCCAAGGGGTTATATGTGAATGTTTGTTAATTAAAGTAATTAACAAAATTCTGAATAAATTTAATAAAAGATTTTTATTAACTGAGAGAGCATTAAACTTAGAGAATTTTAATGCATTTAAAGTAGGGACTTTAAAGGGGAATATGAAGAGGCATTTTAATGTGGAGGGGTTACCACCACATGAATGGAGGAGGTGAAGGGTCATCTCCCCCATGCGTCGGCCATGGGGAGGGGCACCCCCTCCTCCTATAAAAGCCCCCCTCTTCCTCCTTCTTCCTCACACCTCCTTGTGAAGGATCTCTCTCCCCCTCTAGAATTATTCCCCCATGGTCTCGGATTAGCGAGATACATGTTCCCGGTGGCATTTCGTCTAGAAGGAGTTGTTGCTTCCGCTGGATCACTAGAGCGAGGAGGTGGAGGTGGTCCGGTGGCTTGAACGTGTGTGTGAGTGCGGATGTGCTGCTGAGTTGCGGCGCTTGGACTTCCTCACGATCTTGAGATCGGCAAGTGTACGACTACATCAACCACGAGTTCCTACTCGTTAACAAAACTCATTGTCTTCGAGGGTATGTTCTCGTTGGATGTATGTCCACCCGTTGCTATGTACCTAGTAGATAGATCTTGGCGTGTAGTTCTCATCGTAGGAAATTTTTTGTTTTCTATGATGCGGACCCAACAGCTAGGCCATAAGGAAGCATCTCCAAGGGCTATGGAACATAGGAGGTCATTGAGTTCTGTGTTGACTTTATTCCTGACCTTAAGCCGATTGGTGTTCCTGAATCAAGGCATGAGGGGAGACTAAGTGGAAAATGTACACTAGGAAAGAAAGTAATGATATGTAGGGATGGATAATCTTTCACTCAAGCACACTACACGGTTCTACAGAATTCCACCTTTGCAGCTTCGTATATCGTGGAACACAAAAATATTGTACGCTCCAACAACCTGGGAAAGCCAGACTCCTGGATTAGAGATGAACACATGAAGACTTTTGGCAGTTGGTTGCGAACACATTTAATGAATGAAACCACTGTTGGAGATCAGCTCTACTTGTTGGCTGGGTCACCATCTTCTACTATATTGAATTACCAAGGGTACGAGATAAATGGGAATACATTTTACACGATCGCCCAAGATAAAAAGAGCACCAACCAGAACAGTGGTGTCCGCTTTGATGCAACTGATGATAATGGCAAAAAGGACACATACTATGGTTACATAGAGGAGATATGGGAACTTGACTATGGAGTTTCTTTTAAGGTCCCTTTGTTTCGGTGCAAATGGATCAACCTAAATGGAGAAGGGGTCAAGGTAGACCAGTTGTACGGAATGACAACAGTAGATCTCAACAATCTTGGTTACAGAGACGAACCATTTGTCCTAGCCAATGATGTGGCACAGGTTTTCTATGTGAAGGACATGTCCTCCATACCAAAAAAGAAAAAATAAGCAAATAAATACATCACACGATGATCCAAAGCGTCACATAATTCTTTTAGGAAAAAGAAATATCGTGGGAGTCGAGGACAAGACAGACATGTCAGAAGATTATAATAAGTTTGATGAAATTCCGCCCTTCACAGTGAAAACTGACCCAAGCATCCCGTTAAGCAAAGAAGATGCTCCATGGTTACGGCCGAAGCGACCATAAATGGGCATAAGAAATTCAAAAACGGTCCAAACAATGTAAATCCTTCATGTGGTGTCATATTATATGCCATAGTTGCAATGAAAAAAATACAAACTTGGTATATTTATTATGTCTCGAAAAAACCTTCACAAAATGACCTATCATGTTCGAGGTTTCATGGCTTTCGGTCCAAATGACCAATGTTATGTGCATAATCAAGGCATAGTTTGTGATACTGTGCCCATATTGTGCATGCATGTGCATCATGGGATGGCTAACAATGTTGTAGAGGAAGTTTTATTTTTCGTCGCATGGAAAAGCTATTTTCTATTTTCCGAGTGCCAAAATCGGAGCGTTTTGTGAAGCAACACCAAACGTTAAATAAAAAAATGGTACCACCCCATTTTTCAAAAAATAATAGACCACCTTACATGCACAATGTCCTAACTAGGGATTTTAAAACCTTTCTGTCCACCGCTGGAGAAAAAGACAAATGTCTACCAAATTGGCAGGAAGTGGGTCCAGTTTGACCTACAGGTACATGATCTAATGCTCGTGATTTTTTGAAAAAAATCATTTTTAGACTCATACTGTGATGTTTATTCAGAGATCCAATGCATGTTTTAACGAGGCTCATCCCCTATTTTCATGCCCGCCGTTTTGACCGTAGTTGGAAACGGGTAAATTTTGACCTACAGGTACATGATCTAATGCTCATAGTTTCTTCAGATATCCATCCCCTATGACCAGCTTAAGGGATATGCCTGAGGACTAGATCCTCCGGCATCTCCCTGAAGCTGGCCGTAGTATTGTCCCTGCTCTCGCACACCATCTTGGAGTTTATAACTTCTGTAGCTAGATCAATATGTCAGGTAGCTAACTAATTTCACATATTAGAGAGTGCCTCTATGGCTAGTTTGTTGGAGATGCCGGAGGACTAGGCTCCATCGGCATCTCCCTCAAACTGGCCATAGTGGTGTCTCTGCTCTCACACAACATCATGTCAGCACAACATAGTGTCGACACTCACGATATAATGTCGACACTCTTGTCGATAGTCCCGGTTGGAGGCACTAACCGGGACTAAAGATATTTCCCACCATTTCCCACCGCTTCCTGCTATGCTTTCCGACCCTTTTCATCTAACCGGGTCTTTTAGGCCCAGTTGGATGCACTAACCAGGACTAAAGATATTTCCCGCCATTTCACATTGCTTCCTGCTTTGTTTTCCCGCCCTTTACCTCTATATCTAGCCGACCGTGCCATGGCTATCCACATATCCACACCTTCATCTCTCAACAATGGACACCGCATACTGGGCCATTCGCACACTCGAAGAGACCGAGGTGCTGTGCGCCTCCAGCTACCCATGCATGCCGGGCTACCGGGTGTCCACTGACAGGATGCTGAGCATTGGAGGAGTTCCTGTCCCTCCTTTGCCTCAAGGTTCCGCCCGCCAGGCGGCCATCACAAACCACTTCTACCTAGAGCTCACGCCAGAGCAGTGGATGGATCCCCATTGGGATCCCGACAACTACGACACCTGGAATGCCTTCTTTGCTAACCGGCGGGAAAGGGAGCTCACTAGGTACGAGGGTGACGGCCCGCCCCGGTGAACCACAATGAAACCGGTCGTCGCCTTTGGTGGGCGGACCGGACTATCGCCAGTGTGATGCGCTACATCGCTAAGGGGGATCATCCTCGCCTGCGGTACCCACACTTGCACCCACCGCAAAGCCACAATAAGGGTGGCTGTGGTGAAGGCCGCGGGCGTAGCGGCATCGTCATCCGGGAGACCCTTCCCCCTCCCCCCGCGTCGTGCATCCGAGGCTGTTGTGGCAGGTGCCCCCCGGAATATGTCATGGTTCACGGTCCCCGGTTCCCCCTACACAAGCCGGGGAAGGGTTGAGAATCCCCAGAATATGCCATAGCGACGATGACAAAGATGATTCGGAAGATGACCCTGAAGCTGTGTACTATATGACTATATATGATTATGAATAAATCCATTGGCTAGGACAAATGGTTCGTTTGTGTACCCAAGATTGTCAAGAGATCCACTGTTTTCATTATGTAATGCATTTTTATTTGAAAATGGCTAAATGGAAAATAGTTTGAACAATTATTTTAGGAAACAGAAAATAGTTCTGCATTAGTTATTCAAATTCAAACACTTTTCATGTTGAAAGTCTTTTCAAATTCAAATTTAAACCATTTCAAATTTAATAGTTTGAATAATTATTTTATAAGACGGAAAGTTTTTTCATATTCAAATTATTTCAAATATGAACACCTAATAAGAAATAAGGCAAGAACATCTGAAAGTTTGAAAAACTTTTGAAAAAAGGACTTTTAGTCCCGATTGGTGCCACCAACCGGGAATAAAGGTCCTCTGCGCGCCCCTACGGTGGCCATCATATGTCCCGGTTGGTGGCTGCAACCGGGACGTATGCTCTGGTCTTTCGTCCTAGTTGGACCACCAACCGGGACGTATGACCTTTTCGTCGCGGTTGGTGGCTCCAACCGGGACGAAAGGTCCTCCCGTATATAACGCGCGCCATTCCTCTCCTTCCCCCATCTCGCATTCTGCTAAGTTCTGGCCCCGACGACGCGCGCCGCCCTGAGGATCCCCGACGCACGCCGGCAGGCTGCCTGAGCTTGCCATCCGCCGCCGTGCTCACCGTACTGGACCGCACCCGCGCTGCCCCGGCTACCACCGCCGCCGTCCGTAGCCACTGCCCGCCACCACTAGCGCCACCACCACCGGACCACCCTGCCCCCACCATGCCGGACCGCCGCCGCGCTCCCCCCGTCGTACAGCGCGCGCGGCCGCTCTCCCCCTGTCACACCACCGCGATGCCGCTCTCCACACGCAGGTACGTGCTCTGGCCGCCGCACGCGTGCGCCGGCCCAACTCTGCTTTTCTTCTCTCTGTTTATTAATTAGTTAGGGTAATTAGCTATTAGTTAGGGTAATTAGCTATTAATTAGTTAGGGTAATTAGCTATTAGTTGTTAATTAGTTATTAGCTAGGGTTAGTTGTTAATTAGTTATTAGGTAGGGTTAATTGTTAATTAGCTAGGGTTAGTTATTAATTAGTTATTAGTTACGGTAATTAGCTATTAGTTGTTAATTAGTTAATTATGGTTAGTTAGTAGTAGTAGTAGGGTTCAGGGCCGGGTCCGCCCCCATACCCGCCCTGTTTAATTAGTCGGGTCTCA
Organism: Avena eriantha; assembly: GCA_910589775.1. Classification (NCBI taxonomy): domain Eukaryota; kingdom Viridiplantae; phylum Streptophyta; class Magnoliopsida; order Poales; family Poaceae; genus Avena; species Avena eriantha. The sequence continues at coordinate 398,057,383 of OU342745.1, forward strand.
TATTTTACCAGACCCGCAACCCGGCCGGGTTCGGGGCCCCAACGGGTACCCGCCAGCGCGTGAGACGGGAGTGACGCTAGCGCATGCGCATGTTGATGTAGACTTGGCGGGTCTAACTTCTTATTAGATTACTAGGAAGAGATGGCGCAGCCGGCGTTTGAGGTTAGGGACGGGTGCGGCAACGCGCACCATATAGGGACGATGGATGGGCGCGACACCACACGCCATAGGGACGATGGACGGACGCGACAACGCGCGCCATATAGGGACGATGGAGGGGCGCGACAACGCGCGCCATATAGGGACAATGGACGGGCGTGACAACGCGCGCCATATAGGGACGATGGACGGGCGCGGCAACGCGCGCCATATATTAGGGTTTCTTCGAATTACCGTTTACATCCCTAGTCCGTCAAACCACGCCTACCTAACCTCCTCGCTTGGCTGCTTTGACTCATCCACTTTTCTCCTTTTGTAGAAATCAGAGACGAAGAAAAGGAAATGGCGCTTGAGGATATGATCAACGAGGGAGGACATATCGATAACGATGTCACCTCGCTATATCTGAACAACTCCAGTGAGGGAGATCCGGGTTTCGACCGAACAGACGACTCCGGTGAGAGATAAGCTGGCGAGGGAGAAGCCGGCGAGGTGCATATATATTAATAAATTAAGCCTCTATTTTCTATATACATATATATTAACGCCTTTTCTTATTTTATCCCTCTGGATCGAGCAAATCTTCTAAAAAGAATAAACGAGGCCTAGCCAAAAAGTTGGAAAACCATGAAAGGTACAAGATCGAAGAAGTCGCTCTAGACGGCGAATCGAAGGCTCCCATTGATGCTGCAAATAAATTTATAAGGCAATGCAGAGTTATTGTTAGGGACTACATCTCGATCACCGTCAGAGAATGGAATAGGTCGTCAAAGGATCCATAGTCTCTATATGTCAGTGACTTAGCCAAAGACACTCTTTGGAAAAAGCTCATGGTTAATTTCACCCTACCGACGTTAGAGGTGTATCCAGATGACTACGCTCTAGATGAGGAGATTCCAACTCAGGAGGAACTACAGAAACACATGGAACGACAAGTCAAGGAGTATGCTCTTAAGAAGATGGCCCAGCAATTCGACAACTGGAAGAAAAGATTGCACCTTGACTTTGTCGTGAAAGAGAAGACTCCGGATTTCACTACTAGAGCGTATGAGAAGATAAAAGACTACTGGGCTAATTTTGTGGCATACAAGACATCGGCGCCAGCTAAGAAAAGATCTGAAACGAATAAGCAAAATGCTGCTAAAAAGCAGTATCACCATACTATGGGCAAGGTGGCTACAAGGCTAGCAAGCCTAAGTGGGAGAAACTCGAGTCCGACCTGATGGCTAAAGGGATCACCCCAGAGCCATACAATTGGATCGAACGGGTAAGGAATTGGTTTTACGGGCATGGGGGCACGTTGGACTCAGAAGGGAAGTGCATATATAACATAAGACATAAAGAAACTCCCATACCCATCAAAGACATTAGAAATGTAGTAAAGGCTACTAAAGATGGGGAGATCATTCCCGATAGAGAGAATGACGAGCTCGCACTCGCCCTTAGGAACAAGGAACACGAGGGACGGACACGAGACACAGAAGGCTCCAAACCATGGAACCTTGGTTTTGCCAACCATAGGAAGAAATATCCCGATAGAAGCCGTCAAAGGAGAAAGGAAAGGGAGGAACTTGAAGTAATGAAGCAGAAAGACCGGATGCACGAAATAGAACAACAATTAAAGCAGCATCAAAATCAACTTGAGAAACTTAGCCAGCAAGCTACCGGCCCATCCAGCGGCACATGGTAGACGAAGCTGCCTTCGATGCTACCGGCCCATCCACTAATCGAAAAAGCAGCATGGCTTCCACGGAGCTCCCCGGTGATGATGCGGATGATGCACCAGCGATGGCTCCTCTTCGCTACCCAGTGGATGATATCATGGAGATGACACAATGTGAGTTACATGTGAAAGTTGTCAACATAAGCATGAAGGTGGCAGTCGGCTATGCCTTACCATTAGTTGGACCGGTACCAACTTAGCATTGTTGTCCGGTTCCACAGGGCTACGCTATTGCCAGGGTGGATGAAGTTATGGACGGATTCGCGCAGCTCAAGCTTGACTACCCTGTAGGTGAAGGGGATGTGACTGAGCTGGGAGAAGCAAAAAACATGACCATTCTATGGCGAAAGGAACACATCGTGCTTTTAAATCGGACGCCAAGGCCATCCACTCCTCAGAGCACAACTCCATCTTCATCGCAGCCTCACCCGTCTCCAGCACATCAGCCGTCTTTGCCGTCGCCGTGACAGGCGCCATCTCCGCCACCGTGTCAGCCGTCTCTCGCACGGCTGTCTTTGCTGCCGCGTCAGTCGTCTCCAGCACGGGCTTCTTTGCCGCCGCGTCAGCCGTCTCAGCCCCTCCCAAAAGTACAAAAGGGTCAGGGCCAAAAGCGAAAGAGTAACTGATCACCAAAGCGTCTACCGAAGCCCCTCTGAAAAGTACCAAAGGTTCCTCCCAAGAGAGCTTATGACTATACTAAAGAGGAGAATGCGGTGATCGCAAAGGCCCAAACGCAACAGTGGTTTGATAGCCTCAAGCGGCCGAAAGAGCCACAGTTCCCCCACACTAAAGAAGAAAAAGCCAAAGTGCAATTTTTTTGAAGACCCTTCATCAACCCGAGCCAAGGCTGTCATCAGACTATGACCACTCTATTGTCAAGTCACATCAGTCAATGGTGCCGTCGAAGAGCACTAGTGCAAGCAGGAATTCAGTTCCCTAGCTCGGTTTACAGAAAAACAAGGAATGCCCCCCACTCAAAGTGATTTCCGATACCATGGTGGAGTCGAGCAAAGCTGCGAACAAGCAGTATGATCCAGAAATTGTTAGACTGTAGGGAGAAGCGGCCGCTGATCAAGGTATGACTATTGCTCAGTACTTAGACCAGTTAGATTTCCCCGTGGCTGAGGAAGCATACAAATACGAGTACGGGAAACCTCTCGTCAGACCTGAGGACGTCAAGTATCTACCAATAAAAATGCGAAGATTGCATAATTGGTACATTAAAGCCACAAAGGAAGGGGCAAACTGGATAGTGATCAGAGTTCAAAACGAGCATTACGGGTATGGAGATGCCCAAATACTGATTGAATTTCCTGAACTACATCAGTTTTTCAATCAAGACGCCATCGACAAATCAATCGTCAGTGCCTACTATCTATAAGTATTATTTCTCTAATAATTAAGTCTCTAGTTAGCTCACCTCGTTTATATCGTATGTATAATCATACTCACTTATGCAGACTGAAGATTCTCGAATATAGAAGTGGACAGATCTATGACATTGGGTTCATTGACCCATATTGAGTTCATGAAATTACTGTGAAACTTAATCCCAAGGACACAGAGGATAAAATTGTAATGGCTCTAAGGTTTCAAGAAACTAAAAGGGAAATATTATTACCTTACAACGTCAAGTGAGTGTTATTGTCTTATACACATTCTATTTCGCTTACTCGATGTTAAGTGTATAATTGATGAGTTATGCATGCGCAGATTCCATTATATTCTGCTAATCATTCAACCTGACAATGGAGTAGTACAAGTCATGGACTCTAAACTTAAACCCCTTGAGAAGTGGGAACCCATGCATGATATGCTCCAGCGGTAATTTCAGTCATTATGACACTATATTGGCAACTTTTGTTCATTTACATGCATCAAGTAATTAATAAATCATTTCATTCATTTTCTTTGCCGGGCAGCGCTTGGAAACGATTCACCAACAAGGCTAAGGGTGCCTGGAAAGAGAAGCTTACATTTAAACCACTAAATATAAGTACTACTAGGTAGATCCGCGCATCTCTTTGATTCTAGTTTCGATACCATTATCATGCTTAATTATTATTATTTTGATTGAACTTTGTTCTCGTAAAGTGTCTGGGGCAGCCAGACGGAAATAACTTATGTGGATACTATGTCTGCGAGTTCATTCGTCAGACGACCTGTGAGAAGGGCCGAAACTTAGAACAACTTCAAGTATGTAAACAATATTCAGAAATTTGTTTTATTACCATCAATTGTGTTTAGTTTTATTCATAAATGTTGACTCATTCTTTTAAATTATATCGAACGGTTGCGGGACAATCTTCTACCAAATGATCGCATACAAGCAATCCAAGAGGAAATTGCGGGATTCTTAGATGCAGAGGTCCTAGATCCAAAAGGAGAATACTATCGAAAGATTATGATAATGTAATAGGGATCATAAAAGACTATATTGTATATATGCATGAATGTAATATATCCGATACTTGCTATGTAATATAATCGGGAGATGTTTTCTAATATAATGGTTCCCTTAAGGTAGATGACACTTACCCAGCACTATGTTGTGAGGAATGCTCTTCCTCATAGTAGATGGTGCGAGGTTGATGTTATCGAAAGTGGATTTGTATGGAGACATGGTGCGGATTTGAGGGACATCATGATGACCGGGACTAAAGCCCCTTACAAATCGGGACAAAGAACCCTGTTTCTACGAGTATTCCCTCTGTCCAAAAATAACTGATTTAGGTTGTCTAGATTTAAATGTAACTATACGCACTAAAATGCGTCAAGATACATTTAAATCTAGACAAACTCAAATGAGTTATTTCTGGACGGAGCCAGTGTAGTCCATATTTGTTTTAGGGTCCATCTCCGGAGCGCGTGGTGTGTAGGGTTGAGCGGGGCTCGGCTACGTTAATTACTGCAACTCCTAGTTATTACTCAGATAGAGTTAAGAGAGAGAGAGTGGCAGTAACTATACTACTACTCCCAAGCGGCCTTAACACCCAAGCTAGCGTAAATCTTGCTACGCAAGTATAGTACTGCCTCTGTCCCAAGGCTTAAGGCATATAATTTAAAAAAAAAGTCAAACTATGTAAAGCTTGACCAAGTTTTTAGAAAAAAATATTAATATTTACAATATGAAATATATACCCTTCGATACATCATAAAACATATTTTCACGTGGTATCTATATAATATCATAGTTCTTGATAGTTTTTTCAAAAAGTTTGATCAAACTTCCCGTAGCTTGACTTTAAAAAAAAATTATATGCCTTAAGCCTTGGGACAGAGGGAGTATAGTAGAGGGATATGGGTCCCACTCACATTTTCAGCCGGCCGTGGTTGGTTGGCGTGCCTCTGGATCGGGATTCGGGAGGGAGGCTGGTCATTAAAAAGAAAGAAGCTAGCAGAGGGAGATCCTCCCTTGATCCGAGCGAGCGCAGGGTTGCGGAGTAGTAGTATATAATAGAGGGTGTCGGGGGCTCGCCTAGCAACACACAGCCGCCGGCTCATCCATTCCGCGCTGCCTCTCCGCTTCCGCTCCGCTGCCCCCTAGATCTGCCTTATTTTTTCGCTTCTTCTTACTGCCGTTTCCATCCCAATATATCTCTGTGGTGGTTTAATGATCTTCAGGCCAGCCGTGACCAAGCCAAGGAGTCGGCGGAGCTGTGGTACCGTATAGCGCTCGGCAACGCCATGCTGGTCTACCTCACGCCAGGGTGAGAGTGTCCTCGCGCTCTATACTTGGAATCGAATCGATCGATCCTCGCTTTGCACTGTAATGTAATCTAATAATCGGCCGGGTTTCTCTTCCTCTTGTTAATTAATTCGCAGAGTCGGCTTCCTCTGCAGCGGCTCCGTCATCACCTACTCGCCCTACTCCTACGTCTTCACGCTCGCCAGCGCTTTACGGCGGAGTAAATTTGTATTTCTACTTTAAGTTGTGAGCTGCTGATCTTTTGTGTGAATTTGTATTTCTACTATAACTTCTGCTATAATGAAACATGTTCTGTAAATAAATAACTAGGTCGGCATATCAATGTATCAATTATTTCTTACTTTACATATTCAACTAGATCTATTTGTCCTTTTTTATTTCTCTGAAATACCATTGAAATATATTACGAAATTAAATGGAAATTCATGATTCGATGGCCAATTGTCCATTGGCAGGCGTTTGGGTCAAACAATAGTCCAGCTATGACCATAGGTTTAAAGACGATTTTTTTGAGAAACTCATATGAGATAGCATTTTCCAAAAAGAGCCAAACTGCACGGTCATGGTCATGTAATAGTACAATTCATTATTAACTATGGATATCATTGCACCGAGGCCCTGGGAGTGTTATTTTGCCTCGGGCCCCCGAAATCCTAGAATCGGCCCTGAGGGCATCTCGACCTGATGCATGTATAGGACTTCCATGATGCCAACTATCTCTGCTTCCGGTTTGATGTGATTTCAATTGTTTTATGACGGTTTTATGGGGTTTTAGTTTTTCAACTTTTCCTTCCTTAAAGATGAAAACGAGTTTGCCTACAACATGTTTTCATGAAGGTTCCACCTGTTTCAAAACCAAATCATGATTCCAATTGTTTTAGAAATGTTTGATGTGTTGACAAATAAACCATGGTTTCAATTATTTTATAAATGCTTGTCTTTTCAAAATTTTCACTTGTTTTGTTACATCTCGAAACATGTTTTTATTGTTTCAAACATGGTGGTGTGGTTTGAATTTATTGAAACATGGTTTTATGGTTTCATTTATTTGTGGTTTCAATTGTCCTGAAAAAATGCTTGTGAGGTTTCGATTGGTTCAAATAAGTTTCAGCATGGTTACAATGTTTTGAATATGGTTTAATTCAGTTTCAAAACATTGAAAAATAGTTGGTTTCAATTGTTATTTGTGGTTTCAATTGTTTCAAGAAGATTTATTAGGGTGCGAAAAATGTTCAACAAAACTTGTGTGGTGGTTTCAGTTGTTTCAAAGGTGCTTGTGTCTATGGGTGGTAGTTTAAATTGTTTCAAACATGTTATTATCGTTTGAATTATTTGAGACATGCTTGTGTGGTTTCAGTTTATTGAAACAGTTTTTTGTGGTTCCACTTGTTTCTAACATGGTTATTTGGTTTCAATTTATTAAAACATGATTTTGTGGTTTCATTTGTTAGTGCTTGTGAGGTTTTGCTTTAAAGAAACATGGTTTTGCGGTTGCATTTGTTCTTGGGTGGTGGTCTTAATTGTTTCAAACATATTTTTGTAGTTTCAATTGTTTGAACATGCTTATATGGTTTCAATTTGATGAAACATGGTTTTGTGGTTGCATTTGTTCTTGGGATGTGGTTTCAATTATTTCAAACATTTTTTAGTGGTTTCAAGTGGTTCAAACATGCATGTGTGGTTTCAATTTATGGAAACATGGTTTAGTGGTTTCAATTGTTTTCAAACATGCTAGTGGGGTTTCGCTTTGTTTGAAAATGTTTCAGCATGGTTCTATATGATTTTAGTGGTTTCAGACATGTTTTTGTAGTATCGATTGTTTGTGGTTGTGGTTTCAAATGTTCATAAAACCTTGGGTGGTGGTTTCATTTGTTTGAAACATGCTTGTGTGGGTTCAATTTTTTGAAACATTTTTATGGTTTCAATTATTTGAGACATGCTTGTGTGGTTTCAATTTAATGAAACATGGTTTTGTGGTTGCATTTGTTCTTGGGTGGTGTTTTCAGTGGTTTCATATGGTTTAAACATGCTTGTGTGGTTTCAATTTATGGAAACATGGTTTAGTGGTTTAATTTGTGTGTGGTTTCAATTGATTTGAAACATGCTAGTGGGGTTTCGCTTTCTTTGAAAATGTTTTAGCATGGTTCTATATGATTTTAGTGGTTTCAAATATGTTTTTCTGTTTTCGAGTGTTTGTGGTTGTGGTTTCAAATGTTCATAAAATCTTGGGTGGTGGTTTCAATTGTTTGAAACATGCTTGTGTGGGTTCAATTTTCTGAAGCGTTTTTAGTGGTTTCAATTGTTTCTAATATGGTTGTGTGATTTCAGTTAATTGAAACATGGTTTTATTGTTTCAGTTGTTAATGGTTTCAAATGTTTTGAAACATGCTTATGAGGTTTCGCTTTAAAGAAACATGGTTTTGTTGTTGCATTTGTTCATGGGGGTAGATTCACTTGTTTCAAACAAGTTTAAGTGGTTTCAAATGGTTCAAATATGCTTGTGCGGTTTCAATTTACGGAAACATGGTTTAGTGGTTTTATTTGTGTGTGGTTTCAATTGTTTTGAAACATTCTTCTGAGGTTTCACTTTAAAGAAACATGGTTTTCTGGTTGTATTTGTTCTTGGGTGGGGGTCTCATTTGTTTCAAACATGTTTTTGTGGTTTTAGTTGTTTAAAATATGCTTTGTGGTTTCAATTTAATCAAACATGGTTTTGTGGTTGCATTTGTTCTTGGGTGTTGGTTTCAATTTTTCAAACATGTTTAGTGGTTTCAAGTGGTTCAAACATGCTAGTGTGGTTTCAATTTATGGAAACAAGGTTTTGGGGTTTCATTTGTATGTGGTTTCAATTGTTTTGAAACATGCTTCTGAAGTTTCACTTTATTTGAGAAGGTTCCGCATGGTACTATATGACTTTAGTGGTTTTAAACATGTTTTTGTCATTTTGATTGTTTGTGGTTGTAGTTTCAAATGTTCATAAAACCTTGGGTGGTGGTTTCAATTGTTTGAAACATGCTTGTGTGGTTTCGATTAATTGAAACATGGTTTTGTTGTTTCATTTGTTAGTGGTTTCAATTGTTTTGAAACATGCTTGTGAGGTTTCGCTTTAAAGAAATATGGTTTTGTGGTTGTATTTGTTCTTGGGTGGTGATCTCAATTGTTTTAAACATATTTTTGTGGTTTCAATTGTTTCAAACATGCTTGTGCAGTGTCGATTTAATGAAACTTGGTTTTGTTGTTGCATTGATTCTTGGGTGGTGGTTTCAAATGTTTCAAACATGTTTTTGTGGTTTCAAATGTTTCAAACATGTTTTAGTGGTTTCAAATGTGTCGAACATTCTTGTGTGGTTTCAATTTATGGAAACATGGGTTTGTGGTTTCATTTCTGTGTGGTTTAAATTGTTTTGAAACATGCCTCTGAAGTTTCGCTTTAAAGAAATATGGTTTTATGGTTGCATTTGTTCTTGGGTGGTGGTCTCGATTGTTTCAAACATGTTTTTGTGGTTTCAATTGTTTGAAACATGATTGTGTGGTTTCAATTTAATGAAACATGGTTTTGTGATTGCATTTGTTCTTGGGTGTTGGTTTTAATTATTTCAAACATGTTTTAGTGGTGTCAAATGGTTCAAACATGCTTGTGCGGTTTCAATTTATGGAAACATAGTTTTGTTGTTTCATTTGTGTGTGGTTTCATTTGTTTTGAAACATGCTAGTGGGGTTTCTCTTTATTTGAAAAGGTTTCGCATGGTTCTATATGATTTTATTAGTGGTTTCAAACATGTTTTTGTGGTTTCGATTGATTGAGGTTGTGGTTTCAAATGTTCATTAAAGGAAGTGGGGTGGTTTCAGTTGTTTGAAACATTTTTTTAGTTTCAATTGTATGTGGTTTCAATTCTTTCAACAATGCTAGTTGGTTTCAAATGGTTCACAAAGGTTTCAACAAGGTTCGAATTGGTTTCAACAAGGTTTGATTTGGTTTCAATTGGGTCACAAAGGTTTCAATAAGTATCAATTTGGTTTCAATATTTCCAATAACTTTCACTATCACTTCAAAATCTTGATAAGTAGTTGCGATGTGGTTTCAATTGTTTCAAACATGCTTGTGTGGTTTCAATTGATTCACAAAGGTTTCAAAAAAGTTTAATTTAGTTGCGATAGTTTCAATAAGGCTCAGCGTGGTATTTAAGAAATTCATAAATGGAAGCTGGGTGGTTTCAATTGTTTGAAACATGTTTCTTGTAGTTTCAATTGTATGTGGGTTCAATTGTTACAAACATGCTTGTGTGATTTTAATTTGATAAGAAAGGTTTCAATAAGGTTCGATTTGGTTTCAATTGGGTCTCTCAGGTTTCAACAAGTAACAATTTGGTTTCAATAGTTCGAATAAGTTTCAATGTCGTTTTGAAATCTTGATAAGTAGTTGCGATATTCTTTGAATTGTTTCAAACATGCTTGTGTGGTTTCAATTGATTCACAAAGGTTTCAAAAAGGTTTAATTTGGTTTCGATGGTTTCAATAAGGCTCAATATGGTTTCAAATTATTGATAAAAAGTTGCGAGGTGGTTTTAATTGATTAATAGATATTTGTTGTGGTTTGAATTTTTTCAAATAGGTTCGTTGGGGTGCCAAATTGTTCAACATCTCGGTTATCGGTTTCAGTTGTTTGAAACATATGTTTTTGGGGTTTCAATTGTGTCATGAAGCATTGGTGTGGTTTCAATTGTGTCATGAAGCATTGGTGTGGTTTCAATTGTTTCAAAGAGGCTTCTGTGGTTTGAGTTGATTCACAAAGGTTTCAACAAGGTTGAGTGTGGTTTCAAATGTTTCAGAGAGGTTGAGTGTGGTTTCGAAAAATTCATAAAAGGAAGCAGGGTGGTTTCAAATGTTAGAAACATTTTTTTATATAGTTTTAGTTGTTTGTGGTTTCAATTGTTATAAACATGCTTGTGTGGTTTCAGTTGGTTCACAAAGGTTTCAACAATGTTCGATTTGGTTTCAATTGGGTAACACAGGTTTCAATAAGTATAAATTTGGTTTCAATAGTTTCGATAAGTTTCAATGTCGTTTCGAAATCTTGATAAGTAGTTGCGATGTGGTTTCAATTGTTTCAAACATGCTTGTGTGGTTTCAATTGATTCACAAAGGTTTCAAAAATGTTTGATTTGGTTTCAATAGTTTCAATAAGGCTCAATTTGGTTTCACATTATTGATAAAAAACTTGCGAGGTGGTTTCAATTGATTTATAGATATTTGTTGTGGTTTCAATTGTTTCAAAAAGGTTTGTTGGGGTGCCAAATTGTTCAACATCTTGAGTGATGGTTTCAGTTGTTTGAAATAGTTTTTTGGGTGTTTCAATTGTGTCATTAAGCGTTGGTGTGGTTTAAATTGTTTGAAACAGGCTTCTTTTGTGGTTTCAATTGTTCCAATCATGCTTGTGTGGGTTCAATGTAATGAAACTTGTTTTTATGGTTTTATTTTTTCTTGGGTGATGGTTTCAATTGTTTTAAAACATGCTTGTGAGGTTTCGCTTTATTTGAAACATCTGTGTGTGGTTTGAACTGTTTCATAAAAGGTTTGGTGCTCCCACTAATTGAAAATGAAACCATTGTTTGAATTGTTTCGAAAAGTTTTGATGTGCTCCAATTGTTCCATAAAGGTTTCATGTGGTTTGAATTGTTTCATAAAAGAATCGCCAATAGTGCTTAACTTGCTTTGTCTCGTTTCAAAATAAGTCCTCGCAAATTTTATACGGGTTTCACTTGTGTTTAACTTTAGTAGTATCAATTATGTTTCATTGAGGTTTCACATGTTTTCATGTTTCAATATAGTTTCATTGAGATTTCTAAAATGCAACACGGGTTTCACTTACGTTTCACTCAAGTTTATAGCTGGTTTCACTAGAAGTCGTATTGTAGCATAGGCAACTACACCAACAACTAGAACAAGACCTGGCTAAATTCCACAATTTTTTTAGTAATTCCGCATATATTTCAATTTCATAGTTTTTTCACAAAGTTTAAGTTGTTTAACGCATAACACAAACCAATTTCATAAATGTTCTACTAAATACACAAAAGTACCAATAGTTTCACAAATATTTTTCAAAGATGTTCCATATAAGATTTAGTAGTTTCACACATATTTCATAACAGATTCACAAAAGGCAGACTTCTGTATTTTCCGGATTGAGCTAGGATTTAGGCAACGATCGTGACTATGGGTCATTTATTATCTGTAACAGTCGATCTGTCTCACATTTCAAACTGTAGAGAAACTAATTACAAAATAACAAAAAGTAACTGAAACAAACGAGCATCTCTGACATCTCAGATAGTAGAGATAGGATGCAACCCCGTACTATGTTTCCTCCCAACCATTCTGGTGAAATTTGAGCCAACGAAGAACTCTCTTCTAGAACGCTCGATGACCAAAGCAAGTACATGAGTGACAAGTCAAGCTCCACTCTTCACAGTAACTAACTGGTAACAAACTGTCGCTACCACACGGTCTAAACCGGCAACACTACGACTGAAACTCCGCTGTTCAGCTTGCAAAATGACTAGTCCAACAGAATGCTGCAATGGTAGGCAGATGAAAAAGTCGCAGAGCACTCGTGCTAAATAAGCTAATGCATCAGTAGCATCAAGCAGAGATATGACACAGGAGACAGGTAAAAAAAAAACTCCCTCCGTCTTAAAATAGATGTCTCAGATTTGGCAAAATTTGGATGAATCTAGACACTATTTAGTACGTATACGGATTCATCCAAATTTTGACAAACTTGTGAAATATATTTCAAGACGGAGGGAGTATGTAATCTTGATGATTTAGCATCCAAAGAGAAGAGATGCCATTTGCCATGACCATCAACTATGCAGCAGTTGAATATATTCATATTCCCGTAATACTGTCTTCAGACAACATGGAAACTTGAAAGCCGTGATGCAGTGCACACAATAACTAAAGGCAGGGTAAATACATGGCAGTGCTACTTATTCGTCGAATCCAGCTAACTTCTTGGCAAATGGAATTCAAACTCATCAACTCGGTAAACAGTTAGCTCTATTGCAATTTGGGAAATGCAAAGAATTGAAAAAAAAAGTTCTCCAATTCTAGAAAACTAGAAACAAATGGAAGCTTTCTTTTGAGAATTAGTTCAAGAAAACTAGAAACAATGCGGCGATACCTGGGAGGGATGAGCTAAACAACTAATTTTAGCACAAATTTGTGATACCTAAACAATTTATACCCGAGACATAACAGGATGTACTAACAACTAATAAATTAAATTAAAAATTCACATGTAGCTTCCCAAATCGAGCTAGCTCCACGGGTGGATTTGGCGGCCCTTTAGCCAAATCGAGCTAGCTTCTACTCAAATTAGCGGGCACGGACTAGGACGAGCGCGGGACAGACGTCCGACGTCTGGTAGCTCGGGTGCACGGTGGTGGAGCTACTCACCGGGAAGCGGCCATGGTCAGAAATTGGTGATGCGCTGGAGATCAGCGAGCTGCTGTGCCGCATCGTGTTCAGAGGGAAGCGGCTCAAGCTGCCCGCGTAAAACTCCTGCCGTGACTTCCTCGACAGGTGCCTCCGCAGGGACGTCGGCGAGAGGGGTAGCTGCAAGTCGGGCGGGGCTTGTTCGCGGCGGCGGACGAAACAACCACCGGGCCGCTCGCTCACCAGCAACCACCGGGCCGCTCGCTCACCAGTAGCCACCGCGCACGCCCAGGAGATCGCCGCCGCACCACTCAAGATCTGACAAGGAAAGAGTGGAAGGGGAAAGAGAGATAGAGAACAAGTCTAGTCACGCGTCAGGTGGGTCCATGCGGGTGTGCGGGATTGACGGAGCAGCGGACGGAGGCAGAAACGGCATCACGAATCTCAAAGTACTCGTGAGGGGTCGTGTGGTGGATCGAACGCCGGCATGTACCGGCGCCGGTAGAAAGAAGGTTTCGCGTCAGCGCTTTACTGTGGATGCGATACGCCGTCGACTGGGCGCTCGACACTCTCTTCAGCCTGAGCGGGTTTGGAGCGGGCATGGCAGCCACGTACATCATCCTCTACATCTGCCTGTCTGCCCGCCGCGCAGACCCTCGACGCGCTAATCTGGCACTGTTTGGTATCGGCGGGGTTGTGATCCTCGGCGGCGCCGTCGGCCTCGACATCCTCATCGGCAACAGCCCCGTTCTACAACGTGGTGTGCTGCGCCGCATCGTGTTTCGCCTCAGGGGCGCCTCTCTACAACTTGGTGAGCGCCTTGATTGCCTGCTAGCTAGCTAATTCAATATAATCGGGGACCGACCTGATCGATGATGATCTGCACGTAGTAGTAGATTGACCAACCGGCCGGCCATGTCTTGCATTGTTGATTCCACAGCCCAGAGCGTGGAGGGACAAGACCATGCAGATGATGCCGCATTTCGTCGTGCCCCTCTTCACCTTGACCAACGCCATGCAGTGGATATGGCGCAACACAGCCGGTGTCGGATTCATCGGCATAGACTACTATCTTGTGGTGAGTAGTGATGTATGCAAGCCCGGCCGCTCCTCTCATCGGCATATGCATATATAGACTAGTACTATCTTTGTGTTCCATGTCATGTCGATCTTTGTGTACGTACGTGCAGATTTCAGCGGGCGTTGCAGCCATCTGCGCGCTGGCGCAGCTGTTCCTACACGGCTGGTTCTGGTGTCGGCCACCTCCACCTCCACCTCCGCCAGCTCCCACCGGACTCCTCGGGCACTTGATCGACCATGCTGGCGACGACGACGACAAGTCCTCCGACCACAGCGACGGCACCAATAGCACGGCCATCATACACTTGGACGATGACAACCTCCTCTTCGATCATCACGGCGACTACTTCCAGTTCCAGGACGGCAACAATTCCACGGCCATCATACACTTGGACGATGACAACCTCCTCTTCGATCACGGGCACGGCGACTACTACTTCGAGGACGGCGACCACCGCTCCGAGCCCGTTGATGAGAGCATCGTCGATCCCAGGCACAAGGTCGACAACCGCTCCGAGCCCGCCGCTGATGACACCACCGGCGATGGCATCCACTCCGAGCCCAAGGTCGACAACATCCACTCTGAGCCCAAGGTCGACAACCGCTCCGAGCCCGCTGATGACACCACCGACGGCATCCGCTCCGAGCCCAAGAAGGTCGGCATGGACGGTCAGATCGCGGAGGAGGACAGTGACGTGAGCACCGGCGACCGCGACAACGTCGACACGGATGGATACGATGTGGACAAGAGCGATGCGAGCGAGCAGCACGGCGAGCCTGGCGACGCCGAGGCCGAGTACGTGGTGGACGTGGGATCGTCGTCTGATGAGGAGGCCGCCGCCCACCCGCCGCCTCCCGGCCAGCAGGAGCCGGATGACGTCTCGGCCGACGCGGCGGTCTGACCCATGCATGTGCGTGGGGCGGTGCTGGTTGCATGCCCATGGCAACTCACTCGATCGTACCGCGCGCGCGCTATTAATTCGTCGACTGAACTTAGATCACCAGAATTGATCAGCTGAACTTGATGCATGACCGAGATATCTGTGCGTTGCTTCTGACGACGATGCTACTCACTTTCCTTGGAAGACCTTTGGAACTTGTTGATCGAGCTAGACGATGGATCGATATATCCCACGCGCGTGCCTGCCGTGCTTGTTGATTGGAACTTCTTGTTGATGCTCTACTTGTTGATTGGCCAGCCAGTATAGTACGCACGTACGTACATTGTACGCCCGCGATCGGCGGCCGCGCGCGTATATACATGATCTTGGGAGATTGGCCGGCCAGACAGCAAAGCAGGCGCGCGCCTGGATGTTCAGCCTCAGCCCTCAGGTGGTTAGGTATGTACGTTAGCCGACCGGTCTCAGAGAGTGTGTCAGGGGCTGCCCAAATTTGTCGTGTCCTGTTTCATCCTTGCCGGCCACACGGACTACTACTCCAGCACAGTAAATAAATTTTGTCCTGCTGATCGATGAAGCTCCGATCCGGTATTACTATACTTCTAGTGCGCGCCGTCATTCCATTCGAGTCCATATATATATGGACGACGACGGTTAGCCACATAGTACCAGTACTAGTGTCATCTACTCCTACAAGTCTTTAACAACTCCAACTTATTTAATTGCCAGCAGGTTGCTTATTTAATTAATTAATCACGTCCACATGCATGCATTGCAGTAAATTAGTGCAATTCCGCTACTAGCACTAGGTTGCAGTACGTAATTAGCCCAGATGTTAGGGCAACTCCGATCCATGTGCGTCCTTTTGTACTGTTCATGCGGACAGAGGCCAATACCCAACGGCCAGGGACGACATTAGAGCATCTCCAGTGACACAGACCCAAATGGTCTGAACCAGTCCATGCGGACTGGCGGACAGTTGCGCGCGGCCTAGCGGGACGATCCATTCGGAACGATCCATCCATACATCAAATTTGGACTACGGTTGCGTCGGTCCGAACAGTGCACGTGTCCTCCCGCGTCCTTGGCGGCACCTCCTGCTAGTGGCACACAAAATATATTATACTAGTAGAAAACGGACCTTTGGTCTAGTGCATTAGTTCCGGTTCTGGTACAAACCGGGACTAATTCCCTGGTCCCAACGGCTAGAAATGGCCGCAGGGCCTAGAAGACATTAGTCTCGGTTCGTTTAACAAACCGGGACTAAAGGGTCTGGCGCGGGGAAGGAGCGAATGGGTGGACCTTTAGTCCCGGTTTTTTAAACGAACCGAGACTAAAGGGCCCGACTATATCTTCTTCCTCCCCCTGCCCGAGCCATTTCAAGCTCACACAAGCATCTCCCTAAAATTTCTTTCCTCAAGCTCGAGTTCTTGCCGATTTTTCTCAGCATTTGTGAAGATTTTTTGGCTCCACATCTATCTAAGGGTCCTAAGAGGTTAGCAACTTCATCCTTTCATATTTCATTGCTCGTTTTAGCTCATTTTATGCTCTAGAAATGGAGGGATTTGTGTGGATTCTATCTCTATATATCTGGTTAATTTGGCAAATATAGTCCTCGAAATTCATTTGATTCATCGAAGCACAGAGATACATGAGTTCATCATATATATATATATATATATATATATCTTGGTTTGGCACATAGTCTCGAAATTCAGATACAAATGCATCATGCCATCGTGGAGCAACAAAATAACCTTCTTCTTCTACCTGCCGTCACAAAATCCATTGCAACAAAAATAAGAACCAAAACTATGAAGGCATACATATATATAGTGGCGCCCTAGCATTTTAATCATCGACCGTTTAAGCAAACCAAAAATATGAACACGCCGGGGAGCTACCAAATTAAATTAGGGAGTGCCTCTATGGCGAGCTCCTCGAAGATGTCTGAGGACGGGACCCTAAGACATCTTCGAGAAGCTCTGCCGTAGTGGTGTCCCTGCTCTCGCACACCATCTTTCAGTTTATATCTTCTCTAGCTAGATCAGTATGCTGGTGGAGCTAACTAATTTCACATATTAGGGAGTGTCTCTACAGCGAGCTCCTCGAAAATGTCTGAGGACGAGGTCCTAAGACATCTTCGAGAAGCTCCGCCGTAGTGGTGTCCCTGGTCTCGTTCCTTGCAGTTGATATTTCACAAGGAAGCCTATTTATAGACTAAGCAGCACAACCTAGTGTCAACACTCACGACATAATGTCGACACTCACCCCTGTCATAGTGTCTCCACCCACTGAAATAGTGTCACCACTCAATGGCATAGTGTCTCCACTCACGACATATAGTGTCATCACCCACTTTTAGTCCCGGTTGGAGTCTCCTTTAGTCCTGGCTGGAGACACTATCCGGGACTAAACAGGCTCACATCGGCCCTAGCCTGCCGCAACCCCTCTAGTCCTGGTTGGTGTGTCCAACCGGAACTAAAGATGGAGTAGAAAGTTTTTAAATCAGTGCATAGTTGTTTGATGTATATGCTGTGTGCTTTTATTTTTAGACTAGTACTAATCTTAGCATCATGATTTTGTTTGATGTACTTATATAATGCAGATGAGACGGCAATGGATGTACGCTGACCGAATCTCTAGCGAGTTCATTAAAGGCATGCGTTCTTTTCTCGTTGTGGCAGAGGCAAACAAGCAGAATGGTTTTATGTGTTGTCCATGTGGTGAGTGTCAGAATCAGAAGGAATACTCTTCCTCAAGAGTCCTTCACGGCCATCTGTTTCGGTTTGGTTTCATGTCTGGCTATAATTGTTGGACCAAGCACGGATAAAGAGGGGTTATGATGGAAGTGTTGGGTCCGCACCATAGAAAACAGAAAATTTCCTACGGTGTGAACTACACGCCAAGATCTATCTACTAGGTACAAAGCAACGGGTGGACATACATCCAACGAGAACTTACCCTCGAAGACAACGAGTTTTGTTAACGAGTAGGAACTCGTGGTTAATGTAGTCGTACACTTGCCGATCTCAAGATCGTGAGGAAGTTCGAGCAGGTCTGGCTCCAGCACGTACTTCAGATCCAGCTCCAGCACCGCCAAGTCCAGCACCGCAAAGCAGAGGTGCATCCGTGATCGCACACACGTCCGGTACCCCGACAACCTCTGTCCCTCGCTCCGGCAAAGCAGCAGAAGCAGCAACTCCTTTCCAGATAAAGCCACCGGGAACATGTATCTCGCTAATCCGAGACCATGGGGAATAATACTAGAGGGGGAGAGAGATCCTTCACAAGGAGGTGTGTGTGAGAAGTGAGGAGAGGGTGACCTTTTATAGGAGGAGGGGGGTGCCCCTCCTTCATGGCCGGCGCATGGAGGAGGTGCCTCTTCACCTCCTCCATTCATGTGGTGGTAACCCCTCCACATTAAAATGCCTCTTCACATTCCCTTTTAAAGTCTCCACTTTAAATGCATTAAATTTCTCCAAATTTAATGCTCTCTCATTTAATAAAACTCTTTTATTATTTTTTATTCAGAATTTTGTTAATTACTTTAATTAACAAACATTCACATAAAACCCCCTGCAACATTTCAGTATTACATGTAGAACCAATTTCAGCAATTTCACCCGAAACAGTTTCGGTGTCTATTGAAATAATTCCAGCGCTTTCTTAAATCTTTATCTGAAACATATTTGCTCCAAATGGTGTCGGTATCCCTTAAGTGTGTCACCCTACGGTTCCCGAATAATGCAGACATTATCGAGACCCCTCTCCGATCAATAATCAGCAGCGGGACCTGGAGATCCGTACTGACTCCTACACATTCAACGATGCCTTCTGTGATCGTGAGAACCTTTAACGCTTGTAACTAAATCCCTTTGTCTCGCAATATATTACATGTCCGAGATTCGATCATCGGTATCTCCATACCTAGTTTGATCTCGTTACCGACATGCACTCTTTTCTCGTTTCCGTGATATAACATTCTAGTGATCACATCACTTGCTTGCAAACTATTTCAATGTGATATCACCCAGAGGGCCCAGAGTATATCTATCCGTCATCGGGATTGAAAAATTTCACTCTTGATCCATGAGCCTCAACATAACACCTTCATAGCACTGAACCCATCTTTATAGTCACCCTGTTACGGTGTGACGTTTGATTTTATCAAGATACTCTTCCGGTGTTAGCAATTAACATGATCTCATGGTCTAAGGATAAAGATTACTTCGTATGATGTTATAGCAATATAAACATAATGACTTTGATCGTAATGCTATACTTCGGATGAATGTTCATCACATCATTCCACCAATATTGTGACCTTGTTATTAACAACATCCAATGTCCATGATCAGGAAACCTTGATCATCTTGGTAATCAACGAGCTAGTCTATAAGAGAGGAATAACTAGGAACCCTTTTTGTTTATTAAACACACATGTATTGACGTTTCTGATCAATACAATTATAGCATGTAAAATAAACATTTATCATAAACATGGAATAAGATAATAACCACTTTATTATTGCCTCTCGGGCATATTCCCTTCAGTCTCCCACTTGCACTAGAGTCAATAATCTAGTTTGAAAAACTTTGCGTATTGAACACCTATGGCTTTCTGATGTTGCATATACGCTATTGCTAGTGGTTAACATAATCTCCGGATCTGAAAGTTTCAGGTCCGTGTGTATTTGCATGTCTTTGCGTCTCTACGCATCACTCATTCTCAAATGAGATGGCATTGTATAAATTTGGTCCTTTGGTGAGACCTTTAGTTCGTTCCGGTTAAAATATGTTGATATTATTGTCACACAATATATCTTCATAGTATTAGCCCAGTTTGAACCACACCTAGTTTGATAACAAACTGCTTAACACAAATACCCTCCTATGCTGCTACTATAGCAGTCATATACTTAGCCTTTTGTTGTAGTATCTGTCACAATGTCTCAACTTTGGAACTCATCCAAATCCATCATGGAACATCCTTTCCATTACATTGTGCCACCCATAGTCTAAATTGAGATAAATTTAATTTGTATCTTGTGACAAAACTAGTATCAATGTAACACTTTACAATGAACTACCTTTAACTATTTGTCACTTATACATTATATATTCTTAGTTCTTCCAAAGCTCATAAGAATATCTTTACTATCGTCTAATGATCATCTCATGAATCATTCTGGTATGTGCTCATAACATTTAGAGCATAGGACATTCTGGATATATACATATCATGGTATAATCGATCAAAATCTTCATGTGATTTTACTCACCAAGTGTTGAAACACTTGAATTTTGATACAATCCTTTCCATGCAGCAAGAACCTTTCTTGTTGTTTCCATATTGAACCCTTTCAATATCTCATATATGTATGTCTGGCACAACCATATTAGCGTCTTAATCTATCCATATAGATATTGATGCCTAATATTCCGGTTTTGCCCAAGTCTTTCATCGAAATCTTATTTTAATGAAATTCTTAACTTGTGTCAATACAAGATACATCATTTCCAATCAACAATATGTCCTCTACATAATGTATTAGAAATATGTCTCAGCGCTCCCACTTAATTTCTTGCAAATGCAAGCATCTTCATCATCTCCGATGAATTTAAACTCTTTTAACAGTTTCATCATGGTGAAGATTCCAACTTCGCTATGCTTACTTCAACTATTGAAGTTTGCATGCCCTTTTAGCACCCTTTGAATTAAGAAAACCCTTTGGACCGTGTCATGTACATGTCCTAGGTAACCGTTCTATTAGAAGAACATTTTTTTGTTTATTCAATTTCCATATACCAAATTATATGTAGTGGTTGCTACATTAATCCGTCCAGACTAAATATCGCTATGAAAGATCAAATATTGTCATAGTCAACTCCTTGAACATTGTCGTAAACTTCTTTCCGACATGTCGACTATTTCATAGATGTTAAACATCCATGTCTTATTTCTTTATAGATCCAAACACGACTGATAGGCTTCACGCCTTTCCGGAGGGTCTTCCAAGTTCAGAAACTTGATTTCTCGTGTATGGATACTATCACGGATTCTATGACTTCTAGTCATTTTATGGAGTCAGGGCCCATCATCGCTTCTTTGCATGTAGTCGGTTCATCATTGTAAAAACAATAACGACTTGCTTATCAAATCTTACTATTTGATTCTTACCGACCCACACGGTTCTATAGGAACTCTAATCTCCGAGATCACACCTTTTGTAATCGCGAGAGCCATGAGTACTGTGGCCGCCACCGGGACACTTTCCGGCGCCGCGCTACTTAGCACATATAGCTAAGGTTTAACAACCTTATCGAAGTTCTATTGTCCTCCCACTTAACTTTTCACGAAAAATTCCTTCTCAAGAAACTTGACGTTCCAAGTAACAAACTCTTTTGTCCTCGGTGTTATGGAGAAATTCCCAACAAATTCTTTGGGATAACCTACAAAGACGTGCTTATCCGACTTTGGTTGTAAACATTTTACTTATGCATAGCATACCAAAATTTAAGAAAAGACAATTCGGGTTATATCCCAAACCATAATTCATATGGTGTCATTTCAATGGATCACGATGGTGCTCTTTTCAGTGTAAAAGCGGTTGTCTCTAAAGCTTCAATCCTTAAAACATAATGGCAGTTTTATAAATGACACCTTTGATCTTACCTTGTCAAACATGGTTTGATTTCATCTCTCGAATATGCCATACTCCTATGGTTTATCGGGAAACACAAATCATGGAACAATTCCTCAAGTCTTAGGTGTTTTTGCTCAACATGTAACTCAAATATCTTCCTTTATGATCGAATCATAAACTCTTTATTTTCTTGTTACAATGATTTTCCACTTCATCTTGAAAGTCTTTGAACAATTTTCAAATGTTTCATACTTCTTCCTTATTAAGTAAATATATAGATATATTCACTTAAATTTCTGGAGAAAGCATATGAAGCAAAAAAGATCCATCGCATATGGCTACACATAATGGACTATGTACATCAGCATGCATAATTTCCAATAAGCTAGTCATATGTTCCTCTTTGGCCTATGAACGGAGTTTCAATTATCTCGAGGAAAGTCTCACAAGCGTCAATTGATCAAAATCAAAAGACTTCCAAAAATCCATCAACATGGAGTTTCTTCATGTTTTCTTTCCAATATAATTTAAACAGCGATGTCACTTCATAAGTGATCTTTCAATCATTTGTCTTGCGACATTTTAGCAATAGTGTTTATGGATGTGATTTCTCCCACTAGACTTGTAAAAGGTCATCCATCCTTTATGGAATACGGTAATTATTTGAACAACCATTTTTCTCGTAATACCAGAACAAAATAACAAATATAAAAACAAATCTTGAAGGCTAGGTTTGACGACAATGAAAAACACAATAACACTTTATTTGTTTTCGATGAACATCATCACTCATTCTCTTGCTAGTTACTTAGGCCATTGTAGTTCATGAATTGCGTTGTCCTGTATGACACTTCATACCAACCAATTCAGTATCCAATACCTAAGAACCACATTGTTTAATAAGCAAGGAATACAACCATAACATGTATATCTTCTATATACCCAAGTTGGACATCTCCAACCTTTTATTTTCTACCAAATATTTTATAGATTCTCTTTCAGCAATTCCTTTTCTTTTAAAATAATCTATCAACATCAATAGTGGTGTCATCAACATGACACATGGTACAAAGCTTGTATATAGTCAAATACTAATACCTTTGGACTTGCACTTTGAAGTGGATCACCATCATCAAATGTTTGGCATTCTTTCAAAAATCCATTCTTTAGTAATCTATTAGTGTAGTAAACATTTTACTTACATCTTCTATTCATCCTTATCATGAAAATTTTCATGATCAAGCTACTATAGCCTATAAGGAAGAATCACGAGTATAATATCAGTTCCCAAAACCTTTTTGGTAGATTCGGATGCCTAGCATCTCCAACCTTCACAAATTCTCATATAATATGAGAACATGTATTTTGCTAAATTATACTCTATCATAATGCAACCAAAAACATTGTTTCAGATATCACAATATCTTTCACACATGATGGTTTCTAAAACAATTTTCAGCTCCAATATAATATTGATATTAAAACAACTTTTGAATATCAATAATCATGGAGGCAAACATGATACTTTAGATACTAACATTGGAATTATTACTCTTGATTTAATACTACTTATTAAACTTCATGGAGTAAATAGAGTTTGCTGAAAGTTTGCAATAGGACTTATAAACTTTAAATTGACATTCAAAACAATACGATACCAGTTCGTAAAGTAAATATCCAGAATTCTATAGTTCTATTATCTCAAATAAAAAACTAAGCATAAGGTAGAAAACGAATGCCAATGACTACAACAAACTATGCAAATTCACTTTGATTTAATTTATGACAAATTTGGTTCGACTAATCCAAATTAGAAATGAACTCCCACTCAAAAACGACACCCCTTGTGCCATTTTGGTGATTACATGAACCAAATCCACTACACCAAGTCCGATCATCACGTGAGTCGGTGTAGCTTCAAAGGCGAGCATCAATATGGCCATCATATCAACTATATGACTCATGCTTAACCTTTCGGTCCGTGTTCCGAGGCCATGTCTGTACAT
The DNA here is from genome assembly GCA_910589775.1 of Avena eriantha. Lineage (NCBI taxonomy): Eukaryota > Viridiplantae > Streptophyta > Magnoliopsida > Poales > Poaceae > Avena > Avena eriantha. The sequence goes on from OU342745.1 coordinate 398,081,049, forward strand.
GCTAGGCTCGCCAAGTAAGAATCTTAGTACTCGCATGTGTAAAACTGTCTTACACCCGTTTGTATGAAAGCGTAGAGTTGAGTACACCCGATCATCACGTGATGTCTCGAAACACAATCCATAAAACGGTGCATACTTAAGGAAGAACACATTTTTATCTTGATATCTAAATGAGGGATCATCTTACAATGCTATAGAAAGCGCCAAACTAGTAGTATAAGATGCTAACATCTAATGTGTAAAGTGAGATGATATGGTCCATGCATTTGATCTCTATCACTTGCATCGTGGTATGATCTCTATCATTCCTTTGTGTGTAAGGCCAAGGTGTATGGAACTTACACGTTGAGTGTGTTGTAAGAGTATCTATCATACATCTACTTACAACAATACCATATCAAGACACTAGCCCAGCAACAATCTAAACTAGACGCCTCTAATTTATCAATTGCAAGTTTTACGTGGCTTAGGGCTTTCGGAGATAGAAGCGTTCTTACCTACGAACATGAACCACAACGAGGATAACTAAGTTATTAGCAACTTGTTGTAAATCAGATATTGACTATAGTAGGAGAGACAGACACCCGCCAGCCACTTATGCAAAAGAAGTTGCATGTCAGTCGTGGAACCGGTCTCATGTACGATGACATGTAAGGTTGGTCCGGGCCGCTTCATCCGACGAGCAAGTCCGGCTCCAGCACGTCCTTCAGATCCAGCTCCAGCACCACCAAGTCCAGCACCGCAAAGCAGAGGTGCATCCGTGATCGCACACACGTCCGGTACCCCGACAACCTCCGTGCCCCGCTCCAGCAAAGCAGCGGAAGCAGCAAGTCCTTTCTAGATAAAGCCACCGGGAACATGTATCTCGCTAATCCGAGACCATGGGGAATAATACTAGAGGGGGAGAGAGATCCTTCACAAGGAGGTGTGTGTGAGAAGTGAGGAGAGGGTGACCTTTTATAGGAGGAGGGGGGTGCCCCTCCTTCATGGCCGGCGCATGGAGGAGGTGCCTCTTCACCTCCTCCATTCATGTGGTGGTAACCCCTCCCACATTAAAATGCCTCTTCACATTCCCTTTTAAAGTCTCCACTTTAAATGCATTAAATTTCTCCAAATTTAATGCTCTTTCATTTAATAAAACTCTTTTATTATTTTTTATTCAGAATTTTATTAATTACTTTAAATAACAAACATTCACATAAAACCCCCTGCAACATTTCAATATTACATGCAGAACCAATTTCAGCAATTTCACCCGAAACAATTTCGGTGTCTATTGAAATAATTCTAGTGCTTTCTTAAATCTTTATCTGAAACATATTTGCTCCAAATGGTGTCGGTATCCCTTAAGTGTGTCACCCTACGGTTCACGAATAATGCAGACATGATCGAGACCCCTCTCCGATCAATAATTAGCAGCGGGACCTGGAGATCCATACTGACTCCTACACACTCAACGATGACTTCTGTGATCGTGAGAACCTTTAACGCTTGTAACTAAATCCCTTTGCCTCGCAATATATTACATGTCCGAGATTCGATCATCGGTATCTCCATACCTAGTTTGATCTCGTTACCGACATGCACTCTTTTCTCGTTCCCGTGATATAACATTCTAGTGATCACATCACTTGCTTGCAAGCTATTTCAATGTGATATCACCGAGAGGGCCCAGAGTATATCTATCCGTCATCGGGATTGACAAATTCCACTCTTGATCCATGAGCCTCAATATAACACCTTCGTAGCACTGAACCCATCTTTATAGTCACCCTGTTACGGTGTGACGTTTGATGTTATCAAGATACTCTTCCGGTGTTAGCAATTAACATGATCTCATGGTCTAAGGATAAAGATTACTTCGTATGATGTTATAGCAATATAAACATAATGAATTTGATCGTAATGCTATACTTCGGATGAATGTTCATCATATCATTCCACCAATGTTGTGACCTCGTTATTAACAACATCCAATGTCCATGATCAGGAAACCTTGATCATCTTGTTAATCAACGAGCTAGTCTATAAGAGAGGCATAACTAGGAACCCTTTTTGTTTATTAAACACACATGTATTGACGTTTCCGATCAATACAATTATAGCATGTAAAATAAACATTTATCATAAACATGGAATAAGATAATAACCACTTTATTATTGCTTCTCGGGCATATTCCCTTTAGGAAGACAACGAAGTTGAAGAGAATGATGAAAACTATCCCATGTCCCCTGAATACGGTGGTACTACAATGTAAGACAATGATGAAGAAGAAGCAGAAGAACATGCATCATATGAGCCAGATGATGATCTTGGTCGGGCCATTGCTGATGCAAAGGGAGAACGTGATAGCGAAAGGGAGAGGTTGAAACTTGAGTAGATGTTAGAGGATCACAACAAATTGTTGTACCCGAATTGCGAAGATGGCCACAAAAAGCTAGGTAGCACACTGGAATCGTTGCAATGGAAAGCAGAGATCAGTGTGCCTGACAAGGAATTTGAAAGTTGTTGAAGATAATGAAGAAGCTGCTTCCAAAGGATAACGAACTGCCCGCTAGTACTTACGAAGCAAAGAAGGTTGTCTACCCTCTAGGATTAGAGGTACAGAAGATACATGCATGCATTAATGACTACATCCTCTACCACGGTGAGCAGTACGAGAATTTGGATGCATGCCCGGTATGCACTGCATTGCGGTATAAGATCCGACTAGATGACCCTGGTGATGTTGAGGGGGAGCGCCCTAAGAAGAGGGTTCCCGTGAAGGTGATGTGGTATGCTCCTATAATACCACGGTTGAAACGTTTGTTCAGAAACGAAGATCATGCCAAGTTGTTGCGATGGCACAAAGAAGACCGTAAGAAAGACAATATGTTGAGACACCACGCTGATGGGTCGTAGTGGAGAAAAATTGAGAGAAACTACCCAGACTTTGCAGGTGATGCGAGTAACTTATGGTTTGGTCTAAGTATAGATGACATGAATCCTTTTGGGGAGCAGAGTTGCAGTCATAGCACATGGCATGTGACTCTGTGTATCTATAACCTTCCTCCTTGGTTGTGCATGAAGTGTAAGTTCATTATGATGCCAGTGCTCATCCAAAACCCGAAGCAACCCGGCAACGACATTGATGTGTACCTAAGGCCATTAGTTGAAGAACTTTTACAGCTGTGGCATGGACAAGGTGTACGTATGTGGGATGAGCTCAAACATGAGGAATTCAACCTATGGGCATTGTTGTTCGTAGCCATCAAGATTGGCCTGCTCTTAGAAACATTTCAAGACAGACAAACAAGGGATACAATGCATGCACACACTATTTAGATGACACTGAAAGTATTTATTTGGATAAGTGTAAGAATAATGTGTACCTAGGTAATCGTTGTTTTCTCCCGCCCACACATTCCCTAAGAAAGAAAGGCAAGCATTTCAATGGTGAAGCAGATCACCGGAGTAAGCCTATCTGTCGTACTGGTGATGATGTATTTGATATGGTGAAGGATTTAAAAGTAATCTTTGGAAAGGGTCTTGGCGGACAGTCCGTTCCGAAGGAGGCTGGCGGACACGCACCCGTGTGGAAGAAGAAATCTATATTTTGGGAGTTACCCTATTGGAAATTCTTAGAGGTCCGCTCTGCAATCGACGTGATGCACCTAACGAAGAATCTTTGCGTGATACTGCTAGGCTTCTTGGGCATGTATGGAAAGAATAAAGATACACCAGAAGCACGCCAGGACCAACAACGTATGAAAGACCAAGACGGCAGTCATCTAGAACTGTTTCAAGGTACTGCTAGCTACGCTCTTACCACAGAAGAGAAGGAAATCTTTTTTGAATGCCTGAGTAGTATCAAGGTCCCCTCTAGCTTCTCGTCCAATATAAAGGGAATAATAAATATGGTAGAGAAAAAATCCAGAACCTGAAGTCTCATGACTGCCACGTGCTTATGACGCAGTTGCTTCCGGTTGCTTTGAGGGGGCTTCTGTTGGAAAATGTTAGAGTACCCATTGTGAAGCTATGTGCGTTCCTCAATGCAATTTCTCAGAAGGTACTCGATCCAGAAAGTCTACCAGGGTTACAGAAAGATGTGGTCAAGTGTCTTGTCAGCTTTGAGTTGGTGTTCCCACCATCCTTCTTCAACATAATGACACACCTCCTAGTTCACCTAGTCGAAGAGATTACCATTCTCGGTCCTGTATTACTATAGAATATGTTCCCCTTTGAGAGATTCATGGGATTCTTAAAGAAATATGTCCATAACCATGCTAGGCCAGAAGGAAGCATCTCCAAGGGCTATGGAACAGAAGAGGTCACTGAGTTTTGTGTTGACTTTATTCCTGACCTTAAGCCGATCGGTGTACCTGAATCACGGCATGAGGGGGACTTAGTGGAAAAGGCACGCAGGAAAAGAAAGCAAAGATATGTATGGACGGACATTCGTTCACTAAAGCACACTATACAGTTTTACAAAGTTCCACCTTGGTGGCTCCATATATCGAGGTACGCAAGAATATTGTACGCTCAAACTACCCAGGGCAGTTTGAATCTTGGATTAGAGATGAACACATGAAGACTTTCAGCGGTTGGTTGCAGACACATCTCATGAATGACACCACTGTTGGAGATCAGTTGTACTTGTTGGCCAGGTCTCCATCTTCAACTATATTGACTTTTCAAGGGTACGAGATAAATGGGAATATATTTTACACGCACGCCCAAGATAAAAAGAGAACCAACCAAAACAATGATGTCCGATTTGATGCATCAGATGACAATGGTCATAATGACACATATTATGGTTACATAAAGGACATATGAGAACTTGACTATGGTCCTAATTTCAAGGTCCCATTGTTTCGATGCAAATGCGTCAAGATGACAGGAGGCGGGGTAACGGTAGACCAGCAGTACAGAATGACAACAGTGGATCTCAATAATCTTGCGTATGGAGACGAACCATTCGTCCTTGCCAATGATGTGGCTCAAGTTTTCTATGTGAAGGACATGTCTACTAGACCAAGAAAAAGGAAAGATAAGCAAAAAAATACAATATCATACGATGAGCCAAAGCGCCACTTAGTTTTTCCAGGGAAAAGAAACATGGTGGAAATTGAGGACAGGACAGACATGTTAGAAGATTATAACAAATTTCATGAAATACCGCCATTCAAAGTGAAAACTGACCCAAGCATACCGCTAAATAAGGAAGATGCTCCATGGATATGGACTAGAAGAGAACCAAAACACTAGATGTGGATGTTGGTGATGTAATAATGGATTAAACCTTTTGTGAATTAATCCTATTTTTTTACAATTTCTAAGATTACTGAAGGCATGTAGAAAACAGAGCATTTGGTCACTTGAGCAAACTCACAAGAATACAACATCTTCATATTTAGTCCCGGTCCAGCCACAAACCGGGACTAGCTAACACTCAAGACATTTATTAATATTAAAAAACCAGAACTACGGAATCAGGACTAAAGCCTCCCCCTTTAGTCATAATCACGCCTAGTCCTATAGTACGCAGCTTCAGGGTCTTCTTCATCATCATCGTCGTCGTCATCGTCGTCGTGGCTAGGCGCACGTGGTGGATCCTCAGCCCAGGCATGGAATATACCGTGGGCACGTGGCACTCCAGCCTCGGATTCACGGTGCTCCACGGAGGGATAGGTGGGCACCGCAGGCGAGGATGGTCTCCCCCGATGATGTAGCGCATCGCGTCGATTATAGTACGGTTCTCCCACCACAGATGGCGGTAGGCTTCGTTGTGATTCACCGGGGGCAGACCGTCACCCTCGTACCTGGCAAGCTCCCTTTCCTGCCGGTTAGCGAAGAAGGCATTCGAGGTGTCGTAGTTTTCTGGATCCCATTGGGGATCCATCCGCTACTCCGGCGCGAGCTCGAGGTAGAAGTGGTTCATAATGGCCGCCTGCCGGGCGGAACCTTGAGGCATAAGAGGGACAAGAACCCCTCCAACGCTCAGCATCCAGTCGGCGGGCGGCCGGTAGCCCAGCGGGCATGGGTAGCTGGAGGCGCACAGCGCCTAGGCCTCCACGAGGGTCAGAATGGCCTAGTAGGCGTTGTCCATTGTTGTGAGAGCGAAAGGTGTGGATGTGTGGATTGTCATGGCGCGGTCGGCCTATATATAGATGGAAAGAGCGGGAAAACTTGGCGGGAAGCGGTGGGAAATAGCGGGAAATATCTTTAGTCCCGGTTAGTGGCTACAACCAGGACTAGAAGGTCCGTTCAGAGGGAAAGAGCAGGAAGCGATGGGAAATAGCGGGAAATATCTTTAGTCCCGGTTAGTGGCTATAACCGGGACTAAAAGGTCCGTTCAGAGGGAAAGGGTGAGAAAACTTGGCGGCAAGCGGTAGGAAATGGCGGGAAATATCTAAACCCTAAACCCCTAACCCTAACCCTTAAACCCCCTAAACCCAAAACCCAAAACCCCTAAACTCTAACCCCCCCTAAACCCTAAATCCCTAATCCTAAACCATAAACAATAAACAATAAACCTGCGGATAATTAACAGAGTAGAATATATAAATAAATTATATCTTTCAAAGTCACCTTTAGTCCTGGTTTGTGTTAAAAACCAGGACTAAAGGGGTGTGGCCCTGCGCGCGAAACGCGGCGCGCCGAAAACCGTTTAGTCCCGGTTTGCTAAAGGGGGTGGTATATAAATACTCACCCCGTCCACCCTGGTTCGAGCACCGAACCGGAGCACCTCTTCTTCCCCAGCGCCCCAGCCGCCGCCACTCGCGCCCCAGCACCGTCCGCCGCCCGTGCTTTGTCCGCCGCCCGCGCCGCCCGCGTACGTGCCGCGCCCACACCGCCCCGACGACCCGCCGCCGCCCGCGTCTCCCCGCCCCGCAGGTGAGCTCTCCCTCCATCTATATTTAGTTTTTTTTTCTAATTTTGTGTTAATTAGTGTAAATTAGTTAGTTAGTATTTTAGGGTTAATTAGTTGGTTAGTATTTTAGGGTTATTTTAGGATTTAGGGTAAATTAGGTAGTTAGTATTTTAGGGTTAATTAGTTAGTTAGTATTTTAGGGTTATTTTATGATTTAGGGTTAGTTCAAAGTTTAGGGTTAATTTAGTTAGTTAGTTATAATTTAGTCGATGAATTTTAGTTAGTTAGTTTATTAGAGATTTTTGTTAGCATTTAATATAGTTTATTTTAGTTGATACTATTTACTGTCGTCATGTTTAAAGTGTATAGGTTTAATTTAGTGTTTAGGATTATGCCGCGTCCTTATCCTCGTTACGTCGGTGGGAACAACAGAGGACTACTAGGCTCTATCGCCGGACATCCATGGGACTGGGCTCCACCGAGCTGGCACTGGGAGGTGCTACCAGCCGGGAGGCGTAATTTGCTGAGGAATCTAGGTGTCGTCATCGACCCGGATCTTCTGTGGTGGCGGCCGAGTGGTCCAGGCGCGGTGCAGAGGGAGCCGACCCCCGACGAGGTGGTACACCGTCATGTCAGGAAGGAGGATGAGAACGTCCGATGTTACATGTACATTTTGGAAGTAAGGGTCTCCAATACATGGCAGGTTCTTCAGGCACCTTACCCGAGATATTCTCTGGTGATGGTTCCTACTCTTTGGAAGGAGACCTCCCGCGGGGATCGACGTCTTGGTTGAGCTAGATGTGTAATAGGGATCTTTTATTATTGTTGTACTAGCTGGATTATTCGAGATGTATTATTGTTTAATTGGTACTTTTATCTTTCTTCATCGCATTATTTAATTGTTACTTTAATGTGTAATATGGTATATTAAGCTGAATTACTTTATCTTCCTTTATTTATCGCATTAAGAAAATTGGTTTTATCTTTCTTCTGTATTAGTTAAGTTATGGACGGTAGAGACGATGAAGAGCGCATGTAGATGATGATAGATGAGGGTACATGAGGTTACCATCACGATGGAGCATACGATGATGGAGATGATGATGGCTCCCAATATCTCAACTTGGATGAAGCCGACGGTACAAACAACTATGATGAATTCTTTGGTGGAGACGACGATAGAGACGACGGTGGAGACACCATAGCAAAGTCCGGCGAGGTATATAAAGCCTCTGCTGATCATGAGCTAGTAGATGCATTAGTTGATTCATATGTATATATACTAACGATTGTTTCTTCTCTTAGACCTCCGCATCGGGCCAATCTTCTGCAAGGAAACGAGGCCCGACCAAAAAGTTGGACGATGGTGTGCGTTTCACTATTGATCTCATTTCTGAGCTGGGCCAACCTTTAGAGCCGATAGAGGTCGCAAGTGCATTTGTATATCAACGCGGAGTGATAGTCAGGGACACCATCCCGATCACCACTCCGAAGTGGAAAAAGCCAGGAAAGAAAAGAGATCAAGTTGGAGCATCTTTTGTCGTTGACCCAAACAGAGTTAATGGACATACGCTAAAGGAGCACCCCGAGGAAATGGAGGATAACTTGCTAATGTTTTTAATGGAGCAACATTACAAGACGCAAATACTATTTCCTTACCACTAAAGGTGAGAGTCTTACTGTCTTGTACACATTCATTTTTTGTTTACTCGATGTTAAGTGTATATAAACGTGCGCAGCTACCACTGGATTCTTCTAAACATTGACGTTGACCGTGCAAAAGTTGAAATCTCGGACTCGTTAAAGAAGCCGATGGAAGACTACCAAAGCATACTTGATATGCTCCAAAAGTAATTTCAATCATTATCGCACTATATCTGTCTCTTTCATTCATTCTCTGAGATGTCAAGTAATTAATAACTCATTCATTTCTTTTTTGCCGGACAGGGTTTGGAAAAGGTTCACGAAGGAGGTTCAGGGTGATTGGCGTAAAGAGCTAACTTTTCGTCTGATCCCGGTAAGTAGTACGAGAGTTAGGTCCTCGCATCTCTTCAATTCTAGTCCCCATACAATTATCATGCTTGATTATTATTTGATTGAATTATATTCTCGAACAGTGTGCAATGCAGCCACATGAGACTAATTTATGTAGATATTACGTATGCGAGTTCATTCGTGGGTGTATTCAGCAGGGCAAAGACTTTCTTCGAGTACGTAAACAATATATTCACAATTTATTTTATACCATAATTCTTGTTGTACACGTTCGTAATGATCAACTTCTTTATATATAGTTGGATGTGATGCGGGATAAGCTCCTACCACATGAACGCCTACTAGCAATTCAAGAGGAGTTGTCGGGATTTTTGCTCAGGGACGTCATAATCACAAAAGGGCAGTACAGCGTGGATAGACATTAAAGTATCCATATAATGTAATGATCTTCGTGTAAATCAAATAGAAATGATATTATATATGCATCAACGTATACAACATGTAGTAGCGTAGAATAACATGTAGTAGCGTAGAATAATATGAAAACACAAAATGAAAAATAATTGAACACAAAAAACGAAAAAAAGAAAACCCTAAAACCCTAAAACCCCATCTCCTGCCGCGGCAGCAGGTTGGCGCAAAACTCTGCCGCGGCAGAACAACTATAGTACGAACCGGGACTAAAGATCCTCCAGCCCAGCGCACCCAGCGGGGCCACGTGGAGACAATCTAGTCCCGGTTCGTAACAGAACCGAGACTAAAGCCTGAACCTTTAGTCCCGATACGTTAATCCTGGATTGCAATCCGAGACTAAAGCCCCTTACAAACCGGGACTAGAGGCCTGTTTTGTACCAGTTATACAGTTCCTCCAAAATGTATTATAGTACCTCCGATACTTCCTCTGACACGAAAAAATGACGCAAAATTCGACTCAATGCTTTATAAGTTTAGCAAGTATACATGCAAACTACAAAGGAACAATGCTTTCTAAGTTTACGAACATTATGTTTTCCCTTGCGTGTTTAACCCTCTAAGGGAAAATTGTTGCAGCGATGCTACCATAGCACATATTATTTGCTGCAACCATTCCGTGTTTTTGCTATAATAGCTCAAAGTATCTACTACGAAATCTTCGGTGGAGTCAATTTTTCTATAGTACTGCCTCCATACCGGATTGTTGGGCTAAATTGGTAAAATGCTAGGACCTAGGTGGTTTCAAATGAAGAGAGAAGCAATCAGTATAATGCACGAGAGAGTTAATTGGGGTGCATGCATTGGTCAGTTCACACCAGAGAGTAGTTCACAGCATGAAAACTAAAGAGAGAGAATCGTGGGTAGGTTAGGACGTTTCCTAGCAGGAAATAAGCCATGCATGAGACTTAATAGGGACAGTTAATACACAATTTAGCCTAATAATTTGGTATATCTTCAAAACTACTATTAGGGCACGTACTATTCTGGGCGCTTAGACAGACGTTTACGCCAGCCCCCCGTAATGTTTTATTGGCTAAGCGTTTGGTGCCGCAACGCGAGGCGTTTATTTCGGTCGCTACTGAAATTAAAAAAATAGAGAAAGGAACCATCGCTAGAGGAAGTCTGGGGATATTGAGTTTGCGGCGACCCTAGGGGATCAACCGATATTTTTACGTAACTGTCCTGAATTTCGGCTTAGCACCTATACTAAACGTCGGCATAGTACATGCCCTTAGCCCAGTATCCGGTATGGAGGGAGTAGCAGATTTTTTTCTACAACTGTTCTTTTTTTTCTACAATAGTGCAATATTTTTGCTACAATGTCTCTAGCGAGTCTCTGGCAAAGCAGCACAATTTTTTTGCTGAAAAGTCTCCGCCGAGTCCTCTAGACCAGGTCTATTGTTTTATTTTATTTTATTCCGTGGAGGGTCTTTTTTGCAAAAATGTATTAAATGTATCGAATTCAGGGCTTTATGTAACAAAAGTTGGACGCGGGTAGCAAAATGGGATTTTAGGCTAACATGACACGTGGCAGCCTGGCCCCTGACATCGGGGGTCTTCATCACCCGGGGACGCCTCCCAGTCTTGAAACAGTCCCTTGGATACTGGACCCGCACGTGCGCAGGGGTAAATTACACCAGACCGTACGTGTATGCATGTGTGCATGCATGCCTTCTTTTGGACTTGCACTTGCATGCATGGCCAACTGAATGCTGTGTCCTCCTGATAGTTAGTTGCACTTGCATGCATGGCCAGCTGAATGTTGTCTTCTGTAGTACGTTACTATATTCACCGCGTGCTAGCACTACTGTAGTAAATCATCCATTTCAATTACCCTAAATGTATCCCCGTTTCAAATATTAGCCAAAAAGTGTATACGACAATTTCATATATCGAGCAAATGCATATAAAAATTAACCAAGCACAATTTGTATGTCCAGTTTAAGTTAGCCACGTTTTCACAAAATATACTACTCCCTCTAATCAGATGTAATTGTCGCAGGTTTGGGCTTAGGCAGCCTAAATCTGCACCAATTAATTCGGATAGAAGGAGTACTTAATTATTACATACTCATCTTTTTATTAGAACATAAGATATAAAAATATTCTGCATACAAAAAATAAATATTACTAACTTATTCAACATATGCATTAGATAAAATAAAATATGCAAATGGAAATTTAATAGATGTCTGAATTTCGTTTAATGTCTGTGAAAATTATGCTCGGCTAAATTTTATAATTCGTATTAAAGAGATACAAAACAGGTGTAGTTAGCATTTTAGCTTGTTAATTGTTATATCTCCCTCTCGGCTATATACATAGAGACTAGACGACTAGAGTAGGCTATATACATGATCTTGGTGCCCTATCTGATAATTCTCTTATATCACAGGTGCAGTGCTTTGGCTCCAAGCTTTAATGAAGCTCGGAATTCTCACTTTTCTTCAAAACATACAGTTTGAAAGGATAGAAAAATTCATGGGTTCTGCCACAATCTTTCCGAGAAAAAAATTCCGTCATTGGATTCCCAATGTCAACCATGACAACCATGCCAAGATGAACAAACTGGAATGAACCGTCGGGTTTATATGTGGCTGAAATTACTTGATATTACAAAGATACCCTCAACTTTGGTACGACGAGCAGTTGGGCCGCGAGGATGCTTTTTAGGTGTTGTATCAATGGGCATGCGTGGTTTGCGTCGTGTAGAAATCAGAAATTTTCTGTTGTATGATGAAAAAATCACTCATATCTGGCCCTAACAACAGAAATAGTTAGTTAAACACAAAATAAAAATTATTGAGCGCTAATAATAAATGTAAAAAGGGTGCATGTTGCACAATTGACAAGGAAAACTAAAGCAAGTTAGAGCAACTTCATGAGAAATCACCGAGCCTCCCCCACTTGTGTTTTCTCCTCTTCTCTGGAAACTTTGAGAGTCGACCTCAGGTGGCTAGCCCGATCCCGTGCCCCTCTAGGCGGCGATGCTGTCAGGCGAAGATGGTCAGGGGGCAGGATCGCGGATCTCTCTTGTACATAGTTGTACTAGTCTAGTGTTAGATCTAGGAGAGTTGGGCTCTATGCCTATAGTTTGAGCTATGAGAATAGTAGGAAATGCTTGCAAGACGTGTCTGGCAACTTCTAGTCATGGCCCTCTTCTATGTGGTGATCCTATTGCAGGAGATGAGCTTCACCACCGGCATCTCATTCAATAAACCTGTTTATTCTCGAGATATCTTTCTAGAGGCTTGGGCTATGCAGATGGATTTTGGATTGTTGGCGGCTTCTCCTCTCTTCTTCAGCCATCGAGGTGATGGAGGAAGGGAGAGGTGGACGAAGTCCTTTGTTGATTAGCATGGTAGGGTTCTCAGGCCGCTCTCTTGTGCAGTTACTCAGTTGTGGACATGCGACGGTGATGAAAATCTTGCATCAGCTTCCTATAGCCAGGAGGTTGCCCTCTTCAGCCCTAAGCCATTGGCTTTTTAACCTCAAGGTCACAGGCCACCTCGGAGGCTCTTCAACTCCAATTGAAGGTCCAAAAGAGATGCTGCCACAAGTGGTTCGGCCCCGGCAACGGTATCACTACTCTGATTATTGAGCTCATCGTGGTGATGCATTTGAAAAGGATCGGACTCAAGGGAATTGATTGCTCTTTTGTTTCTACCCGGGGTCCTTGTGTAAATGTGGAGGTCATGTTTGTAATTTCTTCTTCTTGTACCGTATTGTAATTTCTTCCCACCGCTATAATATAAGCAGCATCTCATAGTTCCTTGAGACCCGATCCTTGTTAAATAAAGCCACTAACAGCCATGGGAGATCTACTTCAAACGGGGCCATTTCCCCTCAACTCCATCTTCTCCTCCTCTCCCCTGCTACAGTCCCAAGAAGGCGTTCGAGTTGCCCTGGGCCAAACTGATGCCCCTCTCGCTAGCTCTGTCGGTGAGACGTGGTGGAGGGGCGGTGCCGGTGATGGTAGATTTGGTAGGTTTAGTGGCATGATGCCGGTATTAGGCTTGATGCCTATAGGTGGTAGCAGAGCTTTGGATCTAGGCAGCAAGATCTGTGGCTGGTTAGGTTTCTTCGTCTGCTTGGCTCTGCTCTGGGATGGGCGGACGGCGGCGGCGAAGGCCACTGCTCCTGCAAATAAAGCTGTCTCTAGGGCTTGTATTGGGCTGCAGCAGCCAGTTTTAGTTCTTCCGCCGGCCGGCCATGGTGGCGAGGGGAGGAGGACCACGACTTGGTGTTCTTCAGGTCAACCTTGCTCCTTCACGCTACTCTCTGGTGCGTGCGAGTGGCGCTAGGAGGTTGCAGGCCACTCTCTTGCATGATGCTCCAACGGTGGGAGCCAGTGATGGGAGGGGCGGTTTGTGGCTCATTAAATAATCTCGTGTGCTCAAGCTGCTGCCTCGGCTAGAGCTGCGACGTTGTGGATTTTCCCTTGGCCGGCCTTGGTGGCGAGGGGGGGAACCTGCTTCTGTTGTTGTTGTTGTTGTTGTTGACTTGCGGTGGCAGTTAAAGCTTCAGCTTTCTCTTTGTGCGGATTATTACACGTCTGCCAAGTCGGGCACCGTGACTCCTGTCCGAAAAGGCGGCCCTATTTCGTCTCTGGTGCAGAGGATCTTCGTGAATCCTGCCGCTGGAGCTCTATTTCTCTTCAAATCCAAGTGGTTCATCCCTGGAGATGTAGAGGAGGCCGGCGGCAGTGGTTCTTCGTCGGAGAGGTGCTCGCTGTGAGCGTTTGGTGGAGCTCCTTGGATCTTGGTGTCGGCATTGCTACAGACGCCTCAAGGTCGTCGGCGAGTGGCGGAGATGGATTCCATGGCTTGGATTGCTTTTCCTATATTTTTGCTAGGGTCCTTTTCGAAAAATTGCAGGCCTTTTCTTCGAATTCTAGGTATTTCTGGGCAATAGATGTAAAGGGCCTGCTTGTAATTTTGTACCCGCTTGTTTAATGGAAGCTTCCCGGCCTCTCGAGGCCATTCCTGTTCAAAAAAAAAGCCATGGTGGCCATGCTAAGAAAAACGATGGTGTCCTGGGGGCATTTATTCTGTAAGGCATTCCTTTCACCACCTGGGGCTTGGTCTCGAGATATTGCCACTTCGGGCGGTCGATCGATCTCTTTCCTAACACTATGGGAATAACTTTATACGCCGAAGACCTCATTCTACGCTGACGGCAAAATGTCAGGGCCGTCGGCGTAGCTTGACGGGCTCGACAGCCGGGCCGCGCGGCCATAGACCCAGTTTTACCATCGGCGCAGGATGAATAGGCCGACGGCAGCCATCGGCGTAAACAGGGCCGTCGGTGTAGGCGATTAGGCTAACGGCAGAGCGACGTCGTCAAGTCTTAGTAAAATCATAACTAAATCATTTAAATTCAGAAAAATATATATAATATATCAAAATTTGCAGAAAAATAAGATCTATCTACATAAACTCAAATATTACATATTTTTGTTCAAATATATATATATATATATCATACAAATACTTTTGTATAACATATTTTTCATTTTCCGAGTGTAAAAAACGGAGTGTTTTGTGAAGCAACCACCAAATGAAAGTTTCAAAATAATACCACCCTATTTTTCAAAAATACTAGATCACCTTCAATGGACAATGTCCCAACTGGGTATCTCAAAACTTTCCGTCCACCCCTTGTGAAAAAGATAAATTCATGCTGAATTGATAGGAAGTGAGTCAGAATTGAACTACATGTACATGATCTGATGGTCATGATTTTTTGCAAAAATTATTTTTATGTGCACAATATGCTATTTCATCAGGGATCTAATGCAAGTTTAGCGAGACTCAGCACCGAGCTAAGAATCTTCCTGTCCGCCGATTTAGAAAGTTTGACGATAGTTTGAAACGGGCATAAAAAATTCAAAAACGGTCGAAACAATGCAAAACCTTTGCTGGTGTCATATTATGTGACATAGTTGCAAGGAAATATACCAAACTTGGTATATTGATTGCGTCACAAAAAACCACTTTTATTTTCCAAGTGCAAAAAAGGGGGTGTTTCATGAATCGTGGCATAGTTTTGGTTAGTTTAGTATTAAAAATTTATGATATATAATTAAATAGATGATAGGGATGTCATATTTGGATTCCTCGCATTTTTCTGATCGATTTGGATATATTATTTGTCGAATTACGATTTACGGATTTGTATATATGAATTATTCAATTTTAAATGGAAAAAATGCAAAATAAATAAAATTTAATCTAATTTATTTGAATTTTAGATTATTATTACTTATTCATTGTTGTTTACTTAAAAAATAAAGACGTCTAACTAAATATCCAATGGTTAATAAGATTGATATGATAGTATTTACAACAAGTTCTAATTTCTTTGTCGGAAGCTCATGTGGAAGGAATGAAGAAGGGCTGGAGTAGTGTTAGTATGGGTGACCGATCGGAAAGTTTGACTACTAGTGCAATTTGACTTAAGATTAAGTGTACTTAAAATTAAAAATGTCAATGTGAGATTAACGAGTTAAACAATTCAAAAATGTTAAAAAAATTAAAAAAAATTTGGTAAAATCTAGGTCAAGCCGTCGGCGTAGCCAAATGGCCGTTAGTCATCTAGGTGGGACCCATATGGTCTACGCGCCGACGGCTATATACACCAATGGCTTTTCTACGCCAACGGGTAGAGGAGCTACGTCTATGGGGTTGTACGCCGACGGTAGCCGTCGGCATAGCCTACACCGACGGGATTTTAGGGTTACGCCGACGGGGCGGCGTATTAGTATTCTCCCGTAGTATAACTAACTGGCTAGCTTTCCAGAGTCATTTTTATTGGATTTGTCATTTTTATGTAGGCCAAAATATAAAAAATTTCATGTCACCGGTTTGCATATTTATAGGATACAATATTGATTATGTCTGGTATTTTTTATATTTTTTTGAAACCTGCAAAATATGGTTTTAATTTTTTTTTTACGAAGAGAGCACCGGTGCTCGGGAGCAAAAGGCACTTTCCGTGAATCCATCACATAAGTATGGTACTGTATGTCCATCTATAAACTTGTAGAGCACGAGTCTACTAGTAATTCGAAGCTGAATCCATCGCATGTGCTGATGTGCGTGGCTGCTAATACGGTACTGTACGTCCATCTATAAACAATCTGCATGCATGCATTACTTAATTGTCCCGATCGACCGCCATGCAGTAGTACGTGTGAGTTTGCATGCGAAGAAAAAGCATTAATTGCATGCATGGCCAACTGAACGTTGCTGTACGTAGTTTCCTTTATTTATTATTATTTAACATACCTTAGGCCGGTCATAGTGGTAGTATCATACTACTAGTATCATGCATCTCCATAGTGTATAGTATCATATGGTAGTATCATATTAGTACTATATTTAATATTTTGTAGAATCTCAATACAAAGTTGTGTACAAGATTTATTTGTATGAGGATTTTCTAGTTACGTGCTATGATACGGTATCTACTGATGATACTCTAATCATCTTTTTCTTCATTAATTGTTCTGCCACATCAGATTTTTGCCAACATGACATGCATGATACTAGATATGATACTCCCACTATGCCAACCTTATAAAGATAATATAAAGATTAATTTGAAGCTGATTCCCAATGGATCGAGTGGCTAGGTACTAACGCCGAAAGGACAAAATATTATCACGCGGGTGAGTGATCTTATTGACCCGGCTACTAATACTTGGGATGAGGAACTATTGAGACAGACCTTCTGGCTTATTGACGATAGAAGGATTCTAATTATTCCCTTGCCTGATAATGATATGGATAAATCTGGTAATTTCACTGTACGTTCGGCGTACCATGTGGAATGGGAGAGCAAGTTTGGCAGTGGCGAAGCCAGGATTTTCGCATTGGGTATGCGGAATTATAGATTTTTTATGCAATACAAGAATATAAGATATCGGAAGTCTACATACATCACTAGAATAAGAAGTTACTCAAAGTTATCACATTTTCTTTAGTTATTTATTGTTTCAAGAACAAAGACAAAAATAGAATTTAACTTTTCATTTTCACACCTAAAATCAGCATTTTAATTAAAAGATCAGGTTTTTCCGTTTATCTTTATTGTTGATCTCAAGCTTGTAAAAAAATTCGTGACCCCTTCTTGATGCATAAGCAGAACGCCTGCTAGATACCGTCAAAAGAGGATCGAGGAAGCGCTCGTTCTAGGCACTTGTACTGTTAAGTCTTTTTGCGGAAAAAACCCTGGAGATTGCAAGTAGGATACAGACCAAAACTAGAGATAGGCCCAAGTAGAGAGCACGGGACGTGCGAGGGATCGGATTGTCTGTCTGTTTTGTTTTTTACTACGTTCTACGAGTAAAAAGACTACCAATACATACATACATGTGTATATGAGCTTATAAGCTGATTTTATTTTGCAAAAAATATTGGGTATTCTTTGCATACCCATGAATAAGTCTAGCTACGCCCATGAAGTTTGGTCAGAGAGTCCAGCTTCAAAGTGGGCCGGTGTCGAACCACCCAACGTGGGAGAAGATCTGGTCATTGCGTGTTCCAAACAAAGTTAAAATCTTCGTCTGGCGAGTAATGCAAGAAACGGTGCCTTGTCAAGCGGAGCTGGCCAGGAGACACATCTCTACCAGCGCCCAGTGCCCTTTGTGCAAGCTAGGGGCTGAGGATGTAAAACACTTGTTGTTCATGTGCCCGCATGCGAGTTCAGTCTGGGAGGAACTTGGGCTGTTGACGATGATCGGAAGAGCATGTGATATGGATCTCACGGGTCAAGGAGTGCTGGAATTCATGTTGTGCAGGGTGGACAAGTTCCTTCGCGATTCTCGAGATGGTTGTAGTCGCGTGCTGGCATCTTTGGTGGTCGAGACGGCAAGTTACGCACTCTGATAAAATACTTGGGGGAGCTCTCTGTCTAGGGAGATTGAGGCACTATATTCAAACTTTTATGCTTCAAACTCACCTAAAGCCTGCATAAAACGCAACGGCTAGACACGCTATGCAAGACTTTGTGAAAGTGAACGTTGATGCATCTTTTGATGAGGACCTGCTGAAGGGTTCAACCGGGGTGGTTATAAGAGATAGCAAAGGTGCATTCATTACGGCTGCAAATTCAAAGCTTGATTCGGTGTTGGATGTTGTTTCACCTGAAGCTAAAGCTATCAAAGAGGGACTTCTGCTTGCCCAGTCCTTAGGCTGCAATCGAGTCACAATGTCATCGGACTGCCTGGACGCTATCAATGTGATGAATGAAGGAGGATGGCTAGGAACAGCTGTTGCTATTTTGATGATTGCTATTATCTGGCGACTGAATTTCCAAAGATCGTCTTCGAACACTCTTACCGTGAGGCCAATTCTGTGGCTCATGAGCTAGCAAGGCTAGCTAGGGGATCCCCTGGGCGTGTGTGGCTAGATGAACCGCCTGCCTCTATCCGATCGCTCCTTTTAGCTGATGTAACCTTGATTTCTGATACATAAAGTGTTCGGAATGTTTCAAAAAAAGATTAATTTGAAGCCACACCTCTCGTGACAAAGTCGCAACTTCTACAACGTGATGAACAGGGTGGCCACGTTAGAGCCAGCACTCCGACCACACACCAACGCACATCATCACAAGATCGGACGTAGTGCACATTGAAATAGTTCATCACCAATAAAGATCTATATACGATTGGGCCTCCTGTTTTTTACGGAAAGCCATCCGGCGCATTTTATTGAGAAGCCAACAGAGTTACATCATCAATTACAAATTGCAAGATAAAACTAGGTGGAGCATCATCCCAGCTTACTACAAGATTTGATTTGAAAGAAAATTTAGCTAATTGGTGCGCCACTTGGTTAGCTTCTCTTCGACATTGTTTAAAACTGGTGTCTAGTCCGCCAGGTTGATGGACACCAGCGATGTTCTGAAACCATAAGGAAAGACATTCAAAGGATGAGGCCGTGCTCTCGCAACGCGCTCTGCGCCGCTGGGCGCTGAGTGCCCCGGGGCGCCCGCCCCCTCCTCGGCCCTGCCATGGGCGCGCTCGCCGGGAGTTCCGAGCCGGCCCCCTCCCCCGGCTCCCCCTCCTTCCTCGGCTGCCCCCCTCATCGGAAGCCCATCCACCCCCTCTATCGTCTTCGGCCGCCCCAGCCAAGGGCGACCACCTCGCCCCTGCCCCCCTCCCCGACGCGGTTGTGTGCCCTGCCCCTTCCCTCGATGGGGGAGTTGACCCTCCTCCCGGGCGCCGGGCCCCTTCTTGGCATGGAGATGCCACATGGCTTCTTGGCGACCACTATGCCGTCCGTGTTGGTCTTGGATCCGCGCCGCCTTCCCTTGCCGTTTCGCCATTCGGGAGACGTTTTCCTGCAGTTCACGCTGGAGAACTTCTCCTTGCTCGTCTGCTCGGCGGTCGCGGCGGGATCACTGTCCTTCGCGCCTGCCCCAGTTTGGATATCTGCTACCCAAGGTAGGGTCACCCTTCCCTCTTTTTCATTAGTCTACAAGCTGCTTGAGTTCTGGTAAGGTTCTCTGTTTGAGCGTATTGTTGTGTCTGATCTGGGTCATGGCCTGCTTCATCTGGACATCGCTTCGGTGCCGCTCGCCAACTTCTTGGCCTCCCTCTCTGGTGTTTGCCATGGCTGCATCATCGCGCTCGTCCTGCTGTCCCCGCCTTGCTTCGCGGACTCTTCCCCGAGTCGCTCTTTGGATTTCGGCTCGCTGGGCCTTTTGTGCTTGTCTGTCGCCTCTGGGCATGACCCTGTTGGCATGCAGCCTGGCGACCCTGTCCCGGCTCAGTGTATCCCCAGCGAGAGAGAATATGTGTCCCGTGCCGCTTCCGTCCAACCCCCTCCCAGGTTTTCCGCCGGAGCCGCCGCTCCTTCTAAGCATCGTCGCGTGCCTCTATGCCTCTGCGCTCAGCTCCCCGGCCTGCTTCCTTCCCCTCATGGACCCTTGCCTTGGCCAACGGACCCCGCTCGTGAGCTCCTTTCCCCTGCTGGTTCAGCTTCGCCTCCAATTCTTCCTAGCTCCCCTGCTCCCTTCCCCTTCCCCCTTTCTCCGTCCTCTAGCCACACGGGTCAACTTTCCCTTTCCGGCTGCCTCGATGCCTTCTCCATGGAGGCTGCCTCCCCCGCCCATTCCTTCTTGGAGGTGGCTAAATCCCCAGCCAAGCCTTCCCCACCCCGCCTACCATCTTGACCTCCTCCGCTCGACCCCAACATCCCCATATGCTTTCGTTGCCTCTCTCCCTGGCACTTTCGACCTGACTGCAGGGATCCGGTGCGCTGCCGCTAGTGTCGCCACTTTGGCCACATCCGCAAGAGTTGCAAGGTGGTTTTCGCCCCTCCCTCCTCCTTCCTACTGCATCCCCTTCTCACTGTCCTATGTTCCCTCCCCCTGTAGCTGCCATGTCGCTGCTCGGCTACGCTATCCTGGTGGCCGCCGCCAATGCCCCACCCAGTGCCGGGTCACCCCCACAGGCTGGACCTCTCGACCTCAGTCAGGGCTTACCCCAGCCTGCTTCGGCGACTGTCTTCTAGGAGGAGGATCCCGAGGAGTGGGTCTTCGAGATGAGCTTCGAGGCCTCCTCCCAGCCTTCCCCGCCTCTGAGCAGTGACGGCTTCATCCCACTCTTGGATAGGGAGGATTACCTGCAGGCACCAGTCGGATCTGACGGCTATCTGCCCGCTGCTGATGCGGAGGACCTGGAGCCACCTGCGCAGCCCAACGCGATCGACATCTACATGCCGTATGTCCACATGCCCCCACTTTGACAACCTCGCCTTCGCCTTCCTCCACCCTCCTCACGCTTCGCCTGCTCCCATCATCCACCACGATGCCCTGCTCGGTTGCGGTCCTAACCGTGTCTCCTTGCCGTCCTCCTCTCGAGGCACCAAGCTAGCCGTTTTTGCCTCACCCTATGACCGTGAAAATGCCGTATATAATGGGGCATTCCTCGGCCGCGAGTCCACGGTCTACTTTGAGAGGCATGATGAGACTGATAATCGCTTCCTCTTTGAGCATGTGGCCCTCGCTGCTCTCGCCATTGAGGACTACCCCCTTGAGCACTGGTTCTGTGAGCACATCCGCCATGCCTCTGTTCCTTATGCCAACCCTCACCACATAGACCCAATTTGTCTCACTAGCATGGACTACACTGCCTTCCTCGTCACTGTCAAAGATGAAACTATCACCGATATCCCTCAAAACCTCCACTTTAAGAATCATTGCAGCCAAGGCTCTGTTGGGCGCATGATCTGTTGGGTCCGCAGCATAGAAAACAAAAAATTTCCTACGATGAGAACTATACGCCAAGATCTATCTACTAGATACAGAGCAACGGGTGGACATACATCCATAGAGAACTTACCCTCGAAGACAACGAGTTTTGTTAACGAGTAGGAACTCGTGGTTGATGTAGTCGTACACTTGCCGATCTCAAGATCGTGAGGAAGTCCAGCAGGTCCGGCTCCAACACGTCCATCAGATCCAGCTCCAGCAGCACCAAGTCCAGCACCGCAAAGCAGCGGTGCATCCGTGATCGCACACA
This sequence comes from Avena eriantha, assembly GCA_910589775.1. Taxonomy (NCBI): domain Eukaryota; kingdom Viridiplantae; phylum Streptophyta; class Magnoliopsida; order Poales; family Poaceae; genus Avena; species Avena eriantha. Next base: position 398,102,907 of record OU342745.1, read on the forward strand.
CGTCCGGTACCCCGACAACCTCCGTCCCTCGCTCCAGCAAAGCAGCGGAAGCAGCAACTCCTTTCCAGATAAAGCCACCAGGAACATGTATCTCGCTAATCCGAGACTATGGGGGAATAATACTAGAGGGGGAGAGAGATCCTTCACAAGGAGGTGTGTTTGAGAAGTGAGGAGAGGGTGGCCTTTTATAGGAGGAGGGGGGTGCCCCTCCTTCATGGCCGGCGCATGGAGGAGGTGTCTCTTTGATGGGTTCGTAGCATGGGAAACAAAAAATTTCTACCGCAAGAACGAACAAAACCCAGATCTAATCTAGATAAAAGCCAAGATCTAATCTATTAGACATGTGCAACGAGATAGATCTATACTAACCCTTGTAGATCCGAAAGCGTTACGAGATTCGGATCTCATGGTTGATGTAGTCGATCACGTGCCGATCTCAAGATCGAGTGGACGATCCTTCCGGCGCCGCGTTCCGGCAGCGCTTCCGCAGTCGGTCACACGTACGGAGTCGAAGCAGACCTTCCTCTCCCCGTTCCAGCGAGCAGCGGAGGTAGTAGATCTTCTCCACAGAATCCCAGCAGCACGACGGCGTGGTGGTGGTGGTGGAGTAAAGAATACTGCAGGGCTTCGCCTAAGCCTGAGCAAAAGAAAGGAGGAGGAGAGAGGCGGCTAGGGTTTGGAGTAGTGGAGGAGGGCCAGGGGGTGGTGCCCCCACCCCTCTATTTAAAGGGGGGAGGCGCCATGGGGAGGTGGAGTCCTTGTAGGACTCCCCTCTCCCTTGGCCGGCGGATTGGGAGGGGGGAGGAGTCCTCCTCCCCCACGACTCCTTGTCTTGCCCCACAAGGACTCCTTGATCCTTTCTTGGTTTTCAAGCAAACTCCAAGAAATCTTCCAGAACCTTCCGGAACATTCCGAAACCTTCTAGAATCGTCATACAAATACTCCGGAACATTTCCTAACTTAGAAAATGATCCCCAATATATGAATCTTATTCTCCGGACAATTCCGGATCTCCTCGTGATGTCCTGGATCCAATTCGAGATTTCGAACAACATTCGGTCTCCAATGCACATTCCATATCTACTTAAAACAACTTCGAACCTTAAGTGTGTCACCCTACGGTTCGTGAATATGCAGACATGACAGAGACACATCTCCTATCAATAACCATCAGCGGGACCTGGAGATCCATAATGGCTCCCACATACTCAACGATGACTTCGTGATCGATAGAACCATTTACATACGAGACCAATTCCCTTTGTCACGCGATACTCTACTTATCCGAGGTTTGATCGTCGGTATCTCCATACCTAGTTCTACCTCGTTACTGATAAGTACTCTTTACTCGTTCCATGTTATGTCATCCCTTGTGACCCAGTCACATGCTTGCAAGCTAATTAGATGACATTCCACCGATAGGGCCCAGAGCATATCTATCCGTCATATGGATGGACAAATCCCAATCTTGGTCCATGCGCTTCAACACATACTTTCAGAATACCCAATGACACCTTTATGACCACCCAGTTACGAAGCGGTGTTTGATGTCATCAAAGTACCCATCCGGTGATGGTGATTAACATAACCTCATGGTCGAAGGATTAGGTTACTATGTATTTTAAAGCTTATAGCAAACGAACTTAATGGCTTGATCTTATGCTATGCGTACTACGGGTGTGTGTCCATCACATCATTCTCCTAATGATATGATCTTGTTATTAACGACATCCAATGTCCATGATCAGGAAACCATGATCATCCATTAATCAACAAGCTAGTTTAACAAGAGGCTTACTAGGGACTCTTTTATGTTTACAAAACACATAAGTATTAATGTTTCCGGTTAATACAATTATAGCATGGGATGTAAACATTTATCATAAACATAAAGATATAATAATAACCACTTTATTATTGCCTCTTGGGCATATCTCCAACAGTCTCCCACTTGCACTAGAGTCAATAATCTAGTTAAAAAAATTGTGCATTCAACACCTATGGCTTTCTGGTGTTGTATAGACAGTATTGCTAGTGGTAAACATAATATTCGGATCTGCCACTTCCAGTTCCGTGTGTATTTGCATGTCCTTGCGTCGTTACGCATTACTCATTCTCCAATGAGATGGCATTGTATAAATTTGGTCCTTTGATGAGACCTTTGGTTAATACAATTGTCATACAATATATCTTCATATTATTATCCCGCTATGAACCACACCTAGTTTGATAACAAACTACTTAACACAAATGCCCTCCTTTGCTGCTACTATAACAGTTATATACTTAGCCTTTTGTTGTAGTATCCGTCACAATATCTCAACTTTGGAACTCATCCAAATCCATCATGGAACATCCTTTCCATTATATTGTGCCACCCATAGTCTAAATTGAGATAAATTTAATTTGTATCTTGTGACAAAACTAATATCAATGTAACACTTTACAATGAACTACCTTTAACTATTTGTCACTTATACATGATATATTCTTAGTTCTTCCAAAGCTCATAAGAATATCTTTACTATTGTCCAATGATCATCTTATGAATCATTCTGGTATATGCTCATAACATTTAGAGCATAGGACATATCTGGATGTGTACATCTCAAAAAATGATTGATCAAAATATTCTTGTGATTTCACCAAGTGTCAAAACACTTGAATCTCGTGTCAACACACTTGAATCTTGATTTAGTCCTTTCCGTGCGTCAAGAACCTTTCTTGTTGTTTCCATATTGAACTCATTCAACATCGTATCTATGTACATTTGGCAAAACCATATTAGCGCCTCAATCTATTCATATAGACATTGATGCCTAATTCTTGAGTTATGCCTAAGTCTTTCATCGAAATGAAATTATTAACCTGTGTCAATAAAAGATACATTATTTCTAATCAACAATATGTCTTTCACATAATGTATTAGAAATATTTCTTAGCGCTCCCACTTAATTTCTTGCAAAATGCAAACATCTTCATTGTCTCTGATGAAATTAAACCTTTTAACGGTTTCATCACGGTGAAGATTCCAACTCCGCGATGCTCACTTCAACCATTGAAGTTTCGCATACTCTTTTAGCATCCTTTGAATTAACAAAACCCTTTGGATCGTGTCATGTACACGTCCTAGGTAAGAATTCTATTAGAAGAACTTGTTTTGTTTGTTCAACTACCATATACCAAAATATATGTAGTGGTTGCTACATTAATCCGTCCAGACTATATATCGCTATGAAAGATCAAATCTTATCATAGTCAATTCCTTGAACATTGTCGTAAACTCTTTCCGACATGTCGACTATTTCATAGATTTGAAACATCCATGTCTATTTCTTTATAGATCCAAACACGACCGATAGGCTTCACGCCTTTCCGGAGGGTCTTCTAAGTTCAGAAACTTGATTTCTCGTGTATGGATACTATCACGGATTCCATGACTTCTAGTCATTTTGTGGAGTCAGGGCCCATCATCGCTTCTTTGCATGTAGTCGGTTCATCATTGTCAAAACAATAACGACTTGCTTATCAAATCTTACTATTTGATTCTTACCGACCCACACGGTTCTATAGGAACTCTAATCTCCGAGATCACACCTTTTGTAATCACGAGAGCCATGAGCATTGTGGCCGCCACCGGGACACTTTCCGGCGCTGCGCTACTTAGCACATATAGCTAAGGTTCAACAACCTTATCAAAGTTCTATTGTCCTCCCACTTAACTTTTCACGAAAAATTCCTTCTCAAGAAACTTGACGTTCCAAGTGACAAACTCTTTTGTCCTTGGTGTTATGGAGAAATTCCCAACAAATTCTTTGGGATAACCTACAAAGACGTGCTTATCTAACTTTGGTTGTAAACATTGTACTTATGCATAACATACCAAAATTGAAGAAAAGACAATTCGGGTTTTATCCCAAACCATAACTCATATGGTGTCATTTCAACGGATCACGATGGTGCTCTTTTCAGTGTAAAAGCGGTAGTCTCTAAAGCTTCAATCTTTAAAACATAATGGCATTTTTATAAATGACACCTTCGATCTTACCATGTTAAACATGGTTTGATTTCATCTCTCGAATATGCCATACTCCTATGGTTTGTCGGGAAACACAAATCATGGAACAATTCCTCAAGTCTTAGGTGTTTTTGCTAAACATGTAACTCAAATATCTTCCTTTATGATCGAACCATAAACTCTTTATTTTCTTGTTACAATGATTTTTCACTTCATCTTGAAAGTCTTTGAACAACTTTCAAATGTTTCATACTTCTTCCTTATTAAGTAAATATACAGATATATTCACTCAAATTTTTGAAGAAAGCATATGAAGCAAAAAGATCCATCGCATATGGCTACACATAATGGACTATGCACATCAGCATGCACAATTTCCAATAAGCTAGTCATTCGTTCCTCTTTGGCCTATGGACGGAGTTTCAATTATCTCGAGGAAAGTCTCACATGCGTCAATTGATAAAAATCAAAGACTCCAAAATTCCATCAACATGGAGTTTCTTCATGTTTTCTTTCAAATATAATTTAAATAGCGATGTCACTTCATAAGTGATCTTTCAATCATTTGTCTTGCGACATTTTAGCAGTAGTGTTTATGGATGTGATTTCTCCCACTAGACTTGTAAAAGTTCATCCATCCTTTATGGAATACTGTAATTATTTGAACAACCATTGTTCTCATAATACCGGAACAAAATAACAATTATTTAAACAAATCTTGAAGGCTTGGTTTGATGACAACGAAAAAACACAATAACACTTTATTTGTTTTCGATGAATATCATCACTTATTCTTTTGCTAGTTACTTAGGCCGTTGCAGTTCATGAATTGTGTTGTTCTGTATGATACTTCACACCAACCAATTCGGTATCCAATATCGGTATCGAATACCTCAGAACCACATTGTTTAACAAGCAAGGAATACAACCATAACATGTACATCTTCTATATACCTAAGTTGGACATTTCCAACCTTTTCTTTTCTGCCAAATATTTTATAGATTCTCTTTCAACAATTCCTTTTCTTTTAAAAGAATCTATCAACATCAATAGTGGTGTCATTCACATGACACATAGTACAAAGCGTATATAGTCAAATACTAATACCTTTGGACTTGCACTTTGAAGTAGATCACCATCATCAAATGTTTGGTGTTCTTTCAAAAATCCATTATTTAGTAATCTATTTAGTGTAGTAAACATTTTACTTACATCTTCTATTCATCCTTATCATGACAACTTTCATGATCAAGCTACTATAGCCTATAAGGAAGAATCGCGCGTATAATATTAGTTCCCAAAACCTTTTTGGTAGATTCGGATGCCTAGCATCTCCATCCTTCACAAATTCTCATACAATATGAGAACATGTATTTTGCTAAATTATACTCTATAATAATGCAACCAAAAACATTGTTTCAGATATCACAATATCTTTCACAAATGATGGTTTCTGAAACAATTTTCAGCTCCAATATAATCTTGATATTAAAACAACTTTTTAAATATCAATAATCATGGAGGCAAACATGATACCTTAGATACTAACATTGGAATTCTTACTCTTGATTTAATACTACTTATTAAACTTCATGGAGTAAATAGAGTTTGCTGAAAGTTTGCAATAGGACTTATAAACTTGAAATTGACATTCAAAACAATACGATACCAGTTCGTAAAGTAAATATCCAGAATTCTATAGTTCTATTATCTCAAATAAAAACTAAGTATAAGGTAGTGAACAGATGCCAATGACTACAACAAATTATGCAAATTCACTTCGATTTAGTTTATGACAAATAGAGTTCGACTAATCCAAATTAGAAATGAACTCCCACTCAAAAACGACATCCCTCGTGCCATTTTGGTGATTACATGAACCAAATCCACTACACCAAGTCCGATCATCACGTGAGTCGGTGTAGCTTCAAAGGCGAGCATCAATATGGCCATCATATCAACTATATGACTCATGCTTAACCTTTCGGTCCGTGTTCCGAGGCCATGTCTGTACATGCTAGGTTCGCCAAGTAAGAATCTTAGTATTCACGTGTGTAAAACTGTCTTACACCCGTTGTATGAAAGCGTAGAGTCGAGTACACCCAATCATCACGTGATGTCTCGAAACACGATCCATAGAATGGTGCATACTTAAGGAATAACACATTTTCATCTTGATATCTAAATGAGGGATCATCTTAAAATGCTACTAAAACGCCAAACTAGCAATATAAGATGCTAACATCTAATGTGTAAAGTGAGATGATATGGTCCATGCATTTGATCTCTATCATTTGCATCGTGGTATGATCTCTATCATTCCTCTGTGTGTAAGGCCAAGGTCTATGGAACTTACACGTTGAGTGAGTTGTAAGAGTATCTATCATACATCTACTTACAACAATACCATATCAAGACACTAGCCCAGCAACGATCTAAACTAGACGCCTCTAATTTATCATTGCAAGTTTTACGTGGCTTAGGGCTTTCGGAGATTGAACCGTTCTTACCTACGAACATGAACCACAACGAGGATAACTAAGTTATTAGCAACTTGTTGTAAATCAATATTGACTATAGTAGGAGAGACAGACACCCGCCAGCCACTTATGCAAAAGAAGTTGCATGTCAGTCGTGGAACCGGTCTCATGTACGATGACATGTAAGGTTGGTCCGGGCCGCTTCATCCCACTATGCCACCAATATCCAAAATACATAGAAGATGCAATAACATGATCATCATCGCCCACATATCAACATATGTGTACTACCCGTGCTAAGCACCTACGCATAGATTAGGCTCTGATACCACTGTTGGGTCTGAAGCATAGAAAACAAAAAATTTCCTACGATGAGAACTATATGCCAAGATCTATCTACTAGATACAGAGCAACGGGTGGACATACATGCATAGAGAACTTACCCTCGAAGACAACGAGTTTTGTTAACGAGTAGGAACTCGTGGTTGATGTAGTCGTACACTTGCCGATCTCAAGATCGTGAGGAAGTCCAGCAGGTCTGGCTCTAGCACGTCCATCAGATCCAGCTCCAGCAGCACCAAGTCTAGCACCGCAAAGCAGCGGTGCATCCGTGATAGCACACACATCCGGTACCTCGACAACCTCCGTCCCTCACTCCAGCAAAGCAGCGGAAGCAGCAACTCCTTTTCAGATAAAGCCACCGGGAACATGTATCTCGCTAATCCGCGACCATGAGGGAATAATACTAGAGGGGGAGAGAGATCCTTCACAAGGAGGTGTGTTTGAGAAGTGAGGAGAGGGTGGACTTTTATAGGAGGAGGGGGGGTGCCCCTCCTTCATGGTCGGCGCATGGAGGAGGTGTCTCTTCACCTCCTCCATTCATGTGGTGGTAACCCCTCCACATTAAAATGCCTCTTCACATTCCCTTTTAAAGTCTCCACTTTAAATGCATTAAATTTCTCCAAATTTAATGCTCTCTCATTTAATAAAACTATTTTATTATTTTTATTCAGAATTTTGTTAATTACTTTAATTAACAAACATTCACATAAAACCCCCCTGCAAGATTTCAATATTATATGCAGAACCAATTTCAGCAATTTCACTCGAAACAGTTTCGGTGTCTATTGAAATAATTCCAGCGCTTTCTTAAATCTTTATCTGAAACATATTTGCTCCAAATGGTGTCGGTATCCCTTAAGTGTGTCACGCTACGGTTCGCGAATAATGCAGACATGATCGAGACCCCTCTCAGATCAATAATCAGAAGCGGGACCTGGAGATCCATACTGACTCCTACACATTCAACGATGACTTCTGTGATCGTGAGAACCTTTAACGCTAGTAACTAAATCCCTTTGTCTCGCGATATATTACATGTCCGAGATTCGATCATCAGTATCTCCATACCTAGTTTGATCTCGTTACCGACATGCACTCTTTTCTCGTTCCCGTGATATAACATTCTAGTGATCACATCACTTGCTTGCAAGCTATTTCAATGTGATATCACCAAGGGGGCCCAGAGTATATCTATCCGTCATCGGGATTGACAAATTCCACTCTTGATCCATGAGCCTCAACATAACACCTTCGTAGCACTGAACCCATCTTTAAAGTCACCCTGTTACGGTGTGACGTTTGATGTTATCAAGATACTCTTCCGGTGTTAGCAATTAACATGATCTCATGGTCTAAGGATAAAGGTTACTTCGTATGATGTTATAGCAATATAAACATAATGACTTGATCGTAATGCTATACTTCGGATGAATGTTCATCACATCATTCCACCAATGGTGTGACCTTGTTATTAACAACATCCAATGTCTATGATCAGGAAACCTTGATCATCTTGTTAATCAACAAGCTAGTCTATAAGAGAGGCATAACTAGGAACCCTTTTTGTTTATTAAACACACATGTATTGACGTTTCCGATCAATACAATTATAGCATGCAAAATAAACATTTATCATAAACATGGAATAAGATAATAACCACTTTATTATTGCCTCTCGGGCATATTCCCTTCATGATCATCCTTAGCTATAAAGAGCTGCTAGGCTCCTCCCCTCCTTCAAAGCGCCCCGCCTTCCGCCACCTCCGACCCAACCGACATTGTGGCTGATGAGGATGATGAGGGCCTTGTCCAGCTCACCAGTGATATGGGCTTTGGTGAGATCCTTGCCACCATGGGCATGCCTCCTCCTACCTTTGATATGGGAGGCTCCTCTGCCATGCCCGCTGCCTCTATGATCGAGCGTGCGCTCCTTGTTGTGACTGCAACGCCCTTGGTTCTTGGTGAACCGGTGCTCTCCAAGCCCAAGTGTGTCGTCTTCAAGGTTCACCTGGGCTTCTACGACATCTTCGTCCTCGGCTCTTGATACGTTGCAAATGTATCTATAATTTTTGATGTTCCATGATTGCTATATATATCTACTTTCTTATGTTTTGTCCACACTTTGGAGTACTTTTACACATTTTCTATAAATAACCTATTAACAAGATGCCACAGTGCCAGTTGCCTGTTTTCTTCTGTTTTTGGTTCCAGAAAAGCCAGAAAATGAATATTCTCGGAATTGGACCGGACAAAAGCCAAAGTCGATATTTTATCGGAAGACTCACGGAGCCAAAAGACGAGACGGGGAGGGGCCAGGGGCTGGCCACACCATGTGGTGGCACGGGTCCCCTTGGCTGCCTCCTCGCCACACCTCTTCGCCTATAAGAAGCCTCCCGATGAGAAAACCCTAAAGAATCCAGCCTCTAGCCATGAAAAGTTCCACAGCGCCGCCGCCACCGAAGGGGAGATTCGGGGGACAGGAATTCTCTGTTCCGACGCCCTGCCGGGGCAGGGAAGTGCCCCCGGAGCCATCTCCATCGATCTCCACCACCATCTCCATCGTCGTTGCTGATTCCCATGATGATGAGGGAGTAGTTCTTCCTCGAGGCTGAGGGTTCTACCGGTAGCTATGTGTTCATCTCTCTCTCTATATATATATATGCATGATCATATTGTGATCATGAGCTTTGTAATCAAGTAGATCTACCTTGGTACTCAAGGGCTTTAATAGATCTCTGCTCTCCCCATGTGTGTGAAAGTGACAGTGTACACACCATGGTGGCACTTAGGCTAGAGATTACAAATATTTGTTATGAGTTATATTTGGAGTTGGATGTCTCTATGAAATTGTGGTGTTTGTTGGAACCATCTAGCGCTCAAGGTGACAGTGTGGGGTTATCTAGATGGGGAAAGTGAACTTTGAGTGGTGCTGTTATCTAGATGGGGAAAGTGAACTTTGAGTGGTGCTGTTATGTTGAAAGTCTTGAAGTTACACTTGTTTTGCTTTACTATGGTTGTTGCTTTGTGCTTTCATGACTTGTTTCTTTACAAGATTCCTATGCATAGGAAGTGGGTTAGACTTAAATGTGCTTTGAATTTGCTTCTTGATGCTCTCTTTTACTTCAATTCATATTTCTTATGTGAGCATCTTCTCAAACTATCATGCCTAACTTAAAGGCGTTAAAGAAAAGTACTTCTTGGGAGGTAACCCAATAGTTTTCTTGAGTCTTGGAAGTTATTAATTCTGTAATAACCTCTCCTTGTCCTTTTTTGGCTTGATTTTTGTGCCAAGAGTAACCTCTAATGAGAGAGAAGTAATGCTTGGGAAAGTTGCTGTCGCGAAACAGATTTTTGTGCTTCTCTGTAAAAATTTGTGAAAAATCTCTGTACGTCAGGTTGAGCTGTAATTTTTTGTGCGTCTGCCCCAGGTTGTTATCCAACTTTCGTTAGTTCAACACTTTTCAATTTGAGCAACAGAAGATCTTCGAAAAAATTGGTTTTTACCTGCTGGTCTATTTTGACAGATTTCTGCCATTATTGCATTTGCCTCTTAATCTCTTTCTCTTTGAGTTATCTTTGATCATTTGAACTTTTTAAAGGAAGTGCTACAGTATCTTGTGTTTTAATGGAAGTTTTACTTGTGTTTAAACTGAACCAAAAGACTTATTATCTTGAGTACATTAATGTTGCTAATAAAGATCATGTGAAGTTTTGTATGAAGGAGATTTTAAAGTGTAGGAAAGAGTAATGTGATAAGATGAAGTATGGACAAAAGCTCAATCTTGGGGATGCCACCCCGTGTCACCCCAAGAAATATTCAAGATTACAAGCGTGAAAGCTTGGGGATGCCCAAGGCATCCCCTTCTTCATCGATAAAAATCTCAAGTTTCTTCCAAACACTTCATTTTTATTGTTTCATGCACAGTTGTGTTGTTCTTGGAGCGTCTTTGTTTTAGTTTTTAGTTTTCGTTTGCTTAGTTTGCTGAATAAATTGGTTGGATCCCAGCACTTCTTTTGGAGAGAAACACACTCTGCTTTCATTCTTTACAACACTCTAGTTTTCATTCTTATTGTTTTGTGAGTGTTCTCTTTTGCTAGCACTGTGTTTAGCCTTAGTTTTCTTGTGCTTTCAGCTTAGAAATATTTAGTTCTTCCTTTTGGATTTGTGAGACCAGCTCACTAATCTTTATTTATTATTATCTTTGTGAGTTCTTTCAAATAAGTCAATTGGTGTTGGAAGAGAGTTGAAAGCTTCATGCTTTAGTGGTACAAAAGGGAGCTTGTTTTGACTATGGCTTAGACTTTATCATGTCATGCTTGATATTGTTTTGGCTTTATGCTTAGTGATTTTTGTTGTAGCATGACATGTTATAAACAATTGAGATTGCTTAATGTGCCTTGAAAGAATCATGCATTGTTTTAGCATATTAAAAGCATAATATTGTGGTATTCTCCTTTAAATGCTTTATTTGGGTTGACTTGGCACATGCTCACACCATGTTAAGACTATACCAAGTCACCATAGCCTCTATGATCATTTAGTTTTCGACTTGTAATGTCACTTTATACTCTAATTAATGATGTTTTGTCGCTTTGCATGATTATGGCCATTATTGCTCTCTTAGTTGGTCGCTCTCAGTCCTTTGCTAGCCACCATAACCAAGTATGAGTTCCACTCATGCATCCAACTCCAAATAAAACCAAGTTATTCCAGAGAGTCCACCATACCTACCTATTAGTATTTGCTATTCCAAGTATATTCATGTTTTTATCTACCTTCCGAATTAAAGTTGTTATGTGAAAATTAGTGATTAAATCTCTCACGAACTTGATGGCACACTTTACTTTTCTTGCCCTTAATAAACTTGAACCATTGTGGCATCTATGTTGTATATGCTTGCACTTATACGTTGGTGATTAGAAGAACCATGCTGTCATGGGGAACGCTTTCAACATTGCACTTGTACATTGTACCCTGTTGATATCATGCTCTTTTGTTTATGTATGTCGTCGGTGTGAAATGAAAGGGGAGCTTGTAAGTCCATGGAGTTATGTATGTGTGTTAGAGAAATGCCTGGGCGGCTGGTCTAATCCATGCCTAATCATGGTGGAAACCTGTAGCGTAACCATAATGAGCAATCTATGAAGCATTCTTCTTATAAAAAAGAGATAGAGATTGAGAAAAAAGAAAAGAAAAGATGAGAAAAGAGGAAAAAGAGAAAAAAAAAGCACCATTTTCCCATGCTAAATAAGAAGATTGTTGAGATGCTTATTGTCTACTTGCCTTGTCATTTTGATATGGGGATTCTTCCGTATCATCGGGCAAGGGGTACCCCGTTGGCGGTTCTCTATGATACACATGTACTTACTATGACAAGAACTTACCGGTAACTAAACTTGAGTAGCATGAGGAGCGGCCCTCGTATTCAAGGGACATGAGATTGCCAACTTATACTTTGTCAAGCATATACTCCATTGCTTGTTCACTTTAACCTTAATCACTTCAAGATGCTTATGATAGGGGCAATGAGAGCTAAAAGCTAATAAGTACCATAATTTTTGGAAGCTTTTTATGAGACTTGAATCCCTGCTTCCTTCTATGAAGGTATTTATTTTACTTTTATGTTGAGTATCCATCTTCTGTCTTTATGCACCTATTAATAGAGAATAGTGGTCATTCTTAGTTTAATGTGCATTGTCCCAAAACTTATTGATTGATTCATAATGTTGATATTGCTTGTCTTGAACTATTTGTATCTAGTTACCCTTATGAACTTTGAAGGTGTCCTATGCATATATGTTTTGCTACTCCATGAGGGACAAGCCGAATGCCACTATGCTATGTTTTCTTTATGTGAAACAAACAAACGTCTTTCAAAGCATTGTTATTCATGAATCTTTTGTTTGTACCTTTTCATGTTGCATCATAGTTGCTATGTCTTATTGTTAGAACTATATCTTTCATGCTATGTTAAGGTACTATGATCCCAGCTATCAATGTTATAAATACCTTGATCAAGATTGTGATGGTGCATGTCACCTCAAAAATTATTATTTTTATCACTTACCTACTCGAGGACGAGCAGGAGTTAAGCTTGGGGATGTTGATATGTTGCAAACGTATCTATAATTTTTGATGTTCCATGCTTGTTTTATATCTACTTTCTTATGTTTTGTCCACACTTTGGAGTACTTTTACAAAATTTCTAGAACTAACCTATTAACAAGAAGCCACAGTGCCAGTTGCCTGTTTTCTTCTGTTTTTGGTTCCAGAAAAGCCAGAAAATGAATATTCTCGGAATTGGACCGGACAAAAGCCAAAGTCGATATTTTACCAGAAGACTCACGGAGCCAGAAGACGAGACGGAGAGCGGCCAGGGGCTGGCCACACCATGTGGTGGCGCGGGTCCCCCTAGCCACGCCACCAGGTGGTGTGGGACCCCTGGCTGCCTCCTCGCCTCGCCTCTTCGCCTATAAGAAGCCTCTCGATGAGAAAACCCTAAAGAATCCAGCCTCCAGCCACGAAAATTTCCACAGCGCCGCCGCCACTGAAGGGGAGATTCAGGGGACAGAAAGTCTCTGTTCGGGCACCCTGCCGGGATAGGGAAGTGCCCCCGGAGCCATCTCCATCGATCTCCACCACCATCTCCATCGCTGTTGCTGATTCCCATGATGATGAGGGAGTAGTTCTTCCTCGAGGCTAAGGGTTCTACCGGTAGCTATGTGTTCATCTCTCTCTCTATGCATGATCATATTGTGATCATGAGCTTTGTAATCAAGTATATCTACCTTGCTACTCAAGTGCTTTAATAGATCTCTGATCTCCCCATGTGTGTGAAAGTGACAGCATGCACACCATGGTGCCACTTAGGCTAGAGATTACAAATACTTGTTATGAGTTATATTTGGAGTTGGATGTCTCTATGAAATTTTGGTATTTGTTGGAACCATCTAGAGCTCAAGGTGACAGTGTGGGGTTATCTAGATGGTGAAAGCAAACTTTGAGGTGTGTTGTTATAGCACTACCATGTATTAGAGTGTCCAACCGGAGAGTAGTTCAGAGTAGTATCATAAAGAGAAGACATTTATATGAGAGTGTTCACTAGTGAAAGTATGATCCCTAGGCCTTGCTTCTAAGCATTGAAACACCGTTTGCAACTAGATATGTTACATGTTTGCTTGCTTCCATCTTTATTTCAGATTGCCTTTAGTCTCTTCCTACCCGTCAATCTCTTTTCTGGCACCGTTACCACTTATGATTATCCATACCACTTGTATTTCACTATCTCTTCGCCGAACTAGTGTACATATACACCTGACAAGTGTATTGGGTGTGTTGGGGACACAAAAGACTTCTTGTATCTTAATTGCAGGGTTGCTTGAGAGGGATACCTTTGACCACTTCCTCCCTGAGTTCGATAAACCTTGGGTACTTAAAGGAAACTTGCTGCTGTTCTACAAACCTCTGCACTTGGAGGCCCAACAACTGTCTACAAGAATAGAAGTGCGTAGACATCAGCTCTCAAGGTGAGCGCGCCTTCTACCACATCCCTATGTGCTGGGCCACCGCCTCCACTGGGTGCTCTGGCCTGCTTGATGTGAATCTTGCCACTGATACTATCGGCATCATCGACTCCATCGACACCACCAGGCCATGTCGCCGCCCCTTCCTTAACGTTGACGTCCTTGCCTGGGGCGACATGCTGTCCCCTAAGGTGGATATCACCCTCTCCTACGCCTCCTCACTTCTCCTCGGTACCACCACGGGTGGGTAGGCTCAGGTGTCCGCCACCTCCCCCGACTCGGCGCCTTCTGTTGGTGCTGAGCCTCTCGCTGCTCCTGTAGCCTAGGATGATATGGCCATTGCGTTGGCTGAACCCACCCTAGATGCCAACATCAGACAGCCACGACGTAGCTCGCGCATTGCTTTCTCTAAGCCTCCCATGCGCACCACCATTCTGGTGCAGGCCATGATACGCAAAGCCGCCCGTCTTGAAGGGCAAGGTAAATCCGACTCTGCTCCACCGGGATCCCTACCTTCTGATGATTTGCTGCATGTTGCACTTTAGTCTCCTCACCCGATTCCCCTTGCAGATCTTTTGGACATCGCTAATGCCTGCGGCATCCCTAGCGACACCCTTCTCAGCCCCGCCTCTCCGGTGACCACTGCTTCCCCATGATCGTTCCCTTCAACGCGCGGGCCTCTCGGGTCATCTACCGCGCTCCCCTCCTTCGCTGGATCAGTCGACCGCGCTCTTGATGGGCCCCCCTCTTCATATGCAACCGGTGGCCTGCTTTAGGGATTTCAGTTTTTTGTTCCTCTGTTTGGATGTTTATTGGGCATGGGAGTGCCCCTGTAACCGGCCTGTTTAATTTGCACTTGCTGAACCTGGTTTCCAATGTTAATTAAGATTTCTAGTGAATCTTGGAATGTGCATGGCCTTGGCGATCGCCATAAGTGTGATGAGGTCAAGGCGGCTTTTGCAAATAAACCTCCCTCTATTCTCTGCATCCAGGAGTCCAAGTTCTCTGACATCACTTCCTTCAAAGCTTCCCCTTTCCTCCCTTAGTCGCTTCACAATTTTGTTTTCAAACCGTCGGCCGATTCTTTCAGCGACATAGTTATGTCTTGGAATGCCATTTTTTTGATCTTGTCTCCTACTCCATCAACCCTTTCTCGGTTACCACCACCTTCTCCTTCCGACCTAACAACTTCAACTTCGCCATTGTCAACGTCTATGGCCCTTGCCAGCACAATCTAAAATCTTCTTTCTTTGACTCTCTTGCCTCCGTCCTCAGCTCCATCTCTACCCATATGGCGATCATTGGCGATTTTAATCTGACTCGGGACCCTGACAACCGCTCCAACAACAACTTTAACCTTGCGGAAGCCACATTGTTCAACGATTGCATTAACTCTCTCAACCTTATTGAGATCCTGCTGCTCGACCGTCGCTTTACCTGGTCCAACCAGCAAGCTTCTCCCGTTCTGGTTTGGCTCGATCTTGTCTTCATCTCTCCCTCTTGGAGCTTTGCCCTTCCCGACTCCACCCTCTCCTCTGACACTCGTGTTGTTTCTGACCATGTCCCCATCTGCCTCGAGGCCACTTCCAAGGCTCCTAGGAGTACCATTTTTTGGGTCGATAACTCCTGGCTTTCTAACCCCTGCTTCTCAGACCTAGTCTCCTCCAACTGGCTTAGTGTTCGGGACGGCCACCACTCGCGCTCCACCCTTTCTTGCCTTTGCCTATGGCTCAAGCGCATTCGGGTTGGCGCCAGAAGTTGGGCCAAGACCGCCTGCCTCCCCTCCATCTTGGGCTCCAATTTCTCGGCCGTTATTAACCTCATGGACCGCCTTGAGGAGCACCGGGCGTTGCACCACCTCGAGTCCCGCCTGCGCGCCCTTGCTCGGGAGCACCTTAGCAGCCACGTTGCTATGAACGCGGCCTACTGGCGTCAACGGGCTAAGATCCGCCATTGTACCCTTGGAGACGAGAACTCGCGATATTTCCACCTCTGTGCCTCCGCCCGCCTCCAAAAAAGCCAGATCAAAGTCCTTGAGGCGGCTGATGGCTCGTCCCTGTTTGATCACGATGTCAAGCAAATTCTCCTCACTAGGTTTTATCGCAATCTTCTCGGCATGGCGGACACCACCCACTACAGGAAAGAAATGAGGTGCCGACGGCCGGATGCCGTCGGCACAACGCCAAATTGCCGTCGGCACAGGCTATGCTGACGGTGGCCGTCGGCGTAGCTCCTTGACGGCACATCCCCTTGGCCGTCGGCACAGGCACATCCCCTCGGCATAGCAATCGCAGCGGGCCCCACGATGTAAGGCAACGGCCGTTAGGAAACGGCCCAGCCTGGAGCTACGCCGATGGCCAGGCCATCGGCACAGGAACGGAGCTATGCCGACGGCCAGGACGTCGGCACAGCCTAAAATAATTTTTTAAAATTTTTCTTTAAATTTTTTTTTGAATTTTTTTTATCTTTGAATTGTTTGACTCGTTAATCTCTCACTTTAATCATTTTTAGCACTATTTATACTTAATAATTGATTAAATTGCAGTCCTAGTCAAACTTCCTGGTCGGTCACCCATCTTAATACTACTCCAGCTTTAGCACACTTAACTTCCTCGTTCCTTCCGAATTTCGTTCCACAGAGCAATTTACACATTGTTATCAATACTATGATATCAATCCTATTAACTCTTATATCATCATGTCACATGGTTGTATTTTTTGAAATTAAAAGAAATTATTTAAGTAAACAACAATGAATAAGTAAAAATATTATTGAATTCAAATAAAAATATAATGATTTTATTTTTTTGTATTTTTTATTTAATATGAAATAAATAATATCTTTAAATCTGTAAATCGGAATTTGACAAATAATATGTCTAAATTGATTAGAAAAATGTGAGGAATCCAAATATGATATCAATATCAACTTATCCCAAACTATGCCATCATTCTTATCATAATTTTATTTGCCCGTTTAAAACGGCACGCATAAAGATTCTTAGCTCGGGGCTGAGACTCGCTAAACTTGAAGTGGATCTCTGATGAAACAACATATTGTGAACCTAAAAATGATTTTTGTAAAAAATCATGAGCATCAGATCATGTACCTGTAGTTCATATCTAACTCACTTCCTACCGATTTGGTAGGAATTTGTCTTTTCCATCAGGGATAGACGGAAAGGTTTGACATCCCCCTGTTATAACATTATCCATGTAAGGTGGTCTAGTATTTTTCAAAAATATGATGGTAGCATTTTGAATTAGCCATTTGGTGGTTTCTTCACAAAACCGTCCGTTTTTTACACTCGGAAAATGGAAAACGGCTTTTTTGGTGCGACGAAAAGGAAAACTTCCTCCTGAAACATTGTTCTCCATCCCATGATACACATATATGCATAATATGTACATATTATTACAAACTATGCCTTCATTCTAGCCATAACATTGGTCATTTGACCCGAAAGCCAACCTCGAACGAGATAGGTCATTTTGTGAAGGATTTTTTGAGACATAATAAATATACCAAGTTTGATATTTTTCCTTCTAACTACATCACATAATATGAAACCACGCAAAGGTTTTGCATTGTTTGGATCGTTTTTGAATTTCTAATGCCCGTTTTAAACTACCGTTAAACTTTGTTGAAGGGCGGGAATGAAGATTCTTCGCTCGAGGCTGAGACTCGCTAAACTTGAAGTCGATCTCTGATGAAACAAAATATTGTGAACCTAAAAATGATTTTTGTAAAAAAACATGAGCATCCGATCATGTACCCGTAGTTCATATCTGACCCACTTCCTGCCGATTCGGCAGAAATTTGTCTTTTTCACCAGGGATAGACGGAAAGGTTTGAGATCCCCCTTGAAAGGGCATGTATGCCCCATGTGTGGTTTTGGTAATTAATGACAATCCCTATGGAATAATGTGCAAATTGAGTTTCACTTGTAGGTTTGTCCATTGGCATCGCTTGGACCATGTGTTGATTTCAAGGATGAATAAGAAGAAGCATCGTCCAAGGGCTTTGTGCCAATTGGAATCAAGCATAAGAAGAAGAAGAAGAAGAAGAAGAAGGAGATCAAGTATGCCTTGAAGAAGAAGAAGAATATGGAGTTCCTCTTGGCTTTCTTCAAGACATCATCAAGACATGTTGTGCAAGCTCAAGATGCACCATCTCTAGAAGATCTCATGCTTGGAGCTTGCCATCCTCGGCGTTCATGGAGTGATGAAGACAAGGTCAAGGAAGTGGTTTCCCCATGGAGTATGGGGGAGCCATTCGCAAGTCTTCATCAAGCAAGTGCAATCAAGAAAGGTGTTCCATCTTGAAGGTGTCAAGATCGTCTACATCAAGCTCAAGTGGGATGCTCAAGGCAAAGGTATCATCTTGATAGGGTTTCTACTTTACCGGTCTCTTGTAGTGTTGGGAGAGCGGGTTTAGGATAGATAGCCGTACTATCAAGAGGGGATCTCGAGTGGGTGACTCGTTCGTATCTTTCGGAGAGAGCTCAAACCTTTGCATTCATAGCATCATCTTTCTTGGTTGTTGTTTGGTTCTTGTCCATGCGAGGATCTAGAGCTTGTGGTTATCTTCATAACAAGCTCTAGTTCATCAAAAAGGGATTTCCCTTACATATCTTATTGCGTTTTTGATCTTGCGGGTTTTCCGACTCCACACCTTGGGAGGTATCTCACATATATATTCATGGTATTTTCTCCCTTGGTGATACCCAATATTTCCAACAAAATTGGTTTCATCTTGTCTGGAGTTCGGATGCAAAAGTTGTGGCAGTTCTGGTTCTAAAGTTTTTGCCTGACCGGTAGTTCCGGTGGGCCACCGGTAGTACCGGCTAGACACCGGAAGTACCGCTCGGGCAGAAATGTCGCCGGTAGTACTAGTGTTAATTCCGACCCAACTTCCGGCAACCCAAATTTTGGTTCAGTACCCTCTCTGCCTGGTTAGCGCTATTTGATGAAACTTGGATCGGATTTTCAAGCGGTAGTACCGCTAGGATATTCTTGCCAACGGTAGTTCCGGCGAAGCAGCGGTAGTTCCGGCCAAGCTCGCGTTTCTGATCTTTGCCTCGATGTTTTCTGACCGTTGGCTGGGTGCCACCAGTAGTACCGGCCATCCACCGGTACTACCGGCCGTGCGCGATTCTATGGGTAACGGGCAGATCGGGGAGCCCTTTAAAAGGAGCTCCCCTTTCCCCTTCGGCCCAAACTAGCTCTTTCTTGGTTCTTGCTCTCTCTCTCTCCTCCATTATTGACCTTGCAGAGCTTGCCCTCTCCCCTTTCCCCTCCTATAATTCATATGCTTGTGCACTTTATTCATGTTGGCCCTTGTTTGTTTGGTTCTTCTTCGAATAGACGCCCAGCAGGAGAATTACCAGGAATCACATGAGTATTACCCAGATCCATCTCTCGCTTCAACTGAGCTGCCAGGCAAGCACTATCACATGCTTGCATACATATAGTACCTATTGCCTCTATCTTATTCTTGCATCATTGAGTCGCGGTTGCATTAAATTGGATCCCAAGTACTGCATAGCCTTTACTTTTAAACCCCACCTAAGCTTGTTCCTCCATCCCATGAGCCATTACTACAAGAGTTGTTTGAGCCATGCGAGTCGTAGAAAAGCATGTGTAGGGTATGTGAGTGTCTGGTGGATAACGAGGTACTTAAACAACTTAAACTGAGTAGTAATGGGATAACTAATGGAAGAGGCACCGGTGAGCAATATCTGCTATTTGGTTTTTCATGCTCACTTGTGTCCCGTAGGACCCCGAGTACTTGATTCATGTTCCTTGACTATTCGCACTATCCACATCCGGGAGGCCTTATGGACCCCCCTGAGCCAGAGATTGATTCATTCTTATTTCTTGGGGCCACAAAGTAGTTTGGGGCTTTATTACTATCCTGTACTTATGCCATGTTACTATTTTATTAAGATTGTGCGAGGAGCACCTATACTGTTTAAGAATTGCGGAGTGTTTTCGTGGTATCGACAAGCCCAGTCACATTTTCGGGTTCCCAGTCGTTTACAGCCATTGGCGCAAACCTTGGGTCCGTCTCGGAGCCGGCCAACTTCGTTGCGGGTAGCTTAATGGGGTGGCCCCCTGAAATATTTCTGAATCCTTTGATTGCTTTGTCGTGAATGCCTCGTTGGGTTTTGATTTGGTTTTTCCGAGGTTGATCGAGTGTGTGTTGCTATTCGTGCACCCCTATAGGGTAAATCTTTCTGAAAGCCGTGTCCACGGTTATGGACGACTTGGACCACATTTTCTCGATCATAGACAAGTATAACTAAAGTACCGCTTTTAAATTGACTAAGTACTTGACTAGTAAATAGTGAAATACTCCTGGAATGGTTAATAAAAATGCCAACGGATGATGGGGGTTGTTCGTCCGTTTCCTCGTTGGTGAGCGAGGAGGAGGATGGATCTGTTAATTATACTGTTATAACTGTTGTTCTTAATTCACGGACATCCGTCTATCATTGGTTAGGCGGATGGTTAGCGAGTATCTGTAGAATTGTTAGGTATTATCTTTTAATGCAATTGCGTCACCCCAGGTTGTGTCCCCTTTAGCGGCATAAAGACTTGCTGAGTACCCCTAGGGTCTCACACGATAAATTGTTTGATTCAGATGAACAGGTGTACCCGCAAGATGGATACTGGGTGGAAGAGACCGATGATGTTGGCAACGATCATTCGGTGTAGAGATTCCGGGAACGGGGATCCGTGTGATCTGTGGGCGGGATGTGTTTATTTATGGGGCATCTTATGCCAATTTGCTTCTTATCCGTACTCGGATCTTGTTTTCCGCTTCCGCCTGATACTCTGATGTGTGATGTATGAGGAGCTATCCTAAAATATTATCTCTATCTAGGACATTTGGATCTTGCCGTATGGCGTTGCAATATTTCTATTTCTTTTAGATGGAATGGCTCTGAGGACTGTTGTATGTGGCTTGCATACATACTCACTTGTGTATGTAGTTGATCCCTTCGCCTGCCGATTACGCCGCTCGTTCTTGTCCCGTTGTCTGAAAGTGGTTAGGACGGCCGAAAGGTCTACCGTGAGTGGCCCTGTGCCCCACCGTACTATTTTAACCACTTTCGTTCATCCAGGCATTAACTAAGAGCGTAATTCACCGAGGTACTTACAATTGGTATCAGAGCCATCCCGCCCTTCAGGGTCTCAGCCAAAATGGTCGTTGTCAGTCTAGCAAATATTTTGGTAGTTATGTATACTAGGGAAAAACAAAACGTGAGAGTAGGACTGCTTCCATTTTTCTTCTTACCCACCCACCCACCCTTTTCTGGTAAGGAAGTGTAACGTTTTCAATCCTCTTCTAAACTTCAAACTAGGATTCACGTGTTCTGGGTTCCGTAGTACCATAGTGTGTGTGTGTGTGTGTGAATTCCTTGTCTATCTGTTGCATCCAAATGTTATCACTATCTGCCTTTTGGTTATCAACTGTTGGTACATTCCCTACCGACAGTCCTTTGTAAACCGACACGATCTATTCTGATTCGTTGTATACCGATGCGATCTATCTTACTCTTTGTTATCCGACGTTATCTTGTTGGGGTGTTCTTTTTCGTAGTTACCAATCTTTAGGTTCATCTTAAGAAGAAGGTGTTGGGATATGTGTTTTACTGATTCATGTGCGGAGTAATGATTTGAGTGCGGGATGGAGTCGCGACCATACCACTACTTCTATCATTTGCTTTTGTATATTGAACTAGTAGAGTTACTAATCTTGATTCGTTAAGTGGTTTTGCGCAGATAGTGGTATTTTAATGCCGAAAATTGCGAAAAAAAATTTCTTTGTTAGTTGTGTACCACACTCCTTGTTCAGTCGTGTGCGGTATGCTTAATATCTTCTAGTTGCCTTGAACTTTGTTGATATTTTAATATCATCTCAGTGAATTGCATTCTTTAATCTTGATTAATTCCATTTTGGTACTATTTTGGATTATTATCATTCTCCATTATAGTACTGACTTGTGTTTTATATCAATCACAGGATGGCACCACCACGCCGTTCTAAGGAGGACATACCACCTGAACTCGGGGCTACTTTGGCAAGTATTGCAAATGCTTTGGGCACTATGCAGCAAAACCAGCAGCGCTTCGAGGAAAGCGTGAGGAGGAATGAGTTTGCTCCGCTACCTCCACCTCCCAAGCGAGGAGACATCAAGAGTTTTCTCAAGTTCAACCCACGCCAATTTGAGGTGTCTGATCAACCACTTGATGCGGATGATTGGCTGCGTGAAGTGTCAAGGTTGCTGATGACTGCGGATGTTCCCGAGCAAGAATGGGTCAAATGTGCCACTCACCTTCTGAAGGGAGATGCAGCTCTCTGGTGGGAAAATTACCTCAAGGAAGATCTTTCTGGTTTTCAGCCTACTTGGGAGCGGTTCACTGCTGCTTTCAAAGAGCAATATCTGTCAGAAATTGTCATGGAAAGGATGAAGGAAGTGTTTCTCAACCTCAAGCAGGGCACTGACAATGTCAACACCTACATCAGAAACTTCATGAACCTGTCTCGATATGGTGGCGATGAGATCTCTGACGACAAGAAGAAGCAAAAGAGGTTTCGGCAAGGCCTCAATGCTTCCATCAAATATGCAATCACTCATGCAAGGCCGGCATCTTTTCTGGAACTTCAACACACAGTTCTGCAGGAAGAAGCAAGTAGGCAAGTGTTTGAGGAGTCAAAGAAACACAGCCGTGATACAGCAAGCTCTTCTGCTATGACAGCTCCTTCTAAGCGTCGTGTCTGGGTTCCTAACACCCCACCGTCGCTCCCTGCTCCACCAAGACCGTCAAGCTGCGCACCAAGGCCACCAAACTCCTTCACTGCGGCTCCCAGGGGCTACAACCACATCTACCCTGGAGCGCATGGCGGAGTCCCTGGCTACGTTGCTCCACGTCCACCTGGTGCTTGCTATACTTGTGGAAACACTGGGCATCAGCATTGGAACTGTCCAATGAACAACAAAGCTCTTCCACCACCACCTCCAAGACCTGCGGCAAGTGCTCCTATGATTCGTGCACCTCCACCTCGGGCTCTCAACATCAACACCAAGCCGGGGTCTACGGTTGCTCGTGCCAACTGTGTCAACGTCGCTCAAGCTGAGCATGCACCTGGAGTTATCATGGGTATGCTTCCTGTTAACTCAGTTTCTGCACGAGTGTTGTTTGATTCTGGTGCATCGCATTCTTTTGTCTCTACGAGTTTTGCGGATAGGAATGGGTTATCTATGGATCCTCTCCCCAAGCGTTTAATGGTTCTTTCTCCTGGAGCAACAATGGCATCTTCTAAAATCAGCCATAACAATCAAATTGAGATTGGTGGTTCTTCGTTTCTGGCTTCTTTAATTATTCTGGGCAATTCTGATATTGATGTTATCTTGGGCATGGATTGGTTGATAGCAAATGCAGTTGTGATTGATTGTGTTGAACGTTCGGTTTCTCTGAAAATTCCTGAAGGCCATATAGTCTATTCTCCAAGTCTGACTCCTGCAATTCAGCTTTATTCTTTGGCGGCTCTGAATGATGATGCTATGGAAGGTATTCAGAGTGTTCCTGTAGTTTGTGAGTTTCCAGATGTCTTTCCTGAAGAGTTGCCAGGTATGCCTCTGGATCGTGAGGTTGAGTTTGTCATTGAACTTGAACCTAGTACCGCTCCTATTTCCAAACGGCCTTATAAAATGGGTCCTGCTAAGTTGGTTGAACTCAAACGTCAGTTGGATGAACAAGAGAAGTTGGGTTTCATTCAGCACAGTACTTCTTCTTGGGGTAGTCCAACCATCTTTGTGAAGAAGCGAGACAAGACTGATAGACTTTGTGTTGACTATCGGGCACTCAATGCTAAAACAATCAAGAATAAATATCCCCTTCCGCGGATTAATGATCTCTTCGATCAGCTAGCTGGAGCTGTGGTATTCTCTAAGCTGGATTTGAGAAGTGGTTATCATCAAATCAAGATCCGCAAGGAAGATGTTCCCAAAACAGCTTTCACCACCCGCTATGGCCTGTATGAGTACACGGTCATGTCTTTCGGTCTCACCAACGCACCTGCCACCTTCTCGAGGCTTATGAACTCGGTTTTCATGGAGTATCTTGATAAGTTCGTTGTGGTCTATCTGGATGACATTCTAGTCTATTCTAAGTCTAAGGAAGAACATGAAGAACACCTTCGGTGTGTTCTAAACAAGCTTCGTGAGAACCGCCTGTATGCAAAGTTCTCCAAGTGTGAGTTTTGGATGCCTCAAGTCACATATCTTGGTCACGTCATCTCTGCCAAGGGCATTGCCGTCAACCCAGAAACTATTAAGACAATTATGGACTGGCTTCCACCCATAAATGTCAAAGAAGTCCGAAGTTTCCTTGGTTTGGCCAGTTACTGCCGTCGCTTCGTTCAAAATTTCTCAAAGATTGCGAAGCCTCTTACCGATCTCCTCAAGAAAGGCAAGAAATATCTTTGGACTCATGCATGTCAAGCAAGCTTTGAAACACTCAAAGAGAAGCTCACTTCCACACCAGTCTTAGTTCCTCCAGATACATCAAAGCCTTTCCAAATATTATGTGATGCTTCATTGCAAGGATTGGGTGCGGTCCTTATGCAAGAAAAGCAAGTTGTTGCTTATGCATCTCGTCAATTGAAGACGCATGAGATCAACTATCCTACACATGACCTCGAACTCGCAGCAGTTGTCTTTGCTTTGAAAGTATGGAGGCATTATTTGCTTGGCAACTGTTGTGAGATCTTTTCTGATCACAAGAGTCTGAAGTATATCTTCACACAGCCTGATCTCAACCTTCGTCAGAGGAGGTGGATTGAAAAATTCAATGATTTCGATTTAACCATCAACTACACCCCGGGCAAAGCCAATGTCATGGCAGATGCTCTCAGCCGAAAAGCTTATGTCAACAACCTCATGGTGGAAGAACAACAGCCTCTCTTGTGCGAGGAATTCCGCAAGCTCAACCTTGAAATTGTGGATCAAGGGTATCTTCTGAACCTTCTAGCAACACCTCTCTTGGAAGAAAAGGTCTGTTCCATTCAGCTTGGGGATCCTTACACTAAAAAGATCATCTCCAACATTCAACTTCTGAAGTACGAGTCGTTCCACGTTGATGACCAAGGCACTCTTTTCTTTGAACACCGGATGTTTGCTCCGAACTACCCGGGTTTAAGAGAGCAAGTTCTCAAGGAGGCGCATGACTCTGTTCTTTCTATCCACCCTGGCAGCACTAAGATGTACATGGACTTGAAAACACTATATTGGTGGCCTGGTTTGAAACGATATTGTGCCAAGTATGTCTCAGAGTGCGATGTTTGTCGCAGAGTTAAAGCTGTCCATCAGAAACCTTCCGGTCTTCTACAGCCATTGAAGCCTCCGGAATGGAAATGGAAGAAAATAGAGATGGACTTCATCAGTGGTTTTCCAAGGTCGCAGAAGGGCAACAATGCAATCTTTGTTGTCATTGACAGGCTTTCCAAAGTAGCTCACTTCTTTCCAGTCAAGGAAACAATTTCTGCAATTCAGTTGGATGAGCTCTATATCAACAGAATTGTTTCTCTGTATGGAGTTCCTCTTGAGATCAGTTCAGACCGTGGAAGCATCTTCACTTCCAAGTTCTGGGGAAGTTTCCAAAATGCTTTGGGAACAAAACTAAACTTCAGCACAGCTTACCACCCTCAGTCGCAAGGACAAGTTGAAAGGATCAATCAGATTCTAGAAGATATGCTCCGTGCTTGCGTTATCTCTTTCGGCATGAAGTGGGAAGAATGTATTCCTTATGCTGAATTCTCTTACAACAACAGCTTCCAAAAAAGTCTAAAGATGGCACCATTTGAGGCTCTCTATGGTCGCAAGTGCAGAACTCCGATTGGTTGGTCGGGCGCAGGTGAAAGAATATTGTTTGGCCCCGACATTGTAACTCAAGCGGAGGAGAAAGTTCACATCATTCTTGAAAACCTGAAGATTGCTCAAAGTCGCCAGAAGAGCAATTATGATAGAAAGCACACGGACATGGAGTATGTCCCTGGTGATCTCGTTTACCTTCGTGTCACTCCCATGAGAGGCACGCACCGCTTTGGTATCAAAGGAAAGCTGGCTCCTAGATACATTGGTCCTTTCAAAATTCGTGGAAGAAGAGGAGAAGTTGCTTACGCTCTTGAGCTCCCTGAACAACTCAAAGTCCACGATGTTTTCCACATCTCTCAACTCAAGAAGTGCTTCAAGGATCCCGGCAGGACCGTGGACCATGAACTCATCAATCTCCAAGAAGATCTGTCTTATCAAGAACACCCTACAAAAATTCTTGAGGTCGCAGAAAGAAGGACTCACAACAAGTCCATCAAGTTCTGCAAGGTGCAGTGGTCGCACCATTCCGTTGATGAGGCCACCGGGAACGTGAAGATGAGCTCCATGCCAAGTATCCTACCCTCTTTGAGTCTTCTTCTTCTTCCTAGAATCTCGGGGCAAGATTCCTGTTTAGTGGGGGAGAGTTGTAGCATCCCAATTGTCTAACAATTGTAATGCTACTTGTCCTAGTAAGTTATTGGCTACTTCATACCTAGTAAGTTATTGGCTACTTCATATATATTATTGTTGCATAATAATTATATCATGCTCATGTCATCATGCCACCTTGCATTTGAGCATCATTTAAAACCCTCCTTCTTTTGGTTTTCCTCTCATATGCATTATTAATTGTATTTGCCTCTTGATATTGTATTTGGTTATTGATATATTGTCTAAATGCCCAAGTTGAGTTGGGGGCATATCTTTAGTTCCATTCCACCACCTTTCTTTTCCACCACCTTATAATCCCACCATCCCATTAACCATGAGCTTGTTTTTCTTTTCTTTTGACATTTTATTCTAGCTCATGTGGGTTGGGGTGGATCAAAACCTTTAAATCCTTTTGCTTGGATTTTTCTCCACTTCTTTGAAATGCATAAGAATAATGCCATAATATTATTGTTGTTTTCACAAAATAAATCATGGCATTATTATTTTGCATGGGCCATGCAAACTCCTTCACCACCTTTTACTCCATTGGTTTTTCTTTTGGTTTAATGGATCCTATCTTGGGGAACCATCTCCTACCATTCCACCATCCTCATAGTCTCATCCATATCATCTTCTCTTATTATTATTTCTCCATGCATGAACCATATGAGGCCTATTCCATAATTCTTTTCTTTTTCTTTTCTTGGGATTCCCTTTCACCTTCATCTCATGATAATTCAAGAATTCACCATGTTCCACTTGGGTTGGTCTTTCTCACATGTTTTAACAATCTAAAACCTAATAAAAATCAAACCTAGCTACTCTCTTTATTCTCCTCATAACCCTAATTCTACTAAACCCTAACTTTGATCTCTCCTCTCTATCTCTATCTCTCTCTCTCCCATGGGCACCACCTGACCCCCCTCTCTCTCCTTGGCCCACCTCAGCTAACCCTAACCCTCTATCTAACCTAAGCAAGCCCTAACCCGAGTCCCATCTAAACCTAGCCCGAGCTAACCTCTCTCCTCTCTCTCTTCGCTCTCCTGCCATGCTGGCCCCAGCTGCGGCGTCTCTCCCTCCCCTGGTCCACCTGCAGCCTCCCTGCCATGCCCTACCTGCTCCCAGCTGAGCTAGCACGTGCCCGAGCGAAAGGGAGAAGGAGCCGAGCCACCTTTACCTAGCCGTGCCCACACGGCAACCCTCCTCCCTCTCCCTCCTTTTTCCTCCTCTCACATGGCTCTCCAGCACCGCCAGATCCACCCCGAGTCTCCCCTCCTCTCCTCCTTCTTCCTCCCCGACGCCTAGCACCTGCCGCCGTTCGCCGCCAGCACCACCTCGCCCCCGTCGTTTCCGCCGGTCAGTGCGACGTGGAGGTGTCCTGGAAGACCGAGGCCCGTCCCCTGCCCCGACTCGTACACGCTGACACGAAGGAGGAGCTCCCCAGCACCGCCAGATCCTCGCCGTCCCGACGAAATCCTAGCCGCCAGAGCGCCAGCGATCTCGCCGCTCCTCGCTCCGATCCGAGCCCGCCGTCAAGCCTGCGGTGAGCCTCTCTCCCTCTCTGACATGCTCCGCCTCGCCGTCTACGTTTAGCGCCGCCGTTTGTTTCGTCGAACGCTCTTTGTGCGCCAGGCTCGCCGGCGTCTGCAACCTCCCCGCGCCGCGCAGAACCCTAACTAGGCCCCAGCCCCTCACCTGTCAACACCCCTCGCCCTACCGCACTGGTTAGCCCCCTCAGCGCGCACGTCCGCGGCTTGGGTTCGAACCCCCGCTCTGCGCCGCGCGCACACTGGCCGTTAGACCGTGGAGACGAAGAACAGTACCAGGGCCGTGGTAGATTTGCATTAAGCCCCCTTTTTGTTTTCGCTTGCAACCCGCGCTCCTAGCGACCCCACTAGTCAGCCGCACTAGTATTTTTGCAGGGAGCCCCCCCTGCTTTCTCAGGCGTAACCCGCACTCCAGCCCCAGCCCCACCTGTCGGCCTCTGGGGGCATCCCCACTGTCGCGTGGGCCCGAAGCCGCTGGCCCGGCCTGTCAGCCTCAGTGGGTTAGCCAGAACCCGGTAACAAAAGTGTTTTCGCGCGCGTGGCCCCAGTCAGCGCAAGGCCCACCCGTCAGCGGCTGAGGCTAGAATTTCCTGGGTAACAAAAGAATTTTCCTGAGTCTGATTTTACTTAAACCTTTTTTCAAATTGATTTAAATTCAAATTCAAATCAGATTTAAATAATTTTTCATACAAATCCAAATAATACAAGTAATATATGTTTTGGAATCAGAAAAATGTGAGGAATTCAAATATGCCCTTCAAAATATGTTTTGAACACTTTAAATTTCGAGATGATTAAAATTACAATAAAATGCCCTTTTCCTTAATTAATTAATAACTTTTGTTTTATAACTCCAAATTTGACAAATAATATGTCTAAATCGATCAGCGCGACGAGCCCGTTCTATCTATGCAGTCCTTGTTCTGAATTGAAGCATGCATCATGTTATTATTAAAAATCTGAACTGTTTATGACAAAAAAACTTGTTTAAATAAATAATAAAATGCTTTATTTCTTGTATTCACACCTCACCTTTGCCATGCTACTTTAATGCCATGCAAATTGTGCATCATTCATCATGGCATGCTTGTTTTCTTGTCGCATTTTAATTCATATGCTTGTGCACTTTATTCATGTTGGCCCTTGTTTGTTTGGTTCTTCTTCGAATAGACGCCCAGCAGGAGAATTACCAGGAATCACAGGAGTATTACCCAGATCCATCTCTCGCTTCAACTGAGCTGCCAGGCAAGCACTATCACATGCTTGCATACATACAGTACCTATTGCCTCTATCTTATTCTTGCATCATTGAGTCGCGGTTGCATTAAATTGGATCCCAAGTACTACATAGCCTTTACTTTTAAACCCCACCTAAGCTTGTTCCTCCATCCCATGAGCCATTACTACAAGAGTTGTTTGAGCCATGCGAGTCGTAGAAAAGCATGTGTAGGGTATGTGAGTGTCTGGTGGATAACGAGGTACTTAAACAACTTAAACTGAGTAGTAATGGGATAACTAATGGAAGAGGCACCGGTGAGCAATATCTGCTATTTGGTTTTTCATGCTCACTTGTGTCCCGTAGGACCCCGAGTACTTGATTCCTGTTCCTTGACTATTCGCACTATCTACATCCGGGAGGCCTTATGGACCCCCCTGAGCCAGAGCTTGATTCATTCTTATTTCTTGGGGCCACAAAGTACTTTGGGGCTTTATTACTATCCTGTACTTATGCCATGTTACTGTTTTATTAAGATTGTGCGAGGAGCACCTGTACTGTTTAAGAATTGCGGAGTGTTTTCGCGGTATCGACAAGCCCAGTCACATTATCGGGTTCCTAGTCGTTTACACCCATTGGCGCAAACCTTGGGTCCGTCTTGGAGCTGGCCAACTTCGTTGCGGGTAGCTTAATGGGGTGGCCCCCTGAAATATTTCTGAATCCTGTGATTGCTTTGTCGTGAATGCCTCGTTGGGTTTTGATTTGGTTTTTCCGAGGTTGATCGAGTGTGTGTTGCTATTCGTGCACCCCTGCAGGGTAAATCTTTCTGAAAGTCGTGTCCGCGGTTATGGACGACTTGGAGCACAGTTTCTCGATCATAGACAAGTATAACTAAAGTACCGCTTTTAAATTGATTAAGTACTTGACTAGTGAAATACTCATGGAATGGTTAATAAAAATGCCAACGGATGATGGGGGTTGTTCGTCTGCTTCCTCGTTGGTGAGCGAGGAGGAGGATGGATCTGTTAATTATACTGTTATTACTGTTGTTCTTAATTCACGGACATCCGTCTATCATTGGTTAGGCGGATGGTTAGCGAGTATCTGTAGAATTGTTAGGTATTATCTTTTGCTGCAATTGCGTCACCCCAGGTTGTGTCCCCTTTAGTGGCATAAAGACTTGCTGAGTACCCCTAGGGTCTCACACGATAAATTGTTTGATTCAGATGAACAGGTGTACCCGCAAGATGGATACTGGGTGGAAGACCGATGATGTTGGCAACGATCATTCAGTGTAGAGATTCCGGGAACAGGGATTCGTGTGATCTGTGGGCGGGATGTGTTTATTTATGGGGCATCTTATGCCAATTTGCTTCTTATCCGTACTCGGATCTTGTTTTCCGCTTCCGCCTGATACTCTGATGTGTGATGTATGCGGAGCTATCCTAAAATATTATCTCTATCTAGGACATTTGGATCTTGCCGCATGGCGTTGCAATATTTCTATTTCTTTTAGATGGAATGGCTCTGAGGACTGTTGTATGTGGCTTGCATACATACTCACTTGTGTATGTAGTTGATCCCTTCGCCTGCCGATTACGCCGCTCGTTCTTGTCCCGTTGTCTGAAAGTGGTTAGGACGGCCGAAAGGTCTACCGTGAGTGGCCCTGGGCCCCACCATACTATTTTAACCACTTTTGTTCATCCAGGCATTAACTAAGAGCGTAATTCACCGAGGTAGTTACATTTGTGTTCTCCTCTTGTGTTCTTACTCCCTTATTCCCCCAATAGCTTTTGTAGCTTTGTTGGATTCTACACGTCATTATCTTTCCAACAAAATTGGTTTCATTTCGTTTGGAGTTCAGATGCAAAAGTTGTGGCATTTCTGGTTCTGAAGTTTCTCTGACCGAAAGTACCGGCCAGACGCCGGAAGTACCGCTCGGGCAGAAATGCCGCCGGTAGTACCGGTGTTAATACCGGCCCAACTTCCGGTGAACCCATTTTTGGTTCAGTATGCTCTCTGCCTAGTCTGCGCTATTTGACGGAACTTCGGTCGGAATCTTGGGCGGTAGTACTGGTGACCCACCGGTAGTACCGGCCGGCCTCGCTTTTGTGTTCGTTTGAACCTTGTTTTTGGACCGTTGGCTGAGTGCCACCGGTAGTACCGGCCACCCACCGGTACTACCGGCCGTGCGCGATTCTGTGGGTAACGGGCAGATCGGGGAGCCCTTTAAAAGGAGCTCCCCTTTCCCCTTCGGCCCTATCACTTGTTCTTCTTGGTTTTTGGCTTTCTCTCTCCTTCATTGTTGACCTTGAAGAGCTTGCCCTCTCCCCTTCTCCCTCCTATGATTCTTGCATCTTTTTGAGGGATTTGAGAGAGGAGATCTAGATCTACAAGCCCCACCAAGCCAAATCCCTTCTTTGTGAAGGAATCCTTGGGATCTAGATCTTGGAGAGTTTTGTGTTCTCCTCTTGTGTTCTTCCTCCCTTATTCCCCCAATAGCTTTTGTAGCTTTGGTGGAATTTGAGAGAGAAAGACTTGCCTCTTGCATTTGGTGCATAGGTTTGAGTTCTCCTCGGAGATTCGGCGAGTTCAAGCCCTTGGGCTTGTTTATCTTGGGTTCTTGGAACCCTAGACGGTTGTGTGGTTGGATTGTTGACCTTTTGTGGTCTTGTTGCCTTTTGTGGCTTTGTAGCCTTCGTGGCATTGTTCTTGGGGCTCCAATTGAGTTGTGGAGGTTCCCCAAGCTTGTAGGCCTTTTGTGGCATTGTGGAGCCTTTGTGGCGTTTCTTGGGAGCCCTCCAATTGAGTTGTGGAGATTGCCCCAAGCCTTGTACGGGTTCGGTGACCGCCCTCAAGTGTCCCATAGTGGAACGTGAGTAGGCCTTTGTGGCGAGCTCACGGGAGAATAGGGTGAGCCTTTTGTGGCGTCAGTGAGTTGCGTGGCTTCGCATCCTTGGTGAGGCCTTGTGTGGCGTTGGGTGAGCATCGAGCCACCACACCTCGAGGTGAGCCATTTGTGGCGTTCGAAGTACATTGCGCCCCCGCACCTCTCCAACGGAGACGTGGCTTCTTTGGAAGTGAACTTCGGGAAACAAATCATCGTCTCCACGTCCATCGGTTATCTCTCAACCGAGCCCTTTACCTATGCAATTTACATTGTGATAGCCTTCGTGCTTGAAGTACTATATCTTGCTATCACCTTGTTGCTAGTCTTGCTTAGCATAGGTTGTTGGTGCACTTAGTGAAACTAGTGGATATAGGTTTTGGCTTGATAAATTAAACGTTAAGTTTTATTCTGCATTTATTAGAGCCTAAACCGTAATAATTTTAAAACGCCTATTCACCCCCCCCCCCCTCTAGGCGACGTCCATTTCCCTTTCACCCCTGTTATAATATTATCCATGTAAGGTGGTCTAGTATTTTTCAAAAATATGATGGTAGCATTTTGAATTATCCATTTGGTGGTTTCTTCACAAAACCGTCCATTTTTTACACTCAGAAAATGGAAAACGGCCTTTTGGTACGACGAAAAGGAAAACTTCCTCCTGAAATATTGTTCGCCATCCTATGATGCACATATATGCACAATATGGACACATTATCACAAACTATGCCTTTATTCTAGCCATAACATTGGTCATTTGACTCAAAAGCCAAGAAACCTCGAACGAGATAGGTCATTTTATGAAGGTTTTTTTGAGACATAATCAATATACCAAGTTTGATATTTTTCCTTCTAACTATATCACATAATATGACATCACGCGAAGGTTTCGTATTGTTTGGATTGTTTTTGAATTTCTAATGCCCGTTTTAAACTATCGTTAAACTTTATCGAAGGGTGGACATGAAGATTCTTAGCTCGGGGCTGAGACTCGCTAAACTTGAGGTGGATCTCTAATGAAACAACATATTGTGAACCT
The DNA here is from genome assembly GCA_910589775.1 of Avena eriantha. Taxonomy (NCBI): domain Eukaryota; kingdom Viridiplantae; phylum Streptophyta; class Magnoliopsida; order Poales; family Poaceae; genus Avena; species Avena eriantha. The sequence continues at coordinate 398,136,498 of OU342745.1, forward strand.
AAAAATGATTTTTGTAAAAATCATGAGCATCCAATTATGTACTTGTAGTTCATATCTGACCCACTTCCTACCGATTCGGTAGGAATTTATCTTTTTACCACGGATAGACGGAAAGGTTTGAGATCACTCTGTTATGACATTATCCATGTAAGGTGGTATAGTATTTTTGAAAAATGTGATCGTAGCATTTTGAATTAGCCATTTGGTGGTTGCTTCACAAAACCGTCCGTTTTTTGCACTCAGAAAATGGAAAACGGATTTTTGGTGCGACGAAAAGGAAAACTTTCTCCTGAAACATTGTTCGTTATCCCATGATACACATGTATGCACAATATGGACACATTATCACAAACTATGCCTTTATTCTAGCCATAACATTGTTCATTCGACACGAAAGCCAAGAAACCTGGAACGAGATAGGTCATTTTGTGAAGTTTTTTTGAGATATAATCAATATACCAAGTTTGATATTTTTCCTTCTAACTATGTCACATAATATGACACCACGCGAAGGTTTCGTATTGTTTGGATCGTCTTTGAAGTTCTAATGCCCGTTTTAAACTATATACAATGTTTTATGTTTCACTTAATTTTTGTTTACAAATATGTAATATTTGAGTGTAGATAGATAGATCTTATTTTTCTGCAAATTTTGATATATTATTTGTATTTTTCTGAATTAGAATGATTTAGTTTTGATAGAATGTTTCACTTATCGTCTGGACACAGCCTAGCTACCTAACGCCGTTTTCATCGCCGTGTCTGAACTGGGGCTACGCCGAGGGCTATATCTACGCCAAGGGCCACCGTCGGCACAGCCCTCTCTACTACGCCGACGGCCACGCTACGCCGAGGGTTACCCTCGGCACCGTCATCTACGCCGACGGCCGGGCTGGTCGGCTGGCCAGGGGAGGCAGCTACGCCGACGGCCCCGACATTTGGCCGTCGGCGTAGCCCGCCGGCCGTCGGCGCCTCAGTTCTTTCCTGTAGTGACCTCTTTCAACTTTGACCTCCCCTCTCTTATCACCTCCACCTCCCTCACCCCCTCCCAGGCCAACTCTCTCACCCAACCTTTCACCATCGAGGAGCTCCGTGCGGCGGTTTTCTCCATGCACGACACCTCCAGCCCTGGCCCAGACGGTTTTGGCCTCGCCCTTTTCAAAAAGCATTGGGATCTGGTGAAATGCAGCTTGCTTTCCTTCCTCTCTAATTTCCACTCCTTAAAGACCGATCTCAGGCCCATAAACAAGTCCTACATTGTCTTGCTCCCCAAAAATCCCGGGGCCATTAAGCCCGAAAACGTCCGTCCTATCTCTCTTCAAAACAGCTGTACGAAATTTGGCACCAAATGCCTCACTCTTCGTCTCAAGCCCCTGATGACCTACCTCGTCCACCCTGACCAGACTGGATTCATCTCGGGGCGATCCATTGCATAAATTTTTGTCTATGCAGCCGACATCGTCCAAAGTTGTCACAAGCGGTGCACCCCGGCTATGGTCTTCAAGCTCGATTTCCGCAAGGCCTTTGATTCGATTAGTTGGGCGGCGCTCGATCGTATCCTAGAGGCCAAAGGTCTTCCCAAACTTTGGTGGTATTGGATCTCAACCATCAATACCTCTAGTCAAACGGCTGTTCTGGTTAATGGCAAGCCTGGGAGCTGCATCCAATGACGTCGCGGCCTTCGTCAAGGCGTCCCCCTCTCCCCTTTCTTGTTCGACATTGTCGCCGATGTCCTTCAACAACAGATTCTCTAGGATTCTCGTAACAGCCTTCGGCCTCATCCCCTCGTCGACGATCTTGCTTGTCCCGTCCTCCAGTATTCGGACGACTCTCATCATCGTCTGCGCCAGTATTCAGCATGTCGCCACCTTGAAGAACCTTCTCGCCTCCTTCTCCACGACCACATGCTTGTTCATTAACTTCCACAAAACTACCTTTGTTCCTGTTCATGTTCCGCAGCCTGACACCTTGTGCATGGCCGCTACTTTCGGCTGTCTCGTTGCTTGTTTTCCTCAAGCCTACTTAGGTCTCCCCCTCTCTACTCACAAGTTCAGGGCTGCAGACCTCACCCTGGTGATCGCTAAACGTGACAAATATCTCGCTGGTTGGAGGGGTAGCTGCACCCCCATCGGAGGCCGCCTCATCCTTGTCAACTCGGTCCTCTCCGCTCTCCTATCTTATGCTATGGCCGCCGGTCTCCTTCCCCTTGGTATCATTGAGGCCATCGATAAGCGGCGGCGCGCTTTCCTTTGGACCGGCGAAGATACCTGCCATGGGGGCAATTGCAAGGTGGCTTGGTCTACTGTCTGCACTCCTAAAGTCGTTGGGGGTCTGGGGATTATGTGCCTGTCCACCCAAAACGCCTCTCTTCTCTCCAAATTCCTTGTCAATCTTCACGACGGTTCTGATGCTCCCTGGGCGACTTGGTTTTGTCGCTCCTATGGCTGGGACGCCAGCAGAGATCTTGGCGACAACCGCTCCCTCGACTCCCCCATTTGGACGGAGCTCCTCTCCACCCTCCCTGCTTTCCGTCCTAACACAAGCGTTTCCATCCACTCTAGCACGTCCACCTCCTTCTGGCATGACTCCTGGCTCGGAAATGACACCCTGGCTTCTTGCTTTCCTGCTCCTGCCTCGCACGCTTCCAGTACCAACGTCTCTGTGGCCCGGACCTTCTACCTGGGCCTCCCTGCGGTGTTGGCTCCCAGAATCTCGTCTGTGGCGAGCCTCGAGCTCTCCACCCTCTCCTCCCTCCTCAATGGCGTTGAACTTCGCTAGGATGAGGACGGCCTTCGCCTCAATCGCCACACAAACAAAACGATCTGCAATAGGGATTCTTATGCCAACACATTCAGGCACTTGCAAACTAATGATTTTGTTGGTTTTTTTGGGAAAATGTGACCCCTAAACCTTGCAGGATTTTCAACTGGCTCGCGCACCGCAGACGACTCTACACCAACGAACGCCATCATCGTCACTCGCTCGCTTCGTCGGCGTCCTGCCCCTCCTGCCCCTCGACTCAGGACGTCGACCATCGGTTGCTGCACTGCCAGTGCGCCACCAAAGTCTAGGAGGCTGTTCCGCCTTGCCTCCCCAGGCCGATCCCTGTCACTCTCAAAGATGCCTGGCTTACTCTCCCTATGACCAACGTCACCACTACGATCTTCACTACGATCGCGTGGAATATTTGGAAGAGACGAAACACGCTGGTCTTTAATTCCATCGTCGAGCCTACGTTGCTCATGGCCCGGCGCGCCATTGAGGACGTCCTCTTATAGTCTAACCGTTGTCGCTCTGCTATTGTTAAAGACTCACTGCTAAATTGGTACAGAATGTTTGATCCTCCCTGAGCGTTGCTTCTTTTCGCTTTCTCTTTTTTACCCCTTCTGTTAGCAATAATCTTGCCTAATTAGAATTTAGGAAAGTATCAAAGTTCCTAATCGGTTGGCTTGCATGCCATACATGTAAGTCCTAACAGGTTAGTAGCAAATCGAGTCCAAGTAGTAGTAGTATGCGTGAGTTAGATTTAGTAATATGCATGGCTCTGTCCGTGTGGTAGTATGAGTTGGAGTTTGAGTAGGTTATTAGAACGCGTGTCTGTGTCCGTGTTAGGCTAGGAGTCCTTTGCCGAGTCAAGTTGAGGCAGGTTTTGGTTCTGCCTAGCCCTGTATAAAAGTAGCGCTAGGTCATAAGATTGTACCGTGTAGATATTGAGGAAATAAAGAGAAAAATAGAGGGCACGATATGTGCCCTTGGCCATAAGATTTTTCGAGCGTGCTTGTTTGTCTAGTTTGATGTAGTCGATCCGTGGGAATTCCAACAATTGGTATCAGAGCCTCGTGAAGGATCTCCTAATAACGGGAGGTCATAGCGACGATGGATGTGGGCGAGTATTCCGGTGCGGCTAAAGGATTTGCCGCGCAGGTGATGACGCAGTACCCGCGGTACAACCGCGACAACTACACGATGTGGGCGACCCAGATGGAGTGGGCACTGGAGTCCAACGATCTACGGGAGGCTGTCGATCCCGACGGCGACGAGTTCAAGAAGGACGCGTCGAAGTACCGCAAGGACCGGCAGGCACTCACGGTCATCGGCTTGGTGATGCCGGCGGACGTGATGCAGCACCTGATCTCGAAGAAATCTGCAAAAGAGGCGTGGGAGGCGCTCAAGACGCTAAATCTTGGGCACGAGCGTGTCCGCGAGGCGACCCTACAAACCTTGCAGAAGAAGTACGAGAATCTGGAGATGGGAGGAGACGAGACGAGACGCTGGACGCGTTTGCCTCGAGGGTAGCCACTTTGGTCAATGGGATTCGCGCGCTCGGCGAGAAGCTCGAAGAGATCTCAATCGTTCGACGTTTCCTTCGCGCGGCGCCGCCGCGTTACTTGTCCGTTGTGTCAGCGATCAAGCAGTGCGTTGATCTCAAGACTCTCACGACGGATGATCTGGTTGGACGATTGAAGGCTCATGACGAGCGGATGAAGATCACCTACGGTGATGCGGTACCGGAAGAGCACATGATGCTTACCCGTGCCTAGTGGCAGGCGGTGGTTACTAAAGAAAAGGGCGATCAAGGATCCGGAAGCAGGAGTGATAAATAAGCTTCTCGCCCAACGAAAAAGTATATTGCAGGGGAGGACGAGGACGACGCTCCGCCGCGGAGGAAGTTTGACATTAAGAAAGTAAGATGTCATAACTGCGGCGAGCTCGGTCACTTCAAGCAGGATTGCAAGAAACCGCTGAAGGAGAGGGCTCGCATCGCCCAGGAAGGAGATGATGGACCGATGATGCTGATGCTCGAAGTAACTGAGCTGAAGGATGAGGAGGATCCTCCATCACCGCCTAGGGAGATTGTGGCGCAAGTGGATCACGATCTACCGTGTGTGGATCACGAGGAACGGAGTGCCCCGTTATCATGTGAAGCCGCATTTGAGGCAAGTGAAGCCTCGGGACTAGTTCATGGTGATCTATGCGTTGGAATTTCACCCGCAACTCCGTCCGGCAATAAGTTCTTCATGCTTGTGGTGGATGATCATAGTAAATACATGTGGATTGTGTTGCTGAAAAGTAAGGATCAAGCTTAACAAGCATTCGAGAAGATCAAGGAAGCCGAAGAGTTCAAGGTGGAGGCGAAGATAAGAGCCCTATGCATTGATCAAGGGGGTGAGCTGCATCAAACTGTGTTGACCAGGGCACGGAGCATGATGAAGAGTAAAGGCTTGCCAGGAAAATTCTGGGGTGAGGCAGTCAATACGGCTGTGTATTTGCTGAATATGGAGCCAACTGAGAGTGGCGTTGGTATAACACCGTACGAAGCATGGTACGGATGGAAACCCTCGGTTGATCATCTTCGCACTTTTGGGTGCGTGGCGCATGTCAAAACGGAGTCCGACCATAAGAGTAAATTGGCGGAAGTGATTCTAGAGGCTTTTCACGTGATATAGAGAAGCTAGAAGAAAATATGCCAGAAAACATGCTAGTAAATTGACCAACATGAGCTAGCTCCTACATATTTGTTCTATTGCATCCAAGAGTACCGGCAAGCAGAAGATCAAATATGTGAAGCATCGATGAGAAAGTACTTCATCGAACCAAGTATAATGTCTTAAGGCGCGGACAAAAAGGACTGTCGGCGTGAAAGGATGAAGAAGGACGCGGACAAAAAGGGTTGTCGGCGTGAAGCCATGGAGGAACCGACAAAAGCAAAGTCGAAGATATGGATGCTGAGAAAGGGAGCGACAAAAGCAATGCCATGGATGATGCCCACGACGAGTAGCTGGCGCATTTGGGACCCAGGACGAAGTGAAGAGCGCATCGAGCTTAGGGAGTGATTGTTGGCATTAAGCAGGTGCATGCCGGCACGGCGTCACGACTCCGTGCGTATAGGATTCATGTATGAATCTGTTTAGGATTTTGTAACCGAGTAGCAGTACCTAGTTCGTGAGAAACAAGAAGAGAAGTACAGGCTCGAGACGGGCCTGTAGCAATCCAATTGTTTTGTCCGTGTAGTGCAAGTAGTACTAGCTGATTATACCGATTAGATTAGCAGCTATACGCGAGCGTCTCAGCGACTTGTGGTGTAGGTGCGTGTCTCCGGAATCGTCTCGTGGAACTGCATCGTCGGTGTCGTCGGAAGGACAGTCGACGGCAGGGGCTGTGCTAACAGGTTGTGTACGTGAGGTAGCCATACAGGCGATGGTGCGTATGTGTGTTCCAGTCGATTTGCAAAATTTAAGCTAGCCAAGTACTACTACGTTAGCCCTATAGATGTGTTGTTTTGTTAGGTGAATCTTATCTGTCGGATTCTGTTCTGTGTCATGTATTCACTCGGTTATATGTAACAATTGTTCTACTAGTATTTGCTTCTTTCGGCTGGTAAACATCATTTTTCGTTACAAAAAAAACTGCTTTGGTCAAACATCTTTTTTAATTTTCCGTGAGTAGTACATGAGGATATTTTATTTTCACGCACAAAATTTGGCAAAAAAAAAAATACAGTACATTTTATGTGTCCTGTGTAAAATATTAAAAGGTATCTCATGAAAACTCAAGTTCGAATATCCAGATTTGTCTTTTTTATACGTGACACAAAAATGTTCCTTTTACCTAAAAATTTGTCTGAGAACATAGAATGTCTGGATCTATATATGAATGTTTTTCTTTTTTCTCTAAATGGGAGCATTGCCCCGGTCTCTACATCAAGTGATGCACGCGGCCTTTTTTATTGCAGCATTCCACACAATTGTCAAGATATTACAATCAAGGATCAGCTACAGTTGAAACATGTATCAACCATCTAAAAATGAAAAGCAACACCAGACTATCCATTCTGAATTCTACTAGCATGCCGCCATCCAGTGGCCAGGAAATAGAAATCCTGTGTAACCGTAAGTAGATGGTCGCATCCAGCCTCCATATGCCCCCGCTGATCCACTGGGAGGAGTAAAGACCATAGTTGTATCTAGTGGGCTCCTAGCCGCATGACCTGCAAAAAAATAGTATCCGGTTGTTTACTAAAGACAATATTATTTCTTGTTGTCCAAATGGACCAGCAAATAGCCCATACTCCAATACGAATTCTAGCTTTACTTTTTTTTGAACAGAATTCTAGCTTTACTTGCTTTGTCAATACCATTCAACCAATTACCAAACATATTAGTAATGTTGGAAGGTGGAGGGATATTAAAAGTAACGAAAACAAGTCTCCAAATAATACGAGCAAACAGGCAAGAAAGAAACAGATGTTCAATAGTTTCCATTGAATCACAAAAACAACATTTCTGACAGCCCATCCATTTACGCTTAGCCAGATTGTCTTTAGTTAAAAGGACTTTGCTTTTAAGAAACCACATAAAGATTTTAATCTTTAGTAGAATTTTTAGTTTCCAAAGGTATTTCTGGAAAAACCTAGTATGACCATTCATCTGATCTAAGTACATAGATTTAACCGTAAACTGACCATTGGTAGTTAGTTTCCATACTAACCTATCTCGGTTATCATTAAGTTGTATCATCATTAACCGCTGGCATAAATGGAGCCATTGTGTCCATTTATTACCAGTTAAACCCCGTCGAAAACCAATGTTAAGAGGAGTCTGAGATAAAACCGTAGCAACCAAAACATTTCTCCTACTAATAATGTTATATAGGGATGGATACTGTAGAGATAATAATGTATTTCCTAGCCATACATCTTCCCAAAAGCGAACACTCTCGCCATTTCCAACTTTAAAAGAACTATTAGCAAAAAACAGTTCTTTAACACACATCAAACCTTTCCAAAAAGGAGAGTCTGTCGGTTTTACGAATGGTTTTCTAATTTTTTTAACATTTTAAAATATATTATTAAACAATAGGTTTATATGCACCCGCGAGGGAACTGGATTCAAGATTGAAGCCAGGTGTTGCTTCTTCGCATCAACCGTTAGCATTAGACCCGAACGTGGAGCAGTGCTTCCAATGAGTATTGGAATATTGTATTTTTTATTACGTTTTGCACTCCTTGTACTACTGTTGAGGATTATCAATAAATAGGCGGAATTTTCGCAAAAAAAAGTTAGTCATGCAATTTGTTGTGTCCTAAGTTTGTTATTCCCATGAGTAAACGGAGATGCAAAAGGGCCGTGTAATTAACTTGTGGAGTGAAGTTTGAACATTAAATATTTATTCCTTTTGTAGATATGGATTTCTCGCAATTGTTGGATATTCAGAAATATGATTTAATATTTGTTCAGCTACAAATATCATAACTTGTACGGTCCTAATATAATAATAAAAATATGATTTTACGATATTAGTATCTACTTCTCATTTGTCACACTACCTTCAATACGCAAAAAAAATTTCCGGCAATTCAAAAAGACCAGAAAGTATTGACTGCATGCAAGGAATGCCGCCCGTCCCGAATCTTTCCAGCTTACGGGTCCAGGTGAACCGGACGCAATTTTTTGCAAGGTTTAGTAATTAGCACGAGATTCCTCGTCCCCAAAAAGCACACCGAAATGCGTTGTTGTCACTGTCACGACAGAGCAATCAACAGGGCTACGTCAAGCTCTTTAATTTATTTTGTTACAAAGGTAACGGAAACGATTCTTTAATCGAATTAGATCGGTAATAGCACACATGCCACACCATCGAAAGTGCAGGTTAGGTCAAAATGTAAACATTTCAAGAGATTAAACTCGTGCGGCATGTCCATACTAAATCCTGAGCTTTTATCCCCGAAGTTAGGACACTAAATTTGTTCTGGGCCTATCTCCCACCGTTGATCTGTTTTTTTTTCACGGAAAAGTTCCGAATATATTCCATAAGTTCACAATAAGTACGTACAAAGGATCCAAACATAATAAAAATCATATCGAGCTCCTTGGACCACCTAACGAACACTATTGCCGCTAGAGCGAGCCGCCGACGCGCGTCTCCTTTATCGAAACCGACCTGGCATTGTTGATGACACTCGAGAAGTCTTCGTGCACATGCTCTTAAGGACCAGCGCTCCAAAGCCAAAGTCATCGTCATTGAAACTTTGAATTAACTGGAATCATCTAACACCGAACCTCTAACATATGTAGACTAGACGAGATCTATCACTCCATAGAAGTGATTACCATACGATTCCCCGCCCTCCTCAATGTCATCGGCGAGATCGTCATCGGCGAGGTAGACAAGCAGGCGGGTATACCTTATTTGTGTCTCGTACAACACCGTCATAGTCACCATAATGAAGATGCCGGGTACCAAACTCTAACTTTAGCGACCCTTCTAAGGTCCGAAAGTCTCGTTGCTGGGGAGAGCAGCAAATTATCTCTGTCAAGATCGTTCCTTTTTCCTAATGTGCCAAACATGTCAAAGTGTTGAGATTGACCATGAATGGTAAGTTTGTTGTGCAGATTTCAGAAATTAAAATCCATGGTTCAGTCGTTGTGTGAGTATAAGATCTATTGCAAACTTACCCTCCAGAAACGTTAAGCTGATGCGAAGCCAAGCTTGCATTAATTAGGCATGTTGGTTCTCCGGACTGCACAGACAAGGCAAGTTGTTCTAACACTAGTGTAGAGTTAATTAGTACTACTCGGCATCATTCATTTCTTCCGTTTAACCTCTCCTCTCTCGCGTCTTCCACCAACCTCTTTCCCCTTGAGAGTCGACTACCTCCCCCGGCCATATCTGATGCTGGCCGATGGAGGCTGGCAAGAGGCGCCGGCCTCAATAGCTTAGGTTCTAGTTTTAGTTGTTGTAATTGTTGTTCCCCTATGCGACTGGGAGTAGGTCGTCGGTTTCCATCAGCCGGATCTGGCGCGTCCTCTGCTCCGTCTTCCTCGATGCTCTCCTCTGATGGCAAGAGTGGTGGCTTGGGAGAAGATTGGAGCGCGGAATCTCCGATAATAAGGCCGTCTTCCCCTTCCTCCGGAGGCTTCCCGAGCTAGTGCTTCTCCGCGGCGCCAGGCGATCGCCACCATCGTTGTTAGTTGAGCTTCCATTGTGGAGGCTTGTCTTCAAGGGCGGACCTGGCGAGGGTCCTTTCAATAAGCAGATCTTGGTTTCTCTTTGGTGCTGGATTTTGCTGTCCTCAACTCCCCTTCTAGCTGGCCTTGGCGGCACGGTGGAGGGGAGTCCCGTGGTGGTGGCCTTCGGCAGCGGAGGATCTTGGGGAGTGCATGATACTGCTGTTCACTGGAGTGTTCCATCGGCAGCGCAAGTTCGTCTGCTGAATTATGTCGCTGACAGACAACACCTCCATGCCCTAGCAACAGTGTCATCCCAGGGTGTTCTCAATCTCCAGCGGAGGCCCTTTTATGGTCTCACGGTGACGTCCCTATCTTCCTCAGCTCCACATGGCCTTGATGGTGCTGGCGGCGGTGCTCACTGCTTGAGGCCAGAGCTCACTGGCGGTGTTGGCGGACCCAATTGCTTTTCTTGCAAAGTAGTGAGGGTATGTTTTGCAAGTTGTAAGGACTCGTTTTGTATTGTTCACTCTTTGAAGCTCCAGCCAGCACGCTTAGCTCCATATCCTGTGGATGCTTGTTCTACATGCCTCGATCGCGTCACCTGGAGGAGTATGCACCTTCGGCAGTACGCGCGGCGCATGCGCGGGTCAGTTTCTACGCGCGAGCTGCGGGATGGGACAGCCGGGCGCTGTGCAATCTAGGCAGTGAGCACCAAGGGCCGAAACATGTACCCACAATAGTACAATATTTTCATAAACAGTTCGGTTACCGACACAGCGTTTTGGATAAACATTTCTAAACCACGATATCTAACCCCAAGACTTCGTACCACGAAATGATGATAGTAAAACGGCATATTTTGCATAACGTTGATTAGTAGTTAGTGGATTCTGTTTGTTTAATTCTCTTACGATATGTAATTCGTTGTGATCATTGTACTTCTATTACTAATGAAATATATTTTTACTAATTCGTTTTACAATAGGGCCTAAATATTTTTTTCCACTATGCGCTTCATAAATTGTAACATGTTTCGTATTTAGGAAGAAAATTTAGTGTATTACTATTATTGTCATATGAATGAAGGAATAATGTCAAGAGGAACATTTCTCTATTTTTGCGACAGCACCTCAATTTCATGCTCACGGATGATTATTTAACAATCAAAGGACCTAGCTAAGTTATACTAAATAGTTTAATTGTCATAAATTATTTAGTCACTGACATATATTAATTTCTAGTGACATGAAATTTGGTGTTGCAATACTAAATAACCATTATTTTTAAGTTATATTTAGAAAAAATATGATAATAAATATTATGATGCTCCTTTATTGTTCAACTTCTATCTTTTTTGATAATACACTATTTATGGAACACTAGGCTCCTTTTAGTCGAGAAAAATGTTTTAATGTTATAGATGACATTGATTGAAATGGTTGAGTTGAATTCTTTCTAAATCTACCAAAAACATTAAAGCTGTCCATCCAATTTAGTATCTCAGTTTCACATAGAGTATATGTTTTCATGTTTATTTAAATATCTTTTGATTTTTTTTTTGAAGTTCGATCTAGAGTGCATAAATCCCATAGATATTTGATGTAGATTTATGGATTTTGTAACTGTATGGCTTAGGTGTATCTGTATGTCCTTGGAGGGCTAGCTCGATCTGCTCCTTAATCGGAGTACACATAAAGCCGGACGGAGTACCACACGATCGATAGAAGTGTATCAGACTAATTAAGGTGTACTTTCTCCGTCCGCAAATAGGTATACTTCTAGTTTTTGTCTAAGTCAAACTTTATTAATTTTGAGCAACTTTATAGATAAATATAACACCATGTATTACATGAATTTGTCATATTATGAAACAAAATTTGAAAACAAATCTAGTGTTACCAATTTAGTGTCACAAATATTGGTACGTTTCCCTGTAAAGTTAGTCAAATTTTACTAAATTTGAATTAGAACAAGTACACTTATTTAGGGACGGAGGGAGTACTTGGTAATTAAGGTAGGCAAACGTGAGAAAATCATTAACTAATTAAGCATACAGGTGACGCGTCCTGATTTGATGGCTAATTAAGGTAGGCAAACGCGAGAAACAAAATGTAAGGCGAGCAAGATCGATGTTTTGCCATGTCAAAAAAAAAGATCGATGTTTTGCACTTTGTGTTGGAGTCGTTTTTTATTCCTCCAAGTCAACGCTCCCCGTTGAACTGTCCACGCCAGTCGATTCCCTGGACCTTTCTGTGGTCAGCCATGCATGCGCTTTGCAGAGCGATTATTCTCCTTTCTGTTTCGAGTCACCGGGAGTTGACGCAGTATAAATACGGCCCCGGAGAGGTTTGCTGAAGCACGCCAATCTAAACATCCGGTTCTCTTCTCGCCGTTCAGTATTTGTCGTTTCGTTTCAGAGCTCAAGTTCAGGAGGTTATCATCCATCGGAAGGAGGAGGCCTGATATGGCCGACCACAACGGGGTGAAGAAGAGCATGCTGGAGCTCATCTGCGGCTGCTTCTCCTCGTCCAGGACCAGAGACTGATCCAGATCCAACGCTGCATGCGGCAGATGGATGATTTGTCGTTTGTCTATCTGTGTGACGTAGTTAATCGACTGTCAGGTAGCCGCGTAGTTTTGGTTAAATCTTCTCATCTTCTGTTTGTAACTTCATGTCATGTATGAGTTCACTCAGTCTATGAAACCTGTTCCTGTGTTTGATTCGTTTTGAATGCTAGAGCATCGCCGCCTTTTATTTTACATGTACAGAACTTGTTTCCTCAATATAACTCAAATTCTCGTTAGACATGTCTCGATTTGGATCGAGGTTTACTCACTCGACACTCGTGATGATAAGGGAGAGCAATGAATGGTGGAAGAAGCGCCGTGCGTTTTGGATGAACATTTCTGAGCCACCACCGTGAACCATCAGATCAGACTTCGGGATTATTCGTGCAAGTGCAAAAGGAAAGAGAATACTTCCAAATCGACAGAGCCATAAGGCACCAAGAAGAAAATTGCATGAAATCATGTCTACAAGTTCTAAAAAAATTACAGAAAAATCAAACATATAAAAGATCCTCATTAATGATGACTAGACTCGTATGCATGAAATTTGGTAGCATATAATATGATTTCTATGCTGCGCGAAAATAACGAATTGAGTTACAGTACATACATACACAATAATATGGTTAACGAGGAGTTCCTAATTACAACAAGTACTGTTCGAGAATGATCAGCATCCCAATCAGGGACGCTTGTCAATATCCGTTTTATACTTTCTCAATCTCAGATGATTAAACCATATTGGCAAGTTTCCCTGCAACTCAGCCCTGTTTCCGGCTGTTTTCCAATTGCGGTCACGCAGGAAAATGGCACCTCTTCCGCGTTTCACTTTCGGGGTGACTTGGATCCGCCATGGAGGGCCGGCCGGCCTGAATATTCCGTACCTACACCTTGCTGGTACCACTATGGCGCCTCTTCCATGTTTCACTTCGGGCGTGACTTGGATCCACTATGGAGAGAGCCGGCGGTCCTGAATATTCCGTAGGTATACCCTGCTGGTACCGAGCGGGTACTAGCAGATGAACTTGACATAGTACATACACAGCTAGAATTTTTTTATTAAGGTGTATCGTTTCCATAGAAGGAGGACCAAGAGCACTGGTAGAAAAATGGTCTTTAATCCAGCGCCCAAATTCCATTGGTCCCGGTTCGTTTCCTTAATCGGGACCAATGCCAGGCACCGGTCCCGGTTCATGCCGCCTGGGCATTGGTCCCGGTTCATCTCTAAGCATTGGTACCGGTTCGTGGCATGAACCGGGACCAATGCCCCCGCGACGCACACGTGGCGTTCTACGGAGTATTGGTCCCGGTTTATGCCACGAACCGGGACCAAAAACCCCGCGACGGTCTGCAATCCGGGACAATGTAAATTAATTTGGGGCAGAAATTAATTCGAGGTAGAAATTGAATTGATCAGTATTTTTGAAAAAATCTTCCACAAATTAATCGAGACAAAGATCTAAATCGAGACATTTTATTAATTCGACCACAAATTCTTTCCAAACAAATGTGCGACTTTACAAAATTTCCTAGTCGACAACACTTCCGCTGCCGCTGTCCTCCGATCCGCCGGCTTCCTCGTCGTCGTCGGATGAAATCTCCACGATTTCAGCGTTGTTCGGGAGACGGAGCTGCTCTGCGCGGCTAGCGGTGTCGATGGCGGTGTAGATGGTCCGTCCAGGGACGGACCAGAACATCTCCCGCCCTTCTCGGTTGCGGAGATCCGGGTGCACCACGCGCCCGTCCACAATGCGGTTGCCAAGCTTGGCCTTCCGCTCCTTCTTGAACAACCGGGACCAGTACTCGCTGGCCGCCGCGTACCGGGGCAACGCCCTCATCCACGCGGGCATCTGGCGGCGACGCTCCGCGATGACGCACTCCATCTCGTATCCGCCGGGGACGAGGAGCGGAGCCATCGGCACACCCGCCTCGCTGATGCGAAATCCGGCGGGCACTGTTACGCGCGGCGGCGCGAGGATGCCGTAGTACGCAAACATCGCCGCCTCGTAGAAGTTGAGCGTGGGCACCTCCATGGTGGCGCGGTGGAGATTAGTGAGGGAGGGGAGGCGAGACGACGACGCGGTGGAGAGGCGATGGCGAAAGGGGTGGGTGGATATCGACTGTAGAGAGGCCGAGGCGATGGCGAAAGCGACGCGTTGTGGCCAAGGTCACCAATGACCTTGGTGGGGGGCGCGTTGCTGGGCCGCCACGTGTCGCGCGGGAGGGGCTTTGGTCCCGGTTCGTGGCATTAGCCGGGACCAAAAACCCTCCCCTGGCTATATATAAGCCCAGCTCTTTGCCCCTTGTCACCAAATTTTGTTGGATTGTGTGTGAGGTGTGGGTGCTAGCTTTTTTTCTTTGATTGCACACAAGGTGTTCGACGAAATGTCCGAGCCACACTTAAGTTCGCACAACACGGTATCCTCGGCTGAGGTTAGCAACCTTATCTTCTTTATCTGTAACTGATACAAAAATATTGCATGTGTCCATGTAGGGTGGTCATTTTACTATTCACGATGTTATTGTAATGGTTAATTATTATGATGCAGATCGATGCACGGATGCGATGGATGTATGGCGACCGACGTGATTCCGATTTTATTGCCGGCCTGCATAAATTTATCGATTTGGCTAAGGCAAACAAAGTGGATAATTTTATGCCTTGTCCCTGCGTCGATTGTCGGAACGTGGCGGAGCACTCTGGCCCGAGAATCCTTCAAAGCCATCTGCTTCGGAGAGGTTTCATGCCCGGATATTATTGTTGGGCCATGCACGGAGAAAGAGGGGTTAGGCTGGAAGAAAATGAAGAAGAGGAGGATGATGACAGCTATCCTATGTCCCCTGAAGAATACGGTGATACTACAATGGAAGACAATGAAGAAGAGGGAGGCGGCAATGAAGAAGAACAACGGGCGTCGGATGAGCCCGCTGATGGTCTTGGTTGGGTCATTTCTGATGCAAAGCAACAATGTGATACAGAAAGGGAGAAGCTTAAGTTGGAGGCCATGCAAAAGGATCACAAAAAGTTGTACCCAAATTGCGAAGATGGCAGCACAAAGCTCGGTACCACACTTGAACTGCTGAAATGGAAGGCAGAGACTGGCTTATCTGACAAGGGATTTGAGAAGTTACTGAAAATAATGAAGCCGAAGCTTCCAAAGGATAACGAGCTGCTCGAGACAACGTACAAAGTAAAGAAGACTATCTGCCCTCTAGGATTAGATGTGGAGAAGATACATGTATGCATTAATGACTGCATCCTGTACCGCGGTGAGAAGTACGAGAATATGGATAAATGCCCGGTATGCACTGCATGTCGATACAAGATCAGACAAGATGACCCTGGTGATGTTGAGGGCGGTGACGAGCCCCCTAGGAAGAGGGTTCCTGCTAAGATTATGTGGTATGCTCCTATAATACCGAGCGGGTACTAGAAGATGAACTTCATATAGTACATACCCAGCTAGAATTTTTTTATCAAGGCGTATCGTTTTCATAGAAGGAGGACCAAGAGGCTAAAGTTTTACATCGCGCCATGGCACATGCGCCTCGAGCACAATCCCACACAGCCTCAAGGGCAGCACGCACACACTAACCAACTACTCGCGGCATCCCCACATGTCCACCTGGCTTAACCTGTCATGGAAAAGCCGCGCAGATCTCTACAGTTTGGCTTCCGTGGAGATCTTCTAAATGACCACTGCATAAGAGAGGGTAGCACCCTCAAAACGATATCATTCCGGTGAAGCCGGAGCGTCCAGCAGACCAAGAAAATACTCGTCCAGATGTCGCGATCGCGGCCCTTATCACCGCGCCTGCCCTTGAGCCAAGCGACGAGCTTTGTGTCGTGATCCGACATCCACTGGTCCTTGCCCCACCAGCCAAGGGAGGTCATCCGCACTTCTCACGCTAAAACACATCCCATGAGGAGATGGTCGATAGTCTCATCACACTGCTCGTAGAACAGGCACGCCGCCGGGTGCTGCAGACTGTGGCTTCGCAACGTGTCGGCCGTCCAACATATGTTCCGCATAGCCAGCCAAAGCGAGATCTTACAGTTGGCGGGAGCTCGAGAGCGCCAGACCTACAGTGCTCCTGCCATCAACGTCCGACCTGCAAATAGGGCTTCGTAACAAGACTTTGCAGAGTAGCAGCCGGTGGGGCCCTAGTTCGACTTGAAGATATCCCGTGTCCCTTCTGTCAGGGTGATCTCCTCCAGCCGTTCTGCGACTTCAAGGAGCTCTCTGATGGCCGTCGCACTCAGGTCAGGGAGAACATCATGTAGCCAGACCCCACCCAAGCCCTCGTGCACCCGGCGTGTCGAGATCGCGTTTACTGGGACTGCCGCGAAGAGGTTCGGTGCAACATCCATGATCCGTCCACATGGGAGCCACTTGTCGGACCAGAACAAAGTAGTGTCTTGATGACCCACAAGTATAGGGGGTGTATCGTAGTATTTTCGATAAGTAAGAGTGTCGAACCCAATAAGGAGCAGAAGGTGCTGGCTAGTGGTATGGATCAGGAATTCTCTGCAAATACTTAGCAAACGGATTTTTAGGGGTTTTTGATAAGGCAAGTAAACAAAGTATGAGTAAACAAAAGACAATAGGAATAAATGCAGCAAGTGGCCCAATCCTTTATGCAGCAAAGGACAAGCCGGTTGTATTACTTAAGATGACCAAACGTTCTCGAGGACACATGGGAAGACTGTCAAGTGCTTTCGCTTCATATAGTTGATTGATCTTCTTTAGCTTCCTAAGTGTTGTGTGGGTGAACCTGTGCTAATGTACCGACCTTCCTAGGACTAATACATACTTGTGATTATACCCCGTGCAAACATCCATAAGTAAGTAATTAAGGTAGAGACCTAACCACAGCTTTAAACTCTAAGACCCTTACGTCCCTTGTGCAATGGTTTCCTAACGGGGGTTCAGGTTTCTGTCACTCCGGCAACCCCTACAATTAGTAGCCAAATACACAATGCATTCCCCTAGGCTCATATAGGTGAAGTTTCATGTAGTCGACGTTCACATGACACCACTAGAAGAAGTACAGCACAACTTAAATATCAAACTATTGAATCTTTCTCAACACAATTCCACTACTAACAATATGACTTCTCCCATGTCCTCAAGAACAAAACGAACTACTCACAAGACATCATATGGATCATGATCAGAGATGGAATAATGATGTATAATAATCTGAACATAAACAATAATTCAATGGTTCACTCAATAGCATGAACTAGAAAGAGTAATCAACACCGAGAAAGTTTCCCCTATGAACTATGCAAGATTCAACCCAATTGTTACAGCAATACGGAGATGGTGATGAGGGTGTTGATGGTGATGATGGTGGTGATGATGATGATGATCCCGATGAAGTCCATCTTGATGGTGGTGTTGATGGCGACGATCTCCCCTCTCCGGGAAGGAATTCCCCCGGCAGAAATCTGTCTGCTAGAGAGATCTTTCTCTCTTGGTGTTTTCCGCCCCGCAGAGGCGGCGAAATCTTTCTGTGGTTGCTCCCCGAGTTTTAGGGTTTCAGGAGGAATATATAAGCCAGAGGGGAGATCCAGGGGTGGACCAGGGCGGCCACACCACCTGGTGGCGCGGCCTAAGCTGGCCCGCGCCAGGGGGTGGTGTGGGCCCCCTGTGGCCCATCTCCAGCCCCCCTTCTGGCCTACTTCGTCTTCTGGAAAAAGAGGATTTCCATGTATTTTCCCGGATTTTCTGATCTTCGCTAATTTTGCCTCCAAACATCACCTTTTCCATCAGAATCCTAACTGCAGCGGTCCATGCTCCAAAAGTCACCAACCATGCAAAAACAGATGAAATAACATAAGTATCACCTCTCAATACGAAATATATCAATGAATAACAATGAATTATGACATAGAATAGTGATGCAAAATGGACGTATCAACTCCTCGCAAGCTTAGACTTCGCTTGTCCCCAAGCGAAACTGAGCTCAATAAACATGGCCTCAGGTTTATGGAGTGAAGAGTCGATAAAAGAATACGGACAAGAAGCATCACATTCATCAAACACATAGATCATAATAGAAGACAACTCACTATTATACAACTTTACTTGCAATAAGTAAAGGAAACACAATAAAGATACATAAAGTGAATCGTAATTGGTAATGGCAAACTTAGCTCTTGGTCGAAGAATAATTGATAATTTGCTGGAGTTCACGAATAACTGATTTTCAATGATAGCTTTCAAAGTAGTAATCACCAAGATAAGAGCAATGTGCAAAACAAGAAACATAAGAAACATTATTGAATAAATCATCATATGAATGAATGAAATACAACAACTCAAAATACTTGCTGAGACAGAAGGGAACAGGTTTATTGACTCAACAAAAAAGTAAAATAAAGGCCCTTCGTAGAGGGAAGCAGGGATTGCAAGTCTTCATAAAGAGCTCCCAGAAATTATGATACTTATTAGCTTTCAGCTCTCATTGCCCCTATAAACTCCATGATCTTACAAGTTCCCCTTTTATTTCACACCGCCGGGATCCATAGGCAAAAGAATCATGATATCAACTAGGCACAAAGTACCATGGTAGTGTTGAAAGCGTTCCCCATGATGCATGGTTCTGCTAACTTCAACTCATAAAGCGCAAGCATATACGCAACAAAGAAGGACCCAATGGTTCAAGTTTATTAAGTGCAAGAAAAGTAAGGTGTGCCATCAAGTTCGTGAGAGCTTTAATCACTAATTTTCACATAACAAGTTTAATTTGGGAGGTAGATAAAACAAGAATTTACTTGGAATAGCAATAATGCTAGTAGGTAGGTATGGTGGACACAAATGGCAAAGGTTTTGGTTTAAAGGAAGTGGATGCACGAGAAGAATTCCCTCTGAGTACAGGTTTTTGGCTAGCAAGGCTGGGTAGCAAGTATAAGAGTTGAAGGAAACAAACAAACATACAAGTGATAAAAACAAGCATGCAATCTTCCTTGGAAGCACAAAAGATCTTAACTAGAGAGTACTAGACTTATGAGCAAATCAAGAAAGATGATGAAATTATTTTTCTTTAGAGTACTTTTATCTTTTTCATTCAACTCTCAAAAATAGTATGCTACTGACCGAGCCAGGTTTGCCAAAACCAACTAAATTAACTTAATGATCCCAAAGTGCTACCAATACTAAAAACAGGATCAATCATATAACCACGAATTGAAAACTAATATAAGATATGCAAAAGAGTAAATGATAGAACTTCTCATTAATATTCCATAACGACAACTCACACCAAGGGATACATATCTAACTAGAGAGGGGACACTTCCATAATGCAAACCATCCTACATAATAACTTCTCTATTCATGATATGACTCTACTAAAAAGGTAAAAAGATAGAAGACAGTGATGTGATACCGCGGCACTCCCCCAAGCTTGGAACAAACCAAGGGGATGCCAAACCTGATGACCAATTACTCCTTCGGTGGTGGTGGTATTCTCTTGATGAGCTCTTTGATCAATTTCCCAATTCCTTGATCTCAAGGGTGAGATTGCGAATAAGCTGCGAGTTTTTCTCAATGCGGCTCATGATCATGTCGGGTTGCGAATTCCAGCTCTTGTGATTTTTTCCCACTCTTCCTCCTTGAAGTCTTGTTTTCCTGCATGGCTAAAACGAGGCAAATCCCAAGTGGAGGGTAATTTCTCCTTGGGCATATTCTGGTATTGATGCTCATGGATAAGGGTATGGAAAGGATTCTTGGCACATGGGGGAAGTGACCAGGGATCTAAATGGTGATGAGGAGGCTTCCCTCCAATTGACATAGTCCTGGAAGGGTTTGCCACCACTCCAATGCTTTCAATGGTAGTGCCGGTGTGCTTTGCCTCCTCTTCATCTTCACTCTTGATCTCTTCCTCTTTCTCGGGGTCCTGGAGATCCTCCTCCATAGGCTCCTTTCCTTTATCCTTGGCAGACACCATTGTGCTTCTAAACCTTCAAAGAGTATGTCCTGGCAAAAACAGATCGAAACAAAAACACGACGAAAATACGATATATGAACCTCGGGGGATCCGGGGGATTATATATTACGAAGTTTCATAACAAAAGGAAGGTACTGGGCGAAAACGAGTCGGAGGCGGAGTCCGGGGTGGACTCACCACCTGGTGGCGCGGCCAGAGGTGGGCCCACGCCACAGGGTGCTGTGAGCCACCCTAGCTTCGTTTTCGTCCCTCTTTCACTTTGTAGCTTTCCTTATTGACTAAAAACTGCAAAAATATAGCTGGATACTATTTTCGTGGAACTTTTCTTACCAGAATTGTTACCTATTTGAAAACGGACTCTACAGGTCTCTGAATTTGGTATCTAGTAGATTATTCCGGAGTCACCACTTGAATAACATCGATAACTTCATCTTCATACACGTATTACTTGAGTCATAAAACCCTTCTCTTCATTATTACACCATTATCTCCACTACCTGGAAATTTCTTTCACACAAAACTTCACACAGTTCTCATTAGCAACATTAGTATAAATGAAGTGATAAAACCTTTTGAGTCCAACTTCAACTGAAAACCATCAAAACATAAGCTACTGTAGCAAATCCTTCTGAAAACCCAAAAAGAATTCAAAAAGAAATCGATTAAAGAAGCAAATACAAGAGTGGCAAAATCTATCAAAACAGACCAGCAGGTAAAGATCAATTTTTTCGAAATTCTTATGTTGCTCAAATCAAAAAGTGCAGAACTAACGAAAGTTAAATAACAACCTGGGGCAGAAGACCAAAAAATTACAGCTCAATCCGACATACAGATATCTCTCACGAATTTTTATGGTTAAGAACAAAAATCTGTTTCGGGACAGCAACTTTCTCAAATATTACTTCTCACTCATTAGAGGTTGATCTTGACACAAAAACCAAACAAAAAGGATAAGGAGAGGTCATTACCGAAGTAATAACTTCCAAGACTCAAAGAAACAAAAACAAACTGAAAGCAAAAATAAATTGGGTTGTCTCCAAAAAAGCTCTTTCTTTATAGCCATTAAGATGGTCATGATAATTTTGAAGATGCTGACACAAGAATATGAATTGAGGTGAAAGGGAGCATTAAGAAGAAAAAATACACACGTTTAAGTCTAACCCACTTCCTATGCAAAGGAATTTTGTAAACAAACAAGTTTTTGAAACCAGAGGCTACTTGCATAAGAAGGCAAAACAAGTGCAACATAAAAATTTCGTCATAAAATAGGGAAACTTGATATTATTGAGATACATAAGAACACTTTTCCCTCTCTCATAATAACTCTCAGTATCATGCATAAACTTAACAATATAACTATCACAAGAACCATCATAGCAATGATCACTTATTCTAACAGAAAACACAGGAATACTAGCTCTCATAACACTACTATGTGAAACAATATTAGAGGTATCCTTACAAAGGATAGTGTGTCCCTCTTATTCATATTTAGTAAAAAAGTCTTTCACATTTGCTATTATAGGTTCATCAACCATTTGTTTATTAGGTTCAACAGCTTTGCTTATACTTTCATCAACCATACTAGTTGTCATAGAATGTTCCTTCATCTTAACTGGGAAAGGCATTTTCTCAATATAAGGTTCAGGTAAGACATGATTAGCAGTATAAACTTCAGTATTTCTTACAGGAACGCGCTTATCAACGTCTTTATAAGGTTCATGATACTTATTCCACTTCTTTTTAGGAACTTCAATGTAGGAAGCAAAAGCCTTAAAATAAGAATTAATAGCTTGAGAGTCTAGACCATAAGCATTTTTAATATTTTGAAAGTCATCAGTTCCCATAAAAGATTCAATGCATTCATAATCATAGTTTATACCTGACTTTCTACCTTTGTCATTCTCCCAAGCTTCAGCATTGTCTTGAATACAGTCCAGAAGATCCCATTTAGCTTCTTTTTTCATGCGAGTGAATGATCTAGCACAAGAAGCATCCAGTAAATCTTTATCATGTAGAGGGAGCCTTGCATAAACGTTGTTGATAATAATATTGTTGGGGAGCTCATGAATGGGACATTTGAGCATAAGTAACTTCAATCTCCCCCAAGCTTGAGCTGTACTCTCCATCAAGAGGCCAAAAGTTGTATATTTGATTCCGATCTTTATGAATCTCACTAGGAGGATAAAACTTTGAATAAAAGAGAGGCACTATTTCCTCCCATATAAGAGCTTGACCATTCTTCAGCAGCTTATACCATTCCTCGACTCTTCCTTTTAGTGACAATGAGAATAACTTCTTTTTAACTTGATCTGTAGTAATACCCGCACACTTGAACAACCCGCATAATTTGTGTATAAAGAGCAAATGATCACCGGGATGGACAGTTCCATCCCCAACATAGTAGTTATCCATAACACGATCAATAATTCTTGTAGGTATTTTAAAAGCATCATTCTCAGCAGGTGGTGGTTCGTCTACTACCTTAGCAGTGATAGTAGCTTTACCAAATAAGAAACTCAGTGAATTATCCATAACGAAAATAAAGCAACTAACAGCAGTAAACAATACTCACAGTAGAAGTTTCCTTTACCAGTTCCACTTTCCAATAGCGCTTCACTCCCCGGCAACGGCGATAGAAAATAGTCTTGATGACCCACAAGTATAGGGGGTGTATCGCAGTATTTTCGATACGTAAGAGTGTCGAATCCAACGAGGAGCAGAAGGTGTTGGCTAGTGGTATGGATTAGGAATTCTTTGCAAATACTTAGCAAACGGATTTTTAGGGTTTTTTGATAAGGCAAGTAAACAAAGTACGAGTAAACAAAAGAGAATAGGAATAAATGCAGCAAGTGGCCCAATCCTTTATGCAGCAAAGGACAAGCCGGTTGTATTACTTAAGATGACCAAACGTTCTTGAGGACACATGGGAAGACTGTCAAGTGCTTTCGCTTCATATAGTTGATTGATCTTCTTTAGCTTGCTAAGTGTTCTGTGGGTGAACCTGTGCTAATGTACCGACCTTCCTAGGACTAATACATACTTGTGATTATACCCCTTGCAAACATCTGTAAGTACAAGAAAGTAATTAAGGTAGAAACCTAACCACAACTTTAAACTCTATGACCCTTACGTCCCTTGTGCAATGGTTTCCTAACGGGGGTTCAGGTTTGTGTCACTCCGGCAACCCCTTCGATTAGTAGCCTAATACACAATGCATTCCCCTAGGCCCATATAGGTGAAGTGTCATGTAGTCGATGTTTACATGACACCACTAGAAGAAGTACACCAGAACTTAAATATCAAACTATTGAATCTTTCTCAACACAATTCTACTATTAACAACATGACTTCTCACATTTCCTCAAGAATAAAACGAACTACTCACAAGACATCATATGGATCATGATCAGAGATGGAATAATGATGTATAACAATCTGAACATAAACAGTAATTCAATGGTTCACTTAATAGCATCAACTACAAAGAGTAATCAACACTGGGAAAGTTTCCCCTATGAACTATGCAAGATTCAACCCAATTGTTACAGCAATATGGAGATGGTGATGAGGGTGCTGATGGTGATGATGGTGGTGATGATGATGATGATCCCGATGAAGTCCAGCTTGATGGTGGTGTTGATGGCGACAATCTCCCCTCTCCGGGAAGGAATTCCCCCGACAAAAATTTGTCTGCTGGAGAGATCTTGCTCTCTCGGTGTTTTCCACCCCGTAGAGGCGGTAGAACCTTTCTGTGGTCACTCCCCGAGTCTTAGGGTTTCGGGAGGAATATATAAGCCAGAGGGGAGAGGCAGGGGTGGACCAGGGCGGCCACACCACCTGGTGGCGCGGCCTAGGCTGGCCCACGCTAGGGGGTGGTGTGGGCCCCCTATGGCCCATCTCTAGCCCCCCTTCTATCTTACTTCATCTTCTGGAAAAATAGGAGTTTCCATGTATTTTCCTGGATTTTCTAATCTTCGCGAATTTTGGCTCCAAATAGCACTTTTTCCATCAGAATCCTAACTGCAGCGGTCCATGCTCCAAAAGTCATCAACCATGCAAAAACAGTGAATTATGACATAGAATAGTGATGCAAAATGGACGTATCATGTCTCCATCCCCAAGCATTGAGGTCGTCTCTGCGTCGAATAGCTGCTCTGCGAGTGCTGGGATTCGGATGTCAAGGCCGTGCCATGACATGTCCGCCTCCACTCGTTTCAACCACTGCATCTGTCCCTGAATGCGATGTTCATGAGTCACAAGTTAGGGATGCCAAGCCCTCCTACACTAGTACAAACTCGTTACCTAGAGACTATGCCTAAAGCCGGTTTACCCAAAAATACAAACCACCGGCTGTGTTCATCACCCTCAGACGGTCATAATTTTTGGACCGCCTCTAACTCTAATCTCAGAAGGTTGTTAATCTGCACCGTCTCTAGAGTTCCCCCTCAGCCGTTCCATAAAAGAAACCGACTCTAAATTGAACCCGAGATGATGGAAATTATTGGTCGTCTCTCTAGATCACTCAACCGCAGCAGGTCAGAAATATTAATCGTACCTAAGGCGGACCATTATGCCGCCCATGACAAAAACTAATTGTGCAGTTCCCGAGGTAGCATCCTAGCTGAGTGTTGATTTCGATACAGACAACATGCATATAACATAGAAGTATGAGAATTCTGGGGCGCATATCAATATGCGCCATCAGAAATATATATCAGTGGCGACGTAACAGTGGCGCATCAGATATGCACCACAGAATGTGCAAACTGGTGCGCCACTAATGTGGTATCTCCTAGTAGTGCAATGATTCAATTTTTCCCCAAAAGAGTGCAAGGGAAGACACATATGATGGTGTCAGATTTTTTTTAGAGATGGTTAGTGAACCTGAGACAATGTACAACAATATAAGTTGTGCAATTGGTACTTTGGTTCTCTAAATCCATCTCTAAAAAGTTTATGAGGCCCCAATTTATTCTACACATATGAACTATGATCTTTGAACTGTTTCTCACTGAGGCTAATGATTGAAATTTGCCCCAAAAGAGTACAGTGGTGATACATTTGTTGGTGTTATTTTTTTAGGGATGGGTTAGTGAACCTGAGGCAGGAATATACAAAAACAATATAGGTTGTGTTGTCGTTGGTATTTTGGTTCACCAACTCCATCTATGAAAAAAATATGAGGTCCTTGATTTATTCTCATATGGAACTATATATATGATCTTTGAATTGTTTCTGATCTTTGAATGATCTGTATGATGCATATGTATATGCATGGTTTTGATCCTACATGTACCTGAAGATTGTTTTTTTTGTTATTTATAATTACAATATTTATGATTGTTTTTTACCTGAATATATATATACGTGAATATTGTTTCGTAGGATTACTTTTCAATTTTTAATTGTGCCTAATGATTCAAATTTTCCCCAAAAGAGAGGCAAACACATTGATGTTAGATTTTTTAGGGATGAGTTAGCGAACCCAGGACAATGTTCAAAAACAATAAGTTGTGCAATTAGTACTTGGTTCGCTTACGTCATCCTTGAAGAAACTTATGAGACTGCAATCTTTGTTCTACATATACTCTAATCTAGTTAATTGTCATTTTGTTGAGATCAAATGATATATGAACTGATCAAACTATATATTGCTGAGATGCATTTTTTTGATATCAATTTAATATTGTCTTGCATATGTTATTAATTCTTAAGTTGTAATACAATTCAATCATATGTATGAGTTCTAAGTTATGTTTTTAAAAACCAACAGGAGGATTATGATGACGTGGACTCTAGCAAGTACTCTAGGAACAACAAGAGCCGCTACGTGCTGAGGCGGTTACGGTGTGGGAAATTGCTTTCTACGGTAGGGGGAACTTTTTTCCCATTCTGTGGCCAATCCATCGGAACGGACCTCACCAGCATGATCCAACACGCGGTGGATTTGGCAAATGCCGATACCGAAGACACTAGCTGAAGAACTTGGCGTGACACGCAGCCTTTGTAAAATTCCTCCAGGAATATATCAGGACTGGCCTATTTCTCCTCGAGTAGTCTCATGCATGCTCATGCTGCTACCGCTACTAGGCATCTCCATGTCCCGACCTCCTGCTGCTACCTCTAATTTTAATTTTTTTAAGTTAATTATTACTTGGTTGCATGTAAGACAATATATCCGCGGTGTCTCTGGTGAACCTCGTATATATATATATATATATATATATATATATATATATATATATATATATATATATATATATATATATCGGAAATAGTGGGATACTCAGGCGGCTAGCTACGCATGTCCATATAGCCATTGGATCAACTACACATATCACTTGATATGAACCCAGGAGCACAACCTTCACTAACAGCGTTAGACCGGGTGCAAATTTTCTAATTCAAAACCACCACCACGTCAAGCCATAAATCTAGCATTGCCATATGCAAACACCACATATTTTTTAAGCCACAAACGATGCCACTAGGGTACGCATAAAGCAAACATCCACAGAACACGCCACAAATTTTTGTATCCACAAAAAAGTTTCATGGCCATTTGCTTTTGCTAGCCAGCAATAATTTAAGGTCCTCTCTCAATTCTTTGTCCATCGGCACACGCTCTCCCTCCAAAATAAAATTCAACGTCATGGACAAGCGGCATGGTAAAATCAGCCACGTTTCAACGTCATGGACAAGCGGCATGGTAAAATCAGCCACGTTTCAACGTCATGGACAAGCGGCATGGTAAAATCAGCCACGTTTCAAGATAATGGACGTGCCACGTGGTGGTTTTTCTACCATGGCTCAGAGAGAGAAACACCACGTGAAATTAACTTTGAACGTGAACGAGTAGATGAGTGGTGTGGACGGATGTTTTTGCAATGATGAAAAATGAAACACCTAGAAAACCAGCCATCATTCGGGGCCATGGTTCAACTAGCGTGGTGGATTTGTTGCCATGGTTCAAAAGAGAAACACCATGAGCATCAGCCATTTGCTCGTGATCGTGGTCAAACGTCATGGTTAAATGCTTTTCACAAACTCTCACCCATGCATCACATGCGTCTGCATTTTGACGGAAAATGATGGCCGTTAGGACCCGAACAATCCACCCCATTTCATCATGATCCCTTATGTAGCTATGATCTCTATATCCAACGGTAATGACCGCGTGTGTAGGTAGCCGCCACGGTATAAAATCCGCGTCCATATATATATATATATATATATATATATATATATATATATATATATATATATATTAATATACTCCTTTATATGGAGTTCCTTAAAATTTCTAGTGTTCAATTATATTACTAATCATGCTCATGCACACTACCAAATATTTCTTGTACTCGATTATATTATAATCATCAAACAATACATCAATATGATTTTAAATTGATGCAAAATGCGTATTGAAGTAACTAAATGATCTCACATCGATATTAAACATTTGAATTAGTCAAATTCAAAACGGTTGCAACTTATTGCTCCGCAGCATGGTATGAACCTCATTTACTCTTAGGACTCAATTTCACTCTTCGATGTATATATGTACTATGCCATATATTTTCTTCGACGTATGAACCTCATGTACTCTTAGGACTGAATTTCACTCTAGAAGCATGTGTAAACACCTTCCTTTGTCTTTAAATTATGAATTATTCTTAAAATTTAGAATTAACAAAATCCGGAGATCTGAATATATCTGGATGTCTGAATATTCACTCAACGAGATTTCTTTCAAATAATACATGAAGAAAGGTTATATTGGTGAAAATTTCATAACTAAGTAACCAAACGATCTCACTTCGTGATTAAACATTGTAATTAGTCAAATTCAAAACACTTACACCTTATTTCTCTGCAGTAAAGCCCATGAACACTAGTCGCCGTGCCTTTCAGGGTAAAGATCCAAGGTTTGTACTACGCCAATTATTTTCTTCAATTTATGAACCTCATTTAGTCTTAGATGACTCAATTTCACTGTAGCAAGCATGTACACACACCTTTCTTTGCCTTTAAATTATGAATAATTCTCAAATTTTAGGATAATCAAACGCCGGAGTTCCGAATATTAGCTTTTTTCAAATTACTAATCGTCAAGTACTTGGGGAGAAAATGTGAAATATTCGGAGAACGGATGTTGTTAGAGACTATTTTACACTTGTAGCCATCTGATGCTAGTACGTGGCGGCAAATATCTGAAAAACTTTGGACAAATATTTCAGATAAATGCCACTTTTCCCCACCTACCCAAATCATTGCCACCGCTGCCGCCCTCCACCACCTCCGCCTCCGGTCCACTGCGGTGCGGATGCTCTCCCTCGCCTACGAGGACCCCTTCGATGTCCAGGTAGGTATGCGTAAAAACCAAACCCACAAAACCCTAAATCAACAACTTCAATTTAGGATTTTTTCCATGGAATTTGCCATTTTGTTTCTTGAATTTAATGTTCAGAGGTTACCAAACTGTAAAGACCTGGTGGTGCCATCGGGAGAGCCTCCCCCAGCCAACCTGTATCTGTCCCAACTCTTTTTCCCTTGTATAAATCTTAAAATCTGCAATTGTCACTTCCAGAAATAGAGATTTAATTGTCACTTCCAGCAATAGAGATTTAATTGTCACTTCATTGGTCTATTTTAATTGTCACTTTATTAGTCTTCTTGCATCTTGATTATATTAAGATGCTCTCTGTCTATATCTATTTAATAGATGGAAACCTATAGTGATGATGCAGTAACGCTCTCTAACAATGACAGTTTTCACATTAACTTTGGTGGTTTTGAATTCTAGTCAATAGATAAAGAGTCCACTGCGAGGATTGAGTTTAGAGGTATCAAAAGAACATCAAAATTGCAGTCATCTGTTTTGTATGCGTTTAGATGGTAGACATTAATATTCTACCCCATTGAAATTATTATGTGTTATTGCATCAGGGCCTCAACACAAAGGGGGCACTGATTTTGGTAAGTAGAGCCCTTTTGAATACGACATGTATCTGAAAAAAGTTCATGTAGACTTCCTCTTAGACTGGTGTGAACCCGAATTTGCACCAAAAATCAAGTACTACGTCTATAGACTGCTCTATTCATCTGTCATGAAAAAGAAGTGCAAGATGGTAAGATGATATATTCTTGATCATGTTATCAACAAGCTACCATGTGATATTTAAATACTTTCAGTAATCATAAGTATGCTAATTATCAATTCTCTGTACTTTTCTAGACATTTGGAGATATTTCACAAGAAAATACCTAAAAAAATTGCCTTGATGAACCTATTGATGTCCATGTTTGGCAAATGAAGAGAAAAAAGCCAAATATGATTAGGATGAAGATGGGAGCTAGGTCAAATACAATCTTGACGACTGGATGGGAGAAGCTTGTGAGAAGCTTGAACCTTAAGAAGGATAACATTGTCCTTTTTTGCTTTAATGAAAAAGATAATGGAGAGGTACATATTATGGTTGAGCAACTTCCACCGAGCGGCCGATTATAATGCAATCCTAGTTTATTAGAGAGTACTAATTATGCTAGTTGATTGATTTATGGAGTACACTTTTTATGTACTGCCATAACGTGTAATGGCTAAATTTGTTTGGATTTCCCCAACTATCTAGCTAATGTTACCGTGATCGAGCTGCTATAAGTTCTTTAGTTAATGTGTCTACCTGTCTGCTTAATCATGATTATGTGTCATGTCAGCTATGATTGAGTTCGAATTAGCATACTATTATTTAAAATGGTTTACACACGTAGAGACGGTCACTTTAAAAGCCGCTTTATGGCACACTAGTTCTGGAGACGACCTTTGTTAGAATCCGACTCAGGTCGCCTGCCTATTGGAGACGGTCCGTAGAATAGGCTATCTAAGGTTGAGGAGTTCTTGCAAGATGTCTAAAATATTAGCCGTCTCCAGCTCGTACATGTTAGAGGCGTTTTTCTTTTTGCACCGTCTGAGGTGGCGTACCTTAGAGCCGCAAAGGAAAACCGGCTCAGGTGGTGTGCTCTTAGAAGCTTTGTGCTTGAGCCGGAACGAGAAATCGGCCGAGGACTCTGGGGAATTGACATCTCTAAGTAACACGTTTGTACTAGTGCTAGCTCCTTGGTCATGCATACCTTGTCCCATGCCACCAAATAGTGTCCACCATGGACATCTTTCCTCCCTTTCGAGAGGAAACCTCGGATGATCTTCTCAATGTCGATGATGGTCTCTATAGGAATATCTAGGGACATCATGGGAAATATTGGGATAGCCGAAAGTGTTGTCTTTACCAACTCGATACGCCCTCCTCTATTGAGCATGGAGGCTGTTCACGATGGCAGTTTGACGGCCACCAGATCGACTAGGAATCGGAGCTGCGCCGCGGACGATTTCTGCAAGGAGAGCGGCAGCCCCAGGTAGCTGAGCGAAAAAGGCATGATTGGGCAGTACAACTCGTTGGAGATGAGGTCTCTATCCTCGGCAGAGAATCTGATCAGGTTAGCCAAGCACTTGTCGAAGTTGGTCTGTAAGCTTGATGTCGCGCTGAAATCTTCGATGATCCCGGAGCTAGCGGTCTCAGGAAGGTGACCACGTCATCCGCGTAGATTGAGGGTCGGTGTTAGAGACTTGTGGTTGCAAGCCTGGTGAGAAGGTCTTGACGTTCATCTTTCACAATCATTGGATGAAAACCTCCATGATTAGGATGAACAGCTACGGGGAGAAGGGGTCCCTTTGCCGAAGTTCTCGCCTATTGGCCACCTTTGCCCCTGGCAGCCGTTCATCGGGACCCGCATGGTGGCCATGGCGAGTAGAGGACATATGCACGTCAGGAGTCTCTCTCTGAAGCCTAGTTTTCTCAGGACTTCCAAGAGGAAAGCCTAGTCCACCGTGTCAAAAGCCTATGTCATGTCTAGCTTGAGGAGCACTACTGGGGTCTTGCTGGTGTGTAGTTTGTGGGTTGTTCATGGCTCGTGTATTAACAAGCTCGTTGGGGAACCCCAAGAGGAAGGTATGATGAGAACATCAGCAAGTTTCCCTTAATTATGAAACCAAGGTTTAATCGAACCAGTAGGAGCAAGGAAACACCCCAAAGGTGTTGCTAGCTGAGCCTTGGCAGGGTGCACTACCGGTGCTAGTAGCAACGTGGAGACCTACACAACACAACCACAGAACTCTGTCCCCAACTTGCGATGAGGTTGTCAATCTCACCGTGTTTTGCTGAAAACAAAGGATTAAACGTATCGAATGGAAAGAAGTAATAGTTTGTAGAAAGTAAACACAAAACAGTAAACAGTTTATAGATTGTATGTAAAAGAAAAGGACCGGGATCCATAGTTCACTAGAGGTGGCTCTCCTTCAGATATATAACATGATGGGTGAACAAATTACAGTGAGGCAATTGGCAAACATCGAGAAAGCAATACATGCATATACTAATCATATTGACTCCTTTGATATTCGATTGGGCATTACAACATTATTCATAGACCGCCATCCAACTGCATCTATGACTAATAATCAACATTCAGGTTATCATCCGAACCCCCTCCAGTATTAAGTTGCAAGTAACAGATTATTGCTTTACGCATTGCGTGTAAAGTTAACAATACGATTGTTCTATGAACAAATGATTGTTGTTTTCTCCCTAGTAGCAACAGCACATCTAGTACCTTAGAGATTTCTGTCACTTCCCCAGATTACCAGAGGCATGAACCCACTATCAAGCATAAATACTAACTCTTGGAGTTGCTAGCATCTACTTAGCCAAGATAGCTACTAACAACGGAAAGCATGCAAGATCATAAATAACAAAGACATGATAAATTCAATAATCAATCTGAAATAGCATCACACTATTCATCGGATCCCCGCAAACACAACATGCAGAATTACAAATAGATGATCTTGATCATGAACGGAGCTCACAAGATCTAGACATGAAAGCACAAAGGAGGAGAACCAGCCATCTATCTACTACATGGATCCGTAATCCAAGGATGAACTACTCATGCATCACACCGGAGGCTTGCATGGTGATGAAGAAGGCCTCCAGGGTGAAATCCCCTCTCTGGCAGGGTGCCGGGAAGAGTTTCAGATCCCTCCCGATCTAGGGACAGAGACGACGGTGGCTATAGACTCTTTCGTGGATTTTTGATTGGGTACTTAGGGTTTTCGTCCCGAGGGTAATATATAGGCGGAAGGAGAGGCCGGGGGTGCCTGGGCTGGCCACACCACCCCCTGGCGCGAGCCAAGCCTGGCCGCGTGGCCAGGTGGTGTGGCCGCCCTCTGGCCCTTCTCCGTCTCGTAT
Source organism: Avena eriantha (assembly GCA_910589775.1). Taxonomy (NCBI): domain Eukaryota; kingdom Viridiplantae; phylum Streptophyta; class Magnoliopsida; order Poales; family Poaceae; genus Avena; species Avena eriantha. Next base: position 398,169,283 of record OU342745.1, read on the forward strand.
TCTGGCATCTGATGACTTCCGGAAAAATAGGCACTTTGGCTTTTGTCCCATCCAATTCCGAGAATATTCATTTTCTGACTTTCCTGGAACCAAAAACAGCAGAAAACAGGCAGCTGGCACTGTGCCTCTTGTTAATAGGTTAGTCCAAGAAATCATATGAAAAGTACTCCAAAGTGTGGACAAAACACAAGAAAGTGGATAAAACCAAGCATGGAACATCAAAAATTACAGATACATTTGCAATGTATCAACTTCCCCAAGCTTAACTCCTGCTCGTCCTCGAGTAGGTAAGTGATAAAAAGAAAGAATAATTTTTGAGGTGACATGCACCATCAAAGACTTGATTAAATTATTTGTAAAACATTCAAAGCTGGGATCATAGTACTTCAATCATAACATGAAAGACAAAGTTCTAGCAATAATACAAAAAAACTATGATGCAACATGAAAAGGCATAAACAAAAGATTCATGAATAACAATGCTTTGCAAGACGTTTCTTTGTTTCACATAAAGAAAACATAGCATAATAGTATTCAGCTTGTCCCTCATAGAGTAGCAAATATAAATGCATAGGACACCTTCAAAGTTCATAAGAGTGACTAGATACAAATAGTTTAAATCAAGCAATATCAAGTTATGCATCAATCAACTAGTCTTGGGACAATGCACATAGAACTAAGAATGGCCATTATGCTCTCAAAGTAGGTGCATAAAGGTAGAAGGTGGAGATTATATATAATGGTGGAAGAAAGGCATTCATAGAAGGAAGTAGGGATTCAAGTCTCATAAAGAGCTTCCAATAATTATGGTCCTTATAGCTTTCAGCTCTCATTGCCCCTATCATAAGCATCTTGAAGTGATTAAGGTTAAAGTGAACAAACTATGGTGTACATGCTTGACGAAGTATAAGTTAGAAATCTCATGTCCCTTGAATACGAGGGCCGCTCCTCATGCTACTCAAGTTTAGTCACCGGTAAATTCTTGTCATCATAAGTACATGTGTATCATAGAGAACCGCCAACGGGGTACCCCTTGCCCGATGATACGGAAGAATCCCCATATCAAAATGACAAGGCAAGCAGACACCGAGCATCTCAGCAATCTTCTTATTTACCATGGGAATATGGTGCTTTTTTCTCTCTTTCCTCTTTTCATAATATCTCTTTTTTTATTTTTCTCTTTTTTATCAATATAGGACTCTTTTTTTATAAGAAGAATGCTTCATAGACAGCTCATTATGGTTACGCTGCAGGTTTCCACCATGTCAGCATGGATTAGACCAGCGGCCTAGGCGTTTCTCTAACACATATACATAACTCCATGGACTTACAAGCTCCCCTTTCATTTCACACCGACGACATCCATATACAAAAGAGCATGATATCAACTAGGTACAAGTACCAAGTGCAATGTTGAAAGCGTTCCCCATGACAGCATGGGTCTGCTAATTCCCAACAAATAAGTGCAAGCATATACAACATAGACGACATAATGGTTCAAGTTTATTAAGGGCAAGAAAAGTAAAGTGTGCCATCAAGTTCGTGAGAGCTTTAATCACTAGTTTTCTCATAACAAGTTTAATTTGGAAGGTAAACAAAAGCATGAATATACTTGGAATAGCATAAGCTAGTAGGTAGGTATGGTGGACTCTTTGGAATAACTTGGTTTAAGGAGTTGGATGCATGAGTGGAACTCATACTTGGTTGTGGAGGCTAGCAAAAGACTGGGAGCGACAAACTAAGAGAGCAATAATGGCCATAATCATGCAGAGCGACAAAACATCATTGATCAAAGAATAAAGTGATACTACAAGTTGAAAACTAAAGGATCATAAAGGCTACGGTGACTTGAGATAGTCATAACATGGTGTGAGCATGCGCCAAGTCAACCCAAATAAAGCATCAAAGGAGAATACCACTATACTATGCTTTAATATGCTAAAACAACGCATGATTCATCCAAGGCACATTAAGAAATCTCAATTGTTTATAACAAGTCATGCTACAGCAAAGAATACTAAGCATAAAGCCAAAACAATATCAAGCATGGCATGACAAAGCATAGGCCACAGTCAAAAACAAGCTCTTTTTACCACATAAGTATGAACTTTCCTACTCTTTTCCAATCCAAACCAAACTATTTGCAAACCAATGTATGAAAGAGGGGGTCCAACCAATTTATTCAGCAAACTAAGCAAACCAAGTAAACAAAAAACCAAAACGAAAATGAAAAAGAAGACGCTCCAAGAACAACACAACTGTGCATGAAACAATAAAAATGAAGCGTTTGGAAGAAACCTGGGATTTTTATTGATGAAGAGGGGGATGCCTTCGACATCCCCAAGCTTTGTCGCTTGTACTTCTTGGATATTTCTTGGGGTGACACGCGTGGCATCCCCAAGCTTGAGCTTTAGTCCATCCTTCATCTCATTACTCATTCCTTCCATACACCTAAAAAATTTCCTTCATACAAAACTTCACACAATCTTTATTAGCAACATTAGTGCACTCAAGATAAATAAGTCTTAAGGTTCAGTTCTAACACCAAATAAACTTCCATTAGAACACTAGCTACTGTAGCACTTTCCTCAGAAATCTCAATTCCCCAAAAGAACTCAAAAAGGAACCAACAAGAAGCAAATGCAGAAAATGGCAGAAATCTGTCAAAACAGACCAGAAGGAAAAGACGAATTGTTTCGAAGACCTTCTATTGCTCAAATCAAAAAGTGTTGAACTAACGAAAGTTAGATAACAACCTGGGGCAGAAGCACAAAAAATCACGCCTCAAAAAGATGTTCAGAGATTTTACACGAATGTTTACGGTGAAGCACAGAAATCTGTTTTGGGACAGCAACTTACCCAATCATTACTTCTCTCTCATTAGAGGTTACTCTTGGCACAAAAAGCAAATAAAAAGAATAAGGAGCGGTTATTACTAAAGTTATAACTTCCAAGACTCATCTAAAACTTTTGGGTTATCTCCCAATAAGTACTTTTCTTTAAAGCCTTTAAGTTAGGCATAAGAAGCAAGAAAAGGAATCAAGTGTTCTCAAATGAAGAATCATTAAGATTAATACCAGAAATATCTTCAACAAGGCAAGGTATATCATACAAATAAGTTTTAGAGTATCTCTCAATGCTCTTAGGTTCACTATTTTTATCAAAAGGGTTTTCAAAAACAATCCAATCAAGATTCTTTTCTATGGCTTCATGTATTGCTACCAGTTTAAAGGGTATTGGTATCTTAGGTTCCTCCCCATTAGTTTCGGGTTTTTTCATCTCTTATCATGTACCAACAACATCTACACATGAGCCTAGCATATTGAAACGTTCAAAGACTTTTCTAGCTTCCTTGGCAACATCATAGAAATCCTTAAACAAAGTTTCTAGAATAAAATCCCTCTTTTCAGGGTCCTCAATTTCTTTAAGCTTAAGAAACATTACTTGTATTAAGGGGTTGAGGTTAACAAACCTATCTTCTAACAGGTGAATTAAAGAAGCTGCAGCAATCTCATAGTTTGGAGCAAGTTCTGCAAGGGATCTATCCTTAGTATCTTCATGCTTACTAACATGATTAAAGAATTCTTCAATATTATCTTTCCCAATTATAGAACCACTACCAATTGAAAGATCTTTCAGGGTGAATTTAGGGATCAACATGGTGAGCTAAGGAAGTAGTGACAACTAAAGGAGACTTAATTTTTTTGTGTGTTTTTGAAATAAGAAAGCAAACTAGTAAAACTATTTTTTTGTATTTTTGATAAAGAAACAAGCAAACAAAGCAAAAAGAAACTAAGCAAAACAAAAATAACAAAGTAGAGATTGGTTATGAGGGACTCCCCTTGTGAAGATGTCCTTGACTCCCCGGTAACGGCGCCAGAAAAGTGCTTGATGGATCGTGTATTAACAAGCTCGTTGGGGAACCCCAAGAGGAAGGTATGATGAGCATAGCAGCAAGTTTCCCTCAGTTATGAAACCAAGGTTTAATCGAACCAGTAGGAGCAAGGAAACATCCCAAAGGTGTTGCTAGCTGAGCCTTGGCAGGGCGCACTACCGGTGCTAGTAGCAGCGTGGAGACCTGCACAACACAACAACAAAACTCTGTCCCCAACTTGCGATGAGGTTGTCAATCTCACCGTGTTTTGCTGAAAACAAAGGATTAAACGTATCGAATGGAAAGAAGTAATAGTTTGCAGAAAGTAAACACAAAACAGTAAACAGTTTATAGATTGTATGTAAAAGAAAAGGACCGGGATCCATAGTTCACTAGAGGTGGCTCTCCTTAAGATAGATAACATGCTGGGTGAACAAATTACAGCGGGGCAATTGACAAACATCGAGAAAGCAATACATGCATATACTAATCATCTTGACTCCTTTGAGATTCAATTGGGCATTACAACATTATACATAGACCGCCATCCAACTGCATCTTTGACTAATAATCCACCTTCAGGTTATCATACGAACCCCCTCCGGTATTAAGTTGCAAGCAATAGATTATTGCTTTACGAATTGCATGTAAAGTAAACAATACGGTTGTTCTATGAACAAATGATTGTTGTTTTCTCCGTAGTAGCAACATCACATCAGGTACCTTAGAGATTTCTGTCACTTCCCCAGATTACCAGAGGCATGAACCCACTATCGAGCATAAATACTAACTCTTGGAGTTGCTAGCATCTACTTGGTCAAGATAGCTACTAACAACGGAAAGCATGCAAGATCACAAATAAAAAAGACATGATAGAATCAATAATCAATCTGAAATAGCATCTCAATATCCATCGGATCCCCACAAACACAACATGCAGAATTACAAATAGATGATCTTGATCATGAACGGAGCTCACAAGATCTAGACTTGAAAGCACAAAGGAGGAGAACCAGCCATCTAGCTACAACATGGATCCGTAGTCCAAGGATGAACTACTCACGCATCACACCGGAGGCTTGCATGCTGATGAAGAAGGCCTCCAGGGTGAAATCCCCTCTCCAGCAGGGTGTCAGGAAGAGCTTCAGACCCCTCCCGATCTAGGGACAGAGACGACGATGGCTACAGACTCTTTCATGGATTTTTGATCGGGTACTTAGGGTTTTCGTCCCGAGGGTAATATATAGGCGGAAGGAGAGGCCGAGGGAGTGCCTGGGCTAGCCACACCACCCCCTGGCGTGGGCCAAGCCTGGCCGCGCGGCCAGGTGGTGTGGCCGCCCTCTGGCCCTTCTCCGTCTCGTATTCTGGCATCTGATGACTTCGAGAAAATAGGCACTTTGGCTTTTGTCCCGTCCAATTCCGAGAATATTCATTTTCTGACTTTCGTGGAACCAAAAACAGCAGAAAACAGGCAGCTGGCATTGTGGCTCTTGTTAATAGGTTAGTCCAAGAAATCATATGAAAAGTACTCCAAAGTGTGGACAAAACACAAGAAAGTGGATAAAACCAAGCATGGAACATCAAAAATTATAGATACATTTGCAATGTATCAGTTGTCCCTTGTACCATCATAAAGTTGTCATGCAGGAATCTTCCACGCACAAATGCACTCTGATGTACCCCCACCAATTGTGGGAGAACAGGTGCCACCCTGTTTGCGATCACCTTGGCCACCCACTTGGCAATCTCGTGGATCAGGCTAATCGGTCGGTAGTCCCGCACCTCCTCCGTGCTTGGCTTCTTGGGTAAGAGCGTGATGAGATCCCCATTCACCGCTCCAAATCCCTGCCAGTCTAACCTAGAGAGCGAGTTGAAAGCGTCCATGGCATCGCTTTTGATAATGCTCCAGCAGGTCATGAAAAAAAGGTGGAAAAGCCATCCGGTCCAGGACACTTGTCCAACGGCATGCCTCTGATGGCTGCCAGCAGTTTATCCTCCGAGAGTTCTCCATCTACATGTTGTAGGTCTGACGATTCAGTCCCAGGAAATCCAGTTCAAGCGAGAAATGCCGGTATGCTACTGTCCCTACCAAATCCACAAAGAAACTGTCCACGGCCTTAGCCTTGTTCCCATGCTCTGAGATTCAAACATTGTCCACAAGAAGGTGGCTAATGAAGTTCTTCCGCCTTTAATGGCTAGCATGCGTGTGAAAGAAACGCGTGCATGCATCACCCTCCCGGAGCCAAAGGATCGTCGATCTTGGTTGTGCCAGCATCCTCTCAAGGGGGGGCAAGTCCCAGGAGTTTCTTCTTGAGCAAGCGTCGCAAACCACATTCCTCACACTAGTAGGAAAAGGCTTATCCATGGATGGCATACCCGTGGAGCACCCAAGGTGCTCCATGGGTATGACCCTATCTGTCGCACAGTCAAATGAGTGCGCCACACTTAAGTGGGCCCCAGCGCTAGGGGGTCGCCCCCATCTGTTTGTGGCACACGGAATTGGCGTGCGCTATACCTAAGTGCGGTATCCGCGGCGCACTCTATTTCGGTGCACCACGGATAAGGGAGGGGTGTGGGGAAGATTTTTTGCAAACTTACCTATGGCGCATCCAGTAGTGGTGCACCACAAAAAAGTTTTCGAAAATCTGCTCTCACCCCCCCCCCCCCCCCCCCCCCCCCGCGGATCGCCTTTTTTAGTTTTGCAAAAAAAAAATAAGAAAATGAAAAAACACTTCAAAGAATAGAATCATTTAATATATAGGTAGGTTACATGGTATAGTTTGTAGGAAAATTAACAAATATGAATTTTGACTTTTTTACGAAAAAGGTCATGGCATGGTAAAACGGTCATAACTTTTGCATACGATGTTGGAAAAAATCTTTAATATATCAAAATGACGAGCACGGAATTCTACATCCGCTTAGTAATCGATTTTTTAGAATCTTAAAATTTGAAAAGGAAAAAAGTTATGGCAAAAACAAGATTTTTCCTGCAGAAAAAAATTAAGGCCGATTATCTGTGGCGCACCACAATAGGGTGCGCCATGGGTAAGTTTGGGCTGGATTCAAATTTGAATCGCCACCTCAGCCACCTACCCCCTTATCCTTATCTTCTCCTCCACCTTCCCCTCCCATTCTCCTCCTCCTCTCTTCTTATTCCTCCTCCTCCCCATCCTCCTCTCTTCTTCCTCTTCCTCCTCCTCCTCCTCCGGTCTTCTTCTTCTTCCTCCTCCGATCTTCTTCTTCCTCCTCCACCTTCCCCTCTCCTCTCCTCCTTCCCCTCTCTTCCTCCTCTCTTTCTCCTCCTCTAGCTCCTCTCCTCTTCTCCTATCCTCCTCCTCTCCTCCTTCGACCGCATCGCCCTCCTCCGGTTGCGCCCTCCTCTAGGATCCCACGGGCGCCGCCTCTAGCAATGTCGTCCTCGAGCTCCCCTCGGCCCCGCCTCCTACCGGCTCGACCACGGCCTCCCGCATATACCTGTGGTGGTAGGTTGTGTTCGCGGTGCGACGTGAAGACGACGAGGCGACGGCAGAGAGGCAACACCAACGAGACAGATCTAGGTCCAACTTTTTTAAAAATTTGAAATTCAGTGGCGTGCCATGCCCACATGCGCCACGGATTATTTTTCATATTCCACCTTTTTTAATTTTGAAATCGCTATCAGTGGCGCACCATACCCACATGTGCCACGGATAAGTGGGCTTATCCGTGGCGCACGTCGGGGTGCGCTTATCCGTGGCCCCGGATAAAAAATACTAGTGGCGTAATATCCATGGCACACCGGGCATGCGCCACGGACCCCAGATTTGATGCGCCACAGATAGGGGTTTTCCTACTAGTGTCAGACGAGAGCTGTCTACTCTCCATTGCTAAATCGAAGCGTAGCCAAGAGGATCTGCATTTTGATGTTTCCAATAAACTTGGAACTCCATCCTGAAAGCTTTTTCGCCACACCTCACAGCTTGATATCGAGCCTTTTGAACGGGTTGGGCTCCCATGGCTGTGAGGTCCACGCCTCTTGGACTACTTCCGTGAAGCCATACACTTTGGGCCAGAAAGACTAGAACTGGAAACGACGCCCACGCTAAAAGTCCAGCACTAGGCAGAGCAGCAAGGCGTAGTGATTGGAGGGTCCTGACGATAGCGCCGACAGGAAGGCGTCCAGGTAATAACGAACTATGAGCAGGTGGTGAGCTCATAGAATGGCCGACAGGAAGGTTCGTTACCATGGCAGGCGCTATAGAACTTCAAGGTCATTTTGCGATATGGTAAGAGTAGCAAGCCTGCAAACCATATCGCAAAATGACATGGAGGGAGAGGAGGAAAGTCACCTGGGTAGAAAGGGATAAAACAGGCGAATACTCGCCATCGCCGTTGTCCACCGTCTAACAGACTCCTCCGGCGGCAGCGAGGTAACTCCACGCGTAGGTCCGTGGAAATCCCTATTACCAATTACCACAGCATACTTTTTCATTCCAGCGTGCCTAATTGTTGCGGCCTGGCGTCAACCTTTTTTTTTTCTTCCGGGACCCAGAATGGCAAACCCTAGTACAATTAGGGATTTTTATTTTGCCCAAAATATTCGAAATTCAGCCAAATTTGTCAATTTTGGCCAGGCCTAGTAAGAAGATGTGCTTGACAATATCTTCCGGGTTTGGTGAATTTTGTTAAAAAAGTAAAAAATTGCTTGAAAAAAATAAAATTTTGGTCAACTTTCTTTCTATTCTCTCCTTTCGTCCAAGAGTAGACCAAAAAATTCCGAAATGGGTGAATACACCATTGTGCCTGAAATACATATATGAGTGTTTGAAGAATCTATTAAGAGTATATATAAGAATTATTTGATATCCATAATTTTATGTTGCAAGTGTTTATTATTTACATATACGGACCCTAGGTTCTAGCATCGCCCCGGTCCCCCCAAACCTCGGGACCGGCCCTGCAAACGTTAGACTGGCATATTCGGCATCAGCAAAAAAAGAATATTTGCACGTGTAGGTCTGTGGAAATCCCTATTAACCAATTACTTTCTCTGTCCTAAAATGTAAGGCGCCTAAGATTTAGCCAAAAGTCAATATCTTCTAAGTTTGACTAAGTTTATACGAAAAAATATGAATATCTACAATATCAAATAGACATTTTAAGAAACTATACTTTCTGGTGAATCTATTGATATTGGTTTGGTATTGTGAATGTTTATATTTTTATGTATAAATTTGGTCAAACTTAAAATATGTTGACTTTTGACTAAAGCTTAGGCGCCCTACATTTTAGGACGGAGGGAGTACCAAGCATACACACACGTGATTTTTTTTGGCCGATTAAGGTAGGCAACGCGAGAAACAATATGTAAGGCGAGCAAGATCGATGTTTTGCAGTCGTTTTTTATTCTTTCAAGTCAACGCTCCCCGTTGAACTGTCCACACCGGTTGATTCCCTAGACCTTTCTGTGGTCAACCATGCATGCGCTTTACAACTACTAGTAGTTGTAGTTGCAGAGCGATTATTCTTCTTCCTGTTTTGAGTCAGCGCGTTGACGCAGCATATAAAACGACTCCGGAGGGTTTGCTGAAGCCCGCCAATTTTTAAACATCCACTTCTCTTCTGCTCGCCGTTCAGTATTAGTAGTCGTCTCGGCCAATAGCTCAAGTTCACCTCGGGCGGCGCCGATCATCCATCGGAAGGAGGAGGTTCATGGCCGACCACAACGGGGTGAAGAAGAGCATGCTGGAGCTCATCTGCAGCTGCTTCTCCTCGTCCAGGACCACAGACTGATCCAGATCCAACGCTGCATGCGGCAGATGGATGATTTGTCGTTTGTGTGTCTGTGTGACGTAGTTGATCGACTGTCTGGCAGGTAGCCGCTTAGTAAGTTGCTGATGAATTAGTGTTCCGGTAGATCGGTGATCTTTGCTTGCAGCTCATGCCGGTGCGTTGTTTTGGTTAAACCTTCTCATCTTCTGCTTGTAACTTCGTGTCATGTATATATTAGTTCCTCTTTCTATGAAACGTGTTCCCGTGTTTGATTCGTTTTGAATGCGAGAGCATAGCCGTCTTTTTATTTTTTACATGTACTTGTTTCTTCAATTTATCTCAAATTCTCGTTACACACTCGTGATGATAAGCGAGAGCAATGAATGGTGGGAGAAGCGCCGCAGCGTTTTAGATGAAATTTCTGAGCCGCCACTGTGAACCATCCAATCAGACTTCAGGACTCGTGCAAGTGCAAAAGCAAAAAAGAATACTTCAAGTCGACAGAGCTATAAGGCGCCAAGAGAAAAGAAACGCTCCCCCTCGAAACAGCCTTTCGTCCGACTATATTAATATAGCAACCAACTGATTGAGACAGATATTGGGACAGACAGCACAATAGCTAAAAGAAAAACAAAGAAAACGAAAAAAAGGGAAAACAAAGCCGACAACAGTGGCTCGACGAAAACAAGGATGAACCGCAACCGTTGCGTCCTCCGGAGAAGTCCACCACGCTCCTAGCGCTCCGAAGCGTCGCGTACCAAGCAGTCCCCCAAGAGGGAAAGCGACGACAACGACACTGCTGCCCGGACTAGACCTCGGGTTTCCCCCAATACGCTACGGGAGGTGGGGAAGAGAAACACCCGACGCCCTTCAAGCAGGACAGCGACACCCACAGACGTCACCCCGTCGGTGTCTAGACGACAAGGATTTCTCCCGACCCCTCAAAAAAACCACACTCCCGGACGCTTCGTATTGCTCTACCAAACTCGCCGCCCACCAGCACACGCCACCACGATCTTGCAGTCACCACCGTCGTCTCACCATGACCCACATGCGAGGCTGGTAAGACCAAAAAAGGAGAGACTTCGCCGCGGGTCGATGAAATAGCAACGTGCGAGAGGGAACTACCTCCACCGTCGGAAGGCGGTAGCCGACCAGATGCAGCAGCAGGGGCAAACAAGACCCTCCATGGTCCGGCTGAGCCAAAATGGGTCTGTGAAGCCCCGTCGACAAACTGCAGCAAGGGTGCCACTTTCATCGCCAACCCCCGCTCTAGTCCCTACGTTATCGTCCACCAGTGGATCTGCCACCACCGCAAATCCTCGCCACAAGCAGCAGCTTCATTGCCATCATGCTCACCCGGTCCAATCAGACTACCATCAGTCTGAGCAGCAACTGCGAACAGAAACCCTCAGACCAGAAGACGCCGCCACGATGGGTCTCGAATCGCCTGAAGGAGGCTAGCACTAGACCTAGGCCCGCCTAGCCTAAGTCAATCTGGCACGCGAGGGAAGGGTGCAACGGGGACTAAGAGTCACCCCCAAGTTGTTGTTCACAGAACCTCCGCGGATCCGCCAGGTGACCACCAGAGTTCTGCCCGCCTGGCCCAACTCCTATGCCCCGGTCCAATGGCCATTGGTAGGCTCCCGAGCCCAACTGCTCGAGACCAAGCACATGCCAGGGCCGGTAAGCCCAGATTGGGCCCAAGCTGGCCTAGATCTGGGCCGCACCACCCATTCCCATGGCCTACGGCAACCAGCCGCTGCCCTGCACTGCCTCCGCACCCGCCTCACCGCTGTTGGCTCCGGGAAGCACCATCATCGCCGGGCCGCTGGCCGTCGGGACGAGGTCGTGTCCACAGCAGCGCACGCTACCGGATGGCACTGCCCCGCGCAGTCATCCACGCGTCTGGGTAGAAGAAGGTCGCCGCCGGCGGCATTGCCTGGACTTGTCCCGGCGGCTTCCGCTGGCAGCGGCGAAGGAGGAAGAGGGGAAGGAGGCGAGATGCTAGGTAGGGTTTTACCGCGCCCCTACATCGGCCACGGAGGGACGAGCGCAGGAGCCACCGGACCTGAAGAAGAAGATCCATGGAGAGGAATAGGAGAATGTCAGAGGAGAAGACGGGTTCAGTTTTCTGTTTTGTTCGATACCCCTCCTGTTGACCTCCAATGTATCTTTCTACCCTCCTCTCTAAGCCTTGATCTGTTGGTCCGATCCCATTACAGTAGCCCGTCACTCAAATGTGACCATACCTGGGCATTTTTTGGGCCGATCTCGAGATGGGCCTAACCAAGCCCGCTTGTGAAAATCCTAGGCTCGGGCCAGCCCAACACTGTTGTAGGGCCTGAAAATTGAGCCCGAGCCCGGCCCGTGCTACGCATTTTTCGTCGGGCCTCAGCCGGGCCTTTGCCTATTTTGTGTTTTCCTCTGGCCCGAGCCCGGCCCATGCAACCTTTGGGCCTCAAAAGCCCGGCCCGTCGGGCTTTTTCAGGCCGGGCTACCCACGCCCACGTATACTCGAGGGTGCATTGGGTGTTACACCGGCGCCCTTCAAGCAGGACGGAGGCACCCCCAAGCATCACCACGTCGATGTCTAGACGGCAAGGATTTCTCTTGACCCCTAAAAACCCATACTCCCGGACGCTTCATATTGCTCCACCAAGCTCACCGCCTACCAGCACACGCCACCACGATCTTGCAGTCACCACCATCATCTCACCATGACCCACGATGCGAGGTTGGTAAGACCAAAAAGGAGAGACTTTGGCGCGGATCAACAGAATAGAAACGCGCGGGAGGGAACTACCTCCACCGCCAGAAGGCGGTAGCCGGCGGATGTAGTAGCAGGGGAAAACCAGACCCTCCCTGGTCCGGCCGAGCCCAAATGGGTTTGTGAAGCCCCGTTGCCGCTCTACAACAAGAGTGCCACTATCATCGCCAACCCCCACTCTAGTCGCTACTTCATCGTCCACAAGTGGATCTGCCACCACCGCAAGTCCTCGCCGTCAAGAAGCAGCTCCATTGCCATCATGCTCACCCGGTCCAACCAGACTGACATCAGTCTGAGCAGCATCCGCGAACAGATGCCGCCACAATGGGTCACGAATCAGCTGAAAGAGGCCAGCACTAGACCTAGGCCCGCCTGGCCTAAGTCAATCTGGCACGCGAGGGCAGGGTGTAACGGGGATGAAGAGTCTCCCCCAAGTTGTAGTTCATAGAACCTCCACCGATCCACCAGGTGACCACCGGAGTTCTGCCTGCCTGGCCCAACTCCGACGCCCCGGTCTAGTGGCCAGGGGTAGGCTCTCGAGACCAAGCACAGGCTAGGGCGGGTCAGCCCAGACCAGGCCCAGCACAGGCTAGGACTCGTATGCATGAAATTTAGTACTCTAGCATACAATATGATTTCTATGCTGCGGAAAAATAACCAATTGTGTTACAGTACGTACATACTCCCCCTTTCAGAAATATAAGACATTTTAGCTTTGTGAATCGAATGTATCTAAACGTTTTTTAGTGTATAGGTTCAGAGTTAATCTATATTATACACTAAAAAGCGTCTAGATATATTCATTTCATAAAGCTTAAATGTTTTATATTTCTGGATGGAGGGAGTACACGGTAATATGGTAAACGACGAGGAGTTCGTAATTACAACAACTATACTTCGAGAATGATTAGCATCCCAATCAGGGAAGCATGTCAATTTTTTCAATCGTTGACGATTAAACCATACTGGCGAGCAGTTTCCCTGTAATTGAGCCCTGTTTCCGGCTGTTTTCCAATTGCAGTCGTCACGCGGGAAATCTTCCGTGTTTCACTTTGGGCGTGACTTGGATCCACTCTGGGGAGCCGGCCGGCCCGAATATCCCGTAGGTTTACCTTGCTGGTACCGAGCGGGTACAACCGTAGTACAATCAGCTGAAGTTGAAGTGAACCGGCCGCCGGCGGTAAGGGTCGTGTGAATTGCGTCCTAGGACGATGCACAGAAAAGGAGAGGCAAGCAGACCTCTCACGCGTTTTTCCGGGAAAAGACAGAGTACCTGCACAGTTCGCAAGCTGGCCGGTATCCTTCCTACTCATGGAGTATTTTTTGTTGCCATACGAGCATCCGACCAAGCAAGAGCAACACACGCAGCAGGAGGGAGGGCGTTTCCTTCTAAGAGGGGGCACGTCGGCCCTCCTACACAAACAAGAGCCCAGTCACTCACACGGTACCAGTAGTACTTACAGTGAGTTTTCCTCAACTTACCGCCGAAAATGGCGTGCAAATGTCTCACCCTGCCTAGAGCTCCAAGCATCCAATCTACGCACCTATTTATACATCGCCCTGCCCAATGCTAGTGCCGTGAAAGCGTCAAGTGTTTGTTTGCTACGTATGCTACTAAGCTGCTCCTCCTCTGCAGTACCTGTGAAATTGTTTGGCTCTCCACTCCAATCTCCATGGAGAAGGGGAAGCAGAGCAAGCCGCTGCCGAGGCGTGGCGGCGTCATGAAGCGCCTGATGAAGCTTCTCTGCTTCTGCGGTGGTGCGCCCCCCGCGGAAGGCTAGCCAGCCGCTCTTCTTGGATCCGACGACGGCTCCCGGTGCTTGTGTACGTACGTCGGGAGCATTTTCAGTTTGCACGTGTGTCGGTGTGTGCAGTATCTTTTCCAGAAAATAAATGTAGTATATGTGTGAAGTAGTGGTGCTGCGTATGTGTTTTCCTCGAGACGTACTACGTACGTGTTTGTGTATCGGTTATTGTAAGTGGTGTAAAATTAGATCTGGTAGTGCTACCGAAGCTAGCATGTGGGTCTCGTCACTGTGTTGAGATTATGTGTACCTGCTTGTGTCCGTGTGTAACCAATGGTGTGTACTCCTTCCCATTCCACCATGCATGTAAATCCAAACAGCTAGCATTGGTAATCTAAATGGTTTCTCATTTCCGTGACACTGTTGTTGCTTACAAGTTGCTCGAAAATGGTTTCTCGCCTCTGCCGTGCGTGCCCGCCTAAACTCAGTCTGGATCTTCGGCAACCACAACATGCTTATGTGTTGACTGACGACGTACGTTTGGCGGGTCGTGCTAAACTGACAAATGTGGTAAGTCCCTTGATCGCCAACTCTGTGACCGCACTTCCCAAAGGAGGGGGCGTTCCTCTGACCCATATCTTACTTCATCATGCTGCACGCTACTCCTCATCGTCTCCTCTCTTTGAACGGATTACTCGCCTTTTTTTTGGATTGCCATTGATTATGACCAAAACCACTCCTATAACACACGTGGCACACTAATGCAAACTTTTACTAGTGCCATATTGGAGTTAACTTGTTGCACAAGATCGACATAAGTTTATACAACAAACGATCAGTAAGGCATTTTTGGCATCAACAAAAAAGGAATATATATTTTAGATGGAATGCTCGAAGCGAGCCCGGCTTTGAATTAACAAACCCAACAACCGGCTAGGAGTTACAACACACTTACAACTGCTGGGGTTACCAGTTATACAGAAACACACAGGAAACAGAAGAATACACCAAGAACAAGCCGATCTAAAGAAAGAAGCTTGCGTCGAGCTGAGTGAATCTAGTAGTCTTCTGTTGCGCCGAAGTGACACCAAGCAAGTCCAATCCAACAAACCTCTACTGCACCTTCTCGGCTGCCCAGGGGAACTCGACGAAGGGGCAGCGCACCTAGCAAAGCTTGAGAATCCAAAGGAGGAGAAGGGGCTTGCGACGACGCCTCCAAGAAGGTGAATGGCACAGGAGAGCGCCGTCCTCGCCAGCAGAGACCAAGTCCTGCAAAGCTTTCACCTAGACCCCAAAACCAGCACCCCTAGAACACGGTCGAGTCACGCACCAACCTCAACCATAGACATTGGGTAGATATCACCTGCGTCAACAGTGGTCAGATGCCGGCCTAGAAAAGCCCCCTTAGGCACAAGGACGGCCGCCAGCTACCAACTGCGACGCCGTGTATGAGTAGCCAGGTTGACCTTGATCAAGAACTGTGGCAACGGCGATCAGAGGTGGATGTTAAAGACACTGCGAGAGTAGCTCACACCAAGCGAGGAACCTGGGGGCAGCCGATTGGAGCAGAGTGGCGGAAGCTATTGATGACCCACAAGTAGAGGGGGTGTATCGCAGTATTTTTGAGGGAAGTGAAACCCAATTTATCGATTCGACACAAGGGGAGCCAAAGAATATTTATAAGCCTTAACAACTGAGTTGTCAATTCAGCTGCACATGGAAACAATCTTGCTCATAGTAGTTTATCAGTAGCAACAGTTTTGTAGTAGTAATAGTAAAGTAATAGCAGTAGTAAAAGTAAAGACAGTAGTAACAACTGCAGTAAACAGTAGGATTAAAGCGCGGTAGACATAGGGATGGATGGACGGGTGTTGCATGGACAAGACAATTCATATAGCAATCAGAACATAGGGCATTTGCGGATAAATAAGATAAAGCATCCAAGTACTAGATAATCATAGGCATGTGTTCCATATATAGTCATACGTGCTCGCAATGAGAACTTGCACAACATCTTTTGTCCTGCCAGCCCGTTTGCAGCGGGGCCTCAAGGGAACTACTAGCAATTAAGGTGCTCCTTTTAATAGAGCATCGGAGCAAAGCATTAACACTCCGTGAACACATGTGATCCTCACATCAAAGCCATTCCCTTTGATTATCCCGATTTCTGTCACGTCGGGGCCTTTGGTTCCGGACAACAACGTGTGTATACAACTTGCAAGTAAGACCAAAATCAATACTATCATAATGAATCAATAACATGTTCAGATCTGAAATCATGGCACTCGGGCCCTAGTGACAAGCATTAAGCATAACAAGTTGCAACAAAGTCAAAAAGCACTAATAATAGATACTAGGCACCATGCCCTAACAATCTGATGCCATTACATAAACGATCTCATCTAATCCCTACCATCCCCATAGCCTACAGTGGGGGATTACTCACTCATAGATGGGGGAAACATGGATGGTCGATGGAGAAGCGATGATGATGATGATGATGGCGATGATCTCCTCCAATTCCATGTTCCGGCAGGGTTCCAGAACGGAGTTTCTGGTTCCGAATCGTGGAACCTGGTGGTGGCGGTGGAGCGGAACTCTTTCTGGAAAAACGTCGAACCCCCCTAAGTTTTTAGGTCAGAAGGCAACTTATAGGCGAAGAGGGAGACCGAGGGGGTGTCTGGGGCGGCCAGACCACCCCCTGGCGCGGCCAGGCCTAGCCCGCGCGGCTAGGTGGTGTGGCCTAGGCCCAGCCCCACTCCGTCTCGTATTCTGGCTCCGTGAGTCTTCTGGTGAAATAGGATTTTTGACATATTTTCCAGGACTTTTCCTGATAGTTGATTTTCTGCACAAAAACTAGACACCAAGGCAATTCTGCTGAAAACAGTGTCAGTCCGTGTTAGTTGCATTCAAATCACACAAGGTTAGAGGAAAAACAATAGCAAAAGTGTTCGGAAAAGTAGATACGTTTTGGACGTATCAACTCCCCCAAGCTTAGCTTATTTCTTGTCCTCAAGCAATTCAGTTGAAAACTGAGTGCGATAAAAGAAACTTTCACGAACACATTTGCTTCATATGATGTATATATTCTCAGCATGTGATCAACTACTTAGACAATTCATATTAAGGAGTACGCAACTAAGTTTACGTAATAGGCATTGCAAGCTATGAAAAGATTCCAACTCAAAAATAATAAGTAGCATGAAACATAAACATAAGCAACATTACAATGCTCATAACAAGGTATGATAGAGTGGTATCTCGCTTGCCTTTGATTGTGAATGCCAAGGCACCTCTGAAGTTCAGGTGAGGACTAGAAGTAAAGATATCAAAGATACAAGCATCAAAGTCATAACACAATTAATCAAGTTTTGAGACAAGCACGTTACACTAAGAATGACAACTATGCTCTCAAGAAAATGCTCATAGAATGGGTGGTGACTCAACAAGGAAATGAAAAAGGTTTTGAATGATTTGAAAGGCTTCCAAATGTTGAAAGTATGGTACTCGTTAGCTTTGAGCTCTCATTGCCCCTATCATGAGCATCTTTAATGTGGTTAAGGTGAAAGTGAGGTCTAATCTGAGTTATATGCTTGACAGACTATAATCTAGAAATCTCATGTCCCTTGAGTATGAGGGTCGCTCCTCATGCTACTCAACTTTAGTTACCGGTAAGTTCTTGTCATCGTAAATACGTGTGTATCATAGAGAACTGCCAACGGGGTACCCCTTACCCGATGATACAGAAGAATCCTCATAATCAAAATGACAAGGCAAGCAGACAATGGGTATCTCAGCAATCTTCTTATTTACCATGGGAAAATGGTGCTTTTTTCTCTTTTTCCTCTTTTCTCATATCTGTTTTTTTCTTTTTCTCAATAGCTATCTCTCTCTTTTTTTATAAGAAGAATGCTTCATAGATACTCATTATGGTTACGCTGCAGGTTTCCACCATGACAGCATGAATTAGACCAGTGTCCCAGACGTTTCTCTAACACACATACATAACTCCATGGACTTACAAGCTCCCTTTTTATTTCACACCGACGACATCCGCAAACAAAAAAACATGCTATCAACTGGGTATATATTTACAGGTGTTGAAAGTGTTCCCCGTGATAGCACGGTTCTGCTAATCCCCAGCCTATAATTTGCAAGCGTATAACTTTCATGGACAGTCACAATGGTTCAGGTTTATTAAGTGCAGGAAATAAAGTGTGCCATCAAATTTGTGAGAGCTTTACTAACTAACTTTCTCATAACAAGCAAATATTTTATCCGGAAGAAAACAAGGCATTATTTGGTTTTAGGGAGTTGGAAACACGAGTAAAACATACTCAGTGTAAGTGGAGGCTAGCAATAGTAAGGGAGCGACAAACGAGAGAGCAATAACTATCATAATCATGCTTGCAACAAAACATGACTAATCATGGCATGAAAGTGATTCAAGACCCTCAAGGCAAAATAATTCATCGAGGCTCAACTGATTATTTCAGTCATATGCATGCGTGAGCATGTGCCAAGTCAATTCAAATGAAACATTCATAGGAGGATACCACGGTGTCATACCAAGTTATGAATAGAGTAATGCAAGCAAACATTCATATGACATGCTACAAACTATTAGCGAGCTAGAGCTAATCATAAGAAAGCAAAAACTAGTAAGCATCCATAAATAACATACACCCTACACGAACAGGCTAAGCATGCCCACAATGATGAGTATATGTACAAAAATGAAAATAAATAGAGTTCGTTACCAGCCTCTTACCACACCTCAAGTTGTCATTAATCCTCATTATTGCCCTTCACTTGTGTGGCTTGAATAATAACATGAAACCAAATTCCACTGAGGACTGCTGAACCTGCAACAAAACTCACAAAACCAAAGAAGAACAACAAATATTTTTGGTGTTTTCGATTTTTTTAAACAAGAACCAAAAAGGAAGAACAAGTAAAGCAAAATCTTTTTGGGTTTTTCGAATAGTTCAAACAAAGCAAAAAGGGAAAAGCAAACCAAGGCAAAAAGAAGAAGAAGCAAACCAAAGAGAAACAACAGAAATATTTTTGGTCTTTTTAGGTTTTAGAAAGCAAAAGCGAAGAAAGAACGAAACTAAAAGAGAGCAAAACATGAATATACAAAGTACCAACACAAAATGATATGGAGATGAGTGCGATGTTGGTGTACCTCCCCCCAAGCTTAGGCTTTTGGCCTAAGTGGGTATCAATCCAAATACGAGTAAGAGTTCCAAGCAGGTGGGTCATTGTAAGAATGATCGTAGTTAGGCCCTTAGGAAGAAGAAGAAGCCCCCCAATCATAGGTAGGCTGCTGATATGAAGATTCCCCCTCATTCGAGGGTTGGACCGAATCATCTGTGACCTCCTTCCAGTATCCTGCTCCTGTTGGGAGAGCTCTCCCAAGTACGTATCAAACTCCTCCTCCGTGAGGGACCATCCTACCATGTTATCAAGGTTAAACAAAACAGGTGCAGGCAAAAGAACAACGCGCTCGGACTTGCTCCTTCTCCAACCAGCTTTGAGAAAGGTTATTTCATAAGACAACTCACTCAAACTAGCCCAAGAAGAAACAACTTTATGATGTATCATGGAATTAAGATTAAGACTTTCTATGGGAAACTGTAGGTCTAGATGATGAGGCACTAAACCATGCAATGCTAGTAAACGAGAAGCAAGGAGGCCTCCACAAATTCCACCTTTCTCGCGGTTAGTAGCAAGACGGAAAGATATCAAGGCACCCAAGTTATAAGTCCTATCTCGTTTAAAAGCAGCAGAGATGAATGCTAGATCATACGAAGATAACTTATTGGCAGTTTTCCTAGCAAGAACACACTTGGAAATAAAGTAAGCAAAGTAGCGAATAGAGGGGAGATGAATGTTATGGATTTTCCCGCTCTCCTTCGAGAAGCTGCTCCCTTGGCAAATCTCTGCGTACAAGTCCATGAGTGGTGCAGGTCGCTCTTTAATCCTTCCACATGATCCCCATGGAGGTACCTTAATAGCTGCACAAAAGTCATCGAGAGAGAGGTCGACAGCTATATTGTAAATTTTGTAGTGGACCATGGGGTTAGGCAAAGAGTAACTAAATTGAAAGTCCTACACTACAGACATCATTAGTTTCACAAATTGACAAGGTTCATCTTCCAAAAAGTACTCCAATCCTGCATTAGCAACCAAAGTATGGAAGTCCTAGGAAATTCCCGCATCTCTCATGAATTCGGAACATGGATAGATGGAAGGAAAAACTTCCTCCTCTTGGTGAACCTTCATAACCTCAGGCACCCTCAGTTCATGTTGGTTGAGTTGATGCTCAGTCATCTTCTATTCTGAAATTTAAACATCTATTAAACAAGTGATTGCAAAGTGAATATATAATGGAGACCACTACTCATAGGGACTTGTAGAGGCCTAAACATGCATCAAAACTATATCTCTAAGCATTGAACAAGCTTACAAGCTCTCATAACCTATCACCTACAGCAGCAAAATACTCAAGATGTAAACCACTAAACACAAATCTACTAGGACAAGCGGAGGAGTCACTGATGTCTACGCACTTCTATTCTTGTAGACAGTTGTTGGGCCTCCAAGTGCAGAGGTTTGTAGAACAGCAACAAGTTTTCCCTTAAGTGGATTACCCAAGGTTATCGAACTCAGGGAGGAAGTGGTCAAAGGTATTCCCTCTCAAGCAACCCTGCAATCAAGATACAAGAAGTCTCTTGTGTCCCCAACACACCCAATACACTTGTCAGGTGTATAGGTGCACTAGTTCGGCGAAGAGATAGTGAAATACAAGTGGTATAGATAATTATAAGTGGTAACGGTGCCAGAAAATAGCTTGTTGGCGCGTGGTTGACGTGGGAAAATACTAAAGGCAAACTGAAATAAAGATGCAAACAAGCAAACATGTAACAGATCTAATTGCAAACGGTGTTTCAATGCTTAGAAACAAGGCCTAGGGATCATACTTTCACTAGTGAACACTCTCATATAAATATATTCTTCTTTATGATACTACGCTGAACTACTCTCCGGTTGGACACACTAATCATTGGTAGGGCTATAACAGCACACCTCAAAGTTCATCTTTCCCATCTAGATAACCCCACACTGTCATATTGAGTACTAGATGATTCCAACACACACCACAATTTCATAGAGACATCCAACTCCAAATATAACTCATAACAAGTATTTGTAATCTCTAGCCTAAGTGCCACCATGGTGTGCACACTGTCAACTTCACACACATGGGGAGAGCAGAGATCTATTAAAGCACTTGAGTAGCAAGGTAGATCTACAGATTACAAGCTCATGATCTCAATAAGATCATGCATAGAGAGAGAGATGAACACATATCTATCGGTAGAACCCTTAGCCTTGAGAGAGAACTACTCCCTCCTCATCATGGGAATCAGCAATGGTGATGGAGATGGTGGTGGAGATCGATGGAGATGGCTCCGGGGGCACTTCTCCATCCCGGCAGGGTGCCGGAACAGACACTTTCTGTCCCCCGAATCTCCCCTTCTGTGGCGGCGGCGCTGTGGAACTTTTCGTGGCTAGAGGCTTGACTATTTAGGGTTTTCACATCGGGAGGAATATATAGGCAAAAGTGCAAGGTCGGTGGAGGCCGGAGATGCCCACACCACCTGGTGGCGCGGCCAGGGCTAGCCCGTGCCACCACATGCTGTGGCCAGGCCCTGGCCCTCCTCCGTCTCGTATTCTGGCTCCGTGAGTCTTCCGGTAAAACATCAACTTTGGCTTTTGTCCCGTCCAATTCCGAGAATATTCATTTTCTGACTTTCTGGAACCAAAAACAGCAGAAAATAGGCAACTAGCACTATGGCATCTTGTTAATAGGTTAGTCCAAGAAATCATATGAAAATTACTCCCAAGTGTGGACAAAACACAAGAAAGTAGATAAAACCAAGCATGAAGCATCAAAATTATAGATACATTTGCAATGTATCAACATCCCCAGGCTTAACTCCTGCTCGTCCTCGAGTAGGTAAGTGATAAAAAGAAAGAATAATTTTTGAGGTGACATGCACCATCATAAACTTGATCAAAGTATTTGTAAAACATTCAAAGTTGGGATCATAGTACTTCAATCATAACATGAAAGACAAAGTTCTAGCAATAAGACAAAGAAACTATATTGCAACATGAAAAGGCACAAACAAAAGATTCATGAATAACAATGCTTTGCAAGATGTTTGTTTGTTTCACATAAAGAAAACATAGCATAGTAGCATTCAGCTTGTCCCTCGTAGAGTAGCAAACATAAATGCATAGGACACCTTCAAAGTCCATAAGAGTGACTAGATACAAAGAGTTTGAAACAAGCAATATCAAAGTTATGCATCAATCAACAAGTCTTGGGACAATGCACATAGAACTAAGAATGGCCACTATGCTCTCAAAGTAAGTGCATAAAGATAGAAGGTGGAGACTCAATGTATAAGTGGAAGAAAGGCCTTTATAGAAGGAAGCATAGATTCAAGTTTCATAAAGAGCTTCCAAAAATTATGGTACTTATAGCTTTCAGCTCTCATTTCCCCTATCATAAGCATATTGAAGGTGATTAAGGTTAAAGTGACACAACTAAGAGGATATGCTTGACAAGTTATAAACCAAATCTCATGCCCCTTACTTACGAAGACCGAACCTCATGCTACTCAACTTTAGTCACAAGTAAGCTCTTGTCATTGTAAGTACATATGTATCATAAAGAACCGCCAACGGGGTACCCCTTGCACATGATATAGGAGCTATCCCATATTCAAAATGACAAGGCAAGCAGACAATGAGCATCTCAGCGATCTTTTTATTTGCTATTTGATAGGTTTTTATTGAGGATGCTTCATAGAGTGCTCATTATGGTGATGCTGCAAGTTTCCACCATGATTAGGCATGGCTTAGGCTAGCGGCCCAGACATTTCTCTAACACACATACAAACTCCATGATCTTACAAGTTCCACTTTTATTTCACACCGTCGGGATCCATAAGCAAAAGAACATGATATCAATGGGGTACAAAGTACAAGTGCAATGTTGAAAGTGTTCCCCATGATACATGGTTCTGCTAACTTCAACTTATAAAGCGCAAGCATATACGCAATAAAGAAGGACCCAATGGTTCAAGTTTATTAAATGCAAAAAAGTAAAGTGTGCCATCAAGTTCGTGAGAGCTTTAATCACTAGTTTTCTCATAACAAGTTTAATTTGGAAGGTAGCCAAAAACAAGAATATAATTGGAATAGCATAAGCCAGTAGGTAGGTATGGTGGACTCTTTGGAATCACTTGGTTTAGGGAGTTGGATGCATGAGTGGAACTCATACTTGGTTGCGGAGGCTAGCAAAAGACTGGGAGCGACAAACTAAGAGAGCAATAATGGCCATAATCATGCAGAGCGACAAAACATCATTGATCAAAACATAAAGTGATACTACAAGTTGAAAACTAAAGGATCATAAAGGATATGGTGACTTGGGATAGTCATAACATGGTGTGAGCATGCACCAAGTCGACCCAAATAAAGCATCAAAGGAGAATACCACAATACTATGCTTTAATATGCTAAAACAACGCATGATTCTTCCAAGGAATATTAAGCAATCTCAATTGTTTATAACAAGTCTTGCTACAGCAAAGAATACTAAGCATAAAGCCAAAACAATATCAAGCATGGCATGATAAAGCATAGGCCACAGTCAAAAACAAGCTCCCTTTACCACTTAAGCATGAACTTTCCTACTCTTTTCCAATCCAAACCAAACTATTTGAAAACCAATGCATGAAAGAGGGGGTCCAACCAATTTATTCAGCAAACTAAGAAAACCAAGCAAACAAAAACCAAAAACGAAAATGAAAAAGAAGACGCTCCAAGAACAACACAACTGTGCATGAAATAATAAAAATGAAGTGTTTGGAAGAAACCTGGAATTTTTATTGATGAAGAAGGGGATGCCTTGGGCATCACCAAGCTTTGACGCTTGTACTTCTTGGATATTTATTGGGGTGACACCGTCGCATCCCCAAGCTTGAGATTTAGTCCATTCTTCATCTCATTACTCATTCCTTCCTTACACCTGAAATTTTTCCTTCATACAGAACTTCACACAATCTTTATTAGCAACATTAGTGCACTCAAGATAGTAAGTCTTTAGGTTCAGTTCCAACACCAATAAAAATTCCATTAAAACAAAAGATACTGTGCACTTCCCACAAAAAGCTCAATTCCCCAAAAGAACTCAAAAAGGAACCAACAAGAAGCAAATGCAGAAAATGGCAGAAATCTGTCAAAACAGACTAGTAGGTAAAAACCAATTTTTTCGAACACCTTCTGTTGCTCAAATCGAAAAGTGTTGAACTAACAAAAATGGACGTCTCAAACCGACGTACAGAGATTTTACACGAATTTGTACGGTGAAGAACAAAAATCTGTTTCGGGACAGCAACTTTCCCAACCATTACTTCTCCCTCATTAGAGGTTACTCTTGGCACAAAAAGCAAATAAAAAGGATAAGGAGCGGTTATTACTAAGGTAATAACTTCCAAGACTCATCTAAAACTTTTGGGTTATCTCCCAATAAGTACTTTTCTTTAACGCCTTTAAGTTAGGCATGATAGTTTGAGAAGATGCTCACATAAGGAATATGAATCGAAGTAAAAGAGAGCATCAAGAAGAAAATTCAAGACACATTTAAGTCTAACCCACTTCCTATGCAAAATAATATTGTAAAGAAACAAGTCATGAAATCACAAAGCAACAAGCATAGTAAAGCAAAACAAGTGCAACTTCAAGACTTTCGATATAAAGAGGGGAAACTTAATATTATTGAGATGCATAAAACCATGTTTCCCTCTCTCATAATAACTTTCAGTAGCATCATGAATGAAATTAACAATATAACTATCACATGAAACATTCTTATCATGAGCCACATGCATAAAAGAATTAATACTCCCCACATAAACATAGTCATTCTTATTGATTGTAGTGGCAACAAATTCAACAAAATAGCCATCATTATTATTTTCATCACCATAATCATCAAATATAGGAGGCATATTGTAATCATAATTAATTTTCTCCTCAATAGTAGGTGGACTGAAAATATCATATTCATCATTGTAATCATCATATATTAGAGGTTTGGTATCATCATAAGCAATAGAATAGCTATCTTCCAAAGCTGGGGAATTAAAAAGATCATTTTCATAAAAACTAGCTTCCCCAAGCTTAGACTTTTCCATAGCATTAGCAATAATGGTGTCCAAAGAATTCATACTAACAACATTGCTATTAGAATGCAAATAAAGTTCCATAGGTTTTTTAATTTTCTCTTCAATCACTTCATGTCCTAACTCAAGATAAATATTATAAAGCTCTCTAATTTTGTTGTTGTTTTTAATTAAGCCTAACTAGTGAAAACAAGAAACAAAAGGACAAAATTGCAGAATCTAGAGGAAATAACTTCGAGCACTCACACCGGAGGATGTGAATACCTTTTACCTTACCTCCCCGGCAACGACGCCAGAAAATACTTGCTGGCGCGTGGTTGATGTGGGAGCTTCTTTTTATTCTTTAGTCCCCGGCAATGGCGCCAGAAAATAGCTTGATGTCTACACACTTCTATTCTTGTAGACATTTGTTGGGCCTCCAAGTGTAGAGGTTTGTAGAACAACAACAAGTTTTCCCTTAAGTGGATTACCCAAGGTTTATTAAACTCGGGGAGGAAGTGGTCAAAGGTATTCCCTCTCAAGCAACCCTGCAATCAAGATACAAGAAGTCTCTTGTGTCCCCAACACACCCAATACACTTGTCAGGTGTATAGGTGCACTAGTTCGGCGAAGAGATAGTGAAATACAAGTGGTATGGATAATTATAAGTGGTAACGGTGCTAGAAAATAGCTTGCTAGCGCGTGGTTGACGTGGGAAAAGACTAAAGGCAAACTGAAATAAAGATGGAAACAAGCAAACATGTAACAGATCTAATTCCAAACGGTGTCTTAATGCTTAGAAACAAGACCTAGGGATCATACTTTCACTAGTGAACACTCTCATATAAATATATTCTTATTTATGATACTACGTTGAACTACTCTCCGGTTGGACACTCTAATCATTGGTAGGGCTATAACAGCCACTACAAGAGAAAAGAGTTTTTGTGACAAATCACTTCTGTCACCGAAAATGCCATTTCCATCACTAAGTACTCCCCCGTGACGAAAACATGGCGTCACCAGGGTCGTCACGGAAGCTCCGTCACAGATTCTTTTATAGTGACGGAATACAAATTTTCGTCACGCAAGATTGAGCTTCGGTGACGGTCCTTACAGCGTCACCTAAGATAGGTTATCCATGACGGACCTTCTATGTCACCTAAAATAGGAAAATATGTCACCGTTTAGCATATTCGTTGATGAAATATGCCGTCACGGAAGATTTATGGCGTCACGAGGATTCTGGCAGGTGGGACCCGCAATGCTGACGTGGCAGCTAGCAGGTGGGTCCCACCACGATGACGTGGCATCTGACAGGTGGGTCCGACGATGCTGACGTGGCAGCTGGCAGGTGGGTCCGACGATGATGACGTGGCAGCTGGCAGGTGGGTCCGACGATGCTGATGTGGCAGCTGGCAGGTGGGTCCGACGATGCTGACGTGGCAGCTGGCAGGTGGGTCCGACGATGATGACGTGGCCACTGGCAGGTGGGTCCCACCATGATGATGTGGCATTTGACAGGTGGGGCCAATGCGATGACGTGTCACCTACGTGTGGGGTCCGCAGAGATGACGTGGCAGCTGGCAGGTGGGTCCAACGACGCTGACGTGGCAGCATGTAGGTGGGGCCGTCAACAATGACGTGGCGTCTGCATGTGGGGCCCGCGATGATGACGTGTCATTTTTTGGGCCGGCCCATTCGGAACTGCCTTGTGGGCCGGGAGGAATGTGACACCGTCACCAATTTTTTTGCACGGAAAAATTTGATTAAAAATTGAAATTCCACGCAAATTACGAAACAAAATTAAATGGAAGCAAATATTTGAAATGGCAGAAAATTTATAAATATGAATTGTATCACACACAAACTTTAAAATTCTGGTAGACTGAAACTACTATATCAAACTCGAATTACTAAAGGAATAAAAAAACAATGTTTCG
The DNA here is from genome assembly GCA_910589775.1 of Avena eriantha. Lineage (NCBI taxonomy): Eukaryota > Viridiplantae > Streptophyta > Magnoliopsida > Poales > Poaceae > Avena > Avena eriantha. Next base: position 398,196,615 of record OU342745.1, read on the forward strand.
GCCCACTCGGCCCATTAGCGCGCAGATATTTTTGGCCCAAGTCACGGGGACTGGGACTGGGAGTTCTGCGACATCCTCAACAGGTAACTAAGCTTGCCATCCATTTCCTTCTGCCTCTCCTCAAATGCCAGATGATGTGCTCCGCTGGACTTTTTCACTTCTTCAAGTTCATCATCCTGCTTCTTTCTCATCTCTTCAAATATCCTTTACTGCTCTTGCATCCGTTCCTCCATCTCGCGTTGAACCCTTTCAGCTGCATTCAACGAATCTTGCTCCTGACTTGATAACTTTTCTTCTAAATCACGGATGCGCCCAGCTGAGACGCTAGACCTCTTGGAAGCAGATGAAACTCCGATGCTGGAAAGGAATTAATTGATCTTGAATTGTTCTAGTCTCTCAGGACTTCTTGAACAATCTCTAGATCAGTTTTGGGAATCCAATCTTCTGGGTGTGGTCCCATTTTCTGAAGCACCATCTCAGTCTACAATAGGATAAAAAAATAGCAAGTCCAGAGTTAGAAGAAATCAAATAATTAGACAAACTAATGAGAAATGCGTAGCACATTAAATAATTTACTTACATAAGCTTCTGCTGATTTCTAGGACATCATACCATCCTTGTTAGTGTGTCTTGCTTTAAAGAAAGCAATCGGGGAGGTATCGACGTCCTCGGTCTTCTGAGATTTCTACAAGAATTATGACACGATGAATTATAAGTGTGTATGGCATGTTCACAAAAAGAAGTAGGTGTTGCATCTGAAGAGTTCAAATACTCACAAGTGCATGGTAATGTGCAACAAATCTTCTTGAGCCAGTGGTGTGTTTCTTCATCACAGCATCTCTGTTCTTCTTGTTACTCTCGCAGATTGCCTATGTACAGATGCATGAATTTAGTATTCCATAGTATAGTAGTATGTCTGCGATAGATGTAGCTGAAACAATAGGAATCGTGTACCTTGTAGTGCTCATCATGCCATATATCAAGAAGCTCTGCCCAGCTTTCCTCGTCTACCTCTTTTGGTTTCAACAATAAAGCTTGCTCGCGGGTTAGATCTTTAACATCTTTCCAATAGACCTTTTTCAGCCTCCAATGTTGTTGGCGAATACCTTTCTATAAAATGTCGATGCAAATATCTTTGCCAAGGTCACCACTGCTGTCCATTGCAAATTTTCCCTGCGGATAACATGGAACACAAATTCATATCAGCATTGAATGACAGAATTGTTAAAAAATCATCCACTAATGAGACATTTTATATGGAAAATGAATAAGAGGTTAACGGACTTACAGTTATAGACTTAATGGTTTCTGGAATAGTATCTTTCAGATGACCTTCCTTGTCACCATAATGCTTCCAGTGGGTTGCCAGTGGCATCTTGCTGCGTATGTGAATGCCACACTCTTAACTCAGTTTTGCTGCTTGCACAGGATCAGTGGGTCTCCTCATGCCAGGAGTGAAGTTAATCTGCATCTTAGCCCCTCCATTCCTTCTAGACCACTCGTGTACCCCATGCCCGATAGTAGGTTTGCGTACATTACGCTTTTCCTTTAGAGCACCTATGTCTACAATTACAACTGAAATCAGTGAAAAAACGAGAGTCAAGACTTCAATTAAAATTTTTGCAACTAAACCAGTGAATAAATTGTAAGACGTGTTGTCAATACCTTCCCGTTCGCTGCGGACAAGTACATTCTCCTCAGGTGAGTTGCTGCCTCTAGAGGTTTGAATTAGCATGGGTGAGGATTCATTTCTATTAGTACCCCCTTCCCCTGATTTCTGGGTAGGGGTCTCTGTTTCACCATCATCTTGAGTCTCTGCATTTGCTGCTGACCTTGTTACAACATTTGGAGGCACAAAGGTTTTTGAGCTCTTTTGCTTCTTTTCTTTTGTAGAACCTTCCGTTACCTGCATTTTAATAGATCGAGCCATAAATATTAAAGCAATCTATACATATCCTACATGTGAAGGCAGGAGAATGCTGCATTTCTTCACCTTAGAGGAAGATTTAACAACATCATGGTCCTCTTCATCCGGAACAAACACATCATCATCAGTGGGCTCGTCGGCAGGATTAGGTTCATAATTAGGTTCCTCGGTGATATCCTTCTCCTGCGGCTGTGCCTCTTTCCGTGTTGTCACTGCCACCGGTTTCTTAGCAGTACCAAACACAAATTCACGCGCCATCGCCGTGAAATCCAACATTGGCTTGCCATGTTCAATAGCATTTTGCTTCAGTGCTTCAGACATACGATACACGTTCTCCTCCATCACTTGTTTCCTAACATTTTGATATGCGTTTGCTGTTTTGACTTGAGTAACTGAAAACAATCAAGCAAAGGCAAGTCATGATCATACTCATTAGTACAAACAGAGTAGACAAGATCATTAAAGCAAAAATTATGTGATCCATATTGTAAAATTAACATGCTCACAAAACATTATTCTATTGCCTCCAAATCTCGTATCGTCATTCAGTTAACTGTCTAAACCCTACTGTCAACAAGTTCAGTTAAGTGTCAGGTTCAGTGTATTAGGTATCAAGTTGTTCAGTTGCGTCAGTTAAGACGCCAAGAAGCAGGGTTTATCCAACAAGTTGTGCCCTATTACCTGAACCATTATGTAGGAACAGAATCCTAAATCTAACACATAGTTATAAGATCGGATCATAGGGTGTCATGCTCAACACATTCATGGCATCTGGAACCATGATCTATGAAATTAAAACCCAAGACAAGCACATTGTCGAAGGATTCGGATCATTGGGTGTCACGTTCAACACGTGCTAGGCATCTCAAACCATGTCTATGATCTAAAACCTAGATCTTGCACATAAGCTGCAGCATCTTGAACAACGATCTACACATGTTGATCTACTAGAACTCATGCTTGACTGATCTAGAAAGAGGCATAGACCTAGGGCGGCAGAAAAATGACCTGGGCGTTTACGCTTTTGCTTCGGTGTCGGTGGTAGCATATTCCGGCGTGGTGTGCCGCTTCGAAGACTGCCGGACATGTCGCCCGCCGCAGAGGGGAAATCCGCCGGCAACCAACGCCTTGCTTGACGGATCTGGGGTCGAGGAAAGTGGCGATGGGGTTCTAGGTGGGTGGTGAACAAGGAACGGAGGGCGGGCGGGTGGAAAACAAAAGAGGTGGGAACGAAATTTTTCGGTACACAAATGGAGGGAACGAAAACCATTCATTGTAAATTTGATTGGAAAAAATAGAGGGAACGGAACAGGAGGTTTACAAGCGGGGATTATCTCTAATTACATATTGTAATTAAATAAATCCTAACACATGCAATGGTTTAGGTTTTTCCACTACTTAGACCTCCCGTGCGGAATTTTCCACTACAAATTTTATTCAAATTTTTGAACTACCTTTACAAAATGTAGTTGAATTTCAATTATTAAAATGGAAAATGGTATTTGAAATCATAATTGGACCAAAAACCCAAAAGATAAAATGTGTGCTATGACAAGATACACCTACATACCAAATCTTAGACCATTCTGAGAAAGTATGCCATGGAGTTGGGAATCTCCTAGGTAATTTGGGGACTTACACATGAGACTCTCACTTGAAACCAAGTGTGAGAGAGCAACCTCAACTTTCATTCAACAAACTCAAGGTTTATTATTTTTTGTGAAAACTAGGGTACAATGTAAGACACATGGCCAATGTTTTACTTTTTTTGATTTTTTTTGAATTTCTAGGGCCCTGCCAAAGTTTGGTCAAAATCGCGTCGAACAAATATAATGCAGTATGATGTGTAAGCTCTCTTTCAAAGTTCTACCAATGTACAAACCGCATGCTATACCTCCATTTTAACAACATATAAAAATATGGTATCAAAATTTAAAAGTTAACTTGCTCAAAATTCAAATTTGATTTGGAGGTGATTTAGTATTTTCAAATTTCTACATGCACCAAGTTTTTAATCTGAAAAAACTCTACAAACTAATAATGTGGCCCCTACATTCCTTCAAACAATAGTGAAAACCTCATGGAATTCATACAAACATAGCTCCTCAAATTCAAATCTGAATTTTTCCAAAATTCATGTCAAAACCACCTATTTGATGTGTTTAACTGAATTTTCAAATTTGTACATGCACCAAGTTTTGAATCTGAAAAAACTCTACAAATAAATAATGTGGCCCCTATAGTCCTTTAAACATTGGTAAAACCCTCATGCAATTCAGACAAACACAACTCGTCAAATCCAAATCTGAATTTTTATCAAAAAATTCTGAAAACTAGTCGGAATCTGCAAAATATTTAAAAATGATAAAAATAAGAGTAAAAAACCTAAGTACATAAAAATATTACATTTATTTTACATACAGTTATTGAATCTTTTTTACAAGCTATATTACAACTTACAAGTAATATTGAAATAATAACAAAATGTTTAAAAAAAGGAACTCAGCCCAGCCAGGCCTTCTGCCCGGACAAGCTACCTACGACCGATCTGGGCCTCTTTCAGCCTATTATGTCCCCAATGCCGCGCGACATCAGACGGGTCAGACGGCTGGGAGTTTAGTCCCACCTCGCCAACTGGAGAGGATTCCGACCAGCTTAAATAGCCGCGCGTTCGGCTGCTATTAACAGCCTCTCTGTTCTATCTTACTTGCTATCAGGAATTCTACTTTGGGCGTTGGCCCTACTGGCAGGTCACGGGCCTGCATCCTGGCCATTCATTTGGTTTCTAGTCGTATGCAGGCCGTGATTCCCTTGAGAAATATCCTGCCAGTGGGTGCCCTTTTTTTTTTGCTTTATTTAATCTTTTTTGTCCTATATTTTAACATAAATTCATACGTTTTTAATACAAATTTACATGGCATAGTGCATATACAGCACTATCTCTGCACTTAAATGGCCCAAACCATTTCAAATTTTGAAACACTACTACAATTTGCTACACCTATCAAAACCTTCCAATTTAGAATTAACGCAATGAAATACATTTTTCTAACTGGCAGCACAACTATCATGGCACAACACAGATACATATATAAGAAACAAGCAATTAAGAGCATGTAACCATAATCTTACTAGCAGCATAATAACATAGTAGTCTTACGGGAACTTCACCCTACCATCACAAGGTTACCACTTATAACCACAGTACCAAAAGAACATAGTTCTCAACCACTTCTACCTAGTTAACCAGTTCGACATATTAACCATATATACATAAACATCATTGCTATACTGATGATGTGACCATACATACTAGCAGCTGATATCAATATTCACTCCTCTTCAGTCTCGGAGTCGCTGAACACAAACTCATCTGGCTGGAGGACCCTGAGTAGAGCTTCGTGCCTGCCATGATCACGCAGGTCACCCTCAAAGTAGTCCTCACCCAGACGTCCACAAGTGGCTACCTCTCGGACATGCTGCACAAGCCCCACCCTCAATCCCCCATGTGGCTTGAAGTGGTGGAATGGGCACCTGTAGAACTCGGTGCTGAATGGCAGGTAAGCAGAAATCCCCTTGCGCCTGAGCTTCTTTTCTTCTTTCCTCACAAAGGACTTGTATGTCCATTGCTCCACTTAACATCTGAACCAGAGAAGTACTGCACAATAAATAAAACAAGAAAACAGTTAGTACTGCCTACTAAATATAAAAACCTACTACTTTTGGGCATGTCCAAATGCACTACAACTGCTTGGAATAACATACCTCCTCATCAGGCCACGGGGAGAGTACATCATAGGCATCACCTGGGGTTGGTGCCTGCCAGACAATTAAGATAAATGAACACTAGCATTTAAGGTAATTACTAAAAGCATTCAATATTAATAAATAAAAACACTAGCAAAATTTAATAGCACAATAATTCGACTTCACAAATCTAATCATAAAAACAACATTGATTCAAGAAACAAATCATTAAACTACATCAATGCTTTTTATACTACATTCCATTAAATTACAATGATTATTTGGAGGTTGGAATTGAATCTAAAGAACCTAGACTATACATTCAAACAAAAAAATATCAAGGATCAATCAGTTTAGTATCAGGTTGCATGAAGCTCCAGCAAGTCAAAATAGAGTAGTACAAAGTCTGTAAACTAATTAGTCTACACAAATCTATTCATACAAGCATAAGCATCTAAATAAATGTGTCTTAAAATCAATTGGTACAAGTAAAGGAAAACAAAAGTAAGTACACAGATCACTGCTTTGCACACTATTATGAGGCACCACTATAATCAATTAATAACATACATGCCATATGGTTATAACCACATCGTTCAGATCTAGTGCTAGAAGTTAATAAAATTCTATAAGTAACTTTAACACATTTCCCATAAAAGCAATTAAAGCAAAAAAAAAGGAAACTACAAAAGTATACCGAAGCTAGATAACCACATTATATCACAGCAGGTAATTCAGACTAGTTGAATAGTTGTAGCCAGCTAACCACATTAAACCACATCTTGTGGACCTAAAAATGATTTTTAGCAAAACAAATTAGGTTGCAATGATGTAGATGTAGATCAATATTTCAATGTTTTGACCATATTGACCAAAATTTGACTTGAGGTAAAATTTGAGCAAACAATCATTTGACAATGAACAAAGTGGTCACATTCCAACTAAATGACCCCAGATACCATACCATGTTGGTGAAATACAAATTTTATTCAAAATTTTGAACTACCTTTACAAAATGTAGTTGAATTTCAATTATTAAAATGGAAAATGGTATTTGAAATCATAATTGGACCAAAAACCCAAAATATGAAATGTGTGCTATGACAAGATACACCTACATGCCAAATCTTAGACCATTCTGAGAAAGTATGCCATGGAGTTGGGCATCTCCTAGGTAATTTGGGTACTTACACATGAGACTCACACTTGAAACCAAGTGTGAGAGAGCAACCTCAACTTTCATTCAACAAACTCAAGCTTTATTATTTTTTGTGCAAACTAGGGTACAATGTAAGACACATGGCCAATGTTTTACTTTTTTTTGATTTTTTTAATTTGCTTAATTTGTATCAATTAGTATCCTGTTTGCTTAATTTTAATTTACTTTTACCATTTTCTTAATTTGCTTCTTATTAATGTGTTGATTCCATAGTGTGTATCAATTAGTATCCTGTTAAGTGTAATGATCAATGCGTTTGAAACTTAAATTCATGCGAGTCTTGTTTCATTCTAGTGATTATGATTGCTCATATGATATCTATCAGTTAATAGTTATCAGATTACATTCTGAATGTGTTAAGGTAGTTACCTTGCACATGATTGATCAACACAAGCGACTTAAATTTATTTGAGTCTAATTTGATTGTAGAGATTATGATAGCAAGAATTTTGTTTGGGAATAAAGGATTGATCTGATGCATGGAATTCATAATTACCATTATCTAAATTTGCTGCTTATTAATGTGATGATTCCATAGTGTGTTTGAATCAGTATCCTGTTTAGTGTAACAATCAATGCATTTAAAACTTAAATTCATCCAAGCCTTCTTTAATTCTACTTATTATGATTGCTCATATGATATCTATCGGTTCATAGTTATCAGATAACTTTCTGAATGTGTTAAGGTAGTTAACTTGTAAATGATTCATTATTAAGTGCCTTAAATTCATCTGAGTCTAATTTGATTGTAGAGATTATAATAACAAGAATTTTATTTGGGAAGAAATGATTGATCTGATGAATGGAATTTAATGTGTAATGATCAATGCGTTTGAAACTTAAATTCATCCGAGTCTTCTTTCATTCTAGTGATTATGATTGCAAGAATTTTATTTAGGCAAAATTGGTTATTTGCCGCTAAAGTTCACATGCCTTGAATTATGTCCCCAAAGAATATTGTTCTTTAATAAATTATCCATTATGGACTTTGAAGCAGATAGAAATGAACGCTCAAGCAGATTGAATTCTCATGTTTATGCACACTGCATTTGTTTACTAAATTAGATGGTTTGATGCTTTATTTTGTAGCTAAGAAAGTTTGAAGTAAGTTTGGACTACAAAAAGTTTTTGAAACCAATCTCAAACCAGAAACTTATGTACTTTACATACTGATGATCCTTCAGAATGTCTAAAATCAACCACAAACATGAAAGGAAACTCCTTATTTCCAATACTTTTCATAAAATTTGCAAAATATTCTAAGTAAAGGATTTAATTAATATAGCTAATTCTTTCCTTGTTAGTCTCAAGATTCTATTGAGGATCTTATAGGACCTAACTATGACGAATAAGTCAGAGCAATAAAAACCAAATCAATTTCCTTGCTCTGCGCACTAAATGTAATCAATATATTTCCTTGTTTTGCCTAACGGCTAAAGCTAATCACGTCGAGCCCACAAATTAAGCTTACAACTGGGTCCAGGCCCGGCATGCAAGCATAGTCGGACCATATATATATACGCTCTCCCTCCAACAAAACCTAAAGGTATAGTTGGAGTCAATGCCGCCATCTAAACCACCTTTGCCTAGGCCGCAGATCTGTCGAGAGAGAGGGATGGCGAAGGGCAAGATCGTTGCGGTAAAAATCTAACCTATGTAGTTCGCATGTACTGGATCTATTTGGACAAAAATGTACGGCCAATGATCTTTAAATTTTCTTTTTTTGATTCGTAGTGTCCTTGGTGTTTTGACACCAAGGGTCTGTGCGGCCTGGGCGACAAGATCAAGTCCTTTTTCGTTCTCACCCTTGTAGAGAATTTTGAAGAAATGACGGTACTGATTTTATTTTTTGTATTATCATTAGTCTTTCCTGTTCCACCCTTTTGTCATAAAGTATAGCATCTTTTAGTTTGTCATGTAGTAAACATGTTCCATTTTTCTTCAGTTAATACCCTGCTATGCTAGAGAGGATTTCCTTAAGAAGTTTGCCATCGACTCTGTCGACCACGAGAATGATTTTGTGGTCGAGGTGGTTACGGAAGAAGGGTTCGAATTCAACGTTCATTGTATCAACAAGGATGACAGAACATATCTTGAAGGCCAATATTGGAGAGAATTTGTTAGAGTCTACAATCTGGATGTTGGAACGGAGCTTGTCTTCTCTACCGACACACAAGGTCCATCTACCCCTGTGACGTCGATCAACCTACCGATCACCCACCCATGTAAGTAACTGCTTATTTGAAGTACTCCCTCCATTTACAAATATACGATGTTTACGAGTTTGTATAAAATGGATGTATATATGTGGATCCACTAAAATATATAGGTTCACCCATTTTTCTCGGTTTCTAGTCTACTTTGTAATGTGTAGAATGTCACCGATGGAATTGTCTCTAGTTTTTTCCTTATGAAAAAAGAAGTAGTTGCTTTGTGTTTAGCATGATATTTTTTCCTTGTTCCTAAACGATCTTAATGTTGACATGCCTACCATGCATTAATCTTAATTTTGATTCAGTAATATTCATTTAATTAAGTATTTGAACTTGTACATCATATTACAATCTGACCCAGGATAAGAAAGGCATACGTGACGCTATGCATGCCACTGATGGAACCATAATTAACTAGAGAATGATGGAGTCAGTGGTCAGCAATGTTGACATCATTGACATGCTGGTTGATGAACATGGAGCTGGGCCTTATCAAGTTGGAAAATGTGAGTCTCTGATCCACACATTAAGCTGGACAAATTGCCAGAAGAAAGAGCTGGTAAGTATGAGTGATCTACTTTGTTGTGCCTATAATTTTCCAATTAACAAATGTTCACATTGTGCATGTGGACCAAAAACAGAAACTCCCGCGACGCCTTGTCCTTGAAGACATGGCTGAATATGGTGATATCACAATTGTGTGTGATAAATACATAAAGGTCAAAGGGTCGTACTCAATTTCTCTTGAGGATGGCCGAGTATGCTGCGCTGGATGGAGGGAAGTGATGTCACTGAAGGGAATATGCCCGAGAGGCAATAATAAAGTGGTTATTATCTTATTCCATGTTTATGATAAATGTTTATTTTGCATGCTATAATTGTATTGATCGGAAACGTCAATACATGTGTGTTTAACAAACAAAAAGGGTTCCTAGTTATGCCTCTCTTATAGACTAGCTTGTTGATTAACAAGATGATCAAGGTTTCCTGATCATAGACATTGGATGTTGTTAATAACAAGGTCACACCATTGGTGGAATGGTGTGATGAACATTCATCCGAAGTATAGCATTACGATCAAGTCATTATGTTTATATTGCTATAACATCATTCGAAGTAACCTTTATCCTTAGACCATGAGATCATGTTAATTGCTAACACCGGAAGAGTATCTTGATAACATCAAATATCACACCGTAACAGGGTGACAATAAAGATGGGTTCAGTGCTACGAAGGTGTTATGTTGAGGCTCATGGATCAAGAGTGGAATTTGTCAATCCCGATGACGGATAGATATACTCTGGGCCCTCTCGGTGATATCACATTGAAATAGCTTGCAAGCAAGTGATGTGATCACTAGAATGTTATATCACGGGAACGAGAAAAGAGTGCATGTCGGTAACGAGATTAAACTAGGTATGGAGATACCGATGATCGAATATCGGACATGTAATATATTGCGAGACAAAGGGATTTAGTTACTAGCGTTAAAGGTTCTCACGATCACAGAAGTCATCGTTGAATGTGTAGGAGTCGGTATGGATCTCCAGGTCTCGCTTCTGATTATTGATCTGAGAGGGGTCTCGATCATGTCTGCATTATTCGCGAACCGTAGGGTGACACACTTAAGGGATACCGACACCATTTGGAGCAAATATGTTTCAGATAAAGATTTAAGAAAGCTCTGGAATTATTGCAATAGACACCGAAACTGTTTCGTGTGAAATTGCTGAAATTGGTTCTGCATGTAATATTGAAATGTTGCAAGGGGTTTTATGTGAATGTTTGTTAATTAAAGTAATTAACAAAATTCTGAATAAAAATAATAAAAGAGTTTTATTAAATGAGAGAGCATTAAATTTGGAGAAACTTAATGCATTTAAAGTGGAGACTTTAAAAGAGAATGTGAAGGGGCATTTTAATGTGGAGGGGTTACCACCACATGAATGGAGGAGGTGAAGGGTCACCTCCCCCATGCACCGGCCATGAAGGAGGGGTACCCTCCCCTCCTCCTATAAAAGGCCCCCCTCTCCTCACTTCTCACACACACTTCCTTGTGAAGGATCTCTCTCCCCCTCTAGTATTATTCCCTCATGGTCTTGGATTAGGGAGATACATGTTCCCGGTGGCTTTATCTGGAAAGGAGTTGCTGCTTCCGCTGCTTTGCTGGAGCGAGGGACGGAGGTTGTCGGGGTACCGGACGTGTGTGCGATCACGAATGCACCGCTGCTTTGCGGTGCTGGACTTGGTGCTGCTGGAGCTGGATCTGATGGACGTGCTGGAGCCGGACCTACTGGACTTCCTCACGATCTTGAGATCGGCAAGTGTACGACTACATCAACCATGAGTTCCTACTCGTTAACAAAACTCGTTGTCTTCGAGGGTAAGTTCTCTATGGATGTATGTCCACCCGTTGCTCTGTATCTAGTAGATAGATCTTGGCGTATAGTTCTCATCGTAGGAAATTTTTTGTTTTCTATGCTGCGGACCCAACAGGCACAGGAGTAGGATTTTTGGCGAATTGGAGACAAGATGTTTTTCATGCTGTACGTGGGACGTAAGGGGGCTTTCCTATTTGCCTTCTATGTTCAAAATGTGGAACTTTAGTAGCCTTGATCATTTTCACTATGATGGTCATGGGTCATTTGTCGACCTAATGATATGAGATGTTAAGACAATATTTTACGGTCCTTTCATTATGTGGCATTAGTATGTCTGAAGACATGGTTAAGTGTAATGGTACTATTAAATTTTTTATGAGATGAAATATATTATGCCTGTTGTTGCTGCCAATTATAGTGACATCATGTTAATTGAGTTCATTTCATCGGTATCTATGAATATTTTATGAGCTACAAATTTTATGCATGCACAACTTACTAGACGGACATGTCTGTCGCGTAGGTTGTGTCACGTAAAGAAGTATCTATCTCCAGTAAATCTATTTTGCTGCTCGAAGTAAGTATGACAAAAACAAGCAAAAACATCTAGGTACGACCATATATATCATTGTAATTAATAATTTTGTGTATAACATGGTTACTGGGAATTGAATGCAACAGTCTCCATAACTAGTATCAAACAGTACAACTGCGTGCTAGTATTTTAGTAACGCATTTTCACAAGGTACTAGTCAATATCACTATCAACATCTGAAATGCTCCTCCCAAATTCATCGACAACCGGTTCCAAGTCTTCTTGTTCTTCGTCGCTCAGGTTCATATCATTGTTTACACCATTTTTCCCTGCTAGTTGTCTAACAGTCTGAGAGTCAACAAATATCACATCATCAGAGCGATTAGCCATGTCGTCTTCATGATCATCAACATATTCATCTTCCTCGTCCTCAATTTGGTGAACAATGGGATCTTCCGAGCCTAGGTCTTCCTGGTATGCACCTGCATTGCCTTCATCATATTTTTCTGGAACATCGTATACATTCATGTGCTTGAAAGTTTGCACCACCTTCCAAGGATCACCAAATTTTGTGTCTTCCAAGTAAAAACAAGTTTCTGCTTGGTGAGCTAATATGAAAGGGGCGTTCTTGTACCACAATACAGACATATTGATGCTTTTAAAGTATCCATCATCCTTCATCTCCGTGGTTTTCCTACTTCCAAGATCAAACCAATCACAGCGGAACAAGAACACAGATCTGTCGCCGTGCTTGTTTCTCGGGTACTGTAACTCAAGAACCTCCTTCAACACACCGTAGTATTCTTGATCTTGTTCGTCAGAAACAGATCCCCTTGTCATTATGCCTGAGTTTTGAGTCCTCATGTTCTTCTCACGCTCGACGGAACGGAACCTAGCGCCATTTACATTGCACATAGGGTGTACAACTACACGAGCATCTGGACCAAGTGCTAGTGATTTTAAATCTTCTGGAGCATTGTCCAAATTACTAACATGTTTTTTAAACCATACAGGGAATTCTTTCTCTAGTTCCGCCTCAATGTTGTTCACACCCCTATTCTGTAGTTGTTGTCGGAAATTCCTAAAAATCAAAAACAAATTAGTAATGGTACTACTATAACACAAAATATTACTAAATTTTTTGAATGATTAATAAAAAGGTAAATAGACCTACCGAATATAATTTTGTGCCTCATCACAGTTCTGAAGTACATACCAAACCATACTGTCAAATTCTTTGGGAAAATACTTCAACTTGGATAGTCCTAAACCTCTGGCTCCATCTGAAAAAATATCAAACTCTAGTGGATCAACTCTTTGTTTCTTATCTTGGTTCCTCTCAGGCTTGTTATGTCTGGTTTCTATGACATCGCCCAAAAATTTAGAGCAATGATGCAAGCACTCATCCACGATATATCCCTCAACAATTGAACCTTCAGGCCTTGATTTGCTACACAGAGTTGATTTCAGGTACCCGAGCCTTCTTTCAACTGGATACATCCAACCATATTGAACAGGCCCCCTCTGAAGTGCCTCATCAGGTAGATGAATAGCCAGGTGCACCATTACATCAAAGAATGATGGGGGAAATAGCAGCTCAAGCTTGCAAAGAATTATGACAATTTCAACCTTCATTCGATGTAGCACAGATGCTCTTAGAGTTTTGGCACACAACTCCCTGAAAAAGTTTCCCAGTTTAGCAATTTTCTCATACATCGCCTTTGATGCAATCCCTCTCAGACTAGCTGGCAACACACGCTGAATAAGTATGTGGCAGTCATGCGTCTTCAAACCATGCACTTTACCCTGGGATGTCCACACATCTTGCTAAGTTTCCAGAAAAACCATCTGTGAACCTAGTGTTGGCCAAATACTTGCACAATTTTTGTTTGCCTTCCTTTTGAAGCGTCCACGGTGCTTTCTCCTTTGAAAAACCCTTGGCCTCAGGTTTCATCCAGAACTTCTTCCTGACATTAAATTTCTCAAATCCATTCTACCACCAACAGTGTCCTTGTTCTTTCCATCAAGCTCAAGAAGGGTACCAAGGATATTGTCCAATATGTTCTTCTCAATGTGCATCACATCTAGGTTGTGAACAAACTTCAATCTTGACCAGTATGGCAGATCATATAAGCTGATCTTGAGGTGCCAGGTTGGCTCACCAGTCATGCCATGCTTTCTCTTCCTAGTTGATGGATTTTCCTTGGCCTGTAATCCTGAACTCTCTGTACCCTCTCCTCTCTTTCTGCAAGTGTGAAACTTGTTGGTGCATCCTTAGGTTCAGGTTTTCCATTGAAGGCTCTGCTACTCCTCCACTTGTGATCGTGAGGCAGAAATCGACGATGACCAATATAACCAATTTTATTATGCAAAGACACGTAGCAAGGATCCTTATCGCAGTGCGCACATGCGAAAAACCCTCTTGTGCTACGGCCAGACATCGTGGCATATCCAGGATAGTCATGAATCGACCAAAGAAACGCAGCATGCAACGGAAACTCTCTACCTGTGCACGCATCATATGTGCCCACGCCACTCCATAGCTTCATCATATCTTTTATCAATGGCTGCATAAATACATGAAAATCCTTTCCTGGTGAATTTTTTCCAGGGATTAGCAATGACATCATGAAGTTGGATTGATCCACGCACATCCACGGTGGGAAGTTGTATGGAATGACAAAAACTGGCCACATACTATATGAACTACTCATGTTTCCGTATGGGTTGAATCCATCTGTCGCAATACCAAGCCTTATGTTACGGGCATCTGAAGCAAACCATCCAAACTCCTTGTCAAAGTGCTTCCATGCTTCACCATCAGCTGGGTGCCTCAAAATACCCGGTTGTGCAACCCTCTTCTCCTTGTGCCACTTGGTGTTCATTGACGCTTCCTTGGAAACAAAAAATCTCTGTAACCTTGGAATTATAGGAAAGTATCGAAGCACCTTGTGGTGAATCTTTCTCTTTGCTTCCGGGTCTTTCCACCTTGAAAATCCACACTCGGGACAATGTGTTTTTTTGGCATGGTCTCCCCAAAACAGAGCACAGTCATACTTGCAAACATGAACTGTGTCATAACCAAGCCCAACCTCAGAAAGAACACTCTTAGCTTCAGCATAGGACTTGGGAAAATTCACTTTTGGCAAATCAGCACATAAGAACACTCTTCGATGTGGTTCGCATAGAAATTAGTGTCACTTGGGCCTCTGTCACCAGAATCATGCAGCTCATCTAACATCTTGTCAACATGATCATTATGATTCTCATTTCCATCATCATAATCATCATCGTCATCGCTTTGATACAAACTATGATCATAGTTTTCATCAGGACCATCATCTTCTCCATGACAACTCCACTTTGTGTACGAAACGGCCATACCATTGACGTGTAAGTGATACTAAACAGTGTCCTGAGTCTGCTGCGTAATATTAAGGCATTTTTGGCATGGGCACAATATTGATGCACCTTCGTTGCAGTTTGCGCGCGCAAACTCCATAAACTCGCGGACACCTTGTATGTAAAAAAGGGTGAACTTGCGCCCATGAGTAATCCACTGTCGATCCATCGCCTACAAAAATATATATAATGTGTTCCACTCGAGTCATGATGCCATTCAATTTGTACTAATCGATGTGAAAATTGTTTACCAAAGTCCAAATAAATCACAATGTGTAACATAAACACCAATCCAAATCAATTTCATAACAGATCTCAAAGGAACTCACATGTGCTTCCTATCGCCGTGCGCCGGCCTGCCGCGAAGCCTCGCCAGCTAGGATCGTGATCGATCGTCGTGATCGCGTAGGCGCAAGTCGCCGGGACTTGTAGATGAAGGGCCAGCGAATGTCGTGATCGCCTGGAAAAGGGATACCCTTGACGGCGCTCGTTCGCAAGAACAGAGAAGAAAACTGTTTGGAAGATCGCACAAGTCCTAACTATAACGATCCGTGTTTGTACATGCCACGTACTGCACATAGAGTTTACAAAATGGTAAGCCAATCAAACAATTCAAAAACCGAACGGTAGCCCAGCGGTAACGAAATGTTTTACTTTGTACTAGGTCCTCGGTTCGAAACCCATCTTTGCCCTTTTATCGTTTTTAACACAATTGCTAACTCGTTGGTCTCACGAACAATCGGTGACGGCTTAATCTACGACGCTCTAAAATCCGTCGTGCGGATAATCGGCGACGGTTTGCTGTGACGCGAAACGCGACCGTCATGCATTATCAAGCATACGTGACGCCCAAAACTAATCCGTCACCTATGGTTACTTTCGGTGACGGATCTGAATTTTGTCACCAGGCAATTCGTCACCGATTATAGGATCTGTTGTAGTGAGCACACCTCAAAGTTCATCTTTCCCATCTAGATAACCCCACACTGTCACCTTGAGTACTAGATGATTCTAACAAACACCACAATTTCATAGAGACATCCAACTCCAAATATAACTCATAACAAGTATTTGTAATCTCTAGCCTAAGTGCCACCATGGTGTGCACACTGTCAACTTCACACACATGGGGAGAGCAGAGATTTATTAAAGCACTTGAGTATCAAGGTGGATCTACAGATTATAAGCTCATGATGTCAATAAGATCATGCATAGAGAGAGAGAGAGATGAACACATAGCTACCGGTAGAACCCTTAGCCTCGAGAGAGAGAACTACTCCCTCCTTATCATGGGAATCAGCAATGGTGATGGAGATGGTGGTGGAGATCGATGGAGATGGCTCCGGGGGCACTTCCCCATCCCGACAGGGTGCCGGAACAGAGACTTTCTGTCCCCCAAATCTCCCCTTCTATGGTGGCGGCGCTGCAGAACTTTTCGTGGCTAGAGGCTTGACTATTTAGGGTTTTCGCATCGGGAGGAATATATAGGCGAAAGGGCAAGGTCGGTGGAGGCCGCAGGGGCCCACACCACCTGGTGGCACGGCCAGGGCTAGCCCGCGCCACCACATGGTGTGGCCAGGCCCTGGCCCTCCTCCATCTCGTATTCTGGCTCTGTGAGTGTTCCGGTAAAATATCAACTTTGGCTTTTGTCCCGTCCAATTCTGAGAATATTCATTTTCTGACTTTCTGGAACCAAAACAACAGAAAATAGGCAACTGGCACTGTGGCATCTTGTTGATAGGTTAGTCCAAGAAATCATATGAAAAGTACTCCAAAGTGTGGACAAAACACAAGAAAGTAGATAAAACCAAGCATGGAACATCAAAAATTATAGATACATTTGCAATGTATCAGTCACATACCGGAGAACAAATGCTCCAAATTTTAGCAGCAAAGATGGGTTGTGCAAGGAGATCGAAAAATCGAGGGCAAGAGCAGCAAGAACGCGATTTTGAACCATGAACTAGTGTTTTCTCGGGAGAGAGAAGAAAGTGGCAAGTGAGAGAGTGAGTGGAGGGCTAGGGTGGCCCACACCATGGCCAGGCGCGCCCCTGGGCTAGCCGCGCCACCAGGTGGTGTGCCTGCCTAGTGGTCCCCCTAGTACCTTCCAGGCACTCCTCTGCACCTTTTTCACGTAAAAATTTAATATGAATTTTCTGGAATTTTTCAAGACACTATTTTTGGGCAATTTTTAGGCATAGATGAATGATTTTCTGATAGAAAAAAGTTTTTGGAATGATGCAAAGACAAAACAAGGCTAGGACTTCAGAAGTTCTAAGACACTCTAACATGCAAGCAACTAACAACACAAAAACAAAAATAAAGTGGATAGAATAGAAGTAAACGAAGATAATCATGGTGAAAACATTGTTTTGTTCAATGAAATCCTTTTGTTAACAAGGTTGATCAGGTCTTGTTACCAAAACAATTTTATATGAAACAAAACTTTGTATTCCACTAATGATTATGTTACTTCAACTTTGATAGCAATGGTCCCAATAATAATAGTTTCAAATTTTTCTCTTGGTATGGGACAATATATCTCTCCAACTTGAATGCCCTCAACATGTTCGATTGAATTTAAACCATAAGTCCTATCAATCTTCTTGGGGAAATAGACAGTATGCTCCTTGTCATTAACATTAAAGGTCACCTTTCCTTGATTACAATTAATAACAGCTCCTGCAGTATTAAGAAAGGGTCTCCCAAGAATAATAGACATATTATCATCTTCAGGCATTTCAAGCACAACAAAATCAGTTAATATCAAGCAATTATGAGCCACTTTAATAGGTACGTCCTCACATATACCCACAGGAATAGTGGTAGATTTATCAGCCATTTGCAAAGATATATCAGTTGGTATTAGTTTTTCTAGTTGAAGTCTCTTATAGAGATAAAAAGGCATAACACTAACTCCTGCTCCCAAATCACACAAAGCAGTTCTAAAATAACTATTCTTAATATAGCAAGGAATAGTTGGAATCCCTAGGTCTTCAAGTTTCTTTGGAACCTTACCATTAAACGAATAATTAGTCAGCAAAGTAGAAATTTCTTCATTAGGGATCTTCCTTTTATTCGAGATAATATCCTTCATATACTTTGAATAGGGAGGCATTTTAATAGCATCAGTCAAAGGAATTTGTAGGAATAAAGATTTCATCCACTCACAAAACTTATTATAGTGTTCATCTTTCTTTGACTTGTTTTTCTTATCAGGGAAAGGCATAGGTTTTTGGACCCAAGGCTCTCTTTCACTACCATGTTTCTTAGCAACAAAATCTTCTTTAGTGTATTTAGTATTCTTAGTGTGCTTTTCAGGTTCTTCTTCAACTCTTTCTTTATCAGGAACATCATTTTCTTCATTACCACTTTCAGTTTTAGTATCAGAGACAGATATACTATTAGGATCTTTAGCAGGTTCAGAGGGTTCTACAATAGTTTTATGTTTCTTTTTTATTTTCTTACGAGTAGTACCACTATTTTCAGCTTGTTGAGAATCCTTCTCAATTCTTTTGGGATGCCCCTCAGGATATAGAGGATCCTGGGTAGCAGCACCACTTCTAGTTCTAATTTCATAAGCATGTTTTTCTTTAGCAACATTAACTAGCAAGTCTTTTTGTACTTTAAAAAGTTGATCTATTTGAGTTTGAACCATTTGAAAATGTTTAACAAGCATTTTAACATCATTAGAGGTTCTTTCCACAATATCCTTCAACTCAACAATAGCTCTAGAGTTTTCCATTAGATGGTTTTACACCCTTTTATTAAAATTATCCTGCTTAACAATAAAAATATTGAATTCTTCTAAGCATTGTTCAGGAGGTTTAGAGTAAGGGATATCACCTTCATCAAAGTGTTGGAGAGAGTGTACCTCAATAGTGGATGAATGGGGAATTGGCTTACATAATTCTTCTATAGGAGGTAAATTCTTGACATCTGGAGCTTTAATTCCCTTCTCCTTACGACATTTCTTAGCTTCCTTCATCATTTCATCATTTAGTTCAATAACCCCCCCTCTTCTTAGATGTTGGCATAGGCGCAGGAATAGTTGATTCAGGTATAGTTGTCTCAGGTATAGCTGGTTTAGGAGGAGTCCAATCTTCATAATTCTTGCTTATTTTAGCCATTAATTCCTCAGCTTCCTTGGGAGTCCTATTCCTAAAACACAATCAGCACAACTATCCAGGTATGTCCTAGATTCTTCAGTTAGTCCATTATAAAATATATCAAGAAGCTCATTCTTAGGTAAAGGGCATCTAGCTTGTGCATGAATCAAAGCACAAAACCTTGCCCATGATTCAAGCAATATATCTTTTTCTCCCTGTTTAAAATCAAAAATTTCCTGCAAAATAGCATGTCTAGCACTAGGAGGAAAATATTTCTACATGAAGGTACTAATCAAGCAATCAGGACTATCAATAGATCTAGGAGGTAAATTATTAAACCAAGTTTTAGCTTCTCCTTTTAGTGAAAAAGGGAAAATTTTAGCAACAAAGTAGGTGCGCGTCTTAATATCATCAGAAAACAGGCCACTCATGGTAGAAAGCTCAGTCATATGTGCTACCGCACTTTCATTCTTAGTCCCACAAAAAGGTTCTTTCTCAACAATAGCTATGTAAGATAGATCATGAGAGAAATCATAATCTTTATCTTTAATGTTTATGGGAGAAGCAGCAAACTTAGCATCAGGAGATAATTTGGGTCTAATAGTACGCCTCTCAAGGAGACTCTTAGCAGCACTCCTATCATGGGTGTTTTGACATTCTTTAATAAATGCATCGGTCATCTCACCATAACCGTCTTCAATATCATAGCTCTCTCTAGACTCAGGTGAACTAACAGGTGTAGTAGTGTCTTCATTAGGAGTTTCAGCATTTCCAGCTATAGTTCTAGCAATGGTAGCATCTAGGAAAGGACCTAATGAACCACTCTTATCAAGCATAGTAGAAGCAACATCATAAGTATCAGAAGTTTTAGATTCAGCAGTAGTACCAGTGTGTGTACCATGTGTATGTGGTGGTGTAAGGAGCTTACTCATAACATATGGTGAATCAAGAGCAACAGAGGTGTTCAAAACCGTACCTCTTCTTGTAGTGGATGGTAAAATAGGAACCTTGCCATCACGAGACTTACCCATGATGGATGGATGGCAGCGAACAATAATGATTCCAAGTGGACTTGATAAAAAAAGCTATGCTCCCCCACAACGGCGCCAGAAAATAGTCTTGATGACCCACAAGTATAGGGGGTGTATCGCAGTATTTTCGAGGGAACTGAAACCCAATTTATTGATTCGACACAAGGGGAGGCAAAGAATATTTATAAGCCTTAACAACTGAGTTGTCAATTCAGCTGCACCTGGAAACAATCTTGCTCACAGTAGTTTATCAGTAGCAACAGTTTTGTAGTAGGAATAGTAAAGTAATAGCAATAGCAAAAGTAAAGACAGTAGTAACAATTGCAGTAAACAGTAGGATTAAAGCGCGGTAGGCATAGGGATGGATGGACGGGCGTTGCATGGACAAGAAAATTCATATAGCAATCAGAACATAGGGCATTTGCAGATAAATAAGATAAAGCATCCAAGTACTAGATAATCATAGGCATGTGTTCCATATATAGTCATACGTGCTCGCAATGAGAACTTGCACAACATCTTTTGTCCTGTCAGCTCGTTTGCAGCGGGGCCTCAAGGGGACTACTGGCAATTAAGGTGCTCCTTTTAATAGAGCACCGGAGCAAAGCATTAACACTCCGTGAACACATGTGATCCTCACATCAAAGCCATTCCCTCCGGTTATCCCGATTTCTGTCACTTCGGGGCCTTTGGTTCCGGACAACAACGTGTGTATACAACTTGCAGGTAAGACCAAAACCAATACTATCATAATAAATCAATAACATGTTCATATCTGAAATCATGGCACTCGGGCCCTAGTGACAAGCATTAAGCATAACAAGTTGCAACAATGTCAAAAAGCACTAATAGTAGATACTAGGCACCATGCCCTAACAATCTGATGCCATTACATGAACGATCTCATCCAATCCCTACCATCCCCATAGCCTACAGTGGGGGATTACTCACTTATAGATGGGGGAAACATGGATGGTCGATGGAGAAGCGATGGTGATGATGATGGCGATGATCTCCTCCAATTCCCTGTCCCGACAGGGTGCCACAACGGAGTTTCTGGTTCCAAATCATGGAATCTGGTGGTGGCGGCGGAGCGGAACTCTTTCTGGAAAAACGTCGAACCCTCCTGAGTTTTTAGGTCAGAAGGCAACTTATAGGCGAAGAGGGAGACCGAGGGGGTGTCTGGGGCGGCCAGACCACCCCCTAGCGCAGTCAGGCTTAGCCCGCGTGGCCATGTGGTGTGGCTTGGGCCCAGCCCCACCCCGTCTCGTATTCTGGCTCCGTGAGTCTTCTGGCGAAATAGGATTTTTGGCATATTTTCCGGGATTTTTTCTAATAGTTGATTTTCTGCACAAAAACTAGACACCAAGGCAATTCTGCTGAAAACAGTGTCAGTCCATGTTATTTGCATTCAAATCACACAAGTTTAGAGGAAAAACAATAGCAAAAGTGTTTGGGAAAGTAGAAACGTTTTGGACGTATCAGCTATTAAGCCAGAGAAGAGGAGGTCATCATGGTGACACCTTCAACAAAGGAACGGCACCTGAGGGTGTCGCCGTTGCTAGCAATGGACAAGCCATGCGTGGATTTCACTGAGACCCGTCCACCTCTAGAATTTGGATGCTTTCGCGAGGCCGCAGACATGGCAGCAAAGGCTCCACAACGGAACCACCACCGTGTGCAGCGCATTGAATTAGCCCTAACTACATCCACCCACTGAAAATCCATCCTCCAAGCGAGCCCGGCCCAGACCAGATCTAAATGCAGTGGAGCGAGATCGGGCGGCAGAGCCTAGGGCTCCCCGCACCTAGCAGGGGCAGCCTCCACCGAAGCACTGCACGGCCATCAGCCGGAGACGACCGGAGTAGGGAAATCGGGATCGGAGGCAAGGACATGGACGGGATGGAGGACCTGGACCACATCAGCGCCCAATCTGATGCGTCGTTCTGGGTGGTGATGACCCACAAGTATAGGGGGTGTATCGCAATATTTTCGATAAGTAAGAGTGTTGAACCCAACGAGGAGCAGAAGGTGTTGACAAGTGGTTTGGATTAGGAATTCTCTGTAAATACTTAGCAAACAGATTTTTAGGGGTTTTTGGTAATGCAGATAAATAAAGTGCGAGTAAATAAAAAACAATAATAACTTGCAGCAAGTGGCCCAATCCTTCCTTTAGCAAAGGACAAGCTGGTTGTATTACTTAAGATGACCAAACGTTCTCGAGGACACATGGGAATATCGTCAAGTGCTTTCGCTTCATATAGTTGATTAATCTTCTTTGGTTGTATAAGTGTTGTGTGGGTGAACCTATGCTAATGTACTGACCTTCCTAGGACTAATACATACTTGTTATTATACCCCTTGCAAGCATCCACAACTACAAGAAAGTAATTAAGATAAAAACCTAACCACAACCTTAAACTTTGAGATCCTACACTCCCTTATGCAAAGGTTTCCTAACGAGGGTTCAGGTTTCTATCACTCCGGCAACCGCACGATTAGTAGCCAAATACACGATGCATTCCCCTAGGCCCATACAGGTGAAGTATCATGTATTCGATGTTCACATGACACCACTAGAAGAATAACACCACAACTTAAATATCAAACCATTGAACCTTTCTCAACACAATTCCACTACTAACGACATGACTTCTCCCATGTCCTCAAGAACTAAATGAATTACTCATGAGACATCATATGGATCAAGATCAGAGATGAAATAATGATAAGTAACAATCTGAACATGAACAATAATTCAATGGATCCACTCAATAGCATCAACTACAACAAGTAATCAACACCGGGAAAGTTTCCCCTAAGAACTATGCAAGATTCAACCCAATTGTTACAGCGGTACAGAGTGGTGGTGATGGTGCTGGTGGAGATGATGATGATGATGATGATGATCCCAATGAAGTCCAACTTGATGATGGTGTTGATGGCGACGATCTCCCCTCTCCGGGAAGGAATTTCTCCGGCAGATTTCTGCCTGCCGGAGAGCTCTTTCTCTCTCTCTGTAGTTTCCGCCCCGCAGAGGTGGTGGAACCTTTCTATGGTCGCTCCCCGAGTCTTAGGGTTTCGAGGGGATTATATATGCCAAAGGGCGATGCTGGAGGTGGGCCAGGGTGGCCACACCACCAGGTGGCGCGGCCAAGGGTGGCCCACGCTAGGGGGTGGTGTGGGCCCCCTGTGGCCCATCTCCACTTCCCCTTCTGGCCTCCTTCGTCTTCTGGAAAAATAGGAATTTCCATATATTTTCTAGGATTTTCTGATCTTTGCCAATATTGCACCTGGATAGTGCCTTTTCCATCAAAATCCTGACTTCAGTGGGTCATCCTCCAAAACTCATCATTCATGCAAAAATAGATGAAATAACATAAGTATCATCTCATAACATGAAATATATCAATGAATAACAGTAAATTATGATATAAAATAGTGATGCAAAATGGACGTATCAACTTCCCCCAAGCTTAGACCTCGCTTGTCCCCAAGCGAAAACCGAGCTCAATAAACATGACCACGGGTTTGTGGAGTGAAGTGTTGATGAAGAGAATACGGACAAGAAGCATCACATTCATTAATACACAAATCATAATAGAAAACAACTCACTATTATATAACTTAACTTGCAATGAGTAAAGGAAACACAATAAAGATACACAAAGTAAATCATAATTGGTAATGGCAAACTTCGTTCTTGGTCAGAGAACGGTTAACAAATTGCAGGAGTCAAACATAATAGGGTTTTCAATGATAGTTTTCAAAGTAATATTCACTCAGATAAGAGCAGTGTACAAAACAAGGAACATAAGAAACATGATTGAATATAGCATCATATGGATGACTGAATCACAACAACTCAAATGCTTGCTTGAGATAGAAGGAAATAGGTTTACTGACTCAACTAAAAAGTAAAAGAAAGGCCCTTCGCAGAGGGAAGCAGGGATTTCAAGTTTCATAAAGAGCTTCCAAAAATTATGGTACTTACTAGCTTTTAGCTCTCATTGCCCCTATCATAAGCATCTTGAGGTGATTAAGGTTAAAGTGACACAAATATGAGGATATGCTTGACAAGTTATAAGTTGAAAATCTCATGCCCCTTGCTTACGAGTACCGAACCTCATGCTACTCAACTTTAGTCATGAGTAAGTTCTTGTTATTGTAAGTACATGTGTATCATGGAGAATTGCCAACGGGGTACCCCTTGCCCCATGATACAGGAGCTATCCCATATCAAAATGACAAGGCAATAGACAATGAGCATCTCAACGATCTTTTTATTTGCTATTTGCATAGGATTTTATTGAGGATGCTTCACAGAATGCTCACTATGGTTATGCTGCAAGTTTCCACCATGATTAGGCATGGCTTAGGCGAGCCGCCCATGCGTTTCTCTAACACACATACAAACTCCAGGAGCTTACAAGCTCCCCTTTTATTTCACACCGAAGGGATCCATAAACAAAAGAATCATGATATCAACTGAATAATAAGTGCAATGTTGAAAGTGTTCCCCATGGTACATGGTTCTGCTAATTCTCAACTTATAAAGCGCAAGCATATAAGCAACATAGATGGACATAATGGTTCAAATTTACTAAATGCAAGAAAATAAAGTGTGCCATAAGTTTGTGAGAGCTTTAATCACTAGTTTTCACATAACAAGTTTAATTTGGAAGATAGATAAAAACATGAATTTACTTGGAATAGCAATAATGCTAATAGGTAGATATGGTGGACAGAAATGGCATAGGTTTTAGCTTAAGGATTGGATGCACGAGAAGCATTCCCTCTCAGTACAGGTTTTTGGCTAGCAAGGCTGGGTAGCAAGCATAAGAATTGAAGGAAACAAACAAACATACAAGTGATAGAAACAATCATGCAATGTTCATTGGAAGCACAAAAGATCTTAACTATAGAATACTAATCTTATGAGCCAAATAAGAAAGAACGATAGTGAAATTATATTTTTAAAAGTACTTTTCTCTTTTCCATTCAATCCTCAAATAGTGTTGCTACTGACCA
The DNA here is from genome assembly GCA_910589775.1 of Avena eriantha. Lineage (NCBI taxonomy): Eukaryota > Viridiplantae > Streptophyta > Magnoliopsida > Poales > Poaceae > Avena > Avena eriantha. The sequence continues at coordinate 398,222,211 of OU342745.1, forward strand.
GAGCCAGGTTTGCCAAAACCAAATAAATTTACTTAATGATCCCAAAGTGATACTAATGCTAACAACAAGATCAATCATATAACATAAATTGCAAACTAAAATAAGATGTGCCAAAAAGTAAATGATAGAACTTCTCATTAATATTCCATAACGGTAACTCACACCAAGGGATACAAAGATAACTAGCTAGAGGAGAGATACTTCCACAATGTAAACCATCTATATGATAACTTCTCTATTCATGATATGATTCTACTAAAAAGGTAAAAAGATAAAAGATAATGATGTGATATCGCGACACTCCCCCAAGCTTGGAACAAACCAAGGGGATGCCAAAACCTGGTGACAAATTACTCCTTCGGTGGTGGTGGTGTTCGCTCGTCACTATTCGACTTCTAAGGTAAAGGCTCCCCATCAACAAAGGACAACTTGGTTTCCAATATCCTGAAACTAGCAGCAGAACTTATGTGTTTAAACCTAGCCTCATACTCACAGTTTTGATTTTGCATGTCGTAGAGCTATGCTTGTAGTTGGTTGTTTGTTCGATGTAGTGAGATAATTTCATTCCTAAGCTTAGCAGTCTCCTTCTTGTGCTCGACGACGAGTTCTGAACTAATCTTGTGGATGATATCTACTTCGCGTTCTGCCATCTTGTTGTACCTAAAGACTTCTTGCTCCAGTGCTTCCATCATGTCCTCTAGACTACCTTCTCCTTTAGGGCCCTGGACCTCTTTTATTTGTACCTTCCCATCTTGGAGCGATAACTCCTTGGGGTGAATCTTCAACTCATACATGTACGGGTTGATGATGTCCGCGAAGGAATCCTCCTTTGGTGATCCAGAGGAAGAAATTGTGGCTCCAAAAACTAAGAATCTACCTGTCAGAAACAGATCGAAACGAAAACACGACGAGAACATGATATACAGACCTCGGGGGATCCGGGGAATTATATATTACAAAGTTTAATAACAAAAGGAAGGTATTGGGAGAAAACGGGTCGGAGACGGGCTCTGGGGTGGCCACACCCCCTGGTGGCGCGGCCAGGTGGACCCACGCCACGGGGTGGTGTGAGCCACCCAGGCTCCATTTACGTCCCTATTTTGACTCATTATCTTCCATGTTAGATAAAAACTACAAAAATATAAATTGAAAGGTTTTTCGCAGACCTTTTCTTACCAGAACTGTTACCTATTCGAAAACGGACTCTACAGGTTTCTGAATTTGGTTTTTAATAAATTCTTCCGGAATCACCACTTGAATAACATCAATATATTCATCGTAAGAATCTTCAAAAACATAATGCTTGAGTCTTTTGACCATTCACCATCTCATTACACCATTCTCTCCCACCACTTGAAAATTTCTTTCATACAAAACTTCACACAATCTTCATTAGCAATATTAGTGCATATAAGACAATAAACCTTTGGGTTCAATTTCAACTGAAGTCCATCAAAACATAAGCTATTGTAGCAACTCCTTTCGAAAGCCCAAAAGAATTCAAAAAGGAAATCGATTTAAGAGGCGAATGCAAAAATGGCAGAAATCTGTCAAAACAGACCAGCAGGTAAAGATTAATTTTTTCGAAAATCTTCTGTTCCTCAAATCAAAAAGTGCAAAACTAACAAAAGTTAAATGATAACCTGGGGCATGCACACAAAACATTACAGATCCGTACGACGTTCTGGAATCTTTCACAATTTTTATAGTGAAGCACAAAAATCTGTTTCGGGACAACAACTTCCCCAAATCTTACTTCACTCTCATTAGAGGCTGATCTTGACACAACAAATAAACAAAAAGGATAAGAAGACATTATTACATAAACAATAACTTCCAAGACTGAAATAAACTGAAAGCAAAAAAAAATATAATGGGTTGTCTTCCAAAAAGCTCTTTCTTTATAGTCATTAAGATAGGCATGATAATTTCAATGATGCTCACATAAGAATATTAATTGAAGTAAAATAGAGCATCAAGAAGCAAATATACAGAAATTTAAGTGATAGAAACAATCATGCAATCTTCATTGGAAGCACAAAAGATCTTAACTTGAGAATACTAATCTTATGAGCCAAACAAGAAAGAAAGATAATGAAATTATATTTTTAAAAGTACTTTTCTGTTTTCCATTCAATCCTCAAATAGTGTTGCTACTGACCAGAGCCAGGTTTGCCAAAACCAAATAAATTTACTTAATGATCCAAAAGTTATACCAATGCTAACAATAAGATCAATCATATAACAGAAATTGCAAACTAAAATAAGATGTGCCAAAAAGTAAATGATAGAACTTCTCATTAATATTCCATAATGGCAACTCACGCCAAGGGATACATAGATAACTAGCTAGAGGAGAGATACTACCACAATGCAGACCATCCTATATGATAACTTCTCCATTCATGATATGACTCTACTAAAAAGGTAAAAAGATAAAAGATAATGATGTGATATCGCGACACTCCCCCAAGCTTGGAACAAACCAAGGGGATGCCAAAATCTAATGACGAATTACTCCTTCGGTGGTGGTGGTGTTCTCTAGTCATTATCCGAGTTCCAAGGTAAAGGCTCCCCATCACCAAAGGACATCTTGGTTCCAATATCCTGAAACTAGCAGAACTTATGTGTTTAAACCTAGCCTCATACTCACAGTTTTGATTTTGCATGTCGTAGAGCTATGCTTGTAGTTGGTTGTTTGTTTGATGTAGTGAGAGAATTTCATCCCTAAGCTTAGCATTCTCCTTCGTGTGCTCGGCAATGAGTTCTCCACTTATCTTGTGGATGATATCTACTTCGTGTTCTGCCATCTTCTTGTACCTAAAGACTTCTTGCTCTAGTGCTTCCATCCTGTCCTCCAGACTACCTTCTCCTTTAGGGACCTGAACCTCTTTTATCTGTACCTTACCATCTTGGAGCGATAACTCCTTGGGGTGAATCTTCAACTCATACATGTATGGGTTGATGATGTCCACGAAGAAATCGTCCTTTGGTGATCCAGAGGAAGACATTGTGGCTCCAAAAACTGAGAATCTACCTATCAGAAATAGATCGAAACGAAAACACGACGAGAACATGATATATGGACCTCAGGGGATCCGGGGATTTATATATTACAAAGTTTAATAACAAAAGGAAGGTATTAGGAGAAAACGGGTCGGAGACGGGCTCCGGGGTGGCCACACCCCCTGGTGGGCCCACGCCACGGGGTGGTGTGAGCCCCCTGGGCTCCATTTACGTCCCTCTTTTGACTCATTATCTTCCATGTTAGATAAAAACTACAAAAATATAAATTGAAAGGTTTTTCGCCGACCTTTTCTTACTAGAACTGTTACCTATTCGAAAACAGACTCTACAGGTTTCTGAATTTGGTTTTTAATAAATTCTTCCGGAGTCACCACTTGAATAACATCAATATCTTCATCGTAAGAATCTTCAAAAACATAATGCTTGAGTCTTTTGACCATTCACCATCTCATTACACCATTCTCTCCTACCACTTGAAAATTTCTTTCATACAAAACTTCACACAATCTTCATTAGCAATATTATTGCATATAAGATAATAAACCTTTGGGTTCAATTTCAACTGAAGTCCATCAAAACATAAGCTATTGTAGCAACTCCTTTCGAAAGCCCAAAAGAATTTAAAAAGGAAATCGATTTAAGAGGCGAATGCAAAAATGGCAGAAATCTGTCAAAACAGACCAGCAGGTAAAGATCAATTTTTACGAAAATATTCTGTTGCTCAAATCAAAAAGTGCAAAACTAACAAAAGTTAAATGATAACCTGGGGCATGCACACAAAACATTACAGATTAGTACGATGTTCTAGGATTTTTCACGATTTTTTATAGTGAAGCACAAATATCTGTTTCGGGACAACAACTTCCCCAAATCTTACTTCTCTCATTAGAGGCTGCTCTTGACACAAAAACTAAACAAAAAGGATAAGAAGATGTTATTACAGAAACAATAACTGCCAAGACTCAAATAAACAAAAATAAACTGAAAGCAAAAAAATATAATGGGTTGCTCCCAAAAAGCTCTTTTTTATAGCCATTAAGATAGCCATGATAATTTTAATGATGCTCACATAAGAATATGAATTGAAGTAAAAGAGAGCATCAAGAAGCAAATATACACACATTTAAGTTATAGAAACAATCATGCAATCTTCATTGGAAGTACAAAAGATCTTAACTTGAGAATACTAATCTTATGAGCCAAACAAGAAAGAAAGATAATGAAATTATATTTTTAAAAGTACTTTTCTCTTGTCCATTCAATCCTCAAATAGTGTTTCTATTGACCAGAGCCAGGTTTTCCAAAACCAAATAAATTTACTTAATGATCCCAAACTGATACCAATGCTAACAACAAGATCAATCATATAACAGAAATTGCAAACTAAAATAAGATGTGCCAAAAAGTAAATGATAGAACTTCTCATTAATATTTCATAATGGCAACTCACACCAAGGGATACATAGATAACTAGCTAGAGGAGAGATACGTCCACAATGCAAACCATCCTAGATGATAACTTCTCTATTCATGATATGACTCTACTAAAAAGGTAAAAAGATAAAACATAATGATGTGATATCGCGACACTCCCACAAGCTTGGAACAAACCAAGGGGATGCAAAAACCTGATGACGAATTACTCCTTCGTTGGTGGTGGTGTTCTCTCGTCATTATCCGACTTCCAAGGTAAAGGCTCCCCATCAACAAAGGACATCTTGGTTTCCAATATCCTGAAACTAGCAGCAGAACTTATGTGTTTAAACCTAGCCTCATACTCACAGTTTTGATTTTGCATGTCATAGAGTTATGCTTGTAGTTGGTTGTTTGTTCGATGTAGTGAGAGAATTTCATCCCTAAGCTTAGCAGTCTCCTTCTTGTGCTCGGTGATGAGTTCTGAACATATCTTGTGGATGATATCTACTTCGCGTTCTGCCATCTTCTTGTACCTAAAGACTTCTTGCTCCAGTGCTTCCATCCTGTCCTCCAGACCACCTTCTCCTTTAGGGCCCTAAACCTCTTTTATCTGTACCTTCCCATCTTGGAGCGATAACTCCTTGGGGTGAATCTTCAACTCATACATGTACGGGTTGATTATGTCCGCGAAGGAATCCTCCTTTGGTGATCCAGAGGAAGACATTGTGGCTCCAAAAACTGAGAATCTACCTGTCAAAAATAGATCGAAACGAAAACACGACGAGAACATGATATATGGACCTCGGGGGATCCGGGGAATTATATATTACAAAGTTTAATAACAAAAGTAAGGTATTGGGAGAAAACGGGTCGGAGACGGGCTCCGGGGTGGCCACACCCCCTGGTGGCGCGGCCAGGTGGGCCCGCGCCACGGGGTGGTGTGAGCCCCCCGGGCTCCATTTCCGTCCCTCTTTTGACTCATTATCTTCCATGTTAGATAAAAACTACAAAAATATAAATTGAAAGGTCTTTCGCAGACCTTTTCTTACCATAACTGTTACCTATTCGAAAACGGACTCTATAGGTTTCTGAATTTGGTTTTTAATAAATTCTTCCGGAGTCACCACTTGAATAACATCAATATCTTCATCGTAAGAATCTTCAAAAACATAATGCTTGAGTCTTTTGACCATTCACCATCTCATTACACCATTCTCTCCTACCACTTGAAAATTTCTTTCATACAAAACTTCACACAATCTTCATTAGCAATATTAGTGCATATAAGATAATAAACCTTTGGGTTCAATTTCAACTGAAGTCCATCAAAACATAAGCTATTGTAGCAACTCCTTTCGAAAGCCAAAAAGAATTCAAAAAGGAAATCGATTTAAGAGGCGAATGAAAAAATGGCAGAAATCTGTCAAAACAGACCAGCAGGTAAAGATCATTTTTTACGAAAATCTTTTGTTGCTCAAATCAAAAAGTGCAAAACTAACAAAAGTTAAATAATAACCTGGGGCATGCACACAAAACATTACAGATTAGTACGATGTTCTGGGATTTTCACGATTTTTTATAGTGAAGCACAAATATCTGTTTCAGGACAACAACTTTCCCAAATCTTACTTCGCTCTCATTAGAGGCTGATCTTGACACAAAAACTAAACAAAAAGGATAAGAAGATGTTATTACAGAAACAATAACTTCCAAGACTCAAATAAAAAAATAAACTGAAAGCAAAAAAAATATAATGGGTTGTCTCCCAAAAAGCTCTTTTTTATAGCCATTAAGATAGGCATGATAATTTTAATGATGCTCACATAAGAATATGAATTGAAGTAAAAGAGAGCATCAAGAAGCAAATATACACACATTTAAGTGATAGAAACAATCATGCAATCTTCATTGGAAGCACAAAAGATCTTAACTAGAGAATACTAATCTTATGAGCCAAACAAGAAAGAAAGATAATGAAATTATATTTTGAAAAGTACTTTTCTCTTGTCAATTCAATCCTCAAATAGTGTTGCTACTGACCAGATCCAGGTTTGCCAAAACCAAATAAATTTACTTAATGATCCCAAAGTGATACCAATGCTAACAACAAAATCAATCATATAACAGAAATTGCAAACTAAAATAAGATGTGCCAAAAAGTAAATGATAGAACTTCTCATTAATATTCCATAATGGCAACTCACACCAAGGGACACATAGATAACTAGCTAGAGGAGAGATACTTCCACAATGCTGTTGGAGATATGCCCAAGAGGCAATAATAAAGTGGTTATTATTATATTTTATGTTTATGATAAATGTTTACATCCCATGCTATAATTGTATTAACCGGAAACATTAATACTTGTGTGTTTTGTAAACATAAAAGAGTCCCTAGTAAGCCTCTTGTTAAACTAGCTTGTTGATTAATGGATGATCATGGTTTCCTGATCATGGACATTGGATGTCGTTAATAACAAGATCATATCATTAAGAGAATGATGTGATGGACACACACCCATAGTAAGCGTAGCATAAGATCAAGTCATTAAGTTCGTTTGCTATAAGCTTTAAAATACATAGTAACCTAATCCTTCGACCATGAGGTTATGTTAATCACCATCACCGGATGGGTACTTTGATGACATCAAACACCGCTTCGTAACTGGGTGGTCATAAAGGTGTCATTGGGTATTCTGAAAGTATGTGTTGAAGCGCATGGACCAAGATTGGGATTTGTCCATCCATATGACGGATAGATATGCTCTGGGCCCTCTCGGTGGAATGTCATCTAGTTAGCTTGCAAGCATGTGACTGGGTCACAAGGGATGACATATCACGAAACGAGTAAAGAGTACTTGTCAGTAACGAGGTAGAACTAGGTATGGAGATGCCAACGATCAAACCTCGGATAAGTATAGTATCGCGAGACAAAGGGAATTGGTTTCGTATGTAAATGGTTCTATCGATCACGAAGTCATCGTTGAGTATGTGGGAGCCATTATGGATCTCCAGGTCCCGCTGATGGTTATTGATAGGAGATGTGTCTCTGTCATGTCTACATATTCACGAACCGTAGGGTGACACACTTAAGGTTCGAAGTTGTTTTAAGAAGATATGGAATGTGCGTTGGAGACCGAATGTTGTTCGGAGTCTCGGATTGGAACCGGGACATCACGAGGAGATCCGGAATTGTCCGGAGAATAAGATTCATATATTGGGGATCATTTTCTGAGTTAGGAAATGTTCCGGAGTATTTGTATGAGGTTTCTAGAAGGTTTCGGAATGTTCCGGAAGGTTCTGGAAGATTTCTTGGAGTTTGCTTGAAAACCAAGAAAGGATCAAGGAGTCCTTGTGGGGTAAGACAAGGATTTGTAGGGGGGGAGGACTCCCCCCCCACCACCCAATCCGCCAGCCATAGAGAGGGAGGGGAGTCCTACAAGGACTCCCCCTCCCATGGCGCCTCCCCCTTTAAATAGAGGGGTAGGGGCGCCCCTCTAGGCCCTCCTCTACTACTCCAAATCTCCGCCGCCTCTCTCCTCCTTTCTTCTACACAGGCATAGGCGAAGCCCTGCAGAATTCTCTACTCCCCCACCACCACCACGCCGTCGTGCTGCTGGGATTCCGTGGAGAAGATCTACTACCTCCGCTGCTCGCTGGAACGAGGAGAGAAGGTCTGCTTCGACTCCGCACGTGTGACCGACTGCGGAACCGCTGCCGAAACGCGGCGCCGGAAGGATCGTCCACACGATCTTGAGATCGGCAAGTGATTGACTACATCAACCATGAGATCTAATCTCGTTAACGCTTTCGGATCTACGAGGGTTAGTTCCTATCTATCTCGTTGCACATGTCTAATAGATTAGATCTTGGCTTTTATCTAGATTAGATCAGGGTTTTGTTCGTTCTTGCGGTAGAATTTGTTTTGTTTTCCATGCTACGAACCCATCAGTGGTATCAGAGCCGTATCCATGCGTAGATCTATTGCACGAGTAGAACACAATGGTTTTGTGGGCGTTGGTGCTCGTGCCGTCTTTTGCTTTGTGTACTTTGCATCTTGCGGCATGGTGGGATGAAGCGGCTCGGGCTAACCTTACATGTCATCGCACATGAGACTTGCTCCACGCTTGACGTGTAACTTGCTTTGCACAAGTGGCTTTGCGGGTGTCTGTCTCTCCCACCATAGTATAGATCCAATCTACACTTTGCACTTGATAGCACTTGTATCAACGTTGTGGTTCAGTTTCGTAGGTAAGATCCGTTATTGTTCGAAAGCCCCAAACCACGTAAAACATGCAAAGAAAATTAGAGGCGCCTAACTTGTTTTTGCAGGGGTTTTGTGATGTGATATGGCCATCATGTGATTATGATTATATTTGATGTATGCAATGATCCTTGTTGTAATATGGCAACCGGCAGGAGCTTAATGGTTGTCTTTTAATTCTGTTAAGACCTGCGTGTCTATTCATCTTGTAATAGCTTTATTCCAAGTAGTTGTAATAGTTACTAGTGATGATGGACAACCATGAAGCGGCGCCACTGACCTTGGCGCAATGCTGGTGATGATGGAGATCATGTTCGTGCTTTGGAGATGGAGATCAAAGGCGCAAGAAGAAAGGGCCATATCATATCACACTTATTATGAATTGCCTGTGATGTTAATCCTTTATGCATCTTGTATTGCTTAGATCGCGACGGTAGCATTATAAGATGATCCCTCTCACTAAATATCAAGTAATAAAGTGTTCATCCTTAGTTGGCACTGTTGCTAAGACTCGTCGTTTCGAAGCATCTCGTGATGATCGGGTGTGATAGACTCTACGTGTGCATACAACGGGTGCAAGCCAGATTTGCACATGCGGAAACTAAGGTTAACCTTGACGAGCCTAGCATGTACAGACATGGTCTCGGAACACGGAATACCGAAAGGTAAAGCATGAGTTATATGGATGATATGATGAACATGTTGATTGTTCGCCTTTAAAGCTACATCATCTCACGTGATGATCGGACTTGGTGTAGTGGATTTGGCTCGTGTAATCACTAAAACAACTCGAGGGATGTTGTTTTGAGTGGGAGTTCATTTGTAATTTGGATTAGTCGAACTCAATTTATCATAAACACAATCAAAGTGAATTTGCATAGTTTGTTGTAGTCATTGGCATTCGTTCACCACCTTACACTTAGTTATAGTTGAGACAGTGGAACTATAGAAATTCTGGATATTTACTTTACGAACTGGTATCGTATTGTTTTGAATGTCAATTTAAAGTTTATAAGTCCTATTGCAAACTTTCAGCAAACTCTATTTACTCCATGAAGTTTAATAAATAGTATTAAATCAAGAGTAACAATTCCAGTGTTAGTATCTAATGTATCATGTTTGCCTCCATGATTCTTGATACTCAAAAGATTGTTTTTAATATCAAGTTTATCTAAGAGCTGAAAGCAATGTTTCAAAAACCATCATATGTGAAAGGTATTACAATATCTAAAACAATGTGTTGGTTACAACATGATAGAGTATACGTCCTCATATTTGATGAGAATTTGTGAAGGTTGGAGACGCTAGTCGTCCTAATCCTCCAAAGGTTTTGAAAAAGAAACATTATACTCACAATTCACCTTTATAAGCTATATCAGCTTGATCATGAAAGTTGTCATGATAAGGATGAATAGAAGATGTAAGTAAAATGTTTACTACACTAAAAGATTACTAAAGAATGGAATTTTGAAAGAATGCCAAACATTTGATGAAGGTGATCCACTTCAAAGTGCAAGTACAAAGGTATTAGTATTTGACTATACACACTTTGTACTATGTGTCATTTGAATGACACCACTATTGATGTTGATAGATTCTTTTAAAATAAAAGGAATTGCTGAAAGAGAATCTATAAAATATTTGACAGAAAATAAAAGGTTGGAGATGTCCAACTTAGGCATATAGAAGATATAGATCTTATGGTTGTATTCCTTGGTTGTTAAACAATGTGGTTCTGCGGTATTGGATACCGAATTGGTTGGTATGAAGTGTCATACAGGACAACACAATTCATGAACTACAATGGCCTAAGTAACTAGCAAGAGAAAATGTGATGATGTTCATCAAAAACAAACAAAGGGTTGTTGTGTTGCTCGTTAACATCAAAGCTTGCCTTCAAGATTTGTTTCAATAATTGTTATTTTGATCAGGTATTATGACGACAAAAGGTTGTTCAAATAATTACCGTATTCCATAATAGATGGATAATATACAAGTCTGGTAGGAGAAATACGACCATAAAACTAATGCTAAAATGTCGCAAGACAAACGATTGAAAGATCACTTGCGAAGTGACATCACCGTTTAAATTATATTGAAAGGGATACATGAAGAAACTCCATGTTGATGGATTTTTGGAGTCTTTGATTTGGATCAAATGACGCTTATGATACTTTCCTGGAGATAATTAAAACTCCGTTCGTAGGCCAAAGGAGGAACAGACGACTAACTGATTGGAATTTGTACATATTGATGTATATAGTCCATTATGTGTGGTCGTGGGCGATGGATTTCAACTTCATATGCTTTCTCCGAAGATTTGAGTGAGTATATGTATATACTTACTCAATAAGGAAGAAGTATGAAACATTTGAAAAATGTTCAAAGACTTTCAAGATGAAGTGGAAAATCATTGTAACAAGAAAATAAAAGAGTTTATGATTGGATCATAAAGAAAGATGTTTGAGTTACAAGTTTAGCAAAACACCTAAGATTTGAGGAATCGTTCCAAGGATTTGCATTTCCCCAAAACACCATAGGAGTATGGAGTTTTCGAGATATGTAATGAAACCTTGTTTTACATGGTAAGATCAAAGGTGTCATTTATAAAACTGCCATTATATTTTAAAGATTAAAGCTTTAGTGACTACCGCTTTTACACTGAAAAGAGCTCCATCGTGATCCGTTGAAATGACACCATATAAGTCATGGTTTGGGATAAAACCCAGGTTGTCCTTTCTTAAATTTTGGTATGCTATGCATAAGTAAATTGTTTACAACCAAAGTCGGATAAGCACGTCTTTGTAGGTTATTCCAAATAATTTGTTGGGAATTTCTCAATAACGCTGAGGACAAAAGAGTTTGTCGCTTGGAACGTCAAGTTTCTTGAGAAGGAATTTTTCGTGAAAAGTTAAGTGGGAGAACAATAGAACTTTGATAAGGTTGTTGAACCTTAGCTATATGTGCTAAGTAGCGCAGCGCCGAAAAGTGTCCCGGTGGCGGCCACAATGCTCATGGCTCTCGTGATTACAAAAGGTGTGATCTCGGAGATACTTCCACAATGTTGTTGGAGATATGCCCAAGAGGCAATAATAAAGTGGTTATTATTATATCTTTATGTTTATGATAAATGTTTACATCCCATGCTATAATTGTATTAACCGGAAACATTAATACTTGTGTGTTTTGTAAACATAAAAGAGTCCCTAGTAAGCCTCTTGTTAAACTAGCTTGTTGATTAATGGATGATCATGGTTTCCTGATCATGGACATTGGATGTCGTTAATAACAAGATCATATCATTAAGAGAATGATGTGATGGACACACACCCGTAGTAAGCATAGCATAAGATCAAGCCATTAAGTTCGTTTGCTATAAGCTTTAAAATACATAGTAACCTAATCCTTCGACCATGAGGTTATGTTAATCACCATCACCGGATGGGTACTTTGATGACATCAAACACCGCTTCGTAACTGGGTGGTCATAAAGGTGTCATTGGGTATTCTGAAAGTATGTGTTGAAGCGCATGGACCAAGATTGGGATTTGTCCATCCATATGACGGATAGATATGCTCTGGGCCCTCTCGGTGGAATGTCATCTAGTTAGCTTGCAAGCATGTGACTGGGTCACAAGGGATGACATATCACGGAACGAGTAAAGAGTACTTGTCAGTAACGAGGTAGAACTAGGTATGGAGATGCCGACGATCAAACCTCGGATAAGTATAGTATCACGAGATAAAGGGAATTGGTTTCGTATGTAAATGGTTCTATCGATCACGAAGTCATCGTTGAGTATGTGGGAGCCATTATGGATCTCCAGGTCCCGCTGATGGTTATTGATAGGAGATGTGTCTCTGTCATGTCTACATATTCACGAACCGTAGGGTGACACACTTAAGGTTCGAAGTTGTTTTAAGTAGATATGGAATGTGCGTTGGAGACCGAATGTTGTTCGGAGTCTCGGATTGGATCCGGGACATCACGAGGAGATCCGGAAATGTCCGAAGAATAAGATTCATATATTGGGGATCATTTTCTGAGTTAGGAAATGTTCCGGAGTATTTGTATGAGGTTTCTAGAAGGTTTCGGAATGTTCCGGAAGGTTCTGGAAGATTTCTTGGAGTTTGCTTGAAAACCAAGAAAGGATCAAGGAGTCCTTGTGGGGTAAGACAAGGATTCGTGGGGGGGGGGGAGGACTCCTCCCCCCACCTCCCAATCCACCGGCCATAGAGAGGGAGGGGAGTCCTACAAGGACTCCCCCTCCCATGGCGCCTCCCCCCTTTAAATAGAGGGGTAGGGGCGCCCCCTCCAGGCCCTCCTCTACTACTCCAAATCTCCGCCGCCTCTCTCCTCCTCCTTTCTTCTGCACAGGCATAGGCGAAGCCCTGCAGAATTTTCTACTCCACCACCACCACCACGCCGTCGTGCTGCTGGGATTCCGTGGAGAAGATCTACTACCTCCGCTGCTCGCTGGAACGAGGAGAGGAAGGTCTGCTTCGACTCCGCACGTGTGACCGACTGTGGAAGCGCTGCCGGAACGCGGCGCCGGAAGGATCGTCCACACGATCTTGAGATCGGCAAGTGATCGACTACATCAACCATGAGATCTAATCTCGTTAACGCTTTCGGATCTACGAGGGTTAGTTCCTATCTATCTCGTTGCACATGTCTAATAGATTAGATCTTGGCTTTTATCTAGATTAGATCTGGGTTTTGTTCGTTCTTGCGGTAGAATTTTTTTTGTTTTCCATGCTACGAACCCATCAAATGCAAACCATCCTATATGATAACTTCTCTATTCATGATATGACTCTACTAAAAAGGTAAAAAGATAAAAGATAATGATGTAATATCACGACACTCCCCCAAGCTTGGAACAAACCAAGGGGATGCAAAAACCTGATGACGAATTACTTCTTTGTTGTTGGTGGTGTTCTCTCGTCATTATCCGACTTCCAAGGTAAAGGCTCCCCATCAACAAAGGACATCTTGGTTTCCAATATCCTGAAACTAGCAGAACTTATGTGTTTAAACCTAGCCTCGTACTCACAGTTTTGATTTTGCATGTCATAGAGCTATGCTTGTAGTTGGTTGTTTGTTCGATGTAGTGAGAGAATTTCATCCCTAAGCTTAGCAGTCTCCTTCTTGTGCTCGGTGATGAGTTCTGAACATATCTTGTGGATGATATCTACTTCGCGTTCTGCCATCTTCTTGTACCTAAAGACTTCTTGCTCCAGTGCTTCCATCCTGTCCTCCAGACCACCTTCTCCTTTAGGGCCCTGAACCTCTTTTATCTGTACCTTCCCATCTTGGAGCGATAACTCCTTGGGGTGAATCTTTAACTCATACATGTACGGGTTGATTATGTCTGCGAAGGAATCCTCCTTTGGTGATCCAGAGGAAGACATTGTGGCTCCAAAAACTGAGAATCTACCTGTCAGAAACAGATCGAAACGAAAACACGACGAGAACATGATATACGTACCTCGGGGGATCCGGGGAATTATATATTCCAAAGTTTAATAACAAAAGGAAGGTATTGAGAGAAAACAGGTCGGAGACGGGCTCTGGTGTGGCCACACCCCCTGGTGGCGCGGCCAGGTGGGCCCGCGCCACGGGGTGGTGTGAGCCTCCCGGGCTCCATTTCCATCCCTCTTTTGACTCATTATCTTCCATGTTAGATAAAAACTACAAAAATATAAATTGAAAGGTTTTTCGGAGACCTTTTCTTACCAGAACTGTTACCTATTCGAAAATGGACTCTGCAGGTTTCTGAATTTGGTTTTTAATAAATTCTTTCGGAGTCACCACTCGAATAACTTCAATATCTTCATCATAAGAATATTCAAAAACATAATGATTGAGTCTTTTGACCATTCACCATCTCATTACACCATTCTCTCCTACCACTTGAAAATTTCTTTCATACAAAACTTCTCACAATCTTCATTAGTAATATTAGTGCATATAAGATAATAAACCTTTGGGTTCAATTTCAACTGAAGTCCATCAAAACTTAAGCTATTGTAGCAACTCCTTTCGAAAGCCCAAAAGAATTCAAAAAGTAAATCGATTTAAGAGGCGAATGCAAAAATGGCAGAAATCTGTCAAAACAGACCAGCAGGTAAAGATCAATATTTTTCGAAAATCTTCTGTTGCTCAAATCAAAAAGTGCAAAACTAACAAAAGTTAAATGATAACCTGGGGCATGAACACAAAACATTACAGATCAGTACGACGTTCTGGGATTTTTCACGATTTTTATAGTGAAGCACAAAAATCTGTTTCGGGACAATAACTTCCCCAAATCTTACTGCGCTCTCATTAGAGGCTGATCTTGGCGCAAAAACTAAACAAAAAGGATAAGAAGAGGTTATTACAGAAACAATAACTTCCAAGACTCAAATAAACAAAAATAAATTGAAAGTAAAAAAAATATATAATGGGTTGTCTCTGAAAAAGCTCTTTATTTGTAGCCATTAAGATAGGCATAATAATTTCATGATGCTCACATAAGAATATGAACTGAAGTAAAAGAGAGTATCAAGAAGCAAATATACACACATTTCAATCTAACCCACTTCCTATACAAGGGAATTTTGTAAGAAAATAAATTATTGAAACCAGAGGCTACTAGCATAGAAAGGCAAACAATTGCAACATAAAGACTTTCAGCATATAGCTAGGAAACTTAATATTATTGAGATACATAAAAACATTTTCCCTCTCTCATAATAACTTTCTGCATCATGAATAATTTTAACGATATAACCATCACATGAACCATAGTAGCAATGATTACTTATTCTGACAGAAAATACGGGGATACTAGCTTTCCTGGTACTACTAGGATGTGAAATAATATTAGAAGTATCCTTACAAAAGATAATGTGTCCATCTTCTACATTTTTAGTGACAAAGTCTTTCGCATTTGCTACTGCAGATTCAACATTTATTTGTTTATCAGGTTCCACAACTTTCTTTGTACTTTTATTAACCATACTAGCTATCATAGAATGTTCCTTTACCTTAATAGGGAAATGTATTCTCTCGATATAAGGTTCAGGTAAAATATAATCAATAGTATAAACTTCAGTGTTTCTAGCAGGAACACAATCAACAATATCTTTATATGTCTCATGATACTCGCTCCATTTCTTTTTAGGGATTTCAATATAAGAGACAAAAGCCTTAAAACAATTTGCAATACTTTGAGAATTAAGACCATAAGCAACACTAATATTATGAAAATCATCAATACCCATAAAAGATTTAATGTATTTATAATCATAATTTATATCTGACTTTCTTCCTTTATCATTCTCCCATGCTTCAGCATTGTCTTGAATATGGTCTAGATGATCCCATTTAGCTTCTTCTTTCATACGTGTAAATGATCCAGTACATGAAGCATCCAATAAATTCTTATCATAAAGAGAAAGCATTGCATAAAATTTATTGATAATAATATTATTAGGGAGCTCATGAATAGGACATTTGAGTATTAGTAATTTCAATCTCCTCCAAGCTTGGACGATACTCTCTCCATCTTAAGGCCAAAAATTATATATCCGATCTTTATGAATCTCAATAGAAAAATAAAATTTGGAATAAAAGAAAGATACAATTTCCTCTCGTTCAAGAGATTGGCCATTCTTCAGCAGATTATACCATTCCTTGGCTCTGACTTTCAACAATAACGAGAGTAACTTTTTTTAACTTGATCTTCAATTCCTTTCAACAATAACGCATGTCTGAAAGCCGAATTGAACAGATTCGGTGTCCGATCTGGGTACCCTTGTATAGCCATTTCCACCAGACCATCCCCGAATTCTAATTCTAAAATTCTAAAAGAGAAAAACAGACGACCGCCGCCTATCCGTCCTCCCACCACCGCCCTGCCTCCAGCCTCCTATAGCTGGCTCCTCTCCTAGGTTAGCCGCTGCGATGTCGCCGTCCGCTTTTCCCCCAACGCCATCTTCCCGATTCTCCTTCGACCCGACGTCCCCCGCTCCGCTTCTCCCCCGAGGCCCTGACCCACGGGGCGACGGCGATGTCGCCATCCCCGGGACGGCATGGAGCCTGGAGGCGGCTTCCCAGGTGCGCGGTAGGCCCTGCCTTGAGGCGCCGCGCCAGTCAGGGCGCGAGCGCGAGGAGGTACGTGCCGTCAAGCTTCCGGCCTCGATGCACTCGACAATGACGCTGGTCGTGGAAACCATGGATCTGAGGCAACCCTATTCCCCCTCCGCAGCCGCAGGGTCTTCGTCCCCGACGAAGGGAAGCCCGGGCCAGCAGTGTACACGAAACGGTGAGCGGCACGCGCACTCGCCCTTGCCCTACATTTTTTTAATTCCCCAATTCCAGAATTTTATATTCCCTTGTTAGGAATTTTCTGCTTGAATGTATGCTTGTGAACCTAGGTTATCGATTACCCAGAGTCTAGGAGATTGATGAAAATTTTGTTGCATGCCATCTGTTTGTGATAATGCATGTGCTAATTTCCTCTGTAAAACAATGGACTTGTAGTACAATTATTCAGATAGAGCTGTATGGATAGAGTTCTGTGCGTAATCTCAACTTGTTCCCGTTATTATTCTTACCCATTGTATTGCTGGTACCTTGCTTCCACTGAGTGAATCCTCATACAGGCCCAAGACTCGCCTCATCTCAAGGCTCGTGGACGACTGAGCTGAGATTGACCTCTCCAAACCAAGACTCCAGTGACTCGGGGCGCAGACGTACAGCAGTCCTACATCCACTCTGGAACTGTCGAGCTGGGTGACACCAGAAGCACAAATTCAGCATGATGACCAAGACGCTGAACAAGTCGCAGCCTGAAGATTAAAAAAGAGGTGACGGGAGTCAGGGTGTTTGTGTGTAATGCCTGGTACTCAGTCTTTGTAGCTTCTAGTTGTAGTTGCATTAAGACTTTCACTCGGCCTGCATTCCCTCCCCCCACCCCCACCCCAGTTTCGAAAACCCTGCAACTCCTTTTGGAGTCTGGACATTGTTATTCTGCCATGTTGGCTTCTTCGATGGAGCCGGAAGGAGCCCTCCTGATTTTCTAAAAAATCCACATATAGAAATAACACATAGGTAGGATATTGTTTTTTGCTCACACTATCTGCTCAACCAAGAGATTGATTAAACGTGTGACTCAACCAGCAGATTTGAGCATTGCTTACTTGTTAGCTAGATTAATCGTTTTATGAGCAGAGTTGAATTGACCTTATAGCCTTACTCGGTTATTTGATATAATTTTACTTGCAATTGTGCTACTCAAATGCAGCTAACTGCAGCTGGGTTAAACAACTGGAATTTAACATTAAATACATTTCTATATATGTACTGTGGAGGCTGTGCCGATGCTAAAATGACATCTATTTCAAAAATAGTGTGTTTTTTCTGCTTTTGGCAATGAGTATTAGCAGTTAACAGTCAAAACTGTCATCAGTGCAATGCCATCCTGTTATATTTTGACCAAAAATAAGGTCCATGCTACCTTTTGACCAAAAATAGGTTCCCAGCTGTCAATACTGCTAGTTACAGTTTTCCATTTTTATTTTGATGTAATTGATATTGGTCCTTCTACACCATACTGATTCTGGACTCATCACGATGACAACACTGTCGGGGTAACATGTCACCAACTGAGAAGGCAATCCTTTCTTGGGTGTTGAGGTAAGACTCCTCAAGTGTGAACTTACTTCCACTTTTGGTGGCTATATTCTTGCTCCTCCAGCTGATGCCTCCTGGGGCTTGGCTCTGATATCGTTTCATGGGACTCAAAGATGATGCTGTGCTTAAACATTCTAATTGGGTGTGCTACGCATATCCTGGTATATCAGATTGTTTGTGTTTTTTCAATCATCCTCCTTGCCTATTATCCGTGGGTCCATAACCTGTTGCTGTGCTTTTAGGACAGTAGTTCCGAATAATGACCACTGGATTGACAAAATTCTTTGCTCAACACCTAAGCTTGGGTTCTAAAATATTTTAAGAATAATTTTGAGTTTATATTGTGTGCTAATATTCTGCCATCCCTTGCAAGTATTTTGCTGTGTGAAAGAGGCTCTTGCTGTTATTTCAGGGTCCAATTTAACCTGCAAACAACACTAGTCTGGAATACAAATAGGTCACACGTGTTTGTCCTTGTGTTAAGTGTGAGCTTGTGTGTTATGTTTAGGTTGCAGTACGTAGCTGTATGATCCTGTTTTCGCTAATGTCTGGTTGTGTGGAGATGCTGCTGATTCCAAGCTCTTATCAGGTTCATGTCTAGCCACTTGGAATGGTCATTATACTTCTTAATGTTTTGGGCGTTGTAGTTGTAGCTTCTCGATAAACCAGGAAATTATTTAAATATGTTCCTTATGAAGACTGCATGCATTTTTTCTCACCTTCTCTAGGATACTTATGAAATGACTGTTTAGAAAATGCAGTTATTAGGACATGTATAGGTGTTCTCTTTTATCTAAAACACAGTTTCTACTTCAGATCATCTACGACAGGGAAACAGGCCACAGCTGTGGATATGGTTTTGTCACCACGAGTACTGTTCATGAGGAACACCTTAATCTGAAGGCAACCTAATCGGCCTCTTCCTTTGTTTCACTAGCTTATTCATTCATATGCTATATAGTTTTCATTTGTCAAATATAGGCAGTTAGACAATATAGGTAGCCGGACATGTATGAGTTTTCTCTTTGTTCTAAAACACGGCTTCTACTTTGTGTTATTTGCAGATCATTTATGACAGGGAAGAAGCCAGAGCTGCGGATATGGGTATGTCACACTATGTGTACTGTTCAGGAGGATGAGAAGGCTGCAAGGAATTACCATCTGGGTGTGAGTATGTTTGATAAATGACAAATTGATGCGGCTAGTCTCCTCTATTTAGAAGGTGCCAATTCTGTCTTCTTAGCTGCAGCTCGTTTTCACATAATTGAGCAAGCATCTGGAATGTGTATCCTCCAGTTTGCACATCCATCATGAAATTAAAGGATATTCTCTTTTCCACTTCCATGTTACTCACTCTGTCCCGTAATATAAGATGTTATTACAACCAATACACTCCCTCCGTCTGGAAATAAGTGACTTGGATTTATCTAGATTCACATGTATCTATACACTAAAACGTGTCTAGATACATGTGAATCTAGACATATCTAAATCACTTATTTCTGGACGGAGGGAGTACTATATATACTAACAACATCTTATTTTATGGCACAGAGGGATTAGTTACTTACTTATAGAGAGCACTGATATCAGTTTGACTATGAATAATCACATCAGTTCTTTGGATCGGGTGGAATTAAACAATTAGCTCCCACCTTTAGTTTGATTTTTGAAGAGCAACCAGTAGAGGACCAGTAGCTCAATGTTCACATGTATCTTCCATGGAAATGTATATATGTTCTATTCTGTCTTGTTCTGTTAAGTCATGTTGTTCTGCACATCTGGCAGTTGCTACTAGGTTCATTTCAAAATGTTTTACGTGGATTGAGTAGGATATATTTAACCTAATAAGTGGTAAGCAAGTAATGGAGCAACAGGTGTAAATTCTATGAATGTACACTTTCAGTTCACCCATGAATGTTTTTATGCGTTTCAGGTCATACTAGGAAAAACTTGCATGGCTCAGTAAACATGGATGCTTGTTCTAGAGAATTGATTAGTGAAACTGGTTATGTCTGTTGTGTACTGAAAACACCTCCAGATTTACACAAAAAGACAAGACTTCCCGTTTCACGACATTTTCTGTTAAGGAAAATTACCCTTGTTTTAACACGGAGTCCCTCCTATTTTTGTTATTGTTAATAATTAGACTTCATTATGGTTGTAGTTCCTGTGAGTAAACAAATTTATGGTTGTTCCTATACATATTTTAGTGGTTTATAAGGGCTAGCTTCTTACAAATAAAGAAATAATATGATGATATTTTTCCTTCTGGTTGGTGTTCCTATGGGTAAATAAATGTATGGTATTCATGTACATGCTTACTGCCTTTAGTCTAGCGTGCTAGGGAAGGAAAGTAGAATATTGTTTATCTGTTCACGAGAATGATTCTGATGTCAAACAAATGACAATCTCTGCCCTTCAGATTGTCGTTTTGGCTATGCAAGGCATGTTCATTTACCATGACACAGATTGTCTTTGATGTGTTAACAAACCTGAATCCTTAAGCCATTGTGTAAGACAACATCCTATATGCTAACATCATCAGTGTGTGTACTCTTTTATTGCTCTCTGATGTTTAAGACGATTGTCCACATATTAGTTTACCTTTAATATTATAGACCCTGCCACCTCACCCGCGTATCCCATTTATCCTGCCAGTGATTAGGCGCTAGGTGCTGTTCTGCTGTCTGACCAGCGCCCAGGTCAATACTGCCGTGCGATGATGCTGTTTCTGTGGTGGTACTATTGTGTACAAGCATTTTGTTCTTTCCTTTTAATTATTGCCATTATTATGTTTTTGAGAAATGTCCATTTCTCCTCGATGTTCCTTTTTCCGCTGTAACTTTTCCTAAGAAAGTTTCTTGCTATTTTCAGGTGTTAGACTTTATTAGGAGGCATATTGGCTCGGCAACTCCATTGATAGCTGGGAATTGTGTCACAGATTTACTATTTTTTAAGGTTAGCAAGAGAAGAAACTCCCTTAGCTATCTGCTGAAAATGAGATGGTTCATACTCCTTCTGTCCCAAATTTGTTGACTCAACTTTGTCTAGATATCTAAATACATACATATCTAGACAAAGTTGAGTCAACTAATTTGGGACGTAGGGAATACTATTTTAGCATGTCCTTACTTCTCTTAAGGTGACATTTAGATTTTCTGTTATATTTATCACTATCGATGCTCCTGATTCCGTAAAAATGCATTACTTCTGTTCATATACGTTACTCTCAGTTTGGAATCTATAATTAATAGTTGTTCTGATACATCACTTAAAAGCTGGAAATATCTATAACTCAAATGTTGAACTAAGGCATATAGTCTGAGTGGTAATTATGTCAGTATGATTATAGAGAAGAATGACAATGACTGCAGCAAACTATTTCTTGCATGAAGAATGTACATACTCATTTCTGATCAGCTCCTAGTTTCCTGACATTGACTTGCAGGTTAAGGCATGCATTATGCAGGCAATAGCAAACGGTTGTACACATAGATAAAAATTAATGAGGCAGCTATTAAAGCCCACCACCATCGAACTGAGGCAACGTATACTGGGACCCACCTCTTCAGCAGCTTTTCCTGATCCTCTCTCGCCCTCACCATGGTTCTCTCTCCATGCAGCCCCTGCGTGAGCTCATCTTCTTCCCGCGTTACCCTTTGCTGATCACTTTTATCAGAGAGGAGGCTCTGCAGGCAGTACGTAGAGCTGAACTGGAACGTCTGAACTGACGTGGTGAGCTGGGGCAGGCGTCCAGCATGGTGGGTTGGCCATGCTCTAACGGAACCAGAATTGGATAAGACAAATGATGAAATTGTTGGACATGTGGATAGAGAGTTGACGAAACAGTCAAAGTTAGAAAAAGAACCTGGAGATGTGAAGTCAGGCAAGAAAAGGAGAATGGTAACTCTCAAGGTACAAACAGTGTGAAAGTGTGATAGGGAATGACAGAACGTACTGCTGGTGTTCACAGAGTAAAACAACTTATTGGCAGAACATTTGTGCTGTAACTGAACTTGTTGTGTACATAGGGACAGAACTTGCCGTGCTGTGACTGAAGATGTATGAAAATTTCAGAATATGTGAATTGAATACATTTATGGTCAATTGGATGGTGTGCATGGGTTCTTGTTTATATTGCATCTGTTAGTATATAGGTTTTGAAGTGCCACTAATTGGTTTGTATATAGGGGCATTTTTCAAAGTGCCACTAATTGGTTGGATTTTGGGGCATCTTTCAAAGTGCCACTAATTGAAATTTGGGGCATTTTTCAAAGTGCCACTAATTGGTTCAGCGAGCTCCTAGAGAAAACAGGGAAGAAAAGGGAAGGGGGAAGTTGCACATGTGTTTACGGTAAAAACCAACAGTGTCATGCGCAAGCCTCTGAATTATTTTAAGATGAATTTGACCCCCACCTCTAGTTTCTAAACTAGATCGATCGTCAAAAGTTACAAACTGATAAACTGATGTACTAAAATGCTGTGCACAAATTTGTGTACGCCCACCATTAGCTCAGAAATACTCCCTCTGTTCAGAAATAAAAGATTTTAGTTTTGTGAATGAAATATATCTAGACCTATTTTAGTGTATAGATTCGTAGACTAACACTATTCGAATCTGCAATCAAATAATTAGTACATGCCGTGTCCTTTTTTTTTAAAACGAGGCAAAAGGCTTGCCATTTCATTGATAGAGAAAGAAAGAGGTCTTAAGTACATTACAAACCAAATGAAAAGCCAAAGAGACTACGAAGCAAAACAAGTAACTACTTAGAAATGGCCACATGACAAACATGGTTTGATGTTGGCAGTTGCAATCCACCGTGGCTTCAAAAATCTGATGGCCAGCAGTCGGCCACTCCAAGTTTCTAAAATCAGAACAGTCGGTCCTTATAAATTACCTTCTTCCTTTCCTCCCTTATTTTTAAAGAACAAAGATGAGAACACTTCAAAAGACAAAGATGAGAGCACTGGTTATTCAATAAGTTGACTACTTTGTTCGTACTTTCTATCTGTGTAAGAAAAGTATGCTCATTTCCTCTCCTTTCCGATGAAAACGAGATATAAAGTTTAATTCTGCCACACTATCTTTGATTTAAAAATTGATCGAACGATTTGTGAAACTCCCTCCATAAGTTTGTGTACACCCAATGTAATTATTTCAGAAGTAAATAATATAAATAGTGTCTAACAGAATAAAGAGTACTACATACAATTGTTTAATTCCGCCCTGGTATGCAGTGTAGCATCTACCACGTCGACGAAGACATGTCTCGGAGGCGTGGTGTAGCGTAGTCCCGGTGATGGACGTGACTTGATGGACTCGTGCGGGATGGGGGCGTTCTCGCAATGGCGGCGTCAACATCATGTCTAGGAGGCGCGGTGCAACGGGGTATCGGTGATGGACACGACTTGATGGAGTCTTGTAGGACGTCGGGCGGCGCTGTCACCGTGGTGGCGTCGACAACATGCATGGTGATGACTACGTGGATCGCTGCCCTGAAGATAGGTTGATGATTTGGTGGTGGTGATGGCTTCTGTGGTGTGCATGAGGTGCACGCTGAGGGTCTGCTTGACCAGATGTTTTCCCAAAAAAAATAAAAAATAAAGAGTACCAGATACTAGTACATAATAAAGCTGTTTACTTTCCTCCCCCTATACGGTGCCAGTACCGATGGATCGATTCCCGAAGCATCCCCCGCTCGGACTGGATCATGCTATCAACGATCCTCTCCCCCTCCGGATTGCCGTTGTACCACTCCATGACGAGTATGACGAACAGGACGGCGGCCCAGCCCGCAGAGAAGAGGGCCAGGACCCCCACCAGGTTTGCCGCCACAGGGTATTCGTGGAAGTCATCCGTGAGCTGCGAGATGGAGAAGAAGGCGAGGAAGAAGAAAACCATCAACCACATGAGCATGCACCTGCTGCACTCGGTGGGCTCCGCTTCCACCATGTCGCTGCCGCTGGGATCCTCGACGTCGGCCATCGAGCTGGCCGGCGGTTTCGCTCCCGATTGATAAGATAAATCGCCTCCGTAGCTAGGTTTGTGTTGAGATACCTGCGTGTGGCGTCGCTAATTAACGGGGGGCCCGATCGGTGTCAGATTGTGTTCTGATCGGTTTCCTTCCCATGCAAAGGCTAATTAACAGGAGGTAACCGTTTGAGGAGAGTTAATGGTCAAGGCAATGCTAGATGCAACCCTGTCTGGGGAAGGTTTGGGATTCACAGGTTCCAAGCAAGATCAAAAAAATTATGTGGAGAGCCCTGCATAGTGTGATACCAGGAAAATCTGTCCTTGCTGGTAGACACAGGCGAGTACAACCTTAGTGCCCCGTGTGTCAAGCAGACCAGAAGACATGAGACACCTGCTCTTTACCTGCGTGCGCGTTAGAAAAGTTTGGCAAGCTTTTTATTTTATTTTGAAATGAGCGCTTTATTATTATGCATAATGTTTACACCCGGCCTCTACATAGTTAGGATGCACACAGCCGATTAACCATAGAGAAAGTGACCAAAACAAAAGTACCAGCATTACAAGAATGGTAAAAAATACGAAGACAAGCGTCGAGCTATGGCAAATCTATCCACAGATCACGCTGCCATCCATGTCGGGAGAAAATATCTCTCGCCGTGTCCTCCAATCGCGTACACCCCTCCACAAATAAGTCGCGAAACTCTATACGTTGGAGAGTAGTCCATAATCGGAGGATAGCCATGGCTCGATATATCACCTGAAGAGAAGAAGACACAATGTTATTAAAAATCTTATCATTTCTACATAGCCAAAGCGACCAAATAATGGCAAGCGCCTCCACCCTAAATAAAGTCCCATATTTATCATGTATCCAGTGCAACCAATCACCAAATACATTGGCAACCGAGCGTAGAGAAGATTGGCTACATGGATGATTTAACATATAGTACGAGCAAATTTACACTGGAAGAATAAATGCCGGATTGTCTCATTATGGTGACAAAAAACTCATTGTATACTTCCATGCCAATTCCTCTTAACAAGATTATCCTTTGTAAGAATTACCCCTTTACGAAGATACCAAGCGAAAATCTTTGTTTTAAGGATGTTCCAAATATTAGAATTATCAACCACTGAAATATCAGGTTGGATCAGTGCTCTATATAATGAGTCAACAAAAAATTTACCACTCTTCAGTAGTTTCCATTTGAACTCATCCACCCCCTCCGACAGCTGTATCATGGATAATCGTAATAGAAGATTGTTCCACGATGCGAGTCTAGGACCTATGAGATTTCGTCTGAAAGACACATTAGGAGGATCAGATCCCAATATTGTGGAGAGGGTATCTCCTTTGTGCCTAACAATCGAATATAGTGCTGGATATTGTTCGCGAATAGAAGTTTAGCCAAGCTATTTATCTTCCTAGAACCTAACCTATGATCCATCCTTAATATTGAAAACACCAAAACGGAAGAAATGTTTTTTGGACACCATTAGTCCAGCCCAAAAGTGTGAATCACCGGGTTTCCAGACCACTTGAGACACAACTTTGGAACCAACATATTTCCTCCATAGAATGGTTTGCCAGACACCATCTTCTGGTAGTAGTTTGAAAAGCCATTAACCAAGAAGCGTGGTGTTTTTGACTTGCAAATCATGTATGCCCAGTCCACCGTATTCTTTTGGTCGGCAAACCACATTCCATTTGGCCAGTTGATATTTTTTTTTCACTATCCCCTTGATACGTCGTAAACGTATCTATAATTTTTGATGCTCCATTCTTGTTTTATATCAACTTTCTTATGTTTTGTTCACACTTTGAGGTATTTTTATACATTTTCTGGAACTAACCTATTAACAAGATGCCACAGTGCCAGTTGCCTGTTTTCTTCTTTTTTGGTTTCAGAAAACCTAGTAAGAAAATATTCTCGGAATTGGACGGGACAAAACCGAAGTCAATATTTTATCAGAAGGAACACAGAGTCCGGAGGGCAGCCGAAGAGGGGCCACGAGGCGGCCACACCATAGGGTGGCGCGGCCCCTGGGCACACCACCACCTGGTGTAGGCCCCTCGGGCCGCCACCGACCTTGCCCCTTCACCTATAAAAGTGTCCCGAGACAAAAACCCTAAACACCCGATCAGAAATCCACGAAAGAGTCTGTAGCTGCCATCTCCATCCCGAGATGGGGGGGGGGGGGGGGGGAGGAATCCGAAGCTCTTCCTAGCACCCTGCTAGAGGGGAGAGATCATCCTAGAGGCCTTCTTCATCACCATGCCTGCCTCCGGAGTGATGCGTGAGTAGTTCACCCTTGGACTATGGGTCCATTTAGTAGCTAGATGGTTGGTTCTCCTCCTTTGTGCTATCATGTTTAGATCTTATGAGCTCCGTTCATGATCAATATCATCTATTTGTAATCCTATATGTTGTGTTTGCAGGGATCCGATGGATATTAAGATGCTATTTCAGATTGATTATTGATTCTATCATGTCTATGTTATTTGTGATATTGCATGCTATCCGTTATTAGTAGCTATCTTGGTCAAGTAGATGCTTGCAACTCCAAGAGGGAGTATTTATGCTCGATAGTGGGTTCATGCCTCTAGTAATCTGGGGAAGTGACAGAAATCTCTAAGATTGTAGATGTGCTGTTGCCACTAGGGAGAAAACAACAATCCTTTGTCCATGGGGCAATCGTATTGTTTACTTTACACACTTTACTTAATGCAATTATCTGTTGCTTGTAACTTACTACTGGAAGAGGTTCGGACGATAACATGAAGGTGGATTATTAGTCATAGATGCAGTTAGATTACGGTCTATGTATTATGTTGTAATGCCCAATCAAATCTCATAGGAGTTAAGATGTCTAGTATATGCATTGTATGCTTTCTCAAATCTGTGAATTGCCCGCTGTAATTTGTTTTCCCAACATGCTATTTATCTTAAGGAGAAACACCTCTAGTGAACTATGGACCCCGGTCCATTCCTTTACCATTGATATATCATCTACTGTTTACCATTTACCGTTTACTTTCTGCAAGCAATTACTATCTTCTACACTATACGTTTAATCCTTTGTTTTCAGCAAAACCAGTGAGATTGACAACCTCACTGTAAGTTGGGGAAAATTTCTGTGGTTGTGTTGTGCAGGTTCCAAGTTGTTAGCAACACCTTGGAGTTGTTTCCTTGCTCCTACTGGTTCGATTACCTTGGTTTCATAACTAAGGGAAAACTTGCTACTGTGCTCATCATACCTTCCTCTTGGGGTTCCCATCGAGCTCTACATTTTGAGCCATCAAGCACTTTTTCTAGCGCCATTGCCGAGGAGTTAAGGAAAGCTTCAATCTCTTCCTCCTCGTCTATCACTTTTCAGGGAGAAAGAAGATTCTCGCAAGGGGAGTCTATCACAACCAATCTCTTTACTTTGTTTTTGTTTTTGCTTAGTTTATTTTGTTTTGTTTGCTTGTTTATTTTTATCAAAAATACACAAAAAATAGTTGTACTGGTTTGCTTTTCTTTATAAAAAAACACAATTTTTTCTTTCCTATTTCAAGTTGCTTTTATATCTAGCATTGCTCCAATCACTATGTTACCCGAGGAAATGATTTTTACTTTCAAACAAGGAATTGAAGAGAGTTTCAAAGAAGCTTGGTCTAGAATTTCTGATTTACATGAAAAAACTGAACCTATAATGACTCTAAGCTTGTTTCTTAGCAGTTTCTACTTTGGTATTTCTCTTCGTTATGGATATGCTTTGGATGCTGTAGTAGGAGGAGATTTCCTCCAGTGCAATGAGGGTGAAGCTTTTAATGCCATAAAAAAGTTGGTTTCAACATATAACTTGCCTAGCAAATCCGATTCCTCCTTTATAAACATATTTGCTAGATTAAACACTCTTGAGACCAACACAGCTAGTTTAAAAAGAATGGTATAACATGCTTAGAGAGCATCATGAATATGTTCCAATAAATTCTGAATCTTCAAAATGGCTCCCTACAGTAAAAGTTGTTATAAATAATGAAACTTTTTATGCTCCTTGTGATATCATGTCTGAATTCTGTCTATGCCTAAAGATATCTATGAATCTTTGAATCTTTGGGAACTTTCTGAGGGAGGAGAAGAAATATCTCTTACCAATAATGCCACAATATTACCCATTGGAATAGCTGAAGGAGTGTTTACAAAGATCTTAGAGAATGTGGTGTCTATTGATTATCTTGTTATTGAATGTGTAGGAAAAGGACAAATTGCATTTGGAAGATCCCTACTAAAACTCCTTGGAGCAATAATAGATGTGGGAAAAGGCATCGTGCATTTTGCTTCTCTACCAAACAATCATACGTTCCCTAAAGATAAGAATAAAGGTAAGAAAGGTAGGGGCAAGAAATTTGTTCTTAATGCTTCTTCATTCGAAAATACTTGAATCTTGCTTCCTATGCCTAGCTGAAAGGCGTTAAAGAAAAGCACTATTGGGAGATAACCCAAATTATTTACTTTCAGTAAGTTTTTCTTTTGTTGAGTCTTGGAAGTTACTGCCTCAGTAATAACCTCTCCTTATCCTTTTTGTGTGATTTTTGTGCCAAGAATAACCTCTAATGAGAGAGAAGTAAGACTTGGAAAAGTTGCTGTCCCGAAATAGATTTTTGTGCTTCAGTGTAAAAAATCGTTAAAAATCCCTGTACGTCGGATTTAGCTGTAATTTTCCGCTCTTATTCCCTAGGTTATTATCTAACTTTCGTTTGTTTATCACTTTTCGATTTGAGCAATAGAAGGTCTTCAAAAAAATCGGTTTTTACCTGCTGGTCTGTTTTGACAGATTTCTATCATTATTTGCATTTGCCTCTTAATTTCTTTCTCTTTAAGTTCTCTTTGATCACTTGAGCTTTTAAAAGGAATTGCTACAGTATCTTGTGTTTTAATGGAAGTTTTACTTGTGGTGAAACTAAATCCAAGGACTTATTATCTTGAATACACTAATATTGCTAATGAAGATTGTGTGAAGTTTTGTATGAAGGAAATTTTCAAGTGTAGGGAAGAATAATATGATGAGATAAAGGATGGACAAAAGCTCGAGCTTGGGGATGCCACACATGTCACCCCAAGAAATATTCAAAAAGTACAAGCGGCAAAGATTGGGGATGCCTTTGGGCATCCCCTTCTTCATCAATAAAAATCTCAGGTTTTCTTCCAAAACACTTCATTTTTATTATTTCATGCACAATTGTGTTGTTCTTGGAGCGTCTTCATTTTTATTTTTAGTTTTCTTTTGTTTGGTTTTCTTAAATAAATTGTTTGGACCCCCACATTCATACATTGTGTCAAATAAGTTGATTGGTGTTGGAAAAGAGTAGGAAGCTTCATGCTTATAAGTGGTACAAAAGGAGCTTGTTTTGACTGTGGCCTAGACTTTAACATGTCATGTTTGATGTTTCTTTGACTTTATGCTTAGTGATTATTGCTGTAGCATGACTTGTTCCAAACAATTGAGATTGCATAATGTGCCTTGAAAGAGTCATGCGTTGTTTTAGCATACAAAAAACATAATATTGTGGTATTCTCCTTTGATGCTTTATTTTGGTTGACTTGGCACATGCTTACACCATGTTAAGACTATGAACCAGTCACCTTAGCTTCTATGATCATTTACTTTTTGAATTGTAATATCACTTTATGCTTTAATTAATAATGTTTTGTCGCTTTGCATGATTATGGCCATTATTGCTCTCTTAGTTGGTCGC
Organism: Avena eriantha; assembly: GCA_910589775.1. Classification (NCBI taxonomy): domain Eukaryota; kingdom Viridiplantae; phylum Streptophyta; class Magnoliopsida; order Poales; family Poaceae; genus Avena; species Avena eriantha. Next base: position 398,252,326 of record OU342745.1, read on the forward strand.
TCCCAGTCTTTTGCTAGCCTCCACATATACCAAGTGTGAGTTCCACTCATGCATCCAAACCCCAAGTAAACCAAGTTATTCCAAAGTGTCCACTATAAATTCCTATGTATGGTGTGTTACACCATTCCAAGTATATTCATGCTTTTATCTACCTTCCAAATTAAACTTGTTATGTGAAAATTAGTGATTAAAGCTCTCACAAACTTGATGGCACACTTTATTTTTTTACACTTAATAAACTTGAACCATTGTGTCCATCTATGTTCCTTATATGCTTGCGCTTTATAAGTTGTGAATTAGCAAAAAAATGTACCATGGGGATCGCTTTCAACATTGCACTTATTATTCAGTTGATATCATATTCTTTTGTTTATAGATCCCGGTGGTGTGAAATAAAAGGGGAGCTTGTAAGCTCATGGAGTTTGTATGTGTGTTAGAGAAACACCTGGGCGGCTAGCCTAAGCCATGCGTAATCATGGTGGAAACTTGCATCATAACCATAGTGAGTATTCTGTGAAGCATCCTCGATAAAAACCTATGCAAATAGCAAATAAAGAGACCGCTGAGATGCTCATTGTCTGTTGCCTTGTCATTTCGATATGGTATAGCTCTTGTGTCATGGGGCAAGGGGTATCCCGTTAGCAGTTCTCCATGATACACATGTACTTACAATGACAAGAACTTACTTGTGACTAAAGTTGAGTAACATGAGGTTCGGTACTCGTAAGCAAGGGGCATGAGATTTTCAACTTATAACCTGTCAAGCATATCCTCGTATTTGTGTCACTTTAACCTTAATCACCTCAAGATGCTTATGATAGGGGCAATGAGAGCTGAAACCTAATAAGTACCATAATTTTTGGAAGCTCTTTATGAAACTTGAAATCCCTGCTTCCCTCTATGAAGGGCCTTTCTTTTTTACTTTTATGTTGAGTCTCCATCTTCTATCTTTATGCACCAATTGAGAGAGCATAGTGGTCATTCTTAGTTTAATGTGCATTGTCCCAAAACTTGTTGATTGATTCATAACTTTAATATTGCTTCTTCTTAAATTATTTGTATCTAGTCACCCTTATGAACTTTGAAGGTGTCCTATGCATTTATATTCTGTTATACCATGAGGGACAAGCTGAATACCACTCTTATTATGTTTTCTATATCTGAAACAAACAAACGTCTTTCAATGCATTGTTATTCATAATCTTGTGTTTGTACCTTTTCATGTTACAACATAGTTGTTATGTCTTATTGTTAGAACTCTATCTTTCATGCTTATGTTTAGAGTACTTTGATCCCAGCTATCAATGCTTTACAAATACCTTGATCAAGATTGTGATGGTGCATGTCACCTCAAAAATTATTATTTTTATCACTTACCTACTCGAGGACGAGCAGAAGTTAAGCTTGGGGATGCTTGATACGTCGTAAACATATCTATAGTTTTTGATGCTCCGTGCTTGTTTTATATGAACTTTCTTATGTTTTGTTCACACTTTGAGGTATTTTTATACATTTTCTAGAACTAACATATTAACAAGATGCCACAGTGCCAGTTGCCTATTTTCTGCTGTTTTTGGTTTCAGAAAAGCTAGTAAGGAAATATTCTCGGAATTGGACGGGACAAAAGCCAAAGTCAATATTTTATCAGAAGGAACACGGAGTCCGGAGGGCAGCCGAAGAGGGGCCACGAGGCGGCCACACCCTAGGGTGGCGCGACCCCCCTGGGCGCGCCGCCACCTGGTGTGGGCTCCTCGGGCCGCCACCGACCTTGCCCCTTTGCCTATAAAAGTGTCTCGAGACGAAAACCCTAAACACCCGATCAGAAATTCATGAAAGAGTCTGTAGCCACCGCCATCTCCATCCCTAGATCAAGGGGGATCCGAAGCTCTTCCCGGCAGCCTGCTGGAGGGGAGAGATCATCCTGGAGGCCTACTTCATCACCATGCCTGCCTCCGGAGTGATGCGTGAGTAGTTCACCCTTGGACTATGGGTCCATGTAGTAGCTAGATGGTTGGTTCAACTCCTTTGTGCTATCATGTTTAGATCTTGTGAGCTCCGTTCAAGATCAAGATCATCTATTTGTAATCCTATATGTTGTGTTTGCGGGAATCCGATGGATATTGAGATGCTATTTCAGATTGATTATTGATTCTATCATGTCTATGTTATTTGTGATCTTGCATGCTCTCCGTTGTTAGTACCTATCTTGGCCAAGTAGATGCTTGCAACTCCAAGAGGGAGTATTTATGCTCGATAGTGGGTTCATGCCTCTAGTAATCTGGGGAAGTGACAGAAATCTCTAAGATTGTAGATGTGATGTTGCTACTAGGGAGAAAACAACAATCCTTTGTCGGGGCAATCGTATTGTTTACTTTACACACTTTGCTTAACGCAATTATCTGTTGCTTGCAACTTAATACTAGAAGGGGTTCGGACGATAACCTGAAGGTGGATTATTAGTCATAGAGGCAGTTGGATTACATTATATGTATTATGTTTTAATGCCCAATCAAATATCATAGGAGTCAAGATGTCTAGTATATGCATTGTATGCTTTCTCAAATCTGTCAATTTCCCCGCTATAATTTGTTCACCCAACATGCTATTTATCTTAAGGAGAAACACCTGTAGTGAACTATGGACCCTGGTCCATTCCTTCACCATCGATATACCATCTACTGTTTACCTTTTACTGTTTACTTTCTACAAGGAATTACTATCTTCCACACTATACGTTTAATCCTTTGTTTTCAGCAAAACCAGTGAGATTGACAACCTCACTGTAAGTTCGGGCAAAGTTCTATGGTTGTGTTGTGTAGGATTCCAAGTTGTTAGCAACACCTTCGAGTTGTTTCCTTACTCCTACTGGTTCGATAACCTTGGTTTCATAACCGAGGGAAAACTTGCTACTGTGCTCATCATACCTTCCTCTTGGGGTTCCCAACGAGCTCTACATTTTGAGCCATCAAGCACTTTTTTCTGGCGTCATTGCCGGGGAGTTAAGGACAGCTTCAATCTCTTCCTCCTTGTCAATCACTTTTCAGGGAGAAAGAAGATTCTTGCAAGGGGAGTCTATCACAACCAATCTCTTTACTTTGTTTTTGTGTTTGCTTAGTTTATTTTGTTTTGTTTGCTTGTTTCTTTTTATCAAGAACACAAAAAAATTAGTTGTACTGGTTTGCTTTCTTTATTAAAAAATACAATTTTTTCTTTCCTATTTCAAGTTGCTTTTATATCTAGCATTGCTCCAATAACTATGTCACCTGAGGAAATGATTTTTACTTTCAAACTAGGAATTGAAGAGAGTTTCAAAGAAGCTTGGTCTAGAATTTCTGATTTACATGAAAAAACTGAACCTAAAATGACTCTAAGCTTGTTTCTTAACAGTTTCTACTTTGGTCTTGCTCTTTCTTATAGATATGCTTTGAATGCTGTAGTAGGAGGAGATTTCCTCCAGTGCAATGAGGGTGAAACTTTTAATGGCATAAAAAAGTTGGTTTCAACATATAACTTGCCTAGCAAATCTGATTCCTCCTTTATAAACATATTTGCTAGATTAAACACTCTTAAGACCAATACAACTAGTTTAAAAGAATGCTATAACATGCTTAGAGAGCATCATGAATACATTCCAATAAATTCTGAATCTTGAAAATGGCTCCCTACAGTAAAAGTTGTTATAAATAATGAAACTTTTTATTCTCGTTGTGATATCATGTCTGAATTCTGTCTTATACCTAAAGATATCTATGAATCTTTGAATCTTCGGAGACTTTCTAAGGGAGGAGAATAAATATCTCTTACCAATAATGCCACAATATTACCCATTGGAATAGCTGAAGTAGTGTTTACAAAGATCTTAGGAAAAGTGGTCTCTACTAATTATTTTGTTATTGAATGTGTAGGAAAAGGATAAATTATACTTGGAAGATCCCTACTAAAACTCCTTGGAGCAATAATAGATGTGGGAAAAGGTATCATGCATTTTGCTTCTCTACCAAACAATCATACGTTCTCTAAATATAAGAATAAAGGTAAGAAAGGTAGGGGCAAGAAATTTGGTCTTAATGCTTTTTCATTCGAAAATACTTGAATCTTGCTTCCTATGCCTAGCTGAAAAGCGTTAAAGAAAAGCACTATTGGGAGATAACCCAAATTATTTACTTTTAGTAAGTTTTTTTGGTTAAGTCTTGGAAGTTATTGCCTCAGTAATAACCTCTCCTTATCCTTTTTGTGTGGTTTTTGTGCCAATAAAAACCTCTAATGAGAGAGAAGTAAGACTTGGGAAAGTTGCTATCCCGAAACAGATTTTTTTGTTTCACTGTACAAAATCGTGAAACATCCCTGTACGTCGGATTTATCTGTAATTTTCCGTGCTTATGCCCCAGGTTATTATCTAACTTTCGATAGTTTATCACTTTTCGATTTGAGCAATAGAAGGTCTTCGAGAAAATCAGTTTTTACCTGCTGGTCTGTTTTCACAGATTTCTGCCATTATTTGCATTTGCCTCTTAATCTCTTTCTCTTTGAGTTCTCTTTGATCACTTGAGATTTTACAAGGAATTACTACAATATCTTGTGTTTTAATGGAAGTTTTAATTGTGTTGAAACTAAACCCAAGGACGTATTATCTTGAATACACTAATGTTGCTAATGAAGATTGTGTGAAGTTTTGTAAGAAGGAAATTTTCAAGTGTAGGTAAGAATAATATGATGAGATGAAGTATGGAGAAAAGTTCAAGCTTGGGGATGCCACCCGTGTCACCCCAAGAAATATTCAAGAAGTACAAGCGTCAAAGCTTGGGGATGCCCAAGGCATCCCCTTCTTCATCAATAAAAATCTCAGGTTTTCTTTCAAAACACTTCATTTTTATTGTTTGATGCATAATTGTGTTGTTCTTGGAGCATCTTTGTTTTTGTTTTTAGTTTTATTTTTTTGGTTTTCTTAAATAAATTGGTTGTACCCCCGCATTCATACATTGTTTCAAATAAGTTGATTGGTGTTGGAAAAGAGTAGTAAGCTTCATGCTTATAAGTGGTACAAAAGGAGCTTGTTTTAACTGCGGCCTAGACTTTAACATGTCATGTTTGATGTTGCTTTGACTTTATGCTTAGTGATTATTGCTGTAGCATGACTTGTTCCAAACAATTGAGATTGCATAATGTGCCTTGAAAGAATCATGTGTTGTTTTTGCATACGAAAAGCATAATATTGTGGTATTCTCCTTTGATGCTTTATTTTGGTTGACTTTGCACATGCTTACACCATTAAGACTATGAACCAGTCACCTTAGCCTCTATAATCATTTATTTTTTGACTTGTAATATCACTTTATTCTTTAATTAATAATGTTTTGTCGCTTTGCATGATTATGGCCATTATTGCTCTCTTACTTGGTTGCTCCCAGTCTTTTGCCAGCCTCCACATGTACCAAGTGTGAGTTCCACTCATGCATCCAACCCCAAGTAAACCAACTTATTCCAAAGAGTCCACTATAAATTCCTATGCATGGTGTGTTACACCATTCTAAGTATATTCATGCTTTTATCTACCTTCCAAATTACTTGTTATGTGAAAATTAGTGATTAAAGCTCTCACAAACTTGATGACACACTTTATTTTCTTTCACTTAATAAACTTGAACCATTGTGTCCATCTATGTTGCTTATATGCTTGCGCTTCATAAGTTGTGAATTAGCAGAACCATGTACCATGGGGAACGCTTTCAACATTGCACTTATTATTTAGTTGATATCATGTTCTTTTGTTTATGGATCCCGGTGGTGTGAAATAAAAGGGAAGCTTGTAAGCTCATGGAGTTTGTATGTGTGTTAGAGAAACGCCTGGGCGGCTAGCCTAAGCGATGCCAAATCATGGTGGAAACTTGTAGCGTAACCATAGCGAGCATTCTGTGAAGCATCCGCAGTAAAAACCTATGCAAATAGCAAATAAAAAGATCGCTGAGATGCTCATTGTCTGTTGCCTTATCATTTTGATGTGGGATAGCTCCTATGTCATGGGGAAAGGGGTACCCTGTTCGTGGTTTTCCATGATACACATGTACTTACAATGACAAGAACTTACTGTGACTAAAGTTGAGTAGCATGAGGTTCGGTACTCGTAAGCAAGGGGCATGAGATTTTCAACTTATAACTTGTCAAGAATATCCTCATATTTGTGTCACTTTAACCTTAATCACCTCAAGATGCTTATGGTAGGGGCAATGAGAGATGAAAGCTAATAAGTACCATAATTTTTGGAAGCTCTTTATCAAACTTGAAATCCCTGCTTCCCTCTATGAAGGGCATATCTTTTTACTTTTATGTTGAGTCTCCATCTTCCATCTTTATGCACCAATTGAGAGAGCATAGTGGTCATTCTTAGTTTAATGTGCATTGTCCCAAAACTTGTTGATGATTCATAACTTTGATATTGCTTGTTCTTAAATTATTTGTATCTAGTCACCCTTATGAACTTTGAAGGTGTTCTATGCATTTATGTTTTGCTATCCACGAGGGACAATTTGAATACCGCTCTTATTATGTTTTCTATATGTGAAACAAACAAACATCTTTCAATGCATTGTTATTCATGATCTTTTGTTTGTACTTTTTCATGTTACAACATAGTTGCTATGTCTTATTGTTAGAACCCTGTCTTTCATGCTCATGTTTAGAGTACTTTGATCCTAGGTATTAATGCTTGTTAAATACCTTGATCAAGATTGTGATGGTGTATGTCACCTCAAAAATTATTCTTTTTATCACTTACCTACTCGAGGACGAGCAGGAGTTAAGCTTGGGGATGCTTGATACGTCGTAAACGCATCTATAATTTTTGATGCTTCATGCTTGTTTTGTATCAACTTCCTTATGTTTTGTTCACACTTTGAGGTATTTTTATACATTTTCTGGAACTAACCTATTAACAAGATGCCATAGTGCCAGTTGCCTGTTTTCTGCTGTTTTTGGTTTCAGAAAAGCTAGTAAGGAAATACTCTCGAAATTGGATGGGACAAAAGCTAAAGTCAATATTTTATCAAAAGGAACACAGAGTCGGCCACATCCTAGGGTGACGCGCCCCCTTGGGCGTGCCACCACCTGGTGTGGGCCCCTCGGGCCGCCACTGACCTTGCCCCTTCGCCTATAAAAGTGTCACGAGATGAAAACCCTAAACACTCAATCAGAAATCCACGAAAGAGTCTGTAGCTGCCGCCATCTCCATCCCTAGATCAGGGGGGATCCGAAGCTCTTCTCGGCACCCTGCCGGAGGGGAGAGATCATCCTGGAGGCCTACTTCATCACCATGCCTGCCTCCGGAGTGATGCATGAGTAGTTCACCCTTGGACTATGGGTCCATGTAGTAGCTAGATGGTTGGTTCTCCTCCTTTGTGCTATCATGTTTAGATCGTATGAGCTCCGTTCATGATCAAGATCATCTATTTGTAATCCTATATGTTGTGTTTGCGGGGATCCGATGGATATTGAAATGCTATTTCAGATTGATTATCGATTCTATCATGTGTATGTTATTTGTGATCTTGCATGCTCTCCGTTGTTAGTAGCTATCTTGGCCATGTAGATGCTTGCAACTCCAAGAGGGAGTATTTATGCTCGATAGTGGGTTCATGCCTCTAGTAATCTGGGAAAGTGTCAGAAATCTCTAAGGTTGTAGATGTGATGTTGCTACTAGGGAGAAAACAACAATCCTTTGTCCATGGGGCAATCATATTGTTTAGTTTACACACTTTGCTTAATGCAATTATCTGTTGCTTGCAACTTAATACTAGAAGGGGTTCGGACGATAACGTGAAGGTGGATTATTAGTCATAGATGCAGTTGGATTACGGTCTATGTAATATGTTGTAATGCCCAATCAAATCTCATAGGAGTCAAGATGTCTAGTATATGCATTGTATGCTTTCTCAAATCTGTCAATTGCCCCGCTGTAATTTGTTCACCCAACATGCTGTTTATCTTAAGGAGAAACACCTCTAGTGAACTATGGACCCTGGTCCATTCCTTTACCATTGATATACCATCTACTATTTACCGTTTACTATTTACTTTCTGCAAGCAATTACTATCATCCACACTATATGTTTAATCCCTTGTTTTCAGCAAAACCGGGGAGATTGAGCCATCACCCCTTGCCAAAAGAATCTTGATCGGAAATAATCCACTGATAATATTAATTTCAGATTCTTAGCTTTCTCCAAGTCGTGTTCCATAAACAAGATTGTATCATCCGCATATTGGAGAATGGATAGGCCACCATCAACCAGATGAGAAACCAATCCTTCAATTTGGCCATCAGCCTTAGCTCTCTCGATAAGGATAGCCAACATATGATCCACTATGTTAAATAGTATAGGCGATAATGGATCCCCTTGTCTTAAACCTTTTTTGGTTTGGAAGTATTTGCCAGTGTCATCGTTGACATTGCTCGCAACACTACCACCAGCCACAAAATACCGTACGAGAGCACAACACTCCTCAGAAAAACCTTTCATATGAAGTGTTTGCTGAAGGAAAGACCAATTAATTTTGTCATAAGCCTTCTCAAAGTCAAATTTGAAAAAT